>JAJEOU010002626.1:4632298-5832298 GCA_021534815.1 Acrocephalus arundinaceus
TTCAGGCAAAGATATGGGAATAGAAATGACAGTTCCAGGAATATTAAAAATAAAAATGTAGTAGTACAAAAAAGCAAACAAACATAAAAGAAAAAAACCACTGGCAGAGTCAGAAATACAACCTGACACGCTGTTGGTCAGGGTGTTGGTTCAGTCCAATCAAGTCCTCTTGCAGTGACAGATGTGGTTCTGTTGGAGCAATGATCCTGTACAAGGGTGCAGTTTCCCTCTGAAGCTCCAGTGGTGCTGAGATGGGTCCGTTCTCCCTCTGGGAATGCAGTGCACACAGGCTGTGCTGCTGTTCTGAATCCCAGGGTTTATCCAGGTAGGAATGCTGGGCTCCTCCCCCTGGGTGGAGCATCTCCCATGGGATGATGTCATTGTATCAGCCCTGCAGTGAGCCTGGATGGCCCATGGACAGCAGAGATCCCCTGGAGGGAGGGTGGGTCCTGGAAGAGATAAAGAAATAAATAAACTTCCCCAACCAGTTCCAAGAGATGGGAACAGAATACATCTTGCATTGAACCCAAGACAAGTACAGTTGTTATGGTGGCATCTCCTTGTCAGCAAGCATCGCCTTTCAATGCAGTTGTTATTTCTGTGCCGTTTCACTATAGGAAGTTCAGTTGAAGCAGGATGCACATTAAATCCACCTCCTTAGCAAGCCCCTGTGCAGAAGAAGTTCTTGCAGGCTCTGCAGATATGGACAGTAGCGTTTTTAGTTAATCTCACACTAGCTTCACCAATTTTCTGTGGAGAAATCCGAGGCACAGAAAACTGAAAGCATATTGTTTGTGAAAGCTCCATATGCTGGGAGTAACTCATTTCTTAGAGCAAGTGGCAAAACAGTTGGACCATTTTTCTTAAAGATGTGACAGCCAAATGCTGAGACTGAACAAAGACAGCAATTAAAATAAAAATGACATAGTGAGTGGGGATGGATATGCTCTGTCATTACAAACTAGATTCACACTGAGACTGGCAGGTAACAGACCAGGTTCTCTGTACATTAAATTATTTTGGATAAGTGCATGCCAATTAATTTTATTTTCATACTACTGATATAATCACAGCTGCAGCACTGCAGCCAAGTGTTGAAATTAAAACATCCCTATTTCTTTATTGCAACCAAACTATGCCTTCACTGTCTGGACATGTGCAGAGTTAGGAAAACGTCTTGTTTTTCTTATTTTTCCTTCTCCTGCACCTTTCCACCCCATGGTTTCAAACTCTGGATTTGTGCTTTAAAATAGAAAATCACAATCTCTATTGCCATTAGCAGGCAGTATCTGTTTATATCTCCTGTGATGATTACAATGTGTAATTGCAGTCAGTGTTCTGACTTGTTGTATCACTAGACAAAGGTTCAGAGGGTCAGTGGCCCTAAAGTAAAATGCTAATTTCAGCTCTGACTCAGTCAATATTTCCTTTCCAAGTTAATTGCAATTTTCTTATTGGTCAAAATTAAAATTTAGATAAATCTATTTGATATTAAAATAATGAAGACATTAAAAAGCCTTCATGCTGAAATAGTAAAGTGTAAGAAGTCAAGATAGGTTCTCAAAACTGAGAGCCACAGCTCATTGTGATACTGACCAATGACGTCTCTTGATGCCTCTAATTCAAAAATTGCAAAATAAATGCAACACAAACATTAACTGACCATATTTATTACCATGGAAACAGCACTTCTTGTCTTTAAATAGCTTTGCACCACTAATTAGTCTTCAAAATATCCGAGGAGACAGGAAACCCCTGCATCTCTGAGCATCTGAGTCAAAGCAAGGAAATAACTGAGAAAGGTGATTGCATTCCTAATAACAACTGCAGCCAGTACAGAATTTCCTCTGAAACACTGAACTGCATTACACCACTAACACACACAACAGGTCGTGCCAGGCTTGAAAACTTACATCTCAAGTACATACGACAATATTTGGAAAAACTTCTAGGCACTGGAATAAAAATTGATTTATATTTTGATTTGTGGAATAATTATAGTTCTAAAGTGCTGCCTCACTCTGCTATCCAACACGAATGTTCAATTACTTGCTTTAGTTTAGCTACAAATTTTTGAATGCAATTTATTGTAGCACCCCAATAATTTGGTTTTCTCAGCATTAAAAAATGGTGCTTGGTGAGGTGGCCAGTGCTGGGTTAGAGGCTGGGCTTGATGAACTCAAAGGTCTTTTTCAACTTAAACCTTTTCAAGTCTATGAGCCTATAAATAGCATAGAATCACCATGGAAATATATACATTTAAGAGCACAGCTGTGCTAGAAAACCAAAATTTTCCCTCAGTGTTGTGTCTAACAATGTCAGTTCAGAGAAACTCAAAAGATGCATGAGGAAAGTGGTGCTTAATTTCAGATGATGTCTCAGCTGACAAATTTTAGGGACATCTGCAGCTGGAGGTTGTACCTGGCCTAACTTAGTTTGTAGTTTCTCGACTCCTCTGTCTCATCTCTTGCTTTGAAATGATAATTTTGCCTTCTAAGGCTTCCCATGGCAATGCTTTCCATATGAAAGTTGAGAGTTATGTAAAGAAGCCTCTCCTGTCTGAAAATCTTAGAGGCAACCAATTAAATGCCTGTATGTGACAACTCTGCTCCCCATTCACTTTCCTCCCAGAACTCATTGAATTCTGCTGCATCTCCCTGTTGCATCTTTAATGCAGCTCTGGCTGGAAGCACAGTCAGAGATAACACTTCACAGGAGAACAGAAGACACAATTTTAAGTCCTAGATCATTGGTAATACGATTCCAGTAATGTTTACCATTGCCTTGGGAGCCTTTTCAGCCTTTCCCAGCAGAGCAGACTGTGTTAGCTGCTCAGAGAAGAGGGAGCTGATTTGCATAATGCCATGTATTGATATGAAAGGTTTTGCAGTTCACTGAAAATTTGCTATTAGCATAAAAGCTGTTTGGGGTGTTTTGGTTTTGTGCTTTGGTGGTCAATGTCTCCTTCCTGTGCATGCAGCTGAGATGCACTTCTCCATCCCATCCTGTTCCTCCCAAACAGAACCCTTGAACACTTTTGTAGACAATTTTATCAAACTTTCATTTTCAAAAAATACCCAGCCCCAAAACTTTTTGACTCAAGATTCATGTTTATGCAGCATGTGATAAAAATGAGCAAACTAACAAAAAACCCATTCTGCTTCTGTCAGTGGAACAAAAGAGTTTTAGTTTCATTCCCATTTAATCTCACTTTTATAGATTTCCCTTAGGAAATTCTGTTTAAGAACACAAATTTTGAAGTCAGACCAGGCAGGAAATTCAGTGCTTCAGTTTTGGAAGAAGGGCCAGGAAAGAATAAAAAGATTTTATAAAGTCATTTCCAGTTCCTAGAAAGTTACAACCCTGTTTCCAGGAAGTTAATTTTAAGGAAATGAAAAATTCCCTTTCCAAATGAAAATTATAATTTGTTGGTAGGGAGAACAGCACAG
Organism: Acrocephalus arundinaceus; assembly: GCA_021534815.1. NCBI lineage: Eukaryota > Metazoa > Chordata > Aves > Passeriformes > Sylviidae > Acrocephalus > Acrocephalus arundinaceus. The sequence goes on from JAJEOU010002626.1 coordinate 4,635,748, forward strand.
TACAGAACTTTTACGTGAAATGCCACAATCTTATTTTTTAAAATCTATAATATGAAAAAATATCTATTTATAATAAATAAATATTTATTTTATGTGGAAATAAAATAAATAAAATTTGTTCCTCAGATGAAAACATATTCTGACAACACAAATAAGTCTTCCTTTGTTTGGTTTAGCATGTGAGACTTGGCTTACTGTCTCAGTGATTCTTCCCATGGTCAGTCTGGTCAATGTATATCAAAAACTTTAAAAAATCTGCCATCTTTGGGCCCAGTTAATACCATTATAATGTTGCTATGTGTCCATCTGTAGTAGAAGGCAAAACACAGTTAATAATTTACTTTCTTTTAGTTATTAGAACACCATTAACTCACTGAACTGGTTTTTGCTGAGGAATCTGTAAGGATGGTTGTGCAGCGTTTTCCTTGGCCACGCTACAAAAACTCGTTAAATTACAATTCTGGTCCCTAATGGCTTGCTCTGATCGGAGTCATGCCAGGAATTTCAGTATGTTCAAAAGTCTCTTTGTATCCCTATTTACACTGCTTCTCAAGACCCTAATTTATGTATTTTGTTTTGCCTTTTTTTAATAAATGTTGTGCTCAGAAATGCTGGGGTAGATAAATAACCAGATTTCACCCAGATGCTTGTTCCCAATCATGTAATTCCGAGTGCAGTATATGAGAGACTCATGCACTCAGAAACAAAACTGACTGCAAGTGTTTTCCCGAAGCAAACCCTTAAAATCTACTCCAGAAATCTGCACGGTCCTCCCAGCAGGGTCTCCCCACCAAAGCCAACATTATCCTAATTTCCTTTTCAATCCTTCATATAATCTTTTTTTTTTTTTTTGCAACTTTCCATCTCACTGCTGACCCTCATGGATTGTTATAGAACACACAGAACTATTTTTACCCAGAAAATATACACTGTCAGAATTTTATACAAACATTTATAAGGACGTGTTGCAATCAACTGAAATGTAGGAGCTCAGCCTGCAAATCTAGATTTGTGAGAACAGTTTTGCCAAGTTAGCTGCTTTTCCTGCTTAATCAGCCTTGTGGGCCAGCTCAGAGCACTGGTCCTTATGTAGGAGCATGAACATAGATATTTACAAAGAGGCAATACACGAAGTAATTTTATATATGTATATACACACACAGAAATGTTTTTACAAGAGTGAATTAAAGAGAAATTTTCTCTTCAGAACTGAACTCCTAATACACAGAAATTTATGGCAAGGGATATACAGCAATGAAGAACACGTATTAGCTTTGACATGTTAGTTATGTGGCAATTTTAGACCTTATCTAAAGGATTAATTTGCATGTAACCTTACAGTGTTAATTCTGAACCTAAAACCATTCTCAGATTTATAATCTATCTGCAAATATGCTGTGGCTTTTAATTTAGAGAAGTTTCTCATTGCTTGAGTTCCTCAATGAGGTTACTAATTAATGCCCAATTACTGCTGGGAGTCAGATTCCAAACTTCAAAAAACAAAGCTAACTTTAAAGGAGATTGCTGGGTGCTCTACAGAGCTGTGCCCTGTCTCTGGAATAGGAAACTGCATTGCTAAAAGATGTCAAATGTTTGGAAAGTAACCTGATGAAGCCAATTTTTCTTATAAATATTTGTTTTATACCCATATTCAGATCCTCCAACAAGCCTGCACTTTTACCATTTGCCAGAGAAAACAGATTTAATTGCAGAAGCAGGGTGGTAATCAGCAGCTTACAGTGTCCTGAAATTAGGAAGTTGAAAGCACAGACATAAAGCTGTATGTACTTTCTCCAAAGAACAAGTAGGTACTGTGGGCCTGATATTTCTGAGCCTGAGAGAATTTTTTAGCTTGCTAACAATTGCTAACTCAGTCCCAAGGGAAACTTCTCAACAGTCTTCTCAAAACAATTTTGTAAAAACAACATTTCTTTCTCATAACATTTTTTTGCCAGGTGGTGTTTTCTATTTCTGTAGTTTAACCAATGGATTAGAGAGGTGTCATTCCTGTTCACCAATCATGTTAACTCTGTATCAGAATACTTATAAAATAAGAAGAATTAGGAAATAAAGCTTCTGTTTCTTTAGAATCATAGAGTCTTCAGTCTTTATTTCATGTCCAAGAGACAAGGTGTCTTGAAGATTTTTGTCCTTTTACCCACACACAGGTTGATTTATTCCTCCCAATTACAACGTTAAAACAATTTCAAACAGCTACTTTTGGTGCTGAAATCCCTGTCTCGTCCTGAGTCTCATAATATTGCTCTTTTCCACCTGATGCTATAAGTGATCAATAGAGATTTTATCCTGTTAAAGCCAGGATGTTGTCATCAGAGAGAGCTGCAGTTTAAGGCAACACAGTCAAATCCAATACAGGACTCAAAGGAACAAATGTAAGCAAGTGAATACACACTCACAAGATTAAATTCTACTCATTTTTACACTAGGGGGCCAAAAAATCCATTAGAAATTTGGTATTGATAAAACTTTCTGTATATTTGTATACTTAAATCTAATTTTTCCCTACATGAATAATTTTGCTACATATACATACCCCTGAAATTGGTGTTTTGAGGGGTTTAAAATAGCTAAAAGTATACTCACTGCTTGGTGTATTGTCAATTTGTTATTTGGTGAGGATATGACAGATACTTATTATTGCCATAATGTGGCTCTTGAGGCATGGGCTTCTTCACTCAATAAAAAGACCAAGTCAAGAAATCAATACATGATTCATACTAGCAACATTCTATTTAATATAATGATACTGAATTGCTATCAGAAAACAGGGCTTTATGATGTGAAATACTAAAGGTGATAAATAAAATCTATATTTTATTGTATATGAAAAATTCTTTTACTTGTTTATAATGGCTGTTGCTTGAATAAAAAACAGAAGTCAGCATGCAGCTGTTTTGTTACCAAATCACACAAACCTGCCAGGGAAATGCCTAAAAATTGAGTTAATGTATTTCAAATTTTGCTTTCCTCCTGCGTATTTTTGCTTGCTAAAAAACGATTTTAAATTCAGGCACTTTCCAGTAAGCCTGGAAATTTTGTCGTCGCTTATGATTACACACTGAGCCTGCATATTTCTGTAGCCATTCAGAGATGTGAGCACAAACATTTTTTGACTCCTGCACAGGAATTTATGTTTTGTGTAATGGAAAATGAACAGTAAAAGATTGTACTGGCAGCCCTTCCAATGGGAATAATGGGAACGATGGCACAGCCCACCTGGTCATGGCCTTGACAGGCTGGGGAAGGGCACTGAAATAAAGGACAAAGAGTACAGAGAGGAAACCAGACAGAGACATCCATTACAACACCATAACTGTGACCTCAAAGGGTTAAATTTTAGTAGCATAGGGATAAAAAATTTCTAAAATCCTGGGAATTGTGGATTCAGGGGTGGAAAGAAAGGTTGGGCCTGGATAGGCCTGGGAAAGGGAACCAGGCCCTGGGAATGAAGGCTGAGCTTTGTCTTTACTAGATCATGTGAAAGTGCACCTGCATAATCATCATATGGTAAATGATATGATTGTTAAATGTAATTATTGTTTGGTAATTGAATATGATTATTGTTTAATCATAATAAGAATCATGAGAAACAATGTAATCATAAGAATCATGAGAAACGATGTTTTTGGGGGGGCTCATGAAAATTACAAGAATTCATGTTTGGATAAGATCAATGTATACAACAGAACAATATGGGTTTAATAATTAATATATAGTTATGTAACAAAAGAGTATAAAAACATGTCCTTCTCGAATCCATGTCGGAGTCAGATTTGGGTCTGTACCCCTGATTCCAGAGTTCTTCCATAAAAGCACCTGCATATAATCATTCCGTGATTATGTGTTTCAATGCTAACAACCATGCAATATTGAAAGGAAACGTAACCAACGCTTTAAAAGTGCCACAAAGGTCTGTGCTCCAGTAATATCTCTGCAGAGCCAGCACAATGCAGCGTTAGCCTCACCTTTCTAAATATGCCACTTCTGCTCTAACTCAATTTCAAAAATCTTGCAAGCATGAGGATGCTCTAAAACATCTTGGGCCAGGGCAGAGCAACTGACCAGACTTTTTCCTTATTTGTTTCATAGGATTCGGCATGACAAGAATGTGTACAACTGCAAACTACTTAAATATTCCCCACAGATCTATTTTAAGCACTCATATTTCAATCAATGGCTCAGAAGGAAGCTGCAGTATAAACACATTCCATTCAACCAGATTTGCATATTGATGTCAGTAGTTTGAATCAAACCAATTAGACCATGTAGTTATCTATGGAAAACATATGGCAGACTGATAAAACCCCAGTTCTATGTTTAAAATCTACAGTATTTCATTAGCATAGCAAAAAAGCAGCTGAAGGAGGATGCTATTCTTCATGGACTAGACAAACTGATACAAAGAGGACTTGGGCTGGACCCTCAGCTGGTAAAAAATCACTCTGGTGACTTGAAATGGAGCTAGTCAGTCTGAAAGCAAGCACATGCTCATGTAGACACTGAATCAAGCACTGATTTCTCTTTGTTCTCAGTTCCTTATCTGTGAAATGGGTCTGCTCATTTTCTCACCCATTCTTATTTCAATTAAAGAACAAGTTCTTCAGAAAGGGCATTATCTCTTACTTTGCTTAAAAACACCCCCAAATTGCAGAAGGCCCATCTATGCTGAGCTGCTGGCCTACCATGAGTAATGGCAGTGGCACCTCCACCTTTTTATCTCTAAGTTTTCTCTTTCATGATGGCCTAAAAGCTTTTCTTAGCTCATGTTTATCTTCAGCAATAAATCATGTTTTCATTGCATCTCTGCCTCATTGAGGTGCAAATAACAGAACAAGACAAATTAAACTGTAAAACAGCGGCTGAGGTAAGAAATGAAGAAGGATGGATAAATGAATTCATGTAGGAAAGACAACATTGATCCCAAACACCATCTTCTACTGCTGCTGCTCCTCATATTAAAAAGAAAAAAAAAAATCACTCTTTTGAGCAGGCAGTGATTTAGCTATAAAAATATCTGGTCTGCACAACACAACTAATCATCTCATCAGCACCGTGCTCAGATCTCAGTTCTCCTGGCAATAAATATATGCTAGAGCATTTAAGCCCATCCTAATAATGCGTCCATGGCTCCTAGACTGCTCTTTTACTGAATGAAGCACCCACATAATTTGTTAGGTGACATCATTTACAAACAATGGCATTGCTGTCTAGCATGAATATCAATTTAGGGGAAAAAAAAAATGAGTACACTATCATCTATTTGAAATTCAGGCTTAGCACTGTACAAAGTAACAATATATGCTAATTTCTCCCCCCTCCTACACATTCTTCAGCAAGTAAGTCACATTCTTCAGCAAGTAAGTCAGTTCACTGCAGATAATTTATTCCACAACTACTGAATCATGAAATGCCAGGAGACATGACCATAGATTAGGACAATATAGTAATTTTTTTATTATTATTTTCCTACACTCCCCATACATATGTATGCATTAAAAAAAAGGAAGATCTTGGTATCAAAATAATCCACATCTAGACAGCAGTCAGAGTTCAAGGAGAAAGCAAAATGTTGTCCTTTTCTCATTGGTATTCATATAGCAAATGCTGAGGCAAGAAAATTCTTCTAAGTGTTGTCCTGTCTGTGAACCCTGAAATAGCTTCAGTCCCTCGTGAAGATTTTACTAAGTTTATATGAATTATATTCAAAAGCAGAGTTAGTAATAAAAATAAGTTTTGGAAGTATTAAAACACTTCAGTTAAATTAAAACCTACCACTTAAATGCTGAAATTAATTAAGAATCACAGAAATCTCTGCTGATACCCCAGAAAAGAATGTCCCTTCCTGCATATTCAAATCAAATACTTTTCCAGACCAAGCAGTTACCTTTAGAAATCAGAATAAATTTAGAAATGGAATCATTTCTGTTGGAAAAGTCCCTCCAGAACATTGAGTTCAACCCTTAACCAAGCACTGTCAAGTCACTCCTGAACCACGTCCCCAGATGCCACATCCACATATTATTTAAATATCTCCAGAGATGGTGACTCAAGCGCTTCCCTGGGCAGCACATTCAATGTTTGAGAGTTCTTTCAATGAAAATATTTCCCTAATATGCAACCTAAACCTCCCCTGCCACAGCCTGAGGCCATTTCCTCTCTGTGATGGAGGCACTTGGCTCTTTGACCAAAGCCGAAGGAGTTTGGTAGAGTGTCCAAAGGATGGAAACTCCTGAGCTGGGCCAGGAACTTCTCTAGTTCAGTTTGTTCTCTGAAAACCACCAAGGAGCAGAGTGACCCATTGAACAGACAATTCAATGTCAAGAACTGACAGTGCTGTGCACACATGAGTCAAAATCCTGTATGGAATGTTCTCTCCATGCGGCTCAAGTGTAGGTGTCTGCTTAACAGCTTCCAAAAAAAACCCAAAGCTTGATGCTGATTCAAGGTTGTTTTAACCTCTTGAATCTCAAGGAATTGGTGCTCAGCAAGAGAAGTGCTAAATCCTCTGCCTCTGAGAAAAACAGAATAGCAAATTTTATCCCAGGTGCTCTATTCAATCCCATAGATTGAATACTTACATGACTGGGTTTTTTTGGTGCTGATGTACAGTGCCTATTGAATTTAAAGTTCACTTAACACTGGATGAACTGAGAGCAGAAAAAGTTACCTAATCAGGAATGAGCTGTGATTGAGTACGGGTATATTGGGGTTCTGGGAGTGACCCACATCTCTTTTGGGCTATTTAATATCTTTGAAAGTAACAGAGTGTAGAAGAACAATGAAAAATTGTTACAAAAATTAGCATGGATCAGTGGTTAGGCTGTGACCATTCTAATTTGGCTAGATGGAATGGTAGACAGTTGGAAAAAGGGAAAGCAATTCATGAAATGTAGACTGGATTTGGAAAACAGTAAATCCAGAAGGGAGATTTGGAAGCTGAATCTCGATAAGTTTAAAGTTGGATTAGTATAAAAGTTCAAGTGGGTTGTGTCTTCAAATTTGAAACTGTCTTCTAGTTAAAGCTGTAAATTCTTTCCTGGGCACTGTAAAATCAGGATGGGCTCTATTTGGTATTTGTGTTTTAGTCCTGTACAAATGAACCTGGTGAAGGGACAACCGTGATTCAGAAAGGTTTTGCCCCAGCTCTTTGTGTTTTCCTACCCTGGGTGAAGGACTGCATCCCTCCCAACTCTGACTGCCTCTGCAACTTCAGAAACACGTGGCTTAAGAATTTCAAGAGTCTGTCAGAACTCCCATCTCATCAAATTATCAATGCCAGTGTTCAGTAATAACACAGCTTCCCACTTCAAAATCTCTCCATATTTGAAGGCAACTTTGCACTCTTCCATTAAAAAGCAAAACTAGAATGTTATTACTTCTACTAAGGATGCAAAGAGAAAACAATTATATTTAAACACATAAGCAGGCAACTAATCACATGGAATTATTTTAAACGTGTACATGGAACAAAGAGAGGCACCAGTTTGGTATTTTTTTCTGGAATAAAGTGAAGATCAAATACAATTGATATTAATATGAAATCCTTCTTTCATAATTTGTGACCAAGAAAAGAAGAAAGCAAAAACAAAAAAAGAAATACAAGAAGTTTGTTCTTTTTTTCACTGCACACTTTATCAAATACACCTTCCTAAAACCTTATAAACCTCAAAGCAACAGCACTTGTTTACTCTGAGTGTTAGTATATAAAAACTTGCAGCAAAGGTGAATTTATTTGAGGCTAATATTTACAAGGCCGTGTACTGTCCTTGTTCTCTAGAAGAAGAATTTGATGTCAATAGAAGTTAAATTGAAGGTCACTGATGTCTCAAATTGCTGCTGATGCTATATTGCAGGCATTCACTTCTACATTGTTGACCTTTGCTTTCAAAGCCCTATTTCTTCATCATTAAAAAAAAAATCAAAGTAAACCAGACAAAAAAAAAGATTCAAGGCTGTTATTTTCAAATGTAGTGTACAAGGTGTTAAGCAACAGAAGTTATTCTTCATTAATGAAAGGGGGAAGGAGGGGGAGAAGGAAACAAACCAAAACCCCTCAACACCACTAAGCGAGCCTCAAATGTGATTGGCTCATATAAAAAAAGGCAATGGCTTTAATTTTGTGTTCAGACCTAGATAATGAGCAATAACATTCCCTAAATTTACACAACAGCTCATACTTTGTCCCAGTTATGGCCAAGTCTGTCATACAGAAGCCCTCCTTGCCTCACATTCCATGGATTCCTGGACACAGTGTGATGTCACCCTAACATGCAAATAGGTTTTGTTGCACAGTGTGTGCCACAGTTTTAACCATCTGCTGCATTCAAACACGTGTGGCAGAATCTAAAAATGAAATTCACCAACAGCAACTGGAATATTAAATACCCTATGTCATCCTATTATTATTTTAATGATAATAATGGGTATAAATTTACTGATGTCTATTGCGTTATTTCTACAGAATTCGAGAATGCTGAAACGGATGGCAATAATAACCTCATTATCTAGAACTCATGAGATAATATTGAAAAATTTCCTAAATTTCCAAATTCCTAAACCAGCTAATGGTTTTAGGACGTGTTATCTAAGGTGTCTGATATCCATGATGCAACAAGATTGGACAGAGATAAGGCAGAAGTTGCTTTTCCCCCCATCATGGCAAAAATCAAGTGTAGCAAACATTAGAAAACTTCCTAGAAACATCTTGTTTTTAACAGCATGAGCATGAATTCCTACCTGCCCTGGAGGGATGTGAGAAAAACAGTGGATATATGGTGAGTGTGACACAGAGACAACTAAAAGGCTTTGAATACTCACATCTTGGTGCACTTTTTAAGCATCTGGGCCTTTAAAACCAGCAGAAACATATATTTTCCCTCTTGATGTTTATTTTGGATTGGCAAGTGATGAAAACGGTGCAACAGCTGTGGCTCAAGCTAATGAATATTAATTTTCCAATACAATCACTTGTCCATGCACACATTTATGCTTTTGCTTGCACTGCTTTATGCACTGTTCTAAAATTGCTTGAATAAGGCAATGTCTAAAGCAGCATGTGCAGACAGAATGGGAAGCATCTCTAAAATCCCAATGGTGCATTGGGAAGGCTGAGCTGGAACAGAGACTGGACAGAGCCAGAGAATAAAGTAGGGATTTATTGAAAGGCCTTTAGGGTACACCTTGGGCAGGACAGGGTCTGGGCAGGGCTACACCCAAGGTGGACACAAAATGGGCACAAAATGGACAAACTGGTCACCAGGTCTCACACTTTGATAAGTTTTGGTCCATTTGCACATTGGGGTTGAATTGTCCAATTCCAGCTCCAGGCTGTGAGCTCCCATCCTTCTTGTTCCTCCCTCCAGCCACCCTTGTTTGTGCTGTTGGGCTGAAAGTTGTCCTTGGTGTGCAGCAGGACAAGGATTTGTTTTGTGTCCCTGCTGTGTGCAGAGAGCTGAGTGACACTGACTGAGCTCAGAGCTGCACCCCTGGGCAGCACAGAGTCTGGAAATATGAAGATAAAACTTCAGGCATCACCAGACTGAGATACAGGACAGGAACACAGCAAGGAAATCAAGGAGAGCCCCTCTCTGTTGTGCACACGTGGAGGCACTAATGGCACTCCCAGGCCAGCAGGACATCATTCACAGCTCTGCTGCTCTCCTGACACCAAGCAATGTGCCATAATCAAAAACAATCCACAAAACTGTGTTTGAGCAGAGAACAGCAAGAAAAATCAGCTCTACCCAACAGGCACTTCTTACCCAAAGGTGTCTGAGGTTACAAACACTGAAACATCCCTTGGCATTTTGGGGAATGCAGATGTACGTGTGAGCATGTGTGAGCAGAAACCAGCTCCAGGCCATGTGCTGGACTTCAAAAATCTGCAGTGAATTTTATCTTTCACACCTACCTACCACCATATAACTACCTCAGATTTAAAGCAATGTATTTACAGACACTTTGGATAACTAAAAGGAACCTAATTGTGAATTTTGACTTTGAGGAAATAAGTGTGTGTGTGTATATATATATATATATAAAGCCAACTGACATGCATAATATAACTTCTAGCAAAAATAAAATACATTTAAAAGTGAATGTTCTATGCATCCAACAGACCTGCAGAAATTTTTCATTGCTTATCTTAGTTGTGCACTTTCCCACGACCATTTTAAAATTGGCCAGATCCTTAAAAAGCCTAGTAATTTAGAAGCAATTGCTATTTATTTTTAAGTCAGATCTCTGTAACTGCCCTGTCTTTTAACACTTTAATTAGAGAATCCCAGCTGAGGAGCAAGTTTTACTTAAATAAGAAATGTAATTAATTTAGCTGCGAGTCAATACTGAATTTGTGTGAGGTTTTTATCTTTGCTTGCTTTTATGTAGTCCTCTGTGATAGCCTGTGCTCTCAGTGAAGAGGTTACAGGGAAAGCTTTGTGTTTAATGCACTAGTGTGAATAAAATGGGAAACATCTGGTGAAAGGACACCTGACTGAACACATGCAGCAAGAGTGAAGTCTTGCCTGAGGAAAACGCTCTGTGAGGAGTTCTCTCCATGCTGTATCCCCATCAAACAGCACTGATGGAGCCAAACTGCTTTCAATATTCATGGCAGCACTTTAATAACAGGGCTTTGCTAAATCAAAATATTTGAATATGGTCAGCCCTCAAACAATTAAATACAGCTGGCATTATGCTGTTGGGTAAAATTTTCACTTTTCTTCTTGCATTTACCCCCTGAATACACAGGATGACAGTGGCCAAAGAGGCAAATGTAATCTATGCTATTAAAAGAGGGGAGAAATCTGGTCTCTCCACCAAGTTCTTGTCATACTTCTCTTTTTATCTCTCCTGGATTTCTTTTTATGTTACCCCACTAAGTTGCATTGTTTCCCAGATATATTATTTGTTAGACTCTCTACAGGTCATTGAACTCTATTGAGCTGCTGTTCTACCTCTTCTCCAGTTCATTGATGAAAATATTAACTAATACTGAAGGCATTTACAGATCATTTGATCCCCACTTTCTGGGGCCTGTATGTCAGATTTTCTCACAGTGTATCAGGAATATGTGCTGGAAAAAAAGATATTTCTGCCTTGGTAACCACAGCATCAATAGTTGGAGGTCTTCCTTCAGTAGGAATATGCCACAGCATATGTTCAGTTTGATCATCACTGCTTTGACCTTATTCTGCTGCATCTCATTATTAACTCAAAATGCAGTATCCTCCAGCATATGGTGCACCAGGGCTGGCAGCAGAGAGGGGGAACTCAGGATTGTCTCGCCTTTGTGCAGCAGCACTTTTGTGATGTCTGAGGGCACAGCAATGAATCTCTTTCTCCTCCAACAGCAATGCAACCTGGACCTGCCATCAGTGCACGACAATGGACTGGAATACAGACATCTCCCTCTGGAACCAGCTGCAGCAGGCAGGGAAGGGCTGGAAGGGGTTTGTGTGCACTGCTGCAGCTGCTTGGAACAGAGGATGGACATTGGGCAGTGCTACAGGATAATGCAGCTCTTGTCTTTATCTAATTTTCTGTCTACAGATGACAATAGGGATAAAGGGGGGAAAAAAATCCCCTGAAACAAACAATACCCCCCAACAACCCTTCCACTCAGCTCTAAAAATAACACTTGCAATGAATAGAGGCATTTGTTCATTAACTTCCTTTTCATCTGGTACAATCTTCTCCCTTTGATATTGAAATGTGGATGAGTTTATCATTGCTAACAGTTTTAAAGATCAGAAGAAATAGTAAAATATATTCTGATGGTTATCTTGCTTTAAATACAAAGGTGATCACTAAGGTGTCACTGATGCCTTTTTGTCATTTCATGTTTTGAGAGAAGACCATATAAACCAGAAAAGTAATTAATTTCCAAGCTCTATCAGTCCTCACTTGTCAAATTTCCACAGAGACAACACACCGTGGTGCTGGTAGTTATGACATGAATCTCTTCCACTAGTAACTGTACTGAGAGAACAAACTTATTTCACACAGGCCATCAATCAGTCTTTAGAGAGCAAAACCTCACAGTTACTGCTTTGCCAGTCTGGCCTGTAAGCAGTGATTTAAGGAAAAGATGTGGAATAACATTACCAGCTCCCCTGGCCAGCCAAACCTCCCTTCAAAACAAGCAGGAAATATTTCCTATGAAAAAGCATTGATCAAGGATTCAGCAGAGTTAGTTCTCTCATGCCTGTCAGTTAGCCACACAGTAACTCTTATTTATCTTATCCATTAACAGGAGCAGCCATTCACACATTTCTATCAGCAGCAGCACTACAAGATATAAGTGCACCAAGCCCAATATTTTCCAGAGGATGAGGGGAACAGAAGGTTGTTTACTAGACTTCGGTATCGATAAAGATATATTCCCAATATTCTATTTTAGTCTTATGGGATGCTTAACCATCTGTCGATGCACAAGCTCATGCAACACAAGTGATTAAAAAAAAAAATCCTATTTGCAGCATGAGAAGCTTTAACAAGGTTTTGGATCACTGCATTTCCCTCACACTGTAAATCCTGTGTTTCTGTAATGAGGAAGGCCATTGGCAGGACTGAACGATGCACAAATCCATGCAAGCAGATGGGGTGCAGCTGAAGGGCCCAAGGAAGCAAGACTTTCATAGGATGTGGTGCTCAGGGATTTCCCTATAGCTGGAGAAAGGCATATAACCCATTTTGAAGAAAAAAGGCGAAGTTATAGGGAAAATATGGGAAGATTATGCAACAAGCCTTCCTCAAAGCCACTTCTAATCACAAGAAGAGAAACAAGGAAAGTGATGGTGAAAAGCCAAATTCCAGCTGGTGGCACCTCTCAGGGGATGACACTTCAACACCAGGCTCAATATTTCTCAATTTCTTTTAATTAGCAACCTGCATGGTGAGCAAGGGAGCACCCAGTTTGCAGATGGCACAGGAATGGGAGTAGTGGCTGATATACTGAGGGTTATTACCCTGCTTGGCACTTGTGAGACTTCAGCTGGAATATTTTGTGCAGAGCTGAGCTGGTCACACAGTGACACAATGGAATGAGTGCAGCACAGCCGGGATGATCAGGGGTCTGGAGCACAGAGGATGGGTTTGTTTAATTTTAGGAAAACATGGGCATGGAAATACTCACACCTGGCAGCACCTGTCCCAGTGCTTCAGCTTTCAAAGTGTGTTTTCATTATTAAAACTAATAATGTCTGGCTAGGAGCTATTTGAGTATCCACAGCAGCATTCTGCCCCTTGAGAGAAATGTCACATCAAGGAGGAAGAGCAGCAGTCACATTCTGAGGGCAAGTGCTCACAACTGTAAGAAAAGGTCATCCTTGTACTAACTGCATCAAGAATATACCTCTTATTGCAACTGGTAATAGAGGGATATTCTCTCAATATCTTAAATGTTAATAAATTGGTAAAATGCTGTTCAGCAAATAAGAATGTTGCATGTCAGTCTTCACAGTTTCTAATAAAAGTGGACATTATCATGAAGAGAAATTTTTTTTTAAGTAGGATTGTGCATAACATTGTTTAACAGACACAGGATGATGATTATTATGGGTTGGGCAGGCCAAGCTAAATCTCAGCTCCTGCTGCTTCCATGCCAGTTTCCTTTAGACCTCTTACTGCAAGAGCTTTAACAAAAATACCACAACATCAGCAAAGATTTTGTTTTACCCAAAGAGATCCAAAGCTGGTACTGCAGCACAAAACTGTTGCAAGTGCATTGTTGGGACAGCCACGACAGAGTAACACCACAAAATTCAAAAGGTTTCTTTATCATGGCCTCATGCTGTCTTTTATACAGTTTTTACAAACCTTGAGGGCAACCTCTGATTGGGTAATAGCTTTCCTATTAATTATTCTATTGGTTAGTAAAAGGTATTTTACTTGTCCCCCACCTTGCTACAACCAAAGCTGTAGAGAGGAATAAATCTCCCCTGAGCCTTCTTTCCTTGGTGCTGAATGACCCTATCCTGAGTCCTGTGCTGCAAGTGAGGGCAGCTTTACCTGGGGCTTGGGGAGGGCTGTCCAGCAGAGCTGCTCTCTTGTCACAGCACTGTCCCCTCCCTGGTGGCACCAGTGACCAGGACACCCTGCACAAGAGCAGGGCTGACCCTTGTGTGCCTCAGAGCCCTGGGTATTGCCCTGCAGCTGGTCTGTGAACACCGTGGTGAATGCCATCATCACTGCTGGATTCAAGGGAAATCCTCACCTCCATCCTCTAGGGATCACATCAGCAGCACAGGAGAGAGAAAGAGGAGCAGAGAATTCCCCCATGAATTTGATTTCTGTTCTATCTCCAAGATAAGAGCCGGTGCTGTATGAGTTGTGGGGAAGCACAGCAGGGAAGAAAGCAAGCAAGCATACCCTGAGATTCAGCTGAAAGACACTGGCACAAAAAAGATTGTATTTTATCTATCTCATTGACACTGGAGTTCTGTCCTGATTTCATTTTTCTTTTACTTTGGGAAGAAGCTGCTCTTGCATATTGCAAAGTGAACATGGTGTGAACATTTGCTTCCTTGCCCTCCCGGTACATGAAGATTTCTTGCATCTCCTCCTTTTTGGAAAGCATTTTAAAGCAGGAGCTCTATAGCATGGCAAGGCTCCTCCCAAGAGACACAGCTCTCCTTTGTTAGAATACGTGCTGGGTATTTTTTCCAAGGGTAGTGAGTGGAATGTAACCTACAACATCTGCTAATGGCTGGAAACCCACTGTGCCTCTGAATTGGATTCCTGTGGCAGGCGAGATGTGCCTGCCAGGAAAGAGGCAAATGTTAAAATGCTCCAGCCATTATTTTTTTAATTTACAGAGATAGCATACACAGTTTTCTTCAGGTATATTCTGGTAATTTGTTTCTGGAAAGAGGTGGGACAGACACAGAGGATGAAAGGGGTGCTCGTGACTATTTCAGGTTCTACTGTCACTGTCACACCCTAGCAGGATCTACAAAAAGGATCTGCCTGTCCAACAAGTTCAGTCCCTGGCCCTTGGACACCTCTATCTTCCTTGGTGGGCTCTGAATACTGAATTTCTCTGTTCAGTCTTCAAGGTTACTCCTGATTTTCAAACCCATTCATTCAGCAAAGTAGAAAAAAATTAAAGTAATTCTGTCCAGCTGGTGCTGGGCTTTCTAGGACTCCCCCGGTCTGCCTTGATTCATAGTGCAGGCAGAGAACTGTTTTGCTTTGAAAATTTTATACTCCCATTTATATTTTATATTACACACTGGGGAATTTCCACCAAACAAACCCCACCATAAACCCCCAGAAACTTGAATTCTAAACAAAATAGAGCCCCATAATATGCCTTTGTACAGAGCATTTTTGGAGACGGCAGTAGAATTTGCTGAGATTTTGAAAAACCCTAACAACCAACAAACAAACAGCAAAACAAACCACAGAAACAACTTCCCTCCCTGCCCCTCCAGAAACAAACAAGTTCCTAAAGCTTGGTACCCATACCCCATCAACTCAGCCATAAATAAAACTGAGTGAGGGACAGACACGACCCTTACAAAAAAATTATCCACATTGCAAAAATTTTAGCATAAGAGATCACCAGATGTCCTACATTTGCTATTATGGATTTAAGACTGATTTTCTAGGAATTTTCTATCTTTAATTTAGAGAAACACTCAGAGTCATGCACCACCACTTCAAGTCTTCCTGATTTTCCAGCCTTATCCCCCCCAGGCTCAATCCTCTCTGGTAGGATTGTGCCAAGGTGTAGCAATCAGATATTCTGACTGAATACAAATATAATGAGATTAAATATACAAATACAAAGGGATGAATCCTGTGCTCATTTTCATTCCCAGCTCCCCAGTTTCCACCAGCAAAGTGCGTCGGCAATTTCCACTTGTTCCATTAATTCAGATTTCTATAATAAGCAGAAGATAAGGCATATAAATTAAGTATTTGAAACTATGGGTTGCAAAGTTTGATTTTTTTCAGCTGAAGTAAGCATTTCCATGCACAGCTGTTTGGCCTCCAAACATCTTAATTAAAACCTTTTGGGAGGATAATAACATTTGCCATTCAATCAAACACTGGAGGATTTTACAGCTGATACCAAATGTTATATGATAAACTCGGAGCTGAGTTTCAAAGCATCACTGGCAGTAATGACTGTTAGAGACAGGGTTGATCTAAAACTCTCAAGCAATAAGTTTCTCTTGCACTCATTACTGAGGGGGAAATATTTTTATAAATCAGTGTGGGACTTTTTCTAGTGTCAGTATAAAAGCTAATTCATGTGCAGTCTAGCTGAAATTTAGTGAGACCTGGGCATTAAACTCTGCATGAGCAAGTCTGTGCATGTGCTATGGAAAACTATTTTTAATTGCATTCTGAAATCAATCAAACCCCACTAGCTTTAAAAATCAAACCCAAACCAACCAACACCGAAAAAATCCTCCTAACATCCCCAACCAACCAACAATAAACCCCCAAACTCCCCAAAAACAACCACCAACTCCTCCCAGAAAAACAAACAACAAAAAAACCAAAAGAAAACCATCAGAGAAAAGTTAGTTTAAAAAAAGGCTCAAACTCTCTGCCATACCCAGATAATGCAACAATTTAAGGATAAAATCCTCCACTAGTGTGCTTACTTCACAACACACCCTGAAAAAATGAAACAACCTTTTAATCATGATACAATTTGCATAACACCCATCCAAGCTTTTTGAAACTCAAACACCATGAAGCTTAAGAGGCGAACCAGTGAAATTAAAGCTTGGCTTTCAAAATGTCCTTTGGGATAATTATTTTATCCTGCACCCTCCAGCTGCCCTGGAATAGCCCTATCACCTTCACCCAGCCCCCAATAGAGGAGGAATCCATCAGGGCTGTCCCTCTGTGAGGCAGACCCTGGAAAATGCCCTCCTGTTGTGGATAAAAAGATGATTGAATTTCCTGCCTGTTGCCTTTCCCTACATCAAGGCAAAGCTAAAAGGAACATTTCAGAGGTTTAGGGGTTCTTTGAATCCCTCTGCACCAGGCTGGTGCTGCAGAAGTCTCCCAACATCTCAGCTGGGTTGGTGTCTCAGTTGTAACGCCAGCAGTGAGGGGGTTTGTTTGCTGTTGGGGGTTTTGTTTGCTTTAATTTTTTTGGTCCTTTCCATATTTAGCTATCTATTTTGTGATATTATGCTTAGATCTTTTTACTCCCTTTTATTTCGGGTAGTAGGTACTTAGTCATCTAACACAAAAGAGAAATTAGCTTTCAGTGTGAAGAAGAAAGACTATTTTATTTTTGGTTGGTTGGCTTTTTTTTTTTTTTTTTTTTTGTTAATGATTGCAGATGATTTAAAACCTAGATTAAATTGCTATCTAGTGCAACAGAAAAACAGTTAACGTAAAACTACAGCTGTTAATTATTTCTGTGAATAAATGAATGACTCAATACTTCAAAGTCCTATGAGTAACTTTCCTTTAACCCAGCTCCTATTGGCAAGAAATAAAGAGAAATAAACTGTTGCTGCTTTGGAAAATGAGATCACAGGGAAATTCATTAGATGGACAGAAATCCTCAAGCCCTGGCTGCTGCAATTAGATGCAGGATATTGCAGGACTGTGTGTCTGGAGAATCCTGGTACTTTGAAATAAATTTACAATTGACTGCCACAGGATACCAGGCTCGTGTGGAGGGTCTGCCTCCATCAGGACTGATGAACAGGACACATTTGAATCACTGTAATTTGCAAAATTTTGTATCCAGTTTGAGTCAAGCAAACAGGCTGTCTTTGAATTTCTGCCACAAAGAAATTTTGGGGAATTTTTAATGAATGGGAAAAATGAAGACGCACCCTAATTCCCCACTCTGCAATTAGAAGGGGTTTTTTTCACCTTTTGCATACTAATTTCTTACCTTTTTAAATTAAATTATCCTTTCCTAGAAGGAAAACAAAACAAAGCCCAGCCAGCCCTTTACACTTTTTCTGCCCTGTATATAACATATCCTCTGAACATCATCACCCTGGGGAGCCCAGGGAAGGGGCTGCTCAGGATCATGAGTCCAAGGACAACAAGAGAATTTCCACACACTGTAGGCACTGAAATCTGCCATGAATCAAAAATTCTCATGGAAGGGACCTGTCAGGATCATTGGCTCCAAGTCTCTGGTCGCTAAACTAAATCTTGACTAAATCTTGACTAAATCTTGACTAAATCTTGACTAAATCTTGACTAAATCTTAACTAAATCTTGACTAAATCTTGACTAAATCTTGACTAAATCTTGACTAAATCTTGACTAAATCTTGACTAATCTGATAATCTTGACTAAATCTTAACTAAATCTTAACTAAATCTTAACTAAATCTTAACTAAATCTTAACTAAATCTTAACTAAATCTTAACTAAATCTTAACTAAATCTTAACTAAATCTTAACTAAATCTTAACTAAATCTTAACTAAATCTTAACTAAATCTTAACTAAATCTTAACTAAATCTTAACTAAATCTTAACTAAATCTTAACTAAATCTTGAACTAAATCTTGACTAAATCTTGACTAAATCTTGACTAAATCTTGACTAAATCTTGACTAAATCTTGACTAAATCTTGACTAAATCTTGACTAAATCTTGACTAAATCTTGACTTCCCTGAGGAGCCTGTTCCAGTGACCAGGCACTCTCTGGGTGAAGAAATTTTCCTAATATGCAACCTGAACCTCTCCTGACACAACCTCATCCCATTTTTTTGTGTCCTATCACTGGTCACCACAGGAACAGGATGAGGTCCAGCTAGTGGAAATAATTAACAGTAATTTGAATTTTTTAGGATCTCCTCTTTGCCCATGGTGTAGCCACAGAATCATTTCGATGCTGAGGAGAGCCTCTGAGTCTCTCAAGGGTGAAAACCTCCCATCCCCTTTTTAATTTCACAGGCTGGAGAGATAAAGGGTGATGTTGCTTGCACATTTTAAGGATGCAAGGCTGAGGCAAGGAGTGCTAAGTGTTTATTGGCTTTGAAATAATCAATAGCTCGAGCTGCATAAGATACCTTTGCCAGAAAAAAAAAAATAAATAAAAGAGGAAGATGGGATTTTTGTGCTGTCTTTTAGGAAAATGCAGACAGAGCCAGGGTGACTTGGTGAGGTTTGGTGTCCGTCAGCAGCCCTGGTGCAGAGGTGCTGAGCTACCTTCAAGGAAGACACTTTAATAGGTACAGCACAGAGTTAATTTGTTCTGAAAATGAGAGTTCTGGAGAGCCTACACACAGGACTGCACTTAAGGCCATCCTAGCACAGAAAAAAAACCTGCTGAGGAAGGAGAAATAAAAAACTCTATGATTTTATTATTTTAATCACAGGACTCCCTTTTCTTCCTTCTACAATCCCTACTGCATGCACAATCTATCTTCTGCTTCCTGCAGATATTTTTTTTAATACTAAAAAATCCCACCCTAAAACCCAAGCCTGGGAAGAAAACATAAACTAAGCAAGAAAAAATACTAAGAGAGGAAAAAATCTTGCAGGGATTTTTTTTTTTTTTAAACAAAGATTAGCTACCCGGAAAATGCAATTAATCTTTCCCTAATTGTTTTGTTTTGACGTTCATAGCAGCTCTTTTTTAACTGAATCCCAGCGTGTCTGTGTCCTCTATGGAACAACAGGTTGCTTTGCAGGCATTTTCTTAGAAAAACGATGCCAGCTAACATAAAAAGAAAAGTATTTTGCACTCTTCCATTTCCCAGACAATTGGAAGGAGACCACAAACACCTTAATTACTGACTAAGGGAATAAAGTATTATTTTTAATTTAAAAGGGAATTATTCTGGGCTTTCAAAAATCAGATTCAGAAGGAGAATTAAATTAAAATAAAGTAAAAAGGAGGCTTCAAACAGCATTTTTTTGAGAAAGAGATTGATGTTGAATTTGAAGAGATTAGATTCAGATTACTATAGGTCCACATGCTAATTATGAAGGTCAGATAAACTACAAAATCCCCAAACTACCAGACTTCTTTATTTCAAAGCCCTGTCCCCTAAATTATCTGATTCAGGTTTTATAAATAAGCTCACCTTGCTAATTCTAGTAAATGAAAAGAGTTTTGTCGGCTGCACTGGAAAAAACAAAAGGATCAGAGAGTGACTGGCAATATCCCAGAAACCAGGTTGGGAGGGGGCAAAGGAAAAACATGAGAAGGAGATCCTGGACCTTCAGAATCTCCGGTATCAAGCCAGAGGGATGCTCTGCTGCCAGGACTCTCTCAGGGAAAACACAAACCTGAAAAAATAAAGCTCCCCTCGAAATCTGGCCTAGGGAAACCTATTACTATACCTGAATTAAAGGGTGCGTGTGACTAGAAGTTAATTCCTTCACAGAGGTTAATTTTCCCACTCAAATGATGTTGGAGATAGAATATATCTAAAATAAATGCTATTAAATATATACGTAAAATTAAGATATAATATATATAGTATGTATATTAGAATATATTTTATTATATAATCACATAATTGTTTATTAAGGTACATATTGTATGTTTTTATTTATTATATATCATATTATATATAATAATTATTTATCATAAATATAATAAAATATATATTACTCATATAAAGTTTAATATAATAAAATACATTAATATATATGTTAAGTAGTTAGTATAAGTTAGTTAGTATAAGTTAGTTAGTATAAGTTAGTTAGTATAAGTTAGTTAGTATAAGTTAGTTAGTATAAGTTAGTTAGTATAAGTTAGTTAGTATAAGTTAGTTAGTATAAGTTAGTTAGTATAAGTTAGTTAGTATAAGTTAGTTAGTATAAGTTAGTTAGTATAAGTTAGTATAAGTTAGTTAGTATAAGTTAGTTAGTATAAGTTAGTTAGTATAAGTTAGTTAGTATAAGTTAGTTAGTATAAGTTAGTTAGTATAAGTTAGTTAGTATAAGTTAGTTAGTTATAATAAGTTAGTTAGTTATAATAAGTTAGTTAGTTATAATAAGTTAGTTAGTTATAATAAGTTAAGTTAGTTAGTTATAATATGTTAGTTATAATATTATTATATAAAATAGCTGAATTATACTAAAACAAATAAATTCCATCCTTCTGCTCACAGGCCTCGCAGCCTTGCTTTATTCCAGTTAATACAGAGCCTTACTGGGAGCTTTATTCATTTAGGACAAACAAGAAATTCCCCTAAATAACAAGAAAAGGGGTAAAATAGATTTTTGTCCTTCAAAGACAACCAGGAGGAGCTGGGCAGCGTGTGGGTCACCAGCATACAGCAGATGAATTCAGAGCACTCCCCGTGCTCAAGGGAATAACCAAGGCAGGAGACCTTGAGAGCAGAATATTTCCACCTCATTTAGATTCCAGAGCAGAGTTAAAGCCGGTTCTCAGCCAGCAGGTAAACTCCTGTGCCTTCAGAAAATGCAGAAAATGCAACCCTCTCCCCCATTATTCTCCAATTACAGGTCATACACAATCCCATGGGGTTTTTTTTCCAAGATTATGATTTACTTAACCAAAAGCTGTCATACTTTCCCCCTCTCCTCTATCCATCACGGACATTAATTTTAATTACCTCTTTGACAATTAATTTTTGAGCCCCTGCTTAGTTGTGTTCAGTGACAAAGGAACACAACAGCAATTTCCCCCATGACAGCACATCTCAGAGGCTGTTAATGAAAGCAGTCAGGTAGATCTTGTGCAGCTCAGTCCCTTCTTGAAACAAAACGTTTTCTTTATTTTTCCTTGATTTCTGGACATATTCACAAAACTGTAGGGGTTTTTCTTCCCCCATCTAAACTCCTGAAAAATACTGAGTTTTTAAGAGGTTTCTTTCCATAAAAGTGGCATTACAAAAGTCTAGGGGTGCTTTGGGACTTGTGTCACTGGGCATTACTGTGGTTCCAGTTTATTTTGTGTTCCACAAACTGGTCTGCTCCCCTTCCACTCAGGGATTCCCATTCACATCTGCCCTGCAAGCCCAAACTCCTAATGGGAGTGTGAATCTAATCAAGTAATCCAGGGTTGGAAAGGAGGAAAGAAATATTCCATAATTTACACAAGTCCTGAATCTACAATGGGGTCCCTCACAAGGGAGATCCTGAGTGACAGCGGGTCTATTTTACAGAAGAAACAGTATATCTAGGAAAATTTCATCTCATATCACAAGTAATTTCATTTTAAGGTACTCCAGCCTCACTACACAATCCCTTCTTAAAGCACCAGGAAAATTTGGTGCTGCCAGCAGGGGCCACAATCCAATAAAATTACTGCCCTGTTCCCAAGCCAGCCAGAACAGCCTAAAGATCAGAGCACAGTGACCTGTGCAAGGGTGGGAGGAACAAGCACAAACATTCATGTGGTGTTTTAAAGAGGAACTAGGATGGAAAACAAAGGATTTAAACAAGAAATACATTGGAATATTGAACATAAATAATATTTCACTGTATTGAACTAGTGATCCCACTGGAGGTTGTGGTTTTGCTGCATTGAAGCAGGGCACTATAGCTAATGCTTGTGGAGAAACTATTGATAGACAACTTATAATTGTCATTCTAAATTTATTTAGCCAGTGAAAAACTTTGACTTTTTCAGTTTATGAATATTTTTTTTAATATCTGCAGAGCAAGACAAAGACAAATATATTAGTAGCAGAGATTAGCTGTAAAATAAAAGTTATACTTAGTATTTGGACCCTCTTCTGTTTCAGTTTCTCTGTTATGAAACTTGCACACCATCCTCTGCCTCTAATCACACACCAGGGTGGCAAAAATCCAAAGCAACAGTAACATGCTGAAAGAGAATTATTCTCCAAATAAAAGTAGTGTGAATATATGCAGCCACCTTCACTCAGCCTACAGCAAAATTCTTTTATTGACCAGAGGCCTGACTTGCACAAATGTGTGCTTTGAACTGGGGCACTAACTGCAATTAATAACTTACAGATTACTGTAAATTCCAGTAATTCAGTACTGGTCAGGAAAATGCTGAATAGGTCTGGCTTAGCATTTGTTAAACCTGATGTAACAAAGAGAGTCAAATGCAGGGAAAAGATTTCATGAGCTGCATCTCAGCTTCAGGGAGAGCCATGCCCAGCTGAACAGCTCACCCACCTCCTCCTCTCCCAGGCCACAGCTCTCCCTTGGAGCCCTTCTGAGGGAAACCACTGCCCAGACTAAGCCTACAAATGGCTTTCAAGCTCTCTGTCCTCCCTCTGCAGTCATTAACTGCTAATTAATACTTGGGCCATTTATCATCTTGTCTCCTCTTCCCAAACAATCTATTTCTTCCAAAAGGCTGTGCCCTAGCCCAGGATGGAAAACCCTGCCCCTCTCCAGGAGGTGCAGCCTTAGTGGCTGTAGATGGTCCCAATGTCAGCAGATGACATTTAAGAACAAATACTCCAGAAACTGCTGGGATTTTGGATCTGCAGACAGAAAATACCAGCTCAGAGTGAGGAACAGCCAGCCCCTTTCCCCTACAAATTTCAGACTCATCAGCTTGCAGATGGAATCCACAGAGACATCTTTTAAATAGTTTAATACAGAAAAGAAGTGAATTGCTATCAGTACTCCTTTACAAGTGTAAAAAATAAAATTTTAAATTGAACTGTTGACAGAACCCTTTTTTCTCTGGTGTCACAGCAGGATTATCAGACAGTAGCTGAAATGCTGATATTGAAAAAAACCAAACCTCTGAAATATGAATAGGGGAAATCCTCCCTGTCCTAAGGTAATGCCATGGGTTAACCCCTGCAGGCAGCTGCTCCCTCACTCCCTGCTGTGGGATGGGGAACAGAACCAGAAGGGTAAATAACAAAAATCACAGGCTGAGATAAAATCAGTTTAACAGCTAAAGCAAGAACCTTGCACACAAGCAAAGCAAAACAAG
Organism: Acrocephalus arundinaceus; assembly: GCA_021534815.1. Classification (NCBI taxonomy): domain Eukaryota; kingdom Metazoa; phylum Chordata; class Aves; order Passeriformes; family Sylviidae; genus Acrocephalus; species Acrocephalus arundinaceus. Next base: position 4,659,622 of record JAJEOU010002626.1, read on the forward strand.
GAATTCCCTCCCCATTTCCTGTGAGGGGCCAGGTGCTCAGCCATCCCCAGGACAGCTGGGATCCATCCTGCCAGTGGTGATGGGGAACACCAAACACCATCACTCCAAATCACCCCTCCAGCCCTTATTGCCCAGGGTTTGTTTTTTCATGTTAAACATGACACCATTTGATCTGGGGTATCCCACGGGTCAGTTGGGGTCAGCTGTCCTTGCTATGTCATCCCCCAGTCATCCAATTGAAACTTTAGATAGTTATATTTAATATTTTCATAGAAAAATAGAGAGTGAACAAAGCATGCCACTTAACCAGCCTCCTCCCCAGTGAGGCGTGAGGAGCAGAAAAGGCCTTGGCCCTGGGCAAACACTGCTCAGATAAAACAGCAACATCCCTTTATTATTAAAATAACTTTTCAGCATAAATCCAAAACATATCCCATCCCAGCATTTCAGGTGTTAAAGGAAATGAGAAGTCCTGTTGCCTATTACCAGACAGACACCCTTTATATCATCCTTACTTTGCCACTTCTCCTTTCTGTACCCTGCCTCTTCCTCAACGGCGCAGGTTGGAGAGTAAAATGGTGCTCCTTGAAGGGAGAACAGAAAGCTTTTGTCTGGTCCATTATGCTGTACTGTACTTTAATTCAGGCTTTTGAGGCACTGCATGACTGAGAAGGCAGTGTGGGAAAGGCTCTGGAGCCAATGGCTCTGGAGTTTTGCTGACAGGGTTTGCCAGGAGGATATCTGTGAATTGATGGCTTCACTCTGGCTGCCCTTAGAAGTTCACTAATATTTATTTGAGTGGAGCAAATGAGATACAGCTGTACACAACACTGACATGCTAGGAAAGCAAATTATTGGGCAATCCAGTTATTAAACTCACTAATCATGCTCAACTAAACACTTCCACAACGAGTTGGGTAAGTGCTCCCTAGTCTATCATGTTGCCAGACTGGTTCAAGCTACTCCAATTATTTCCAGAAAGATTTCATATTTGAATAAATATTTTCTTTGAGGATTTCTGGAACGTATAGCTGAAATCCCTTCACAGGTTGAACTTTCAGGCTTTTCTCTTCAAACAGCTATTGGAGACCCAGGCAGGGCTCACTGGCAGAAGCAGATGTCAGCTCGCAGCTATTAGCAACGAGGGCAGTTTGAAGATGAACATATGTTTGCATATTAAAGATGTTACAGCACACTTTTTATTGGCAGCAAGATCCTGCTTTGCAAATCCCACTGACAGAAGAAACATCTACTGACCCAGCAAGGATCCTATGAACAATATTCCATATGCCAGTGGAATGACGTCCAAATTGAGGGAAGATTTACATATTGCCATTAAGAGAAAATTGGCGACAACCAAAGGTTAATGAAATAACACAATCAGTTCGTTTTGCAGCTTCTCTTAGAGTTAACAAGGTTTTATTTCAGAAGAAAAAGAGAAAGAAACATGCATGTTCCTCCCTCTGCCTTTCACTGGAAATTTACTTTGGAAAGATTGAACAATACTTACATTGATGAGGTTTTATTAGACATTGTTAGAGAGAACCTGAAGCACTAGAAATAACAAAATTTATGTCCTTTCTAACTTCCTATCCTCTTTTTAAAAGTAGAATAATGAACACAAAAAAAAAAAAAAAGTCACTGGGAAACTTATTTCATTTAGGCTAGCCTATGCTGAACATTTAGGAGTAATCCGAACTGCTCCAGAAGAAAACTTCATTATTTATGTGGCAGAAATGGACAGAGCCCAAACCAAGATCATATCATGCCATGAGCTGTACCATCCTAGAGCGAGATAAAAGTGTCTTTGGCCAAAGAGTTTATTGGCTACATTTGGGCTATAATCTGGCACATCTTTGGATATTTTAAAAAGGAAACTTTTCAACCTTTTTACCAAACCAGTCTAACTGGTTGCAATGGAACTTCTCTGTTGTGCCTGGTGTTACCCAATATCTTCACACTCTATAAAGAGTGGGTGAGCCTTTCTTACCCAGCACTTGATTTGAGCTGGTGAGCCAGCTTTGCTGTCTTTTTCTGAGGCCAGGCTGGTGCTTACAGGGACTCCAGGCTGTCATGTCACCTAGTCCTTTTTCTTGCTCAAAATATCCCTCAACATTCTGACAACCCCCAGAAACAAGGCAATGGTTGGATTAATATTTTCAAACTGGACTTAGAAGCACAGCAAACTTCATTTCACACACAGAGAACTACAATCACAGAATAAATACATCTGATGTGATGGAAAATTATCCCAGACTTCACCTCAGAGGTTGGAGATTGCCACTCTGCACAGCCTCCAGGAGGTGTGGGCTTGATATTTTGGGTCTGAGAGATTTTTTGCCTGCTAGCAGCTGCTAACTTTTCCCAAGGGAAAACTTCTCAAGAAAGCTTCTTCTCAAAACATCTTGGCAAACAACTCTCCTTTCTCCAAACAATCTTTCTCCAGGTGTGTTTTGCTGTTTCTCCAGTTAACCAACGGGATTAGAGAGGTGTTGTTCCTATTCACCAACCGTGTTCAGTCTGTATCAGAACACCTTAGAAAAGGTAGTAAATAAAAAAGCTTTTTCTATGCTCTTTGCCTTCTGAAATATTTGGAGTCTCTCATCTTTCTCTCATGTCCTACAATGACAGGAGGGACCTCTCAGCTCTGCTGTGCCATGTGGGGCTGGCAGCAGCTTCACCCCTTTCTGTGCATTCCCCACCTGCTCCCAGGCTCCTCTGAGCAGAGATGCACCAGGACAGGATGGGGTAAGAGGTTACCAGAGCTTGCAAGTGAAGGAACATCTCTTTATTCCAGGCAAAAGATATTTTTGTAAAATTACCTCTAAATGTGCTTGAGGTGACATTTTGGCCTCATTTAAAGCAGCCACAGATTTCTGTAAGCTCAGGTAGAAAGGGAACTTCAGCCACAGTAAAATCCACTACAGTTCCTTCAGAACTGATGCTTGAGTAGAAGAAATTTTTAAAACTACATCATGAGGTCTACTCTGAGTTACATATATCATCTTCCTGACATTATTGCTCTGAGCAGAGCTCCTCAAATGGAAATTGAGAACACTTTTAAAATGTGATTCTTTGTTAAGGACTAGCAGAGTATTAAAGCAAATTTGAGTGTTGTAAAAGTTATTTAAACCCCAGTATATTTTACAGAACATTTTCACCTGTAATTCAGCATTCAAATCTCATTTTCAATATTGATGAATGAAACTGGTGAATTTTTTTTTTTAATTTATCATAGCTGCTGGTGAATGAGGTAGCTCAGGGTTGTGATACTCACATTTGCTGAGCAGAGCATGGAACAGCTCATGAAACACAGACAAAATTTGCCTTGTGCTCTGAACAGCTCACTAATATAGGTGCAGATTTTAAAATAGGGTAAACTATTTAAAATAGGGTAAAATGTTTAAAAAGTTTTTAGGGAGCTCTTCATAGTTCTGATTTTTGCTGGCAAGGTGTATATATATATATATAAAATATGTATAAATATATATATAGATATAGATAATAGATATTATCTAGCTATAGATAACAGATATTATCTATTATATTTATATATATTTTATATTTATGTGTATATCTCCATCTGCTCTTCGGCTCTGCTCCTTAGCAAGGGCTCTCAAAGGCCGTGGTTCACTATCCAACCTGAAATTATCTTAACACATCAGAACTAAGAGTTGTCAGGTGACAGCCACTGGATTAATGAAAAATCTGCTCTGAATGCTCCTCAGATTTCAAAAGGTGAATGACAGGGAGTTAAAGAACCTGGATCATCCCCAGCAGGGATGTCCTGTATTTAGGGACATGTCCAAGTCTCCAAATGGTGAATCAGGTTGTCTTTTCACCCACATGTTGGCCTGGGATTGCAGGAGTACACCATATTTCTTTTAAAAGAATGAAAATTACTGAACTGCATATAATTTGATGAAATTAAGCTGCTGCTCATGAAGTTGATTTGACCTACTGTGTAGATAAAACTAAAACCAATTAATACGATCACAATGCATTAAAGAAGACTACATTAGAGTAGTCTGGGATTTGTTTGGGTTTTAATTATTCCATCCTCTAAAAAATATTGGGCAGTGTTTTTCCATTCAAAGAAAACAGTAGAAAACTTATCAAGTGCACAGCTTATTTGGTTAGGAATATTTTAAAAGCAGATTACTCAATATCCGTCACTCCAAATCCATCTAGCAACAAGACCTTCTAAAAAATTCTATGAGTAATTTAATAAATGTATGACATTTTTCAGCAGCTTAGTTACCCAGGTGAAAACATCCAAAACCTGTAATCAAAGGCAAGTTATAAAATGTGTTCCCATGTGCCTTTTGAGCATGAGACAATTAGAATAGACGACAGGAAAATGCTTGCCTCATTTATCACTGAGAGCATTCTGTTGCTACAATAAACATGAAACCATTTAGAAGATTATGTGAGAAAAAGTCCTGTAAACTCGGTGCAATAAAAAAAAATTAATTGAAAAGTCATACATGAGAATGCTTTACCTTGAAAAAGCAGTCTCCTGAGACCTTATTAAGGCTAGAAAAGCCAGGTATCTGCATGAAGTCAGCAAGCAAATCCTGTTATATTTTATCACAATCACACTGGTAAGAGTTACTGCTGAAATTTTATACAACAAAACAAAGAGCTATGGGTCTTTAAGGGTCCAAGGGAAAATCGAAATATAATTAGTTTGGAAGATTGTCACAGTATTTTGTTCTTTTTCTTGATGGAAAGTGTCTTACAGAAATAATGTTCCTAGGAGTTCTCTCACATTTACATTCCTAAATAATAAAAGAAACTAGTTTTTTAAAGATATTTTTTAAAATAAAAATATTTCAGCTCTCTTGGAAATTTTTCCTGTTCCCAGCTGGTGCCTTTACCATTTGCCCATTCATCATAAAACAAAATACTAAAACTTGAATATGTGAATAAATAAATGCTAACAATAGACAGCTTCAACAGTGTGGCTGCATGTCTTAGACACATTACATTTGTGCAGGAATTTAGATTTATTTTCTTTTTCCCTTGATATTCACCTGGGATTTGGTAATAAAAAGTCTAAGGGTGTTCAGGATCTCAAAGAAAGCTGTGGAAGCACAATGTGGTTTTTTTTACAGAGTAGGAGTGAATGGGGCTGAGTGAATGGGAGAGAATATTCATGGTACAATTGGTGTACTCCAGAGCCAGGGCTGACTCTTTCTTCTACAGCATTCAGAGCTCTGTCTGACTTGAGAAATGGCAGCAACAAGCTTGGACTTCAAAGAACTTTCATTTTTCCACTATATCAGGCCCTTAGACCTCATGGCTACATTAGGTCTAAGACTTCCTGTACCTCAGGTCAAGAACGGTCTCTATAAACTGAATTAGGTTCTGAAGTCCTCCAATCCACAACATTTCTTTTTCCCCCACAGAAAAGTATTCATGCACTGAATAGCATGAAAAAAACCCAAAACAAAACAAAAACCAAGCTGCTGAAAGCACCACCCCACTTCTCTCAGCTGTGTACATCCCAGAACAAACAGCTGTCACATTTTCTTTTCTAACTGCATCTCCAGTTGTTCAAATACTTTTTGGAAATCTGCCCTTAATTACTATTCCCCTTTTGTTTTCCAAAGTTATTTCTTCTCAACTTTTCTCTCTCTTGCATCAAATCAAAGTTTCTTGGGACAAAACAACAACTGCAGTGCCTCCTGAAGGGCTTTTCTTGGGTGTCAGATAAAAAGAGAATAACAAATAAGAAAGTCAATTGCTTCCAGATCAATGACTAAGCAAAGCCATTAAATTACTAAATTATTAATATTAAAATGAACCGCTGGACCCTAGAACTGTGCATGTCTCTCTTGTCATACAGATCCCTCTGATCCTGTCTTCAGAACTGCCACATTTCAGAGGAGGCACCAATGTTCATCTTTGCACGTGGCTACTGTTGGGTCAGTTGTCCCATCTCTAAGTCAGTACAACAAAACTATTCAGTGTGAAGAGAAATAAACACCACATTTTGGGCATTAAATAGTTCTTCACCTCTACCATTGTGTTACCAACTTATCTGAAGCAATGGCACAAAAAAAAAAAAAAAAAAAAAGAAAAACCCCCCCAGTTCTGAACTGAACTATTTTGCTCACAAATATTCAACTATGCTTGATGTTTTCCTAAGCAAACCACAAACTACACGGGAGTGGGAACTGCTGCCAGAACGTGCTGCACTGAGTCTATTGAAATGAGACATCAGGGGGTTTGTATTAGCAAAATTACTCTTATCTCCAAGATTCACCTTCAGAATAGACAGGAGTATTTTTAGTTCTAATTCTCAGCCTGTGGCTGTCACTCTCTCACTTTTATTGTGTTGAGAAGACATTCAGTTTATTCTTCCTCTCTTTTGTCTTGCTCCTTGCAAAACACTGACAAGCTGTGTGGGAAGCAGCAGCGAGAAAGGGAGGGGAAAAGCTACAACAAAAAACTCACTATAAAAAAAGCCAAACTCACAAAAACCCCACAAGGTAGACAACATCTCACCTAGACTTAAACTCTTGGGGGACAAAAAACCCACCACAAAAAGACAAACTCATAAAACTCCACAAGGTAGAAAACACTTTGGCCCAGACTTAAAATCCTGGGGGCAATGGAACAAGTTTGCCTTGGTGAAACTCCCCATGAGATCTTAATCAAACAAAGAAAGCAGTTAAGTAGAGTTTATATCAAGATTTAAATCAGGCAGAGTCTCTCCAGTTGTTTCGTTGGAAGGGAAATAATTCTGCATGCAAAAGCAGCCAAATAAAACCTCTAAGTTCACAGGTGAAGGTGTTGTCCCAGGTACAGAGGCTCTGCAGCAGTCAGGGCCCATCTTTGCCCCAAACTCAGAGCAGGCAGAACAAAATTTGGTTTTTATTATCCTACCAGAGCCTTAGGGAATGAAACAAGTTCTTTCAAGGTGTATTACCACTGGCTTCAGAGGAGCAATAAAAGGAAGGATAAATCTGACTGATCACCATCAGTTATGGTGGGGATGGTGCCATTCTCATCTGCAGCACCTGAGTCACAGCCCATCACATTTTCCATCTCCTGAGGAAGCAGGAGGTGATTCTCCTGACAAAGCACTGGCCATTTCTCCCTACTGCCCATGTCCTGAGATGAAAGTGATCAGTCAGGGTAAAGGACCATAACCAGAAAGTGAGGAGTTCTAAACACAGCAAACAGATTGACAGGCTAATAAATAAAATAACTTTATATCCCAGACCTCTATCAACCAGAAGGATATAAAACCCCTTCTTACTTTGGTGTTCCTTCCCCTCATTTTTTATTTTTTTTTTTTAAATCTCTCTGCAACAGAAAAAAGTATCAGCATCAACATAACCACAGCAGCAAATCTTTGTGGGGAAGCAAAGACAAGGAGATCCCAGACTCTTGCAAGCTTCTTGTGGGTTACCAGCACCGTGATGGTTGCAATTTTAAATTCCCACAAGTGCAATAATGAATGTGGGGATATTGCATTTATATCTGTGTGCTGTTCCCTGTAAAGCAGATGCAGAGTGTCTGATGTGCCTGGTACTGTCCCCTCTGTGCATGGGCTGCTCCTCCAGCACTGTCAGATCCACTGTGACCATGACAGGCTCCTCATTGATTGCCTAAATATCATTCAGATTGGAAAAAAAAAAAATCATGGAATTGTAATCCAAAATCTGTTACAGAGTGACTCCTGGTGTGGGAGAGAGTTTGCTTTAGGATATGGCTGAACTCTGCACTCACAATTTTCTGCTCAACTTGTGTGTCTGTAAATAACTCATTATCAGGACCATGGAAAGGCAGCCCAGCAATACTGGGAGAAAAAAAACCCAGCCAAACAAACAAGCCCAATGAAAAGTCTTAAAACTCACTCTCATTAAAAATGTTCTATTTTGGGAAAAGGACAGGTATATTTAAAAATTCAAGATAACAAACATATTAAAACACATTTGAATAGGCTCTTATTAAACCCACCGCATTTACCAGCAGCTGCCACACTGTGGCATCCTATGATAACACAGTATTTGACTGTGCAGTCAAAAGAAATGAACATCCAAAAGAACAGAAACAGTCCTGATAAACTACTGCAAGATATGTGGATAAATTCTCACCTTTTAATAGCAACAAACCTGAGATGGTAGATTTTGCCTCTCTCTGAAGGCTGGTTAAATTTTCTTTTAATTTAGAACATTTAATCTGCAACCTTTGCAGTTATCTATAAAATGTTTCAAAGTCGTCAAAAAACAACAAAAAAACCTCCTCAACAGTCCAGGGTATTGACAATGAAGAAATTCCTAGTTAGAAGGAAATAGAAAATTACTACCCCTGTGAAGTTCATTTGGATATACAGTTATTTCAATCTTTCAGTGGTATATTATTCATGCTACTGTCTAGAGTTTTATTCTGAACTAATAAGCAGCATTTTGTTTTATCTTTGTAAAAAGAGAGCTAATTTTATAATCAGAGCAGAGATATTACTGCAACTTCTCTATACAGAGGTCACTAACATAAGCTCAGATACTTTATGGTGGATGTTGAATGGTAGTAGAATAAATTGAAAATCTCCCCAAATTATGCAGCACAGCTCCATTAATACATAAAGATTTTATCATGATTAATGGTTCTTTAATGCATACCCAAGGAATGAAAAATAATTTGTCTCACAAAATGGGTTAGCACCTTGTCAGTGCAGGAGACTCAGTTTTGCTGTGACCTTCCAATAAACTCAAGTGAGTCACAGGTTCATTAGCCACATTCCTTGCATGGCCTAGAAAAATACAATGGAACTCAAATCTTCAAGTCCATCACAGGTCTGCTACAAAACCTTTTTCAATTTCTGGGCTGAATGCAACCATGGAATGAATAAATATTGGAACAGGGGACTGATCAGCAAGAACCACCCAGTTCAGCCTTCTGGCTTTTCAGTCAGGTATCAGAACATCAGTTGTTCCAGATCATTCATTTTAAAATACATTATTCCTCACTACATTATTTTATAACACATTATTCTCTATAAAGAGACATGAGTATGTCCATTTTTTAATGGAATGGTTTTTACTTTACAGACAGAACGCTCTTCCTGCAATGCTTTCAGAGGAGTTGGGCTGTGTAGAATCCCCCTTACACCTCAAACACAGCAGGCCTAAGAAAGCCACAACCCAAGCCTTTTGTTGCAGGTGAAGGTTTGAAGGCTGGATAATTTCTATCAGGTGGGGGGTGTTGTTATCTCAAGTGCTGTAGATGGTTATCACAGACCTACGGATTTGTTATCACAGCTGGAGGAAAATCTCTTTTTGTGAAATGGCTCGAGTGAGTTCTCACACCTAATGCAGTGTGGGTTCAGACAGGGAGGGCTGACTGGGCTGGAGGAGGAGCACAGCCAGATGTGCCACCAGGAGGTTGGGAATGTGACGTGACACGTTGTGCATTGCTGCAGATGGCACCATGGCGAGCTGGTGAGCCTGGAGAGCAGAAGCCTCTCTCCCCGAGACCTGCTTGACATCACATCATGAATAGCTGTTAAATTGCTTGTAGGTTTATTCAGTGCACTCAGCAGGTACACAACAGAAAGGATAAAAGATGATGTGCCAAAAGAGAGTCAGTGATCCTTCTCCCAGTGTGCAAATGATGGCTGAAACTTTCACTCTGATGGGATATGAGGTCACTGAAAACTACCCCAGCCAGCTCAAACAGAAAATGATGTTCAAAATGTGCATCTGTAATGGTGAGATGCTCTGGCCAAACCAATAAAATTCCTCACTATCACTTAAGTGCCTTCCATTCAGCTGTAGTGACCCACACCTCAGCCTCCAGGGGATGGCAATTCCCTCAGGGATCCTGACTGCTTTGAACCAAAAGCAAAACCGCACCCAAACATCCCACCCTCAGCCCTCAAAAAAAAACCTTTGAGTGTATGAGAAAGATATTTTTCATAGGCACAAAAAAAATGCTCCATAACCCCGCTGAGCACGGGGAAAGTTAACTCAAGTACCTGCCTACACTGTAAGCTTCCGTGTGATTTTGGGGTTTTTGTGCCAGCTGGAGTAACCAGAGCCACAAAGATGCAGAAGCCTGGGAGCAGATCTCACACTGACAATCTGGACAAGCTTCAGTGTCTTGATCCACTTGGATTGCTAAAGTTCATGCAAGCCAAAATCCCTCTCTGTTCTCATGTAATCAATAAAATATCTCGAGGCAGGATATATCCATTGGCACCTTTTGCCCACATACAAAGTGGCTCCTGGCAAGTTTTTCCCTCTCTTGATTACTGTATTCAATGTTCCTCAGTCAATGAGGGCTGGGTTTTTCAAAGGCATTCAAAGATCCGTAAAACCTAGGACAGATTTTAAAGGACTCCCCAAAGTGAGATGTCTTCCCAAAATTGGATCATTTTTCTGTGAGGTCTTTATTTTCCTCCTCTTTACCTTCTCTTATTCCTTTCTTTCTGTTTCAAAAGTTTGCCACACCCACTGAACTGCTGTGTATCCTCTAAATGCATCCCAAAAATTCAAAGGGGGAAAAAACCCCCATAGCTACCTCAAATCTTTAGCTTAGAAAAAAAGCTCAAAGATCTACAAATCAAACAAAAAGCTTGAGAGAAGACTTTCTGCCATGAGGTCATATGGCCACATTTTCCTGCTCATTCTTGGTGAAAAGTGCCTTTAAATGATGTCATTGTTTAAAAAAACTCTAAAATGCCACCAAGAGTAAATAGATTCAGGCAGCAGTGGACGCCTCTGAATTCAGACACTTTGCCCCAACCACCAGGCCATTTCTTAACTTGACTGTTGGTTTTGGTTTGTTTTCTGAAGAGCAATCATCTTGGTTTATAAGTCTGAATTTTAGTCCATGCATAAAAATACTAACCATAGTCAGAGAAACAGAAACTTCACTTCTGTGTGCTCCCCATTTATCTATTATTATATATTTTTAAAATCCCACAATATCATAACCACAGATAATATCATTGCACCAGTCAATGTTGAGAAATTTGGAAAAAAACAAGACCAAACAGATCCAAGATATGATTTCTCTATCAGGAGGAAGGATCTGAAAAGAATCAAAAATGCATTAGGAAGGGTGACATGTTCGGTAAATCGCAGCAGACAATTCCTGTAAATCATGTTCTATTAAATTTAAACCTATCCAGGACATAGACAACAGACTTTCCTAGCTGGGCTCTTTAGATTGACATCAATTAAGACTGTGTATTTGTTTTCCCCTCCTGCTCCTACAATATGTCATGTCTTTCCACTTTCAAGTTGGTTTTTTTCCAGCTGGGGAGAGAGAAACAATCAATGAATACATCAAGAAGAAACATTCTACCTTGGTCAGAACTGCACTTCTAAGAGAGTAGTTCTTTAGGTAGTCTCAAAATTTTCTATTTTGCTGACTTCATCTCACAGGAAGGAAATAAAACGTCACAGGAAATAAATAAAATTTAGCAAACCAGTGAAAATTTTAAGCTAAACTGAATTTTAAGCTTAGTTTTAAGAACAAAGTGGCCTCCCAGTGTTTCTTTTCAGGGAAAATTAAGTATCCATAAAAGAACTAAGACTTTCTTGTGGCCGAGGTGAATCAAACAGGTTCTAAAGCAGTCAGAGAAATCTGTCTTCTCCCTGGGTTAACATAGCCAATTCCACTGGCAGCGTGGAGGGAACACAGATGTGCCAGATGAGCTTTTGTTTCTTTGAGGGAGCTGAAAGACAGACACACTGCCTAAATGTTCATTTTGGTTTGGTTTAACCCCCTTTGCCAAGTCACTAACTACTTTTGTCAGAATCTGGTCACTCACAGACAAAAAAGTGTTAGTGTTGGATAAAATTCTTACTGCAGCCCAAGTAAACAACAGCAAGGTGCCGTGAAGAGATCCCTGCTCAGGCACTTTTATCGGGGAAATGGGAAAAAAAAAAAAAAAAAAAAAATCCAATGACCCTTGCACTGCCTTCCTAAGCATTCAAGACCAGGCATGATTTTACCTGAACGAGTTTTGCAGCTTTCCCTCAGTCAGTCCTGGGCAGTAGGAATAGTCAGTAACATAAGCAGAGCCAGGAAATTCTCTAAACCATCTCAAGTTACCTGCAGGCTGGCAGGAAAGGCAGGAACACCTCTGCGCTTCCCTGAGTGACTCGGGGTGTTTAGGGTAAGAGCACAGGATGGTGACAAAATGAAAAACTCTTGCTCTGCTTGTCAGAACTCAGGACATCCCTCTGGCTGCCCTGGGTGATCTGAGACCCTGGCAAGGGTCCAGAGACAAACCATGAGGTTTGATTAGAATAGTGTTAACTTATCACCGGGTGTAGATGTAGAATTTTGGGGTTTAATGGGGGTTCAAGGAGGCAAGATGGAGGAATCTGGGCATGTCCCTGTCCTTCTGCTTCTTCTTGCCCTTCATCTTTTGCTGGGGTGGTGGCACTTTTGGATTGGTTTAGCACAGAAATGCACTGTCTAACACAGGTGATGGGTATTGGTATTTATCTGTAACCATGGAACACGTAGTACAGAGTATAAAGAGTTCAGACCACCCTGGTCAGTGGGCAGTCAGTGATGACCAGTACTGCAGCAACACCCAAGCCAGGTGAGAACAAAATGTACCAGATAAGAAACAATAAACAACCTGAGAACCTGAACTGACACATCCTGACTCTCTTCTGGCATGGGAATTGGGAGAAGGACTTTTAACAAACATCTCGGGGGTTATCAGCCCAAAGAAACAAGAACCGAGACTGCTGACCCTATCTCATTGAGGGGTCACCCCAGCATCACCATCCTTAACCCAGCACCTTATTTACAACCTGGGACAGACTGGGTGGGCAAAGCCAGAGATTACTGAACCTGGCAGACCACAGAAGACCACTTGAAAACTTAAAAGGATTATTGAGGCAAAAGAAAAGCTTTTTAATTGGATCTAAGAGTCTTTGCTTTCTCGCTTCAGTCAAATTATGGCTTCATTCAACTAATCCCATTTCTGGGTTCCAGCCCAGTCACCCAACTCCACTCCATCCAGGAAAGATTTAATTTTTTTTTAATATATACTCCTACCCTTTATTTCTGACATTGTGCCTATTTTCAGTTGTTCTTTAGTTGCCTCCTGCATTACCACATTTCTTGATATAAACAACTTAAAAATTTATAAAGGAGTGCAGTAATAGCCACACTCACATTTTCAATGATTTAAAAATGAGTTACAATAGTAAGAACTGTGAGCAACAAATCCAGATTCTATTGCATCATCTTGGGAAATTCATAGTAAATGTTATTTCAAAGTCATTGCCTGTAGAGAGCACAAGATTTTTATTCAGTTCAGGTATGATATGATTTAATAGAGCAAAAAAAGAAATTACCAAGATTTGCACTATTATTAATTAATCACTTTAATATTAAAATATGAATGGAAAGACAAAAGAAAATTAGGAGACATCTCTACATGAATGTCATTGATTTTCCTATTGACAACTTTTTTCAGTATTCCTAAAGAGAACAACACTAAAGCTTCATCTGAAACAATAATGGACAGATGCAAAGCTAAGAAGCCAGAACACGATTTCATTATGTCCTAGCTGCTCATTTCAGATCCACTCACACTAATCACTAAAACTGACAAGAGAAAGAAAAAGTTAAGATAGTTCAATAAGAAAAAATGAGCTAAACATTTGCAGATTCAACCCTTCAAACTAAAGGAAAAATCTGAAAAATATATTTCCTATTTTACAGAAAACAAAAAAAACCAACAAAAAAACCAAACCCAACCAACTAAGTTCATCTTGTGGCTAAAATTAAGTTCTATGAAATATAAACCAAGATAGAGCTTTGTGGTGAGGTATAATCCTCTGAAGACATTGTTTAGTAATCATACATCTTTAACTGCATTAGTGTTAGCTTGTGCATCTATGGATGCCTGTTGCTACTTAATTTTAAAAGGTTTGTAATCTTGTAATGAAAGTGTATTTTTGACCAGCCACAAAGCAGAATCTCATTTGAGTATTATAATGTAATTAATCATGGATTTTAGTGTCTCATTTGAAATAATTTATTCAGATCTGAAAAATACACTGCATGTCTGTGATTGCATTACATAAAAAGCAAATAAACTACATAATTGAAAATTAACCATGTGGATTATTTGTCATAAAATGGAATTACTTGGAGTTCAGAGGTTGGACCTGAACTGGTTGCAGTTTGACTCCTGTTTGGTCACTTTAGCTGTGCAACAAGACACAAACTCTGTGGCTTGGTTTTTATTCACTTTAGCAGTGCTGGAAAGGTGATTGGAAAATTTGGGTCCATGGCATCTGACTAAAAACAGACATCACATTTGGTGGGCAAACACCAATATTACAGTGCAACCTGTACTTATAGGAGCCTTTGGAGATTGATAAAGGAATGAGAAAAAAAAAAAAGGAAAAGAAAGGAATTGTATGGCCATTGGAGATGCACAGTACAGAACACAATTGTTCTGATTTCCACCCACAGGTTTTGCATTTTCAGGTATCACCCCAAGCCTGAAGGATATCTGGAGCAGCAATGTTTGGTGAATTGTTTCTGAAAGCACTCTCCATGTTATCCACCCACATCTCAAATGATGACCCAGAGTGCTCACAGGAAACCTGGAACTTTGTGTGTGTTCCCTGACTGCTTTGGTACCTGCAGTGGGATCAGAGCTGCCTGGGGCTCCCCTGATGCTGCACCTGAGGAAAGGTGAACAGGCACAGCTCGTGGGTGTGGAAAGCACACCAGAGCTGGATGAGAGCGGAGGAACAGCAAGACACCAGAGTATGGATAAAGGAGAAAACAGCTCAGAGTAAGGAGGATCTGAGACCATGCTGAGACTGAGAGCTCACACTGCATTACCTCTGCTGGTGGAGCTTCTGACTGAAAAAAAGAGACAACTCTTCTGCTTCCCTTCCTGTCTTTGTTTACACTGAAAAACAAGTGAAAACTGGGAAACCCAGGCACAGAAAACTCCAGCACCTTGTGCCTACAGGCCCAAACTTAGAGTGAATACAGAGTTTGATCTAAGACCTTGGAAGAGATTTCCAGGTTTAGAGACCTGAAGCAAGAATGTGGATTTGTAGTTTAGGCAGAAACATGTGAGATAGGCAGTGGAAGCTTTAAAAGTTTTAAAGTTTAGTGATAGTGCTTGTTACAGAGTAAATAAGAAGTTATAAGGTGCAGCACTGTAGGTTTGTGTGGTATTATATGATTGGTTAAGATCCATACTGCAGCAAAAAGACAAAACAATTAATGATTGGTGTAAAAGACACTAACGAACTTTGTGGCAGCAGCTTTTGGCTAACAAATCTTCCTAAGGCATTGTAACTGGAGATACTACAACTTCTGATGTGAAGGTGTTCTCACCCTCTTGTGAGACTGATAAGAACAATAAATCATTATTTATATAAATAATCCCTAATCCAATAAACATAGAAATAAGAATCCCAAAACATATAAATAATAAATAACAATTATTATATAACACACTAAAATTATTATTCATTATTATAACATTTTAATACATTTTTATAATATAAACAATAAAAACCATATAATAATAAATAAC
The DNA here is from genome assembly GCA_021534815.1 of Acrocephalus arundinaceus. Lineage (NCBI taxonomy): Eukaryota > Metazoa > Chordata > Aves > Passeriformes > Sylviidae > Acrocephalus > Acrocephalus arundinaceus. Next base: position 4,675,181 of record JAJEOU010002626.1, read on the forward strand.
TTATCAATCCAATAAACATATAAATGATAGTATAAATATATAAACATATAAATATAATAATCCAAATAAAAACCGAATTGTTTGGTGGGCACCCAGTGTTCAACCGCCAGTCCATTTCCTTGCCCATTTCTTCTGCCTCATCCTTTATGTCTATATCTCCTTTCTTACTTCCCTGACACATATTTTGACCTCTAAAATTCATAGGTAAAATAACATTTTTTTAATCCCAAATAATTCACTGTGAAATTTGCTCTATTTATGAGGAAGGAGCTAGGCTACCCACATCAATATTTTATAATGTGTTCTGCCAAATTAGTCAGAGACAAATTAGTCATGACACTCTACAGAAAAAGCCTATTTGGGTTTCTATGAAACCATTTATCAGGCGTGTTATTATGATGAACAATACATCAAAACGTGGTGCCAGAGGACCAACTGCAGCAAAAGTTCTATCTTTTCTTTTTTTGTGTAATTCCAAGCTGCATAAAGATAATTTGCCCCTCAGGAGAGACATATTCATGCAAACTTGTGCACCGAAATCATCTTGCCAGATTATTCCCCCAAACTAGGACTAAACAGATTTTATGTATTACTAGTTTGTTTTCAAGTCCCACCAACTTTTTCACCACTGTGTCAGTCAGCAGAAAACCACAGAATTATTGGATATATTAGATTTTAATAGGGAGCTCCCTCATGCTACCTGTTCTTGGCCCACTGCATCTGCTCTCTGCTTGAATTTATTTTCTGCCTACGACCTTATAAATTTGTGTTCCCTCCAAGTATACAGAACAGCTCATTGTCTTCATTTACACCGGTAGTATCTGCAGCTTGCTAAATGGAGAAAAATGATTAAAATGTACATACTGCAGCTGTCTTGAATGTCTGAATAACAAAGATAATTCCGTGACTGGCATCATTTTTTTAACAACTCTCCTACTGGTTTGTGTGTATTTGTGTGCTCATTTTCAAGCGTTATTAAAGAGTTGATTGCATGCCATTTGAAACCTCTGGGAGAGCTATTGTCCAGCATCTGACACTTCATCACTCATCTAAGGAAAGGCTTCTAAAGCCATTCAATGCAATTGTGCTGCTGGGCTGATATGGACAATAAAATATTTCCTTGTAGACCAAATTCTCTTCCTGGAGCTCAATGAAATGCAAGGCAGAACTAACAGCGATGTGCTTAAGAAAAACATCCATAAAATGTGCAAGTCTGAACAATTCATTCCTTTCAAAAATATATATATTCAGTGAAAGGCCTGAAAGGAAGGTCTTATGAAGGTAAATTAAATGCATTACCTTCCACTACTTTGTTTTTATTCTGTGTGGAATAAAATATTAGTAGATATAGAATATATCTACTAGAGTTGAAAGTCAAAGTCAACTCTAATGATATTTGGATGCTCATGAGCTCAAAAATTTTTTTCCATCTCTTCTGATCCTGTCTGATGTTGAATGATCTGAGTGAACAGAATAGAACAAGTGCTTCTCAGAAGTACTTGCAGCTTTGTATACTTAGTTATTTTCCATATGACCTTTGGCTTTGGTAACAGATTCAAATTCTGGTGGGGGATGAGAAGAAATGAGGGAATGATTAAAAGCACCAGCACAATTCAAATTTGCATCTGGAGAGGCCAAGTCATGACTACTGAGGTCTACAGGTCCTATGTGAAATTTAAGGCATCAGAGAGTGAAGTGGCAGAAAGAGGTTTAGAACATCTTCAAAATTTAATATCTGTAATTATGTTTTATCCAATACATATTACAAAAAATAGAGGGAATGCCATTGAAAGGAAACTGGAGGAGAAGTGGAAGCTCTATGGCTCAGATCACTGTTATTAGGATTCACAAAAATCTACAGAAAGTAAGAGTATTTACAGTCTGCCTGAAGGCAGACTATGACAGCACTTAACACAGGCCTTTTACAAATCATCACAGAAAAATTCACAGTAAAGTTATTTTCCAGTTTCTGCGGGAGGAAAGGGGCACAAAGGAGCCATCCCTCCCATAAATAACCAATAAGAGCTAGAACTATTTGCTGGGAAACCAGCAATTTCTCACTTGAATGTCTGTACTTCTTTTCAACACGGGGTCTTCGCAAAATGACTTTTTATTAACACAGAGATAGTGTTTGAGACTGTGCACACTGGTAACATTCCTAAAGAGTAATCTATGATCAATAATAAACTCCCCCAACTCAGATTTCAGAATACCCTGGCCTGTTGGAACCCTGGAGGCTGAGAATTTCAGGCTTTCTGTGCTAAAAGGCACTGACCCTCAGGCAGCACCTCATTTGACCTGAGGCTGTGGAACAGATTTCCAAAATTGAGTGATGGTGTTGTGGGTATGTGGTTTGAATAGAAGTGTGATCTCACAGGGTGAAAAACTTGGAATTTGGGGTTTTAGTACATAGTAATACATAGAGAGCAAGATGGAGGACTGAAGGCATTGGATAAGTCTTTCTTCTTCACCTTCTTGGTTTCGAGTGGGTTTTTTTCTAATTGTGTGAAAAAGGCCACATTGTAGACCTTGAGTCGTCATTATTGGGTCAAAAATAGAAATAATACAGGTGTCACCTTGTTATTGGTGATTATCACTTAAATAACCTTGGAAAGAGTTAGAGGCCTCCATTTCACCTCCATTCTCTAACTCGCTAGTACGAGCTCACTACTCAAGAGACTGTAACAGATAAGAATTAATAAACACTGAGTCTGAACACGTGTGTTAATCCCAGCTCTAGCACAAAGAAAAGAAGATAAGAAACCAACACTGGCCAAAGGAGGCTGCATTAGCCCTCCCAAAGGAGTCATGAGCATTGTTACCAACCACAGAAGCTGGAGGCACTGCGAATGCACTGCTTTGAATGGGCAAAGCTTGGTAAATTCTTTCCCACATGAAATGCTACCATGAACACAATGTGGGATTGAGCATAAGAATTGCAATAAAAGGACTTGGATTGTGAAAGAGTAATTTGTTTCAAATTACTTCTAGAACAATATTCCTAAGTCAGATTTATGCAGCTGGTATTTGAGGCAGCATTCCCTCTATTAAGACAGTGCTGGAGAGATTGGAATTGCTTTTCTTCATAATTATTACAGTTATTTACAGATTCATAGATTATTAAATTCCACATCTCCTACAGGAATCAAAATATTGAATGCATTGCAGAACTTTCAGAAATTTCCATTGAAAGGAAGGAAATCAAAGCACCACATTCACTTCTCTTGACTTCCATCAATAATAGAAAGCATGATTTTATAAACTTTCAGGCTATGGAAATCAGAAGACAGCAATCAGGTAATTCTCTTCCATCAAACTGGTCTGAGATTCTCATGACACTGAGATAATTCATAATTTCTGAAGCCATTCTCTGCACTCATTCCTTCTAAGAAAAAGGAAAAACTCTTCTGACACAGTTCTAGAGCAAATTCCATAAGTATCCTAGAGGACTTAATCACTACAATAATTTGCAGCTCTCCCCATAAAATCTGTTGTAAGGGAGAAAAAAGAAAAAAAAAAAAGAAAATCTTTATTCAAGCTTCTTTCTACAAATCTCATCTTTGAGATATTCATAAATACCACATTCCCTTCCCTTTAGAAATCTGTGCATTTGTGCCACTGCCACACACCTCAGGAAGAGAGAGCTCAGCTATAAAAAACAGACAGAAAGGAAAAATAATTAAAGCTCTAGAGATTTTAATGTCTCTCTAAGAGACAGGAAAATTCAACTTGACCTGAAAGCTCATGCTGCAACATAATTGGTAGTCTTGTTACAACAAAAATCCTTACCCACTGTTTATGTTTTGACTAGATAATTTTCTGCGAGGATATAAACCAGACAAATCCATTTTTCCTTCAGGCTGGTTGTAAGAGAAGGTCAGGGGACCTTGTTCTGATGCATTTAGATAAAATACTGTCACATCCACAGCTGCCATAAATCACCATCGTTCCACACACCTTAAGAAGCTACAAGGACTAAACTGTCTGAACAGCTGGACTTTCTCCTTGTATGTGCAAACATCTCACAATTTAATATATTCACAACAAATTTCAAGATGTGAAATCAAAAATTGACCATAGTTTCCCTCCACTGACTTCATGATTTGGATAAGCAGCATTTTGAAATACTGTCAGAATCATTCTTACAAGATGAACCCTTGGCAAGCCTTCAACATTTGTCAAATGTTGATTTAATTATTTTTGGTTCATGTGAGTTATTAAATTTTTAATATGCTAAAATGTGGCCATTTCGAAATAAGCACAGTAAGTAGTTTACAATTCAAATAGATTCAGTTAATTTCATTTAAGAATGGAAATGAAGCTTTTAGTTCCCCACAAGTCATAAGCATACTTTTACTTACAAAGTTAGTTAGAAAAATTAGAACATTAAACGTTCCTGAGAACAATTAATTTACAATTTTAGCCAGGGGCATTTGTAGCCACCATTTGCAAGACAATAAAATGAACGGAAACAAAAAACATTTGTATTCAATTCCAAATTATCAATTTCCTACCATTAAGACTTCGCATTGACATAATTCTTGCCTTCTGGCTCTTTTCTGAGTCAATTATATAATCTGCATTTGACAGAAATAAGATTTGACTTAGATACTGCAATTTCATCAACATAAAGATGAAATTATGTCTTAGTGAAAACAAAAACAACTAAGGTTGGTAAGACAACTCAAGTTTTGCAGTGACTTCTCTTGTACTTCTTTCCCTTCCCAGTACGTTGATGACCTTCCAATGTTTGGTTATCTAACACACTGCTGTGGTTCAGGCTTTTTCTGCTCTCTCATCCCCCTTTATTACACAGCTAAATGAATAAATTCCTTACAAATATTTCATGAAGATTTTCCTAACCAGTTCCTCCTTAGGTGCCTTAGTTCTCATTCAGTTACAAATCAGTGAGTAATTACTCTTCTACTTCTCTGTAGAAGAGAAAAATCTATTTTTCAGCACTTGTTCTAGTGTCTCACCAAAATAAATAAAAAAAAACAACAACAACCACAAACCACTGCTTTTTGTTATTAATGACCTTTCTTAACTGTGATTTCATAGATGAAAAGCTGCAGAGCCATGGAAGAGTGGACAACCACCAAACTTGATCACAGAGTGCAAAAATACGCCAACATCCAATCTACAAAAAAATGACCTCATCGAGAAAAATAGGAGCTATTTTCTTTGGTGCTTGTTTTTCCTTTGAAATCATGAAGATTCTCTAAACACATAATATACCAGTTCCAGACACAAAGGCACTTTTAAGTCACCAGCACCAATAAAAGAATAAATCAGAAAAGACTCCCCTGACAGAGAATCTGCCTCAGTGGGAGGCCTCCAACAGCTAAATGTATTAATGGTTTGAAAATTCCAACTCAGACTCTCAAGGAGAACACATCCTTTGGACTACCTAGCAGTGATTCTGTGTGATTAATAATCAAGGAACATTAGGAACACCTTATAATAGGAGTCATTCTTTACATGGCAGCAATTACAATGAATATGATTGAAAAAAAAATTAGGAAAAATAACTCTTTGTCCTTCTTAGATTTAAGCAATTGTTCCCCATCAGAATATTTTTGCCTATTATATGCTTAGTAATTCAGTCTGCTTCATAGAATTCTCCAACTTTTTGCAATAAAGTATAAAATCCAACCCCTAAAGGTCCTCATTTGTTTCCCCAAAATACGCCTAAAAATCCTGTCTAGATTTAAAATGTTTATCAGTTACATAGCAAATAAATATAATTAAACCCTAACAGACTTCCTTTTCTATTTTCTCCTGATTAAAAGAATGTCCAAGACAGACTTTGTAAGTTGTAGTTCCACAAAAGATCACAATACTACTCAATTTTTTTTTCTATATTTCAAAGACCAAGTTGGGTGCAAAGAATGGAAGAAGTAGGTGCAATCACAAGCTGACAACAGAAGAAGCAGCAAAAGCAAGAATTGGTCACTTATCTACAAAAATGACATTTCAGCACTTGACAAATAAAATTTCATCCCTTAAAAAGTATCTTTAAGGGTAATAACAAACACATGGATGCTGAATATTGTCAAAGAATGATGGGCTTGCCCTATCTCAAAATCTGTAGTTTCAGGTGTTTTTTCCTAAAGTGGATTTCAACCATAACTGGAGAGTCTGAATCAAAAGTAGGACACTTAAGGAGAAGTTTAAATAATGTTAAATACATAAATGCATACTTAGGGTCACTTTTTAATGCAGATAAGTCATGAAGAGCATTCAGCCTTTTTCACAGCTAATTCATCTCAGAGCAGACACTTTAAAGTGACAAAAAACCCCACATAAATTCTAGTAAAACCACCTTTTAAATTTTTTTGTGTCATGTATTTAAGATTTTACAAGGCATGTATCCACAAGAAGTTACTTTTTTATCTTTTTAGCATATTTCCTCTTGACACACATTAAACCTCAGAGAGGAAATGGCTCCTGTGCACTGTGCTGAAGAGAGCTTAGAAAATATCAGCAGTGTAAGACAACTTTAAAATGCAAGGCTGGAAATTTACTTTAGAAGTGTTGTCTTGTATTACCTAACTTATCAATCATCAGATGATGCCTTAACCAGGCAGTGTCAAAACACATCAAATAATATCCTCTAAGTCATTTATATTTTACTCACCAGGAGGGAGCACTCTGAGGATCCACACAAATTACTGTCTTTAACTTGCAATAAAAGAGGCCTGGGATGGTTTATCTCTTCTGCATATCCTATTTCCAGGAGACAGGTTTAATGTTTGAAATACTGACTCATTTCTCTTATTCTAAGAGAACTACAGCCAGGAGCAACAAAAAGCACTAAATATAAAAAAATAAATAAAACCAGCAAGGTAGACAAACTTCTACACCTACACTTCTCAAATTTAATGGGAAATGGTCTCTTTTAAGGAACTTAATTGGAGGCTCCTCCCACCCAAACTCAGGTGAATTTCTTTGCTCCCAAACCTGACCAATAATTGCTGGCACCTGATCTTGCTCAGTTTTCTGTCAGTTATTAATTTAAGACTATTTTAGAGACAATAAATCTAAAAGTTCACAGGCTTTATTTCAGTAGCTTAATGTCAAATATAAACTCCATATACTTCTATATTAATTTTGTAAAATGATATTTCAGGGCAATGTATTTCATTATGTTTTGTTTGAATACAATATTCAAAACTGAACACTGGAGTACAGTGTTCAAATAAAAATATTCAAAACCAGGAAATGGAAAAAATATTTATTAATGATTCTGTTCTTTCAGACTGGTTTTTCTCATTTCACGGAAAATTCAAAATCTAATTTTATGTGTAAACAAACACATGTCAAAAATTTCCATGGGTAATCTTCAAAATTTTAAAAAACGAGGCAAATGTAAGTACTTTGAAGCTGAGGACTCCTAAATCTTTTAAACAGAAAAGCATAAAAAATAAAGCACATAAGAAAACAATAATGAAAATTATCTCTTTAGATTAAAACCTTCTAGGTCTGTTCTTTACAATTATGTTCTCAGTTAAAATTCAAATGCCCTCCTTCCTCTTCCTCTCATCTGCCTTCCAGTCTGTAGCAATGTCATCACCTTCAGAAATTCATTTCCTTCAGACATTGTCAATATGGATAAAAATTATGTATCTCTTTTTCCAACACAGGGAAAATAACCCCAAGCACTGCACCAATTAGTTATCTTGGAAGCTTTAAAATAATAATGAAAAAAAAAATTAAAAGCTGGTATTTTTATATCACAATGCCCTTCAGTAGCAAAGGAAGCCTCCATTTCCATTAGATCCAGCCACTGAAAACTGCAACTTTGATTTTAAACTTTAAATTTAATTGAATTTGCTGCTGCAACTGCACCAAGTATATCCACATTATTTCTTATTTAATTTACTCTGATGATGATTTGAGTCCCTGAGTCCTACACCAGTCCCTGCAAAGCTGGTTTGGCCAACAAGAGATATCTTTATTTACTGTATCACTTTGCTCATCACTCTCTCCTAACGTGAATTGTGCAAAGTTACAGATTTGAAAATTCTACCAGTTAACTCTCTGGCTGCCCCTTGCCAATAGGAAAAGAATTTTTCCAGTGAAAAATACCTGAATTTAATTGAATCCTGGGCCATTTCCATTCTCCTTGACTGTATTATCCACCTTCAACTTGACTTCTACATATTGTCAATCTAAACTTTCTTAACACTTAAATATGCAAAACAGGGATTATAAATCTGTATATTATTTTATGAAGCAAAAATCTCTTTGCTAAAATCAATGTTTATTCTGTATGGAGTAAAAGGACATTCCTACAACTTTAATTGCAGGCATAAAATGACACTCAGATTTTTATATGTTGGCCGTGCTGCCTGTATTAAGCTATAAAAACCTCAGAACTTCAGAGGACAAAATGGATAATATAAGGTCAGCTTCAATTAATATGAGGGGAATTAAATTATTACATGAATTGCAACCATTGAACTGTCTGATTTTTACAGGCATAACTTTAAAACAAATATCACTCTGCAGACTGGGAGAAAGAATTTTATTTTGACATATCCTAATTATTAACTGATTTCCCCAAACTGTGCAGGATAGTGACAGAATTAAACACCTCCAGTAGGCCTGGTGGAACTCCACTACTTTGATGTGTATCAACAGAACAATTTTATGAAGTACCTACAGTGTTTACATGGCTATTTTCATCTACTCTGGATCTCAAAAAAGCACTTTAAATAAAATGGTTTTTAGCTGCCTTATCACCTGGTTGTTAAATGCAGCTCTGCACAGAAAAGTAGAATTTGATCCACAACAAGGATGTTAATTTAATCTATTGTCAGTTTTCAAACTGGGATACTGTTCAGCGATGTAAATGCATGCACTTATTTTCATTGCCTAAATTAATCCTGAAAATCTCCACTTCAGGCTTCAATACCCATAAATGGATTTGCTGTAAGGATGACAAACAGTGGTGAACACACTGTCTGTGTGCCTTTAAAATGAGGGCACACAGGTAAGCAGAAACAACACTTCAAAAAGCCCAAGATGAATAAATTAACATGAATATAACATGAATGTTCATGCATTTATACCAGCAATATTCCACACTGCCCGTGTGCACCTCAGTAAGATCAAATATGTGCTACACAAGAGTGAGCATGGAGAATATTCACAGTTCAAAGAAAGAACAATTGTATTCTGTTAGAGAACATGGTTTCACCACTTAAGTGAAAGAAAAAGGAGCAAATGGCTTAGCAAGACAACTCCATTCATCTTCCCTGACCCTTTGAGGCCCCGGGGCTGGGGAAGTGAAGCAGGTTAGATCCTGTCCTGTGCCAGGGAGCTGCTGCAGAGCAGCAGGATCACACAGCATCTTTCCATGCTGGCAGGGCTGCAGGCCACTGCATCCTCAGAGCTCCAATTAAAAACAACATTTGTTCCATTTTTAGCCAGAGAGCTCCTCATAGCAGACACGGATACAGAGATGGGGAAGAAAACCTTGGAAAAATTTATGTTGTCAAGGAGAGATCATGAAGCAAACCCGTGCAGGAAAAGGCATCAAAGCTGTTCCTGTCTGGCTGTCACTGGGCTGACCTGTAACCACTGAGATCTCCTTTTCTTCTAAAGCAAAATATCATCCCTCCCCTGCTGAAAGAAGTCAGCCAAGGCTCCAGCATCTTCATGCAGGAAAAGCCCATTCTTTATTTTCACAACTCATTTTATACAGTTTTTATGGACCTTGTGTGCAACTTTACTTGGTTAATGGCTTTCTTGCCAATTATTCTATTGGCAAGTTAGTAAAAGTATTCTACTTGTCCATCAAATCTCTCTAATCTTGGATGGTTTACATTTTACAAATCCCTTGTTATTGCAGGTATATTTGTTTTTCAACCCAAGGATAGGTTGTTATTCTAACAAGTTTTCATACCAAAATTGCTTTCGCATGGGTACTTTCAAATTGCTTCAGTACACTTAGAAGAGATGACAATTAATTTATTATATAATCAATATTATTTAGATCTATAAATATATATAATATTAAAACATAACTGTTATATTATTACACAATATATAATTAATATACAATTACTATTATAATTATTATATATCATATATAATTTATTATTTTATAGAAGCAATTAATTTAATGGAGCAGGCCTGATTTTCTGAAGCCTTTCTTTTATAATTCTCTACCTTTCACAGCACTCCCCCACAAGTCCCAGAGTCCCTGACATGTCCTCATCACCATTCCTGGGAAGAGGAGGAGGGGATGGGACATGTGGGGGTCTCTTCCTGGAATTACTGCTAAGGGGATGGAGGGTGGAGAATCCCAACCTCTGAGTGGGATTCTGGAGTGACATTCAGCAACCCTGCTTGTGTATCCTGGTTTTAATTGGGATTTTGGCTGTGAGGTCAGGGACTTGATGTGCTGCATATAAATAGATGATGGATAAATAGATGTGATATAAATAGACTTAGCAGTTTATGAAACAAAATGGTGAAGTGTATAATCACACAGACACATTTAAATATATCTTAATGAATAAATAAATAAAGAAAATCCCAAACCAAAACAAACAAAAAACCAAAAACAAACCCCAATAAAACCCCATAAAACCAAACCCACAAAACCCTGGGAGAACCCAAATCCCAGAACTTCTCAGCATTAAAAGATCATGAGTTTAGAAAACTCCAGGTTTAACATAAACTGATTTAATTGTTCTGGATTGTGCTGGTAAACACGAATCAAATCTTTCATGTTCGCTTAAAGACTGAGAGCTGATCTAGTCACAAAGAATAATTCTGAAGGACTTTTTTTTTTTAATGTGTACAAATAATACCTTGAAAAAAATTCATCAGAATTCCTACTATGTTTTTTTAATCAACTTAAATAAGCCATTCTTGACTTACTCCCAAGCTGAGGCTCTGTGATCCATCTTTTTTTGCCTGGAGGATTTTTTGCAGTGAAGTCACAGGCTCTTGAAAATAAAGTATTCTAATGAAAACTCTGTGAGAACCTGAAATATAGCAGCAGGAATAGTGCCCTTGAGTATTAAGAAAAAGTTCATTTGGCTACTTTAAAAGCAGAGTAATGGCCAAACAAATGACATCAAACCTAAAACACAACCTCATTTTAACAGAAGAGAATAAATTCATCATCCTGGCAGTCAGTAATTTTATAAAAGCTCCTGTTCTCATTATGCCTGTTAGTGTTTTAACTACAGATGAAAAATAGAAACAATTTTAGGCTATTCCTGGCAGGCTGAAGTAGGTCTAAGGGTAGCTAACCAGATGGAAGAGGCTTACTTTTAAAGCACTATATTTTACCTTCCGTTCCCCCTGGCACTGAGAGAGAGAGGAGAGCACTTCTGAAAATTCCAGGCTCTGCTTGGAGAGGCAGTAATTTATGTTCAGCTAAAATGATTTTAAATAGGCTGCGGTTTCTGCTGAATTTACTACAATAAAAACAATTGGGACACGTTTCGTGTGGCACAAAAAATGGTTGGGAAAACAAACGGGAATTTTTGAACAAAATGAGTTCAGGTTTGTGTAGGGAAAGCAATCATGGCTTGAGAACATGCACAGGTTCTGTACTGAAACACTGAAACACTGAAATACTGAAATACTGAAATAGTGAAATAGTGAAATACAGAAATACTGAAACACTGAAATTCTAAAATTCTGAAACACTGAAACACTGAAACACTGAAATACTGAAACACTGAAACACTGAAATACTGAAATAATACTGAATAGTGAAATAGTGAAATATTGAAATGCTGAAGTACTGAAACACTGAAATAGTGAAATAATACTGAAATTCTAAAATTCTAAAATACTGAAATACTGAAATACTGAAATAAGACTGAAATAGTGAAATGCTGAAATAATACTGAAATAGTGAATTACTGAAATAGTGAATTACTGAAATACTGAAACACTGAAATACTGAAACACTGAAATTCTGAAATACTGAAATTCTGAAATACTGAAATTCTGAAATTCCAAAATTCCGAAATTCTGAAATTCTGAAATACTGAAACACGATGCCATGGGGCAGGGCAGGGTTATATGGAACATTTAGTTATTTAAATCTGCTGTCAGGAAAACCCCTACTTATGGAGTAGGGTTGAAATTGTTGTTCTCTTGGGCTGTGGTTTGAATCCTACCTCAGGTACTTGAAAATAAATCTTGCCTTCTGAGCATGCAGTGCAGAGCTGTTATTCTCAGCCTAGCACCTGCTGAGCCATTAATTAACGATGTGCAGTATAGAGTGTGAAAATTTCATTCAGCAAAAATCTCTGTCCATTTAACAGGCCACAGCCAATAGGGCTCAGCTGACCCTTCCTGTTCCATCCCTCTGATAAAATATCCCTGACAATATTAACTGGGATCCAGCTCTGATCACACTGACACCAGTATAAATTCAGTGAGGGTGAGAAAAGCAGAATGCTCCCCACCCAAAGAAAGTTCATCACAAAAACTGCAGGTTTGTCAATCATTTTATCTTGAAATTGTCATTGAAACCTCTTTTAGGCATTTAGTAATAAAATTATACTTAAGGAAATGCCAATCTTTTACCATGCAAAAAAAAGTTTAATATTTGGATTTTTTTTTTTTTTTTTTTTTTTTTTTTTTTTTTTTTTTTTTTTTTTTGTGGATCCCAACTTTAGATACTTGCAAAAAAAGTGGTTTTAGCTTGATTGTTAGGGACATAATAATAAGTTTCTGAATTTTCCACCAAACTTATGCGAAGTGTCTAAAATAAATTGCAATAAAACCTCAGAGAAGACATTGAGGAAATGTAGCAAGGAAGTTATGATTATCCAATAAATTTTAAGTTTTATTGCCCAGCATGTTGAAGGATGCAGTTATCAGCATTCTGCAATTGAACTTGCAGAAATGACATATTTGAGCCCGTAGCTTGTTCTCTTTTTGTACTTGCACTGCCTTGGTTTACAGGAGCTGAGTGAAATCCATGGGGGAAGATTTTCCTTCTGATATCCTGCCCAGCACCAAGAGCTGGGCTCTGATAACTTCCTGATATGGCCACTTGCCTGGAAGGCATCTTGGTCTTGTTCATTTATATCAAACTGAATAGAAGTTCCTTTGATATCCAAGTTTTTAAGGGATAAAGATCAAACTTACATCTTTAGAGTGAAAAAAAAAATAAGCAAAGCTAGATAAGGGTTCCAAGAAGAGGGAAAACTGAACAAGAAACTGAAACTGGGAATGAAGATTCTGGAAAAGAAAACAGAAACATCCAAACATGCACAAATCCAAAGGTTTGACAGAGACAAAATGTGCAGGTAAGCAGCAGGAATTTTTCTTATACAAATTTATTTTAGGCTAATAGTTCTGATAGTTTTGCTTCCATACAGACAGAACCAGTGGTTTTGGACAGTTCACTGGCTATGACACTCTGCCTTACACAGTTTTAGAATTTTATGACTTTTATCTTATTTTTAGATAGTTGCTTTAGCAGTGACTACCAGAGTGCTTTCTTATTTCTGCTGCTTATAGCTGTGAAAATGTATCTGCATTTTACTGCATGAAGTGTCCAGCATGAATAAACAGGGAGGTTAAGCAGATATTCTGATTTTATTTTTGTTGCACAATTTAGCAATAATGCTCCTGGGACTTGCCCATCTATTTCAGGGACTATATCACCTTTTTATACTTATTTTGAGCAATGACCTCTTAAATATCTCGCATTTCAATGCCCATGTGGTTCAGTCTGCAGGGCACACAGAAATAGAGGTAAATATCAGGGCAGGGGTCAATAGTTGAGACTGAAGATGTGCAAAAGGATTCTAAAAATACAGTTACAACTTGTAGTCCTTCCCACACATCTTCTCATTATGAAAACAAACAAACAAAAAACCACAAACTAAAAAACAGCCACCAAAAACCCATAGAAATAAACTCAACAACTTTATTGACCACTTGTTTGGGAGGTTAAGCAGATATTCTGATTTTATTTTTGTTGCACAATTTTAGCAATGATGCTCCTGGGACTTGTCCATCTATTTCAGGGACTATATCACCTTTTATACTTATTTTGAGCAATGACCTCTTAAATATCTCGCATTTCAATGCCCATGTGGTTCAGTCTGCAGGGCACACAAAAATGAGGGGTAAAGATCAGGGCAGGGGGCAATAGTTGAGACTGAAGAGGTGCAAAAGGATTCTAAAAATACAGTTACAACTTGTAGTCCTTCCCACACATCTTCTCATTATGAAAACAAACAAAAACCCCAAACGAACTAAAAAACAGCCACCAAAAACCCATAGAAATAAACTCAACAACTTTATTGACCACTTGTTTGACTTTCATGAGTGCTGACTGTACTGAAGGTTTGCACAGGAGTCATTAACAATATTTCATCCTTGCCATGTAAACTGCAGTTGTGTAATCCAGCTAATTAGGATGGAGTGCAGATGATGTTTCACTCAGCAGCAAATGATGCTCCTGAATCCAGTATTTCATCCTTAGTTTATGATTTAAAATACCAACACCAAATTATTAACATAACACAACACTTACCAGCTAATAACACTCACCCATCCTGGGCATTGCACATTTAGGTTTTACAACATGCAAGTAACAGATGTCAGGTCGTGTTCATCTCAGGGCAACTCAGCTCTCTGGGCAAGACAAAGTTTTACTTCTCCAAAGATAAAAGGAGACAGACTAAGAAATTAATCTAGTAGCTGTAAAAGGAAGCCAGGGGAGCAGTAATGGAGCCAGGGGGACACCCTTGAAGATGTGGCTGGTAATTGCTGCTGACACCAGAGAGTCCCAGTAATTCCAGAGTGCTGCTAATTCCAGCTGCTGCAGCCCCCTGCAGGCTCGTTTGTCCATCAGAGATGATGTGGCCACAGCCAGCTCGCTGTCCAGTGCTCTGAGGTGTGCAAAGCACTCAGAGTTTGGGCCATTTGTCCCATGGCAGTGCAAGTTGTGCAATGCAAGATCTGGTATCACACAACTGGAAGTCAGAACCCCTAAATTAGGGAGCTCTGCTGGCTTGTCTAAGGCAGGTAGGTCCTGGAATTTTCTTTCCGAGAATCCCATAATTAGGGGCTTCTTCCTCACAAAGTCCTCTACTGGGGTTTAAAAGATGAACAGAACTTGCAGCCTCACTTTTTAAAGATGTTTATTCATTTTTTTTATCTCAAGGTCTGTGCGCCACCAGACACCAGGCTTAACTCACTGAAAAACACAGCTGGCAAGAACCTCAGACAAAGGATTCAAGGTGGTTTTTAAAGGTTTCTGACCCAATTAACTCTTAAAACGTGCTATATTTATAGTTTTGTGCCAATAATCACTACCTATTCTAGTTAAATTTCTTCCTCAAAACTAAACTATCAGTTATTATTTCTGGATTTAATTTCTGAGACATATTTTAATGTTATTTATCACTGGCAAGTTTCATTAAAAAAACCTCCCAAGGGTTTAGTGCGATAATGTCGCTTTTAAAACCTATTTGTTTGGTATCCAGAAGAAAAACACCTCACTTGGTGAGACAAATGGCCTGCAAACACCTGTAAATTAGAGCAGGATATATAACAAGGTGGCATTTATCAGTAATGCTTTATCCTGCACTACTGAGCACGTTGGCCTCAGACCAGCCAAACAACTAATGGGCTTTTCACTGTACAGTGATTAATTCATGCATAAATTCTTTAGGTTGTTAGAGAGAGCTCCAGCAGAGACATTTTATAGGAAGCACGTCAGGAAATGCACAGTGGGCTTGCAACTTTGCCCTGAAGTGTGGACAAATACAGAAATGAGGTGAAATTCATACATTCATGAATGAATTCATACAGAAATTAGGTGAAATTCATATGTTCCTTCATTATTTCATACAGAAATGAGGTGATATTCATACATTCATGAATTAATTTATACAGGAATGAGGTGAAATTCATACGTTCATTCATTAATTCATACAGAAATGAGAAAATATCAAATAATATACAGAATGAGGTGAAATTCATATGTTCATGAATGAATTCATACAGGAATGAGATGAAATTCATACATTCATGAATGAATTTATACAGGAATGAGTGAAATTCATACGTTAATGAATGAATTCATACAGAAATAGGTGAAATTCATATGTTCCTTCATTAATTCATACAGAAATGAGGTGAATTCATATGTTCATGAATAATTATACAGGAATGAGGTGAAATTCATATATTCATAAAAGAAAAAATTCATAATGAATTATACAGGAATGATGAATCATATGTCATCATTCATACGATTCATGAATGAATTTATACAGGAATGAGATGAAATTCATACGTTAATGAATAATTCATAGAGGAATGAGGTGAAATTCATATGTTCATGAATGAATTCATACAGGAATGAGGTGAAATTCATACATTCATGAATTAATTCACGCAGGAATGAGGTGAAATTCATATGTTCATTCATAATTATGCAGGAAATAGACAAAATCCAGCATGGTTCAATGGAGCATCACAGAAACACTCAGGCTGGACCACGAGCTCATGCAGTGTCTTACCTGAACTCCTCCTCCTCCTCAGGACATGCTGGGATGTTTCCCTGGGTACTGTGGACATGATTTTCTGAGCCTGAGAGAATTTTTAGCTTGCTAGGAAGGGAAACCTTTCAACAGTTTTCTCAAAACAACTTTGTGTAAATAAATAATTACCTTTTCTCATAACATTTTAAGTAAACAATATTCCTTTTCTCATAGCAACCTCTCTGCAGGTGTTGTTTGCTATTTCTGTAACTTAACCAATGGGGAGAGGTGTCAATCCCATGCACCAATAATGTGCCTTTTAGTGCAGTTATAAAAGAGCTGAATGAATTGTAAATAAAGCCTTCTATTTCTCTTTTGCCTTCTGAAGAATTACTGGAGTCAATCATCTTTATTTTGTGTCCAACAACGACAGGGTAGTGCACATATATCTGAGATTCAGACCCAGAAACTCAGGCTTGGTGAAGCTTCAACTAGATAATCAACAAGGGAGAGGATAATCAAAACAAACAAGCCAAGCACCATTATTGATTATGTGGGTTTCATTAGTGAGGGCTGTATTTCTTTTAAAGGGCCTTTTCCCAGCTCAGCACTTTGACCTCGACAAATGAATGTGAACAAAGTCCATGGCTTGGAGAGGATTGTAGCAATAACCTCATGCACCTCCTCAGTTATTCATCTCTGACTCTTGGCTGCTTCATAAAACACAAATTCAAAGGCTGCAGTTAACTGCTGTGCTACCAGGTGTAAATATAGAATAAATACACAGCAGTCATGGGCTTTTATTCCTTGATTAACAATTAAAATAAAGGGAAATTTAACCCAAAGCATCTCGACTGAATGAGTGCCAGATTTTTTTCTAGGTCTGTGCATGTTTGCACCACGTGCTGCATACAGGTAAGGGTGTGGGCCTGATATTTCTGAGTCTGAGAAAATTTTTAGCCTGCTAACAGTTGCTGGCTCTTTCCCAAGGGAAAACTTCTCAACAAGGTTTCCTTCTCAAAACAATCTTGTATAAACAACTGTTCTTTCTCAAAAAATCTTCCCCAGGTGGTGTTTTGCTGTTTCTCTGGTTTAACCAATGGGATTAGAGAGGTGTCATTCCTATTCACCAATCATGTTAAGTCTGTATCAGAACAACTTATAAAATAGTAGGTAGAATTGGAAAATAAAAGGAAAAGAAAGCTTTTATCTTCTTTGCCTTCTGAAAATATTCCTGGAGTCCTTTGTCTTTGCTTTGTGTCCTACAGCAACATAAGGGGATCTCAGATGTACAAGAACTCTGTACATTCTCTTTTTGGCTCTGCCAAGTTTGCTGATTAATCTTCTTTTTATCATTTTCTGCCACCCACAAAGCAGAACAAGCATTGGCTTGGATATGGAGTCCCAATTTCCTTCATTATATCTGTGCCCATGCTGACCAACTCAAACACCTCTGCTCCGTGGGGAAGGTGTAATGTTTTACCCTGGAAAACAGCAAAATTGTGATGTTTTACCCTGGAAAACAGCAAAATTGTGATGTTTTACCCTGGAAAACAGCAAAGATGTGATGTTTTACCCAGGAAAATAGCAAATCTTGCAAATGAGAGATTTCATTATTCCCAGACAAGCCTACAGAGCTGTCTAGATTATATTTATTTGTATATATATGTAGAAAAACATGAAGCTCTGATGTGATACAGTTTTAACATGAGGAGAACAAACCTTTAAACCACAGGCTTTAAGTTTCAGCAATTTCTTTTCTCTTTTCTTTTCTTTTCTTTTCTTTTCTTTTCTTTTCTTTTCTTTTCTTTTCTTTTCTTTTCTTTTCTTTTCTTTTCTTTTCTTTTCTTTTCTTTTCTTTTCTTTTCTTTTCTTTTCTTTTCTTTTCTTTTCTTTTCTTTTCTTTTCTTTTCTTTTCTTTTCTTTTCTTTTCTTTTCTTTAATTTATTTTGCTCATTGCATTCACAATTTCACAAAAGTACTGAAACCTTAAAAAAGCCCCCAAAACATGAGTTACTCACAAAAAAGTTACTTTTGAACTACAGCAAACCAGTATTTCTCCTCACAACAACCCTACACAGAAAATCACTCGGAACTCCAAATTTTCCAGGGGTTCAGTGCTAAAATACAGGGAGGCTGTCTGCGTGCCAGTCACTTGGAATCAACTCAAAAACTCCAAAATAACTGGACGTTTCTATTCTTTACAAAACAGTTTTAACCGAAGGTGGCAGCAGAGCTGTGCAGGAATGGCTGTGCTGGGCTCACCCTGAGTTTTTCCACGTTCCTGCTCTGCCCTCTCCTGGAGCTGCCAGCTCACTGCTGAGCCGGCCCGCAGCAGGACAGACAGCCCAGGAAAACGGACTGCAAACCTGCTGGAAATCACTGCAACTTTCTGAATATCAAATAGAAGAGCTAAAATTTCCCCCAAAACAAACAAACAATAAAAAAAACCCACCCAATCCCCCCCCCTCAAAAGAAACCCCTCAAAACCCCCAACAAAACAAACAAACGAACAAATCCCCCAAACCCCCCCAAACCCCCAAACAAACAAACAACAAAAAACCCCACCCCCAAACCTCCCCCAAAACCCAACCAAACCAAACAACCCCCCCCAAAAAACCACAAAAACCGAAAAAACAAACAACAAAAAACCCCACCCAAAACCCCCTTAAAAAACCCCAACAAAACAAAACAAAGAAGCAAATAAAAACCCCCCAAACCCCCCAAAACACAAAGAAAAACCCAAAAAGGAAGTGTAAAATTGTGTTACCACGAAATTTTTACTTTCATTTGAGAAAAAAAAGTATTTTCTTCTAAATGTTTTAATTACAATATGACAGTAAACAACAGACCTGTGCCCAAATTGGTTTTAGCTTGTTAGCTCTTTGTTTTTTCTTCTTTCAATTTTACACTTTTCTTTTTTGTTATTTTTTTATTGTGTTTTGTTATATTACCTGAGTGTTTTCTTTCAAATTTAGCTTCATGAAATAAGTGGAATCTAGTTTGTTTGTATTTATGTGATTCGTAAACAGATCTTTTCTTTTTGAAGCCAAACTGTGTGCTGATTATATGGGTTTGTTTTAAATGACATACTTTTTTTTAACTTATTTATCAATGGAAAGAGGCATTTCTAGGTAATTTTGGTTTAATCACTGATTGCTGGCCCTCATTACATGTAATAGCTCAAGAACACAAAAGATTAGCTTTGTAAAGTGAAAATGTTTAAAAATAAATCCTGAAATAGATTTTGGGAACCTGAAATAATCCTTTGTTTCCAAAGCTGATCAATTTTTCCATATTGTTTTGTGGCAAAAAATCCTAAACCACTTCAAATCCCCACCCAACCAGAACTGGAGCATTTCCAGAAATGGGGCAGCCACAGCTTCTCTGGACAACCTGTGCTAATGCCTCCCAGCCTCACAGCAAAGAATTTCTTCCTAACATCCAATCTAAACCTGCCCCCTGTCAATCTGAAGCCATCCCCTCCTTGTCCTGTCACTACACACTCATGTAAAAGTCTCTTCATCTTTCTTGTAGGCTCCCTTTAGACCATGAATGGTTGGATGGGTGGGCAGAGTCCAACAGGATGAAGTTTAACAAGTCCAAGTGCCAGGTCCTGCATTTTGGCCACAAAAAACCTTCACAACACTCCAGGCTTGAGACAGAGTGGCTGGACAGTACCCAGGCACAAAGGGACCTGGGGGCACTGGTGACAGCAGCTGGACATGAGCTAGCAGTGTGCCCAGGTGGCCAAGAAGGCCAATGGCCCCTGGCCTAGATCAGGAATGGTGTGGCCGGCAGGAGCAGGGAGGTCATTCTGCCCCTGTGCTGGGCACTGGTGAGACCACACCTCGAGTGCTGTGTCCAGCTGTGTCCCTCAGTTCAGGGTGGACATTGAGTGCTGTGTCCAGCTCTGGGATCTCAGTTTAGGATGGACACTCAGTGCTGTGTCCAGCTCTGTCCCTCAGTTTAGGGTGGACACTGAGTGCTGTGTCCAGCTCTGGCCCCTCAGTTTAGGATGGACACTGAGTGCTGTGTCCAGCTGTGTCCCCTCAGTTTAGGATGGACACTCAGTGCTGTGTCCAGCTCTGACCCCTCAGTTCAGGGTGGACGTTGAGACGCTCGAGCGCGTCCAGAGGAGGCAGCGAGGCTGGTGAGGGGCTGGGAACACAAACCCTGTGAGGAACGGCTGAGGGAGCTGGGCTTGTTCAGCCTGGAGAAAAGGAGACTCAGGCGTGACCTCATCACTCTCCACAGCTCCCTGAAAGGTGCCTGTGCTCAGCTGGGCTTGGGCTCTTTCTCCAGGCAGCACTGACAGAACCAGAGGACACAGCCTCAAGCTGTGCCAAGGGAAATATAAGTCAGATATTAGGGAAAAGTTTTTCATGGAAAGAATAATCAATTATTGGAATGGTCTGCCTGGGGAGGTGGTGGAGTCACCATCCCTGGATGTGTTTAAGGAAAGCCTGGATGTGGCACTGGGTGCCAGGTTTAGTTGAGGTGTTGGGGCTGGGTTGGACTCGATGATCCTGGAGGTCTCTTCCAACCTGGTGATTCTGTGATACTGAAACTTCTCCAGGCTGACCAATCCCAATTCACACAGTCATTCCTTGCAGCAGAGGTGCTCCAACCCTTTAATCATCTTTGTGGCCTGTGGGTGCCCTAATTGGACACTGTCAGTTTAGCAGCATTTGTAAAAACTTTTAACCAATTGAGAAATAAGTTTGGAAGGTCACATAAGTACAGTTTGTTTTTTTAAATAGTGATGGCTTTTTTCTGATAACTGCTTTCTGATGGGGCAGGCAGCCTTTCGATCTGTTCTTTTTACAAGTTAAAAAGCATTCTCTTAATAATGCTTGACTGAGTAACTGTCACTTTACAGAACCAGTATCCATCAGACAAAACGTGTACATCTACTTCAATTACAGGCATACAGGAACCAGAGTTGCAAAAATAAAGCATTTAAGAGAAAACATGCCATTTTCATTTCCATGATCTTTGTTATAGACTATACACTCCCCAGGTGAGGCAGATCTCTTGTCTTGATGAATTTTGATCTACACTGTTTAGAAAGCAGAGGCCAAAACTTAGACAAAAACTCATCAGCAATTCACCAAGGCACAGTATAAAGTGCTCTCCATGAATTGTTCCTCTGCCATTTAGTTAATGCAGTGACCTGTTGTTCTGAGGATAAGTTATTAAGTAATGAAATAGGATGATTGGATTAAGCTAATTACTTGCTTTGAAATGACATTTGTACACAGATTCTTTGGCCTTGCCAGGATGAATTATACAACCTAAATGGTGGGGTTCTTTCATTCCATTTCACAGCTTTCAAAGCCACATTTTACCTGATAGATGGGATCTCTAAAACTGTGATTAGAAAACCAAGTCACATAATACATTACTGCATTATGTGAAACAGAGTCTGTACCTGGAATCACAGGCTAATCAATCTAGTCTAAGGTACATATTAATAAGTATAATTATAATAATAGGTCTGATCAGATTATTTAACAGAACTAATATTCTATGCAGAGAGAAACAGAACACAGAACTGCAGAGTTCTGTGTAAGAAATCCTACTGCCCAAAAGGCTGCGGTATGGAAAAGTGATTTTTTACTTCTGTTTGATTTTACTGGTAAAAACACAGTTCAGAAAGTAAGAGAAGGCTTTACTACAATCTGTCTGCTGGGGACTCTTGGTGAACAGGCTGGAAATTCCCACTGATCATGCTCCTCATCTCCTATTTTTACTGTTTGCATGAGGAGAACAGTTAGTGGCTTTCTGGGTAGGAGAATATAAGCCTGGTGGGTGTTTCAAATTTAATTCCTGAGCAGACTCAACCAAATGAGAAAATATTTCTGTGGCACCTCTTTACCTGTATTGTATCTCCCATTATCTTATTCCACCCTGGCTTCATCTTCATCCACTGCTTCCGACAGGAATTCTGACAGGAATAAGGAAGACAGGATCCATGATCAGTGCTCAGCTCTATCATTGCAGCCTCTGGCACAAAAGACAGAGAGTGGCATCAGGGTCAAGAGGGGCAGAACATGTTGAAAGGGTGAAAAGAAGAGGAGGAGAGGAGATCTCACAGTGCAGAGGAAGAGAAAGGAATAAAACAAATGGAAGGAGCTGAAAAAAAAAGACCAAGATGTGCCAGGAGCAGCAGATCCTTGTCATGGGTCATGAATGGAGTGGTTCTGTGCACTTGTAGGAGAGAAATTTCATCCCAGGGTGAAATTTGGGCCTGTGTGCACCCACCAGGCAGCTAAAGGATCCTGTTTCTTGCATCAAAACCTTGGCCTCTTTTCCTCTTAAAAAATAAAGTAATTTCAGTTTTATCTGTCTTATTTTCATCTATTTTAGTTTGTAATTATTTCCTGAAGGAGAACTCAGTTCCTACAGAATGACTTGTTCTTTCCCTTTGTGTTGACTGCAAATTGAGTGTCACCTCAGACATTTATCTTGTTCCACGCTGAGATGTGCACTGCATCTCGGCTCTGATATATATGTTCTGGAAAGACCCCTACAAGAAATCAAATGTTCTGCTTCTCCTGTAAGATGTTTGGCTGTATCCTGGCTAATGTGAAAGCAGTTCATCACATTTGGCAGAGGGGTTTCTGCTATACCCCGGCAAGAATCAATCTTCAATGAAATGATGATCTAGTAGTGGAAAACACATAAACTCTGTGAAAATGGCTATAAAACAGGATCCTGCAGAGCTCAGTTAGAAAGGTGGAAATAGCAAAGCAATGAAGTTTGACAGAGCTAAAACACTGAAGGGTTTTTTTTTTGAATGTCAGTTTGCTGGAGTGAATTTCACCTAACAGAAAAGGGCTCTCTTCTGTAAATATTATCTTTGCAATCCTAGTGAAATCTTGAGCTGTGAACAAGAAGTGAGCATGCTTTTTTCTGCTGTTCCTAATTATTTTTTATAACACAGTACCACCTAGAGGCTCTCTTGCCCTCTGTGCTTGTTTCTGTGAGAAGTGGGAAGCAAAACTTTTGGAGTTTTTACCACTTCCATGGACAAGAGAGGTACAGCATGAAAAAAAGGGTGGGAAGGATGGAATTCCTGCAGGAGAAATAAAGGCTCCTAAAGAGAATAGGAGCCAAATTTCCTCTGTCATTACATTTCTCCAGTACAAAATAAATTGCTACTCAAATTGATGCAAAGAAAATCTGAACCAGATTTGACTTGCAGCCCTTTTTATGTGTCTCACAGTTTGTGGAACTATTTCCTACCCCAACCACATCATGGAGTAGGTGCAGATTTATTCCTCTGGCAGAGTTATATCCTCCCTCACTCTCATCCTCACAAGAATTTCCAATCCAGAAATAAAAACTGTGATCACTTCTACAACAAAATTTCACTTTAATTACCCCAGATAGAATTTTCCTTTCTGAATCACTTAGTGTAACTATTGACATCTGCCACGCAGAATACTCAGATAATCATGCTGTCTTATTCACTGAGAGCCTAATTCTTTGCACAGGCACCAAAAATTAGCAGATTAAAAAAAAAAAAAAAAAACCCTTTTGCAGCATAATATTCTGTGTTTCATACGTATCACACAGCACACTACCTGATTGTTTAGGATGCCTGCAGCCTGTGAATTTCCTGGAAATTGCAGAAAAAATGTAAATAGCCCAGAATGATGCTGTTCAGCAGTCACTGCAGGTAATCCAGGAGGAAGGGCCTCAGAGCACTGATGCCTCCTTTAAAAGGAGGCAGGCCAGTATTTTTTGCCCCCTCACTTGCAAGAATTCCACCCGTGCCCTTTATCTTCCCTCTGAAATGAGAAAGAACATGATCCATGTTAACAGAAGTTCCGAGTGCATCCTTTCAGAGAGAAAAGGATCTCGGTGGAATTAAGCATAATCCTTTCACCTCTTTAAAAGAGTACAGACCAAGTAACTCACCCAGTAATCTTTCCTGTGATTATGTATTTTATGGTGGTATGTGATGAATACATTAAAGATAATTTCTAAAGTGATACGAAATTCCCCCCATGAATTTCAAATGAGGTATTTGTCTTTCAAATTGTCTCTTCATAACCAGAAGTCAGATCTGTATTTATTGGTAATTGGTAATGAGTTAACAGGTTGTCAGGAACATAAAATAGAAGAATTATTAACTTGTTACATTTTCCCATTTTTTTGTTAGAATTCCTTATTTTATTTCAGCAGTCTGGGTGTCAGGCTCTTTTCAACACTTTGCAGAGAGAGAATCATGTGCAAGAGCAATTTCCATGAACAGGAGACTGCATAAGTAGGTCTTTAATTTAGACAAATAGAGTTCTTGTGATTGCAGATTGCTTCAAGGCTGGGATTTTCAAAACCAGCCATTAACTCTCCTCCTCCTCCTCCCCAGTCTCATCTGGGGCTTGACACTGCATTTTTCCTATCTGAATAGCTCTTGTACTACAGCAGAGACACTATTTGCAGGAATCTCACAAGGATTTCTGGGTCCTTACCCTCCAACCTGCCAAGGGTCTGAAGGAAGGTTGATTATCCCACTCAACCATTGTCACTTACAGGACATTTTCTGTGATTCAATGTCACCTGTTTGAAAGTGTGAAATTCACAGCCCACCCACTCAAACTCTCATAAAAGGATGGTATAATCTGTTCATTAAAATAATAAAAAAAAAGAAGTAACTACAGAAAGAAACAAGCAACACTTTGATGTTATTTCATCAAACTTTTAGCTCACAGAAAACAAAATAGTTTCTTTGGTTCTTCATCAGGTTTATCTGGCTTTATAAAAAGTGGGTTTCTATATATGTGAGCATCTATGAGTGCCCATACACTTGTGCTTAATTTACTCCTTTCTATTCATAAAATAGGAATGTAGAACAACAATTTTAAAAGTTGTCTCAATGAAAAATTTTCATGCATGATAATTTTCCCTGCCAAACAAGTTTTATTTATTTGTTTTCAACTCTACGTTAGAATAAAATGTTGATGGATATTGGTTTGCTCAGATTTCACAAGAAGTTGAAGAGATGATTTAATATTTTCTATTTGCTAAGGAGGAAAAGACTTTAAGAACCTTCTTAAAAGGTGTTAAGAAACCTGGCAGCATTTGAGATGTTTTGTCATTGCTAAGTGAATATCATCACAGTCTGATGTGTTGGTTTGTTGCTTTTCTTTATTTTCAAGTTTTGCTTTTTTTTGTATGACCAGGGTTAAATTAGAAAATAAAAAATAAGCTAAAACCTCATTAACATAGACAACATGATTTTTCAGAAGGGAATTTTCAAATCAGTAAAAACTGAACTAGTTCTGGTCTGCAGTACAGTCACATGTTCTCCCCTTCTCCACTCGGGTTGTTGTCATCATCCAGTTTATCTGTAGAGGGCAATACCTAACAAGAAATCCTCGGTCTCTCATTTTCTATAAAAACCTTTCAGAAAAGCTGCAAGGAAAAGACTGATTTAACTAAATCAACTAAAAGTCCAGTACTTGAATTGCAGCCCTTTGTCGTGTATTTTTTAGTGTGTAAGTGGACAATTATCTGCTATAATCTAAAATCTGAGTAGGTGTTTGTCCTGACTTTTCAGCTCTCCAGATCTCCCTATTTGAACATTTCCTTGTGTACTTTTGGGGACTGCACAGTTTTCTGCCTTGCCTAACACAGTGATTCATGGCAGGCACACACTCACACAGTGAGTTCTTCACCAAAAGTAGCAAAGCCAGGTGTAGCCCTGATTTCATGCCTGAGATGTTTTGGTTTCTGAAATTCTTTTCCCAGGTGAATTTCTGTAAACAAGAGAAATGTTTTTGTAGCTGTACCTGTGTTATTCACTCTTTCTCACAGGAGGGGCTTCTTCTTGGTGTCCCTCTGGTTTGACCAATGTGATTGAAGAGGTTTGTCTTTGTTTCACCAATCAAATTGGTCTGTGCAAAATAGTATAAAAGGGAGACACATCCCTGAAATAAAGAGTCATTTTTAACTTTCTGAATCTTGGAGTCTTGTGATGTTGTGGTGTAAAACAGCATCAGCTAGGGGCACACTGGAGGGAGCAATAAATAATTGGGGTAAAAGCAATAAGGGGTAAAATAAGTAATAAGGGGTAAAAAAAGTAATAAGGGGTAAAAATCAGTTACCACTTCATTTCCCAGACAGAAAACTCTATGTAAAACCAGCACACTCCTTTCAAAAGAAACAGGCCCTTAAGATCAGGCAGCTGGTGTGTAACTGTTGGCTCTCCTAAGCATTCTGCAAGGACTGGCTCACCAGTGTGTGCCTCTCAGAAAAGGAAACCCTGTGAATGAGAGGAAAAAGATGATGAAGGGGAATTTTCTTGAAATAGGATGTCAGAAAAATGCTTGCACCTCACCTTGGCTTTGTCAGAGCTGGTGAGGCTAATGGAATATGCTGGAGAGAGTTTAAGTGAAGTAATAGTAGCAGGCATCACGTTGAATAAGAGCAGAATGGAAACATATTCAGAAGGGTAGAGCAGGGAAATCTTCACTTTCCCCACAAAGAATTTGTTGAGCATTCTGCTATTCAAATATGATATCAGAGGCCTTAAGAAACTTAATACCTGTGCTCCTAATCCAGGCATTCTGACAGATAACTGTCATCTGAGTCATTAACATATTTAGACCAGAAATAAAGCTGAAACCTCCATGATAATATACCCAGGAGAGTTCTCTGCTACTGCCTCGCTCAGTAAAAGAGCTGTAAAATCTCTTTGATAAGGCTTTGAAGCAGGCAGAGCTTTGCAGTGGATCTGCCCAGACCTTCTCCTCTAAGTCTAGGCAGAGGAACTCCCCAGGGTCAGAAAGCTTTTGCATTAAAAAGAAAACACCAACAGTTTTTTTTTTTTTTTTTAATTCAAATATAAAACCGAATAATTAACTTTCTTAATCAGACAACAGATGATTACTGGGGAAGACAGAACATAAATAAAAAATGGTTATATAAAACTGTTTTCTGCCTACACGTCTGTGCAATGCAGATGCTTCAGCCAGCTCAGCAACTGCAGGTCCTGTCCTTTGGCCCTGCTGCCACCCCCCTGGCCTGCTCTCTCCTCCTTCCTCCTGCACTACCCAAGTGCCAACATCATTTTCCTAAGCACAGAACTCACTAAACAGCTCCTCTGCTCTTTGCAGTCCTGTCTGGCTTTCCCCTTGATCAGCAAGATTGCCAGTGACTTTTTTTTTTTTTTTTTTAATTAGCAACAGCAGTATTGAAGCTTTTTTTTTTTTGTATTGGAGCAGCATTTGACACAATTTGAAGCAGACTTCCTGCCAAAAAGCCATGCTACTGCATTCTTAACTTTGCCCCTCTGTATGACCCAAGCAGAATCCCATGAAGTGAATCTTCCTTGATCTTTCTTTAAGTCTCACTGCACATAGCCAAGAGGATTTAATGCTCACGCATGGCATGAAACATGAATATTAATAGGAGAGAAGAGGAAATTTAATTCAGATACAAGATTTTTCTTTTTGCTTTTGATTGTTTCAAGCAAAATACAAAATGCAAATATGTAGCTACTACAAACAATAACCAATAAAAGATAAAAGTCTATTACTGGATCGTGGTAGCAAAAAAGATATCAGCTGCATACATGAATTGAAGCTTTAGAAGTGACTTCAATTCCCATTCAAGCAGAATCCTGTCCTCTAGCAGAGAAACCAAAAAAAAAAAAAGTAAACTAAACTTACAGATTGAAATAGTTGTGCATTGGTGTCAAGAATATATTTAGAATGCAGTTTTCCTTAGAGGCTACTTTTTGTGTCACACAGTATCAGATTCCAGTGTGTTACAGGGGAAGCAATGTTTCTCTGCAGGGTTTCTGATGCTGGGATGCTCCTCAGTGGTTTATTAACATAATTCCTTGGTCTTCCCTAAATTCAGTCTTTAGTAGTTTTTCTGTCAGGGATTCTTTGTCACCATCCACGTCTCTGTGTATGTGTTGCCTCCAATGTCCTTTTTGAATCACATTCCTGTGTGAATGAGATGTGATCATTAATTCTACATAATCAAACAACATCACTTTCAATCACCAGAAGGCAAATCCATTGAATGCTCTGTACTGTTGGTTTCCTGAAGGAAAAGGAAGACATTCCACAAATGCTTATCTTCTTCAAGAAACAGTGAGGATCTGTTTTGAGCTACTTCTCAAATATGTTTTGAATTAAAAACGAGTGGGCACTCTTTGAAGAATCCTGGAAGTCTTTAGACAATTTAATTGCACCTTACAACAAATAAAGCACATTGTTATTTAAAGTTGGACTAACCAGTACTTCAAGGCTATCACTGGGCACTGGGATGTTTCTTGATGTGTTGCAGATGCTTTGTTCAGCTTTGTTCACCTTGGCTTTCCAGGAGAAGTTAAATCTGTGACCTGTGCAGTGTCTGGGGGGGATAACTCATGGACAGCTGAGCTTGGGTACCTCAGCAGTGAGGCCCACATGAGCATCCTACAGATGAATACTTCAGCAACAGGCTGGCTGTTTTCAGAGAAAATATTCCTAACATCCCAGGTTTGGGTCACGCTTAAAATTGCTTTTAAGTGTAAGCGCTTTTAAGTGCAAATTAGAAATTATTAAGAGCAGTTGATTTTCAGCACTGCCAAAGCAGCAAAGGTAGAAGGAGATTTTTCCATATATTTAATTTGGAAAATAATTCATGTAAGTTATAAAAAGCTTTGGTGATTGCTGAAAGGTCTCACATTTTCCTCAAATTGCTTTAAACCTGTTATTGATAAACAAGTTTTTGAGGAACATATTATTTTTAAACTCTTAGGGAAAAAAATATTTAAGCCTTAGATGAAGGGGCAGGCAGTTTCTTAATCACTACACAAGAAACTTGTTAAGCTCCTGTGTGACAGCCAGTGGATCTATTTGGGTCAGTCTATCACTAATGAAATGCACTTGCCTCCAGAAGCAGCACTGCAACTGTTCTGCCATATCTGTAACAAAATCAGAAGAGTTTAGCATAAAATCTCAACTAATACCCTGTGAAGTTTGAACAAGAGGAGAAGAGCATGAAAATTTGGAAGACAGAATATGATGGCCTAGAAATTCAGCTCTCCCTCTATTACAAAAGGGACATGAATAATTCTTCAAGTACCTCACCTGAGGGTGGCTTTCAGGCCAGCAGGATGTCCAGGGAATCCTGCTGCATTATTGATTCATCCCAGATAAAGAGGCAGAGAGGCACATACTGCAATCACCAAAGCTGCTTCCCAGGGAAGAGATCAGAGCACATTTTTTGGTGCTCCTTTGGGCAGAGGACATTTTTTTAGAGATGAAACAACGCCTCTTTGCTGCTGTGTAGCCTGTGTGACTTTCAGTGCCGTTGCTCCATCATGGCTCTATTAGGCTGCCACAAGCTCCCCCATCATGAAGCCTCCCACTTCATGCCCAGCTGCTCCTACCTCCGTTCAGGTTCAGAGGCAGCTGGGTAAATTTAGAATTATGGTGTACCTGGGAAGCAGCAAGTTTCCAGCCTTGATGGAGGAGCGGGAGTGCTGTGAGGTCAGGGCAAGCAGCACACTCTGCAGTGATCAGTCAAAGGCCTGAGCTGCACAAAATTGCTCCTCGCAATTTCCCCTCTTGACTGCAATCCCGTGAGGGATCATGTGGGCACTCCTAATGTCACTCAAGTTTTATGAAATCAAATGATTGCGCTCTGTTTTGATCAACTGTGGCAGCTTGCACTCCTCGGAGCAAAAAGAGTGTGTTGTCAGAAGCAGAAGCAATCCTAGAGGTTTAACCCAGAGGTGATGTGATCTTTAAAAACAATGTGTTTTTAAAGAACATAGGATGTTGAGATGTGATTGCAATAGATTATGAGGAGGCACAAAGCACCAGGGAGCTGCAGCTGGCGAAGAACTGCTCACTGCAGGTGCTGTGAGAGGGAGGCTGTAAAACCACACCTGTGACATCCCAGAGTACCACAGAGCAGGGGCAGCAGGGTGTCCTAGTTACACTGTAAGCTGTGCCCACAGTCTGTATTCCATCCCCATCCCCAGGAGCTGCTGGAACCAGCTGGGGCAGTGTTTCCCTTCTCTCCTGTCCATGGCCCAGCAATGCCGTGCCCATGGCTCATGGGGAACTCCCTGCGGGAGCTGTCTCTGGTTCATGGGCCAGCAAGGAGCCACTGCAGGGCTCAGAGAATGAGATCAGCCCATGGGGAGATGCTCCGCCCAGGGGGAGGAGCCAAGCATTCCCACCTGGATAGAATCTGGGATTTGGGACAGCACAGGGAGCCCTGACCCACTGGATTCCCAGAGGACAAGAGCTGCCAGACCTTTCTACAGGATCACTGCTTGGACAAGAGCATTTCACCTGCACTGCTGCCACCACCCTGAGTAACAGGGTGTCAGGTTGTATTCTGACTCTGTCAGTGGTTTTTTTTGTACTATTGAATTTATTTACTTCTTTTCTTTTCATTCTATTAAATTGTGTTTTTGACTTGGAGTCTCTCACTGGTTTTGTTTTCAAACCAGCGCACAGGGTTACTGTGCCTTCAGGACAGATTACACCTTCAGGCTCTCAGGTCCTGCTAAGCAGCAAACTCTGAAAAGTGGGAAATAGAGACCTTATCATTCATAGAAATGAAATGCTCCCACTGGCTTCCCTCTCTTTGGTACAGCTGCCTCTCAGAGATGAAAGCTCACATCCTCTCTTCCACTCCCCTGACTTCAAGAACTGAATTTAAGTTCCTGCTTCAGGAACATGCACAGAAATGTTATCCTGAAGATTTCCCAGGAGACTGCAGACCCTGATCCCCTGTTGCTCATATTTCCTGACACAACAGTGGTGGCCTGGTTTAACCACATGCTTCCATTCCTAATTTACAAAGCATTATCAGCAGAGTAACCCAGAGCCTGCCCAAAATTCCCCATTCAGCTGCCTTTTATTGCACTGAATGAAGATGTCTTTCGCTCTTTCTCTTGTTTTTTGTTGTTCTGGTTTTTACATGTACAGCAGATATGAAACATAAGTTCTAATTTGAGGATGAAGGTTGATTGCAACCCAGTGATGATGCACCTTCGCTGCCATCCCCAGCAGCACAGCGAGAACAGCTCTGCTGTGACTTTGATCCACACTGGGGAATGTCACTGACATGTCACTGCTTAAACAGGACTTAAAAATCCTCTTGTGTTCAGTAATGTTCTTCACATTTCTCCTATGTCTTCGACACAATTTCCCCAAAAAAGCCTTCTTTCATCATGAATAATTTTTAGTCCTTGACATTTATCAGTAAACATCGAAATTGGAAAAGGTGTATTCTTGGTTCTAAACCAAAGAAAACATATCAGAAAATTATATTTGATATCATTGAATATTAGAGAATACTTTATCTCAGACTTCTGAAGTGATAATGTTTTAATGAAATGCACTCTTAATTCCCCATTGGGATTCTCTTTGTATTAATAAAGTGTAATTGCAAATGAGATAGACACTAACCTGTTCTCTGTTTTTATCTGTTATCTCCACTAGGCAAGTTTTAAAAATGTGAAAGCCCAAGTTTTAAAGGAGGCGTGACTAATAATCCTAAAAATCATTCTTGCTTTAACTTCTGCTCCACTTAATTTAGGAATATTAAGGTTACCACATATGTGGGCTTTTAACTCTGCTTTTCTCTCCATAAACGGTGCCAGATGGAATTGGAAGACTTTGGTCATTTGCCCAAGATTCCTGAATTATCAAGAGTGTGCCATTCTGATGGGACTGCAGATGTCTAGAAATCCCAGAAAGATGGCCAATGATCGCAGGAGGACCAAAACCATATTGCATTAATTAAAAACATTCCCATGACATTTCTATACTATGCTACACCATACACAGTCTTTTATTATTCTGATCTTAAAATTAAAAAAAAAAATCCAACATATACACTGAGAAATAGAAAAAAAAATTAAAAATTACAGGAACCTGGGAGTAGCAAAGACTTTGCATCAAGGATCACCATACTCTGGGCCTGGCTGTTCAGTCAGTTTGTATTCCATCTCAATGAAAAATCCCAGCTATGAGGTACTGATAATAATGAATATTTATAGAATATCCCATATTTCCTATAGTATTTTGCAATAATTATGATCAACCTAATTTTGCTGTTGTCTGTTATGAATGAACACAGTTAATTCAGAAATTAATAACTTATTATTAAACAGCTTGTATCAGGCTTGGCAATTCCTTTTTGGACTGAAAAAAGTGAATGTATGAGTCTAAAAGGAACAAGCCAAAATACACTCAATGCTGTAGAATGCACTTTCCACTTGTTTTCTTCTAGTAAAAACGACCTCTGACTGTCCTATAACCCATAAATTCTCTTACCTGGATTCTCAGCTCGTGTCGAGTGCATGAGAGCAATTATAAAGTGATTTCTCTCAGCAGGTTATCTCCTATCAAACTGTGAAGGTCAGAGGTAATTTCCAGGACATTCTGATTTTCCCACCCTTGAATGTGCCCTTTTTCAGGACAGGGATGTGAGGGTGGGTGTGTG
The DNA here is from genome assembly GCA_021534815.1 of Acrocephalus arundinaceus. Classification (NCBI taxonomy): domain Eukaryota; kingdom Metazoa; phylum Chordata; class Aves; order Passeriformes; family Sylviidae; genus Acrocephalus; species Acrocephalus arundinaceus. The sequence continues at coordinate 4,708,150 of JAJEOU010002626.1, forward strand.
TCAGATTCACTGCCCAGTGACCCCGTGAGTGGCTGCAGATCAGTGATGTGTGCAGGGACCCTGCTGTAAAATCTGCTCCAGCAGCGTGGGACACGCAGGTGACCTGAGGGGTCATTCCTATTTCCCGTGCCCAGAGCTGTGTTACAGAGTCAGTAAATCAGAGCAGGATCCTTTAAAAGGGAGATGTTAGAGATGTAAATGTTATTTATTATACAGGAGTCTGCAATTTATTTGTAGAACTTAAGGAAGTACTTCTGCCTGTTGCTAGATGTGTCCAAATGCCAGTATTTTCATTTGCTGCAAAGTATAATCTGAATTGCCAATCCAATGGCTTTCAAATGAATGTGTTACTCATTTAACTGAAGGTGTAGAAGGCAGTGGCAGGAGCTGAGGGTTGTAATTTCATCACCCTTTATTAAGTGGTTTAGATAATGGTCAGTTTTGCGCTGTAGGTGTACCTGAAGGATATAATTGTGTTTTTATTTCCCTGGGCTCTGGCACAGTGCATTGCTGTGTCCACTTCTGCTGAGCCATTTCCCTTCTTGTGACTCAGAGGACCATCACAGAGTATGATGCTTTGCCATTTATCACGGGAGAGGACCTGGGACTTGTTGCCCAATTGCCAGGGGCAAAGGAAGTTCAAAAACCTGTTTCCACTCTGTTCTTCTGTGTATTACAGCGTGGTAGTACAAGAAACAGACAGAAAACTCTTTCTTCCATTTGCTACGTTCCCATAAGGAACAAATCACTACCAAGGGAAAAAAAAAAAACCTCCTAAGAAAACCACTGTTTTCTGTTTTGAAATCTAAGAAGCAAAGATCAGAACAGGATGGCTGTGGCTAGCATGTATTTATGGAAGAGGGATAATGATGATATTCTGTATAAAGAGCTGCTGCTGCTCTGAAGCTGTGGGTCAGTCACACACCAAGTTGTTGCCTCGTGCAATAAGAATTGTTTGCTATTTTCATGTGCAGCTGATAAGGAAGTGGCAAACACAAACTAATCCTCACCCTGCAATGAAGGAGCACAAATAAAACAGGAAAGTGGCATGAGTTTTCAACTTTAGCCACACCACTCCAATGTGATTTTCTGCATCCTCTTCACAAACCACTGCAGCCACCCCAAGTGCCCCGGGGTGCAGATGGCCACAACCAGGGCCGTGTTTAGAAAATTCATTAACATAATCTAGCCAGAGGAAGAAAAATGACCCATCTCCACACTAAAGAGCCAAGTCATGCAAAGATGCGAATGTCACTCTCTGTCACAATAATAGAAAAGTTTTGAGAAGTGACCAGAGGATGTTCCAGTACACAGAGGGCCCTCACAAATAGAAATTTTGGGTCAGAGTAAGCACTAGATTGGTCTGAAGGAGTTATTAACTCACCTGTACCATCTGCTTGCCAAAAATACCAAGGAAAGTAACAGTTGCCTTCAACAGAGAAGCTCCACTTTCAATCTACACTGAATTATTATTAATATTAAATAATAGCATTTTCCATTGATATATCAACTATAGGATGCCTACACACGATTTCATCTGTATCAGCTGCAGAGGTAAAATGGATAATTATTTCCCAGACTATAGCAATGTTTTTTTAATAGTTCAGGGCAGGGTTTTCAACCTGCAAACTCTGTGATGCTTTTGAGACCCTCTGAGAAGTTATTGGGTGTTGGTGGGAGAAGTTAATCTCTGAACATCATGAGTAAGGACCAAGAGAGCATCCAAAATTCAGGAGTTTAGGAAGGTAGCACACAGAAAAGCTTGATGTAAATTTGTAGGATCTTACTGTGTGTTAATTTCCACCTATACATAAACCCTCCAACTCCAGCCAGCAGAGTTTAACAGTGTTTGTCTCCTGATCTCTCAGGTAAGAAAGTGTTTCAGCAAAAATCCATCTGGATTTACGGTGTTGTACAAGTGCAGGTGGGCAATCCTCCCCAGCAGCTCACATTCCCCATTGTGGTGACAACAGAGGATTTCAGGTGAACTCATTGAATTTTTACTGCTCAAAACTACACTGAATTCATCAATTCATCTACACTGAATAATTGCAGCAATGAGTTTATGAATTGTAGTGATTTTGGAGCAGCTTTGGGAGCTGGTAATGCTCTTGGAAGGACACTGAGCAGGAATTCATTGCAAAACTCCCCCTGACATTTACTGCAACCACGTGGCTGTTTATGCCCTCAGGAGGGACGAGGGAAGGGAATCCCTATGAAATATCCTCTCCAGTACTGCTATTGTCCATAGCAGGCCTTGATTAAAACTATTGGGAAAATACATACAAATGCATAAAATACATATAAATACAAATAAATACATATAAATACATATAAATACATAGGTGTATTGCCTCACTATTTAATGGGGGAAAATCCCAAACTTTTTCAAGGCATGATTATTATTTCACCATGGCTCTTAGCTTACATTACCTAAACTAAGCAGTAAATAAAGGATAACCTTAATTCTGATTTAGGTAGCAGTTAAAGATAGAATCCTGGTGCTGGTTCATTGCAAAATGTGAACTGCAAATCACCACACTTGATTAAAAAAAAAAAAATCACACACAATTTGATTCATCCCTTCATTCCAGTAATATCCACAGGAAAACTTAGGAATGTAACTGCCTTTTGAAAAGATCTGATTCTTCAAACTCGACCAGTTGCCCATAAATGCAACCAAACATCTCCTCTGGCTATAAGGAAGGGTAAACTTTGGGCATTCAGAGCCTCTGTCTCTGCTTCAGATACAGGACAAACCACTCACATTATTCCACAAAAATCTACATAATAACCTCCATGGCAGAAATCACAGTTTCCCCACCTATCACAACATAACTGTGTCAAAAATCAAGAGTTTAATCCTATGTTATGGAACATTAAGAACTTATTTAATTATTTTCTAGCATTATTCATAGCTTTCCAAAACTATATTCCTCTTTAACACCTTGAACTCTGAAATGAGAGTAAAATTTCTATTAAGAGAGTGCTGTGATTTTCTGGTTTATGCCACGTTTTACTACCTCATTACTCCTCCCAGTAGAGAGTGGTTTGGGAAATATTTTTGGCCTCTTCAGCAGAAACATTTGTCTGCTTGACAGGTATTCCCAACAGTTATTTTTATCAGCTGGAGTGATTTCTTGAGTTTGACTTTTCTGTATGGATAGAGAAATAGACAGATAGATTCATATGTATGAATAAACTCACCTCCCCATTGAAAGCAATTATAAATATACATTCCTTGAAATTGAAAATTCCTATTGATTTTAGCATATTTTCATCATATGTTATATTATCCCTTCTCTGTAAATGACTAATTGCTTTTTCCTTTAGTCTCATGAGTCAATTGCTGCATCCCTTCACTCTTGACTGATCTCAGTATATATTTTATTTTGATAAGAACTCTGATATCTCTCAATCTGCAGAAATCTTTATACTGGGGGTACAGAATCTCCTTGTGCTAAACAGGAACCACATAAACTCATAAAATTCATATTGAATACATTTCATTTCCACTCACCACACTTTAAATTAATGTTATATTATTGCTCTTCCAATCATTGCTATTTTTCATTTCTTTCTTTGCCTATAACTTCTCTCTCACAGTGAGTGGAATTTAATTTTCAAATCCAGTTTTGCTAATCCCATCATGCACCATACTTTTCAATTCATCCACTGAAGACTGATTTAAAGTTAAATAAACTTATTACTCATAGCAACTACATCAAAGTTTCTATAATTCTTTGCTATCCAGCTCAGGAGAAGGTGACATTCTGAAAGCAATTTTTACTTCTCATGGGATATTTACCTATTTACCTTTATTTTCTTCCCATTACAATTCAAATTCTCAGTCTTCCAAAGTATAACAGCGAGACTGGCAGAATGAGGAGTTAAATTATTTCTTCCATGTATGGTTCAGAAACATTTTTTTTTCCCACAGCATGTTGCTTTAGTAGAATTCTAATTTTAGGAAAGAGGAACTGTACAGACACATGCACTTATTGTTTCCCAGTTCCTAATCTCGATTTACCCTTGTTTCTATTTATTTTGTTTGTTGCCTCACACTGCATTCAAGCAGAGATCAGCTTCATGTGGATGTGCACAGCCCCCAGCACAAAGGATGCCATTCCCAATCAGAGCCTCTGGGCTCTCCTGTAATACAAATAATAAACATTACCAGAAATTTCCATCCCTTTGACTCGCTGCCATATTCAAGCAGGGGCTGCCTGTGAGTTGAACAAATTTGTGGCATTGGCTGCATCCTGGCACTTTATAAATCTGTCAACTCTTCAAATTCCTTAGGACATAAAACTTAAAAAAAAAAAACTTAAAAAGAACTTACCAAATGAGCCATTTTCAGTCTAATGGATGCCCTGTCTGAGCTGCTGCAGTTGGAAGGCAATTATCATTTTCTTGGGGAAATGTCCAACAGCCTTTGGTCTCCAGTGCTCAACACACAGCACTTGGTGTTTTGTTTCTGTGTGGGTTGAGAAGAAACATGAATTTACACCATGGGTCACTTGTACATCCAGCACACAGGCAAAAAAAATCTTATCTCTGTAAAACCATAAGAATATCCAAACTGAGTCTGCCCATTTTGTACGAATTTGAGAAATCACAAAAAAATCAACAGTACCACAACTCCTTCCAGTCTGTTTGAAAATAAACTAAAATAGTTTAGTTCTGAGTAACTAAACTCAGAAAAAATGTTGTTAAGGGTTTTTCCACAACACTTATTAACCATGATTTATTAGAAGAATAACTATGATTTAATAATAAAATTTAATAATTGAAAGACCTCCTAAGCATTAAAACTGTACATACATTCTTGTATTTTGCTAGTTAGGAGCAATAAGAATTTTTTCTTTTTTGCATGTTGACCACACTGAAAAAAGATTAAAAAGTTGTGATATAAAATTAATCTCAGCTGGGTCTCAATCACAACTGAGGGTCCAGAATCTGGCCTGTAATTAGGACAAAACTGTCTTAGCAAGAAGAAACTCAGAAGATGATTGTGTTACTTTAGGGATGCAAATTACTGAACAAGCAGGTGAAAATATCAAAGGGCTGAGATGTTTTTGTCTGTGATTTCATTTCAGAGTTTGTTTTTTTCACTGGTGTGGTCAGAGTGTTCCCATCTCACATGAAAGGAGCTGAATCCTTCAGAGTTCCACTCTTGTACCTGGATTGTAATTATGCTGTATGAATTTGAACCTGTGCACACACAAACACAGACACAAATACACTTCTAAAACATTTGTTTTCCATGAGTGAGAAAATGACACCCACTCAGTTCAGTTTTACTTACGTTCTGGCAATGCTCACACCTATAACTTAATAAATCCTGAAATTGTGCCACATGGATCAAACCCACAGATACCTTCAAACTCAGCAGAAAGGCTACTCCACACAAAGATATAAAACATGAAATCCCTTCCTACTGTCCAGGAAAGGAACACAAGAGTAGGCAATAATATCAATGAAAGCTAAATTTTGCAGATGTGAATATCATAATTTCCACACTTTAAGAAAATACCCTCAAATATAGCACGGTTTTGAGGAACCAGATATTTATGTAAGAAGTACCTGTGGAATCACATTCTGAAGTTCTTTGTCCCTTTGACCACAATTTTCAACCACAAATCAACCACAAGTGTCCGGATTTTAATAATAAAAGAAATGCACAGCATTGCTAAAGTCTTCTGAGATAGTCTGGTCAATGTAGGAAATGTTGATTTTAAAAATTATTGCCCTCTTATTAAAAATTATTTTGAAGGTGTATACGAAAAAGCAAGGGTTTTTTTTTTTTTTTTTTTTTTTTGTTTGGTTTTGTTTGTTTGTTTGTTTGGGTTTTTTTGGTTTTTTTTGTTTTTGTTTTTTGGTTTTTTTGGGGTTTTTTGATGAGGTCCTTTTCAAGGACAATTTGTGATACTTCCTTTATATCACAGTATGGGTTTGGTAGGTTCTTTGGTTGGTTGGTTGGTTGGTTGGTGGTTTTATTTTTTGGTTTTTGGGGGGTTTTTTGGTTGGGTTTTTCGGGGTTTTTTTGGTGTGGGAGTTAAGTCTTTTTGGTTGGGTTGGGTTTTTTTGGGGGGGTGGTTTTGTTGTTGTTGTTGTAGTTGTTTTGGTTTTTGTTCCTAGAATCTAAAGTGAAATCCTAAAAGGAACTTGCCTGGCTGTTATGTTGTTCCTGGTTCATAACAATCAAGTTCCCAAAGTTCCTTGGGAAGAAGGATTCTGCCATGCTGCTCATTCAGTGGTTCCTGTGGCACAGTGATGTTAATAACCCGTGATTTTTGCATCATGGCAAACATTTCAGAAGAGCATCAGAATGAAACTGAGCCCTCAGGGCGGTGTGGGCACAGAATCCAAAGGAATTTCCTCACCCAGGGGATGGAATCGAGCTCCCACGCTGGGAATGCTGATCACCCCCTGTGCCAAGCCCTGCACTCAGTGCAGACCTGAGAACACCAAACTGTTTGAGACAATTCAAGAAATCAATTAGAATGGTAATTAATTTATTCCATGGAAGGAAACTGTTAGGCAGTTTGATTTCCCCACGCAGGCTATTCTTTTGGAAGGTGAGAACAGGAGATAAGCAAGCTTTCTCAGAAGAAAAGGCAAAGCAGTAATTAATAACACGTTAGCAGGTACCACTATTGTAAATGGCTGGCCTTTATCAGAGATTTTCATTTCAATTAATAACACGTTAGCAGGTACCACTGTTGTAAATGGCTGGCCTTTATCAGAGATTTTCAGGACACCACCACTCAGCAGGTATGGAACTGTGCTGGATCAGGAATTCAGCTCCTCTGCTATTGCAGAGCTGAGCCTGAAACTGCTTTGTACAAGAGCTAAACAACAAGTCTCACAAAACTTAAAAAACAGAGGAAAACTTTCAAAGCTACGTTGCCTTACAGTGTCTAAGTGCCTGCTTACTCTGCAGCATCTGCAGGAGTGAAAATGGAAACACGTTCAAACTTCACAGAGATCCCCAACAGCCGTGCCAGAACACCAGGGACCTCTGCAAGGTAAATATTTGCTGAGATAGCAGGAACAAAATGCTTCAGCAAATTAATCAGAAAGGTTTTGGCAAGTTCTCACGGGCACAAGGTGCTTTAAGGTTTGTAGTTCCAACACAGCATTTGGCAAATACTTTCCTTGTGATTGCTTTTCAGAACACGCTCAGCATCAAAAACAGCTCAGCCTTCCAACCTGCAAATGTCAGAAAGCTCTTCCAGGAGCAAAATCACACTTTGAAGGCTCTGCCATCTATGACAGCAATGCTAGCATGCAGAAATGTTTTTTTAAAGAAGAAAAATTAAAAAGGAGTAAAGGAAATAAATGCAAAAAATAACAGACCCCAAGCTTTACAAACTAGCAGTTTAAAAGAGCACAGTGAATGAAACTCTTAAATAGATCCTGTTCTTGTAACTCTTGAGAATCTATAAAATAATTCTTAGATTTTAGCAACAACAAAAATAAAGTTTTTAAAGCTTCTGAAGTCCTTCAGAGTCAGTAGAGCATATTGTGATAAGTAAATAAACACATTTGTTACTCTGCAACAAATTAAAGATTGTTCCCCGTTGAATATATTTTAAAAATCCATGGATACATGTCAAGAAGGAGAAATTCAGTGAGTAAATTTGCAGGTTAGGTAAATCCACAAAGAACAGTCTCCTATTCTGATTTATACCTGGAGGAAACATGGTTGCAAATCTTAAGATGTATAAGAAGGACAAAGTGCTTACAGATAGAAATAAACAACACCCAAGCAAATATCATAAATAAACCTCAGTCAATAAGAACAGCCAAGATTGTCATTGTTTCATACTGTCACAGAGCAAAAAAAGATTCAAAAAAGTGGTTCAAAATATTAATTGTTTTGCTAGTCTTTATTTGTTTAAAAAGTGTTAATATTCTATTCAAAACAGAAATGATAATTTTTTTCAATTCTGTGTATGCACCAGACCTAGAATAGCAAAAATACATGGCATCCTTTTAAGACCTTTGTGTCTCTTTTTTTAAATTTAATGACAAATTACATCACCTAAGAAGAAATGTGATGTTTGCAGGAAAATGAAGAGTCAGCACTTTGAACATATTGAATTTTTATGGTAGACAAAACCTCAATTATTCATTCTGCCACTGTTTTACCTGAACCAGATGCATGGAGGTGTGTGTAACTGTATTAATAATTTTGACATAGCTGTAGGTTTGTTTTTTTCCATGTATTCAACTAATAAACTTGGCACTGTAAATGGTCCCTAACTTTATTTTCTGTTGGAAAATACTGCAAGACAACATTTTCCTGATGGCAATAATTATTATTATAATTATTAAATATTCAGATTGGTGAGCCCCAAAACCAGTCCTGGATTGAAGAAAAAAATTTTTCAGATCCCATACTTGATCACAAGCTTCAGAATGTACAACTAAGCCAGAAACTACGTTCCTGATTAGGTTTTTGTTTAATCAAAATTCTTTTTACTGTTGCTCTGAACATCACTTGAAAGGTCTGATTTGCCAAAGTGGTAGAACTCTCTGAAATGCATTTAAAAATACCAACAGTGAAACTGTTAACAACAGATAGAGATTTCTGGTTACCTCTGAACACTCATCTCAGTGTTAACCACAGAGTTTGTGCCATAGGAGCACAAAGTCTGCAACCATTAGTGCCAATCCTGCAATTTCTTCTTTCATAAGGCTTCAAATAAGAGAGATTCTGCACTTAAACTCAGCTACACTAAGCAAAAATGGAGAACTGGTGCCCAAGAATTTCTTAGCTTCTCAATATCATGAAAGAAACTCTCATATTTACAAGCAACTCTCAGCAGGCTACAGCAAAACTTGGTAACTAGCATCATTGGAACATGATTTTTCCTGGTTTTGCATGTCTGTAAGTTCTCTTTACTGATTATTATCATTTTAGCCACATACTGCTGTATCTAATCAAATTTCAGATTAATTTGTTTGTGTTTTGTAGCAAACCCAACAAAATTTTGATTCAAAAATCCCAGGTTTTCTCCTTTTTGGTATTCTCTTTTGTATGAGTCAGAATTTAGCGTGGCTGGAATCCTCCTCTGCTGTATCCTGAAAGAATGAGCTGAGCTGGAAGGGACCCACAAGGATCAGTGAGTCCAACCCTTGGCCCTGCCCAGGACATCCCCAGGGGTCAGGCACACCTTGTGCACTGAGTGTTGTCCAAAGCTCCTTGAACTCAGATTGTTCAAGAATAAAAAAAGGATTTACATCTTATTACAGTCCTGCCTGTTTTATCTCTGCCGAGGTCGGGATGGAAGACTCAGGACATGTAAAATTGAGTTTGGTCTTGGTTGTTTATTATCTCTTACGAATTTACAGCCTCACAAGGAGGGAGCTCCTACTTACAAGTTAGAGAAACAAGACAAAATTGAGAGCTTCTACGTCTTACCAAGGCTATTTAAGAGATAATTACTCAATATCAAGGTGACACCTATACTATTTATATTTTTGATTCAATAATGATCACCCAATGTGGACCCTTTTCACTCAATTACAGAAAACCACCCAAATCTGTGAAGAGGAAGGAAGAAGAAAATGACGAAGAGGAACTCAGACAACGTCCTGAATCCTCCATCTTGGCTCACACACATTACTATACACCATAACCCCAAATCCAAGTTTTCACCCAACACCACTGAAATTACACTCCCACACCCCCAGTGCTATCACACAATCTCGGGAGCCTGTCCCAAGGCCTCAGGTTAAATGTGGTGCTTATCTGAGTGTCAGCATCCCTCAGCTCAGAAAGGCTGACATTTTCAGCCTCCAGGGTTCCAACAACATCTGTATCCATTCCATGGACCACTGGACCTGTACAGCTCAGATGGATGTGTGGCAGAACCTCTGAGTGAAGGTATAACCATCCCTGGGAGCTGCAGCTCGTCCCTGGAGGCACCCACAGCTCCTCTGGAGGGTCCGTGGGCAATGGGACGGGTTCGCAGTGTCCCTGTGCAGGTGGTGCCTGACAAGGGACAAGCTCTTCCTAAACAAGTCTGACAGAGCAAACATTCCTCATGAATTTACAACTTTCCAAGACATCCCAAATCCATTCCTGACAGAATCTCAGACCACAAACTAGAGCTAAGAGACTCTGCAAAAATTAAAACTTTTAAGTGACTATGAAAGTTAATTTTTACTTGCCTTCTGTCCCAGAAATTAGCATGATCAATTTAGTTTGTTTCTTGAAATCTGTAAAAAATCCTGGCTATATTCTACAAAATTAAGAAATAAACACTAAAATCTTTCACAGAGTAAAAGCCACAGAGAATGAAAGCTCTGGCAGAGCAATGGAAGCTGCCCAGACTCAGCACAGCTCTGCTCCTGACACCAGATGTTTGCTCATGTTTGTGTCTTCCACCTAAGCACTTACATTTCAATGACATAAAACCACATCTAGCTTTTTCAGGTAGTCATGAGATAAAGTGAACTTACCATTAAAAAATAAAGTAATGCCATTTATAATGCACTGCTCTCAGACAAGTTATCTTAAATCAAGGTGTTTGAAAACAATTACAGTAAGTCATGGCCAGAGCTGCTTTAAATTCAGCTGATTTAACTTTTTTATCATCAAAGAGGCACCGCAGTTCTCCACATGAAAGACCACAAGAAAGATGGTGTTTAAATTTCATCAGTCCTGGTCGTGAAAATATTTCAAAAAAATTTGTGGAGGAATAAGTGGAGGAATAATAGCCTTGTCTTTCTTAATAGTTGTATCAAGTTACCAATTCAGCTTAAGACAAGGACTTAAATGAAAACAAAATACAAATAAATGCTTTGACAAATATGGTAGAGGAAAGACAATGGAGTTTTTAAAAATAGAAAAATAGATCTGTCACCAAAATGAACTTCTACTGACTTTGCTTTTATCTGAGAAATTTATTGTTCCACAAGTTTCAGAAAAACAATGAAAAGCATAAAGCTAATAATGATGGTAGCAAGAGTTTTTTATAGAAAATGTACACTGAGTGAAGCTTTAGAAATTAATCTAGGTATTTGTAAATGCAGAATTTTTCTCTGTTACCTCTGCAGGACTTGGGAGGCATTAAACAGTAAATAATGCACATTTCAGTCACTGATATTCAGCTCACAGCATCCTAAAAGAGAATCTGTTCATCCATTTGTCCATGGAAAAGTATCACTCCTGTGTCTAAAGAGCACATTAAAGATCACAGCAGCAAGAAAAAGATTGTTTCTCTTTAAAATTGACTTCTATTTCTGTGGGATCACACCCAGAGGTGCATCCCTTGCTTTGCAAGACCTGCTGCTAGATTAGGAGACAACTTTTAGCAAGCATCTGGATATTTAGAAGTCTGGAAAACTTGGCACTGCGCACAGCACTCCAGAGATGTCTGGATGAACTCAACAAGCACCACTTTGAGCTGACCTGCCCAGAACACAAGAATTTGCATTAAAAACTATTTGGGGAAGAAGAATATTTTCTAAGAGACTTTACAGAAATCATAGAAATCCTAACAAAAACAGCTCCCAGGCAGAGACAATGGCCAGTTGGTAACTGGCTGTTAGTTATATCCTTTAATAAGTAACATTAGCTCATGTGAAGTCCTTAATTCATGCCTTAATTAATGTCTTAATTCATGCCTTAATTCATGCCTTTTTAGCTGGGTACAAAGTATGGGGTACCCCGTGGCTTTGGTGCCATGGCACTTGTTCTGGCAGATTGCTTTTCACCCTTTTTTGTGTGTTTTGGTGTTTGTGTATTTATTCCTCTGCATAACATAACCCACTGTTTGCACTGTGTGTGTTATCAGGCACCTAAAGCATTCCTTACGTGCACAGAACTTTTAGAAGTTTAATAAAAAACCAAACTGAGCTTTCCCAGCTGGTCGTGCAGCAGTAATTAAGTCAAAACTGCAATTCCCAAGGTGTGTGCTCATTTCTGCTAATGCCATCAGTACTGCTGCTGCATGCTCAAGCAGGTTAACAAAGAGAATCACGCCAGCTTTTGTTCTTGCACAACAGCAGGGCTAAATCTTCATTAGGTATAAAATAATGAGGGAACGAGGAAGAAGAATGGAATGAGATGGGTTTACGTCAGTTGAACACCCGGTCTCTACAATTATAAGGAAACAAAATAAATAAAAAGAAAAAAAAAAAAGATAAGATTGGCTAAAGAAATTTTTAAAAGTCAATCCATCTAGCTCTGCAGTCAGTTAGATATGAGCGCCACTGGTATGACATCAAAGGATTGTGTGAATGATACTTGTAAAAGTAAGAGCAGAATTAACTCTCTGGTTGTAAACCAAATGTGTTTCCTGAGATGGGAGAAGAAATAAAAGGAACAGATGTTGTTCCACATCTAGAATGTGAAGAAATTAATTGGAAAACTTCAGGAATCAGAGAATTGTGACATTTTTAAGTCTATGGGGGGGCAAAGGGACAAAAGGATGACTAGTGATGTCTAGTCTAGAGTGGGAATGCTTCTTGAAAGAATTATATTTACTATATAAATAGTCTTTTTTTTTTTTACTTTTTAAAGCAATGTCAGATCAACAATCATTTCTGAATGTCATTCAGCCACTGAAAGGACATTTCAAACCTGCATGATGATTTTCTACTCCATGCACACAGATAAGCACACCTACATCAGGTACATTTACGCCAGCACAGCTTCTATGTAAGAGACACTAAAATGCTGCAACCTTCCAATTATCACAGAGCCTAATTCTTAAAGAAACAGGATCTTTGTGAAGCCCTAACACAGTTCTGCCACAGCTTTATGCACAGAGATTCTTTCTGACACCCTCACTTATCAAAGTGCATTACCTGTCACCCAGCTTGTTCTGCTGTTACCTACTCATGTATTTGTCTGCTTTCAGCAAATGTCTCTGCAGTGATGCATTCACAAAATGACTTTGGAAAGAGTTCCAACTCCTCTATTGAAATATCCAAGCTTTAAAATAGAGCATTTCCCCCTAAACTGCAGCTGTCTACCTGTAAAAGCCCTACCCAGTGCCTCTTGGCCAGATTTCCCTTTTGACATGAAATGTTCTCCTGAAACCTCTGCTGTAAGGGACTTCTGAGCTCTGTGGTTTACACCTGAGCATGTGTCTCAAAATATGGCCACAAGTCCTTTGGGGAGATTTACATAGATTGTTGCTTATTAGAAGGTATTTTATTTGCATTTATTAACATATAAAAAATGCTAATTTCCTCCCACTACTGTTTTCCTTTTCCAGCCTCTGAAACCATTTCCCTGAGACCAACCTGGAGCATTTTTCCAATCACACCTCTTCAACAAGGCCTTTGTGGAACAGACTGCCTCGCTGGCCTCTGGAGGAACATTTTTCCCACTGCTGCCTCACCTTGCTGGCCTCAGGAGGGAAATTTTTCCACTGTTGCCAGCACTGCTTGTGTTTTATGGGAACGAGGGCTGGGAGGAGATGTACACAAACACTCCACAATGAAGCACCTTGATAAACAGCCCTTGTGCTGCTGCAATTACCATATCTCTTGATTGTCAGGAAATAGGCACTTGATAAACATGTGGTTTCATTGTTTCCCCACGTTTGTTTTCAATTAAAGCCAGACGCCTGTAAGGTGCATTAGAACACTGCTCAGCTTGGTTTGAAAAGAGGCAGGTAATTAATGGCCAGACATTGCATCTATTTATTTAAGGCAATCTCTGGAGACTTCAGGGACAGGTTAATCCAAGATAACAAGCTTGTTAGAAGGCTGGAGGAAGAGCAGTTTCTTCAGGTATTTTCCTTCCTGTCCAATCCTTGCACTTTAGGGACCTTTTATTTTATATTATTATTTTATAATTTATAATATTATATTATTATTATTATATATATAAATAATATACTATTATTTATATTACTATTTTGACTAGGCATCCTAGAGATGCCCAATGCAAGCACAGCCCTTCCCTGCACTCTGTATCATGAGAAACACAAAATACAAAGCTGAGTAAATGACAATCTCTAAACTGTTCCACTGTAATCATTTTTGCTTAGCTGCTAGGCTGATCACAGTTGAGTTTTGCCAGGCTATCACTTGGCAGCTCCTCTCAACGCACAACAAGTTTTCTTCATCGTGTGTTTGCTTCAGTAAGAAAAAAGTTACTCAGAAATGTGTATGACAGATACACATTCACACCATGTACATAATATATTTGAAATAATATAATATATAATATGTAACATAATAAATACAAAATGTATTTGAAAATAAACCATAATTTTCATATTAGTACATGGCTAAGCACTCATGTTTCCTGTATACAGAACAAAGTAGATCAGTTACTTACATCGTTTAAAGATCAAAGTCACTTTTCCAAGATCCTTTGTGTCTCTGTGCATTGTACATACACAAGATCCCTTTTTGCACTAATGTGACTCATTTTTGTTTTGAAGTTGCTCATTCATTTGCATAACTGAAAGTTGTGCCTGTGTGCCTGAGGAAGATCAGTTCTTTATATTATATATAATATATATAAATAATATATATAACAATATATATATTATTGTTTATATATATATTATATTATGTGATATTATGTTATATATTTATATATTTTATATATGTTATATATAAAGACTATTTCATGTTTTCATAGTCTAAAGTATATGGTCATTATTCCTAAAAGACAAAAAATTGCTTATTAAAGAGGCCAAAGAAAATAGCAGCCTTTGAAACACCCTAATTGCAGCCTAGATTGGTTCTTTCATTGAAATAATAGAGACATAATCATAACATGTATGTAATTTAATAGAGTGATTCACTGAACTTCTAGAATCATATGGCTGGCAGACAATAATGTAATGCTGTTCAGCCACATCTGTTGTCATTAATTTAACTCCCCCTGAATTAAATGGAAACATCCCCCTCAACTGAGCTGATTGCAGCAGGAGCTGGGCTTTGTCCTTAGCCACAGGCACAGCAGAATTTGAGACCAGGATCTGCTTCCAAAGTTTGAGAATGGGAACTCGTCTCCCACTTGCTCATAATTATAATGCAGGAGATGAAATTGTGTTTAAATGGTGCTTTTCTCCAGAAGAACATGAAATGCAAGTGGTTGATTTTGTGATTTGGAGCAGCTCACTGGAGTCACTCTGTTACATGTATAGACACATTGATTTTCCTCCCTTGATGAAGTAGGCCTTAATGAGGCACATGGATTCTCTGAAATCACGTTTAGATTGGAAATGTAAATCTGAAATATTTTTGACGCATAAGAATTTACGAAGTGGTTTTTTTAAATGTGCATCCATGGACTTCTTTTGTCTGTCTCAATGCAGGCATTACCTTTGGTAATATTGGAGTGTGCAATTATTTATTAAAAAAAGGTCAATTTCATCTACTAAAACCATACTAGAAAGTTTTGGCAGACCACTTGTTTTCAAAAGCAACATGAAAGCTGGCCTGCAACAACATAACATTGCTTAGAGGGGATTTCCCAAAACTTTTGTGGCACACAAAAAAATTAAAGGCATTAAAACTTCAGAGGAAGATGTCAGTGGGTTAGGGACCCAAACACAAAGTGATGGATTTAAATACTGAAAGGAAGGAGATTTACTGACCTTTAATGCAAGTAAAATGCTTCACTGGGGCGTGCCCTGCTGAGAGTTTGGCAGTTTTCAGGTGAGGCCACCAGGGCATTTTGTGCTGTATGGCAGCTGCACGACCCCACAGGGATGCACCAGAGGGTGACAGACACATCAAGTTCCTGTTTAATCAGAAAGAAATAAAACAGTCAGTCACTTTCTAAGTTTCTGCATTTAAGGAAATGTTTCTAATTTCACTTTGGACCACAAACTGCTATGTCAGATAGACAGAAAAAGTTTCCACTACAAAGGGAGAGTTGAATTCTGCACATTTTTTGATACGTTCATGTGTAAGTATCTCAGCCATTATCAAAAAACAAAACAATTAAAATAAAGTACATGAAGTTGCCCTGAATTTCATTCTTGTTGTGTTCATTTCTCTCCACAAAGCACTCTCTCTGTCAAATATAGCCTGCATTTTGCTAGTGAGTGTGTTTATTTAATTTTTGAGTGGTATTTCAGAGAGAGATGAACCTTTGATATTCTAGAATCACAGCTCCAACACCTTTCGTTAGAACAGCATTATTTTGTGCAAAAATTCTGTCAGAAATCCTGCTGTCTACTCAAACTGTTTCTCAGATTTTTATATTTCTATTTCCAGAAAGTGCCCAATTTCATCAGCGAAGATAATTGTGGACAGCTCTGCATGTACTTTTAAAATGAGATAAACATAATTTTAAAGCAAAAGGAGAGGAAGAAAGATAATGTTAAAAGGAGATGGGCAGTGGCAAAATAATAAATAAACATCCACAATTGTGCTGGTAAAGACAGAGGCAATAAGGACAATTCCAACTTCAGCTGAATTACAGGTTGATAACTACAGGTGAACAAGAGGCCAATTTTCCCTCTATTTTTTGAGAGGTGAGGAAATCCTAAATCTTTCCACAACTCCTCCTCACTCAAACTCCCACCAGTGGGGGAGACCAAAATTTAGAGAGATTCCACAATTCTGAGATGCAGATTTAGCTCATGAGGGATAGAAGGGATGGGATCATCTGGAATAAAAAACGCACTTGCAAGCACATGTAATGCTGTAATGTCAGAGCATCAGTTAGAGAAATGACCCCTTTGGCTTTCCCCACCCTCAGCCAATTCTCCTTTTTTTACATTTTTTACCTATTGGCAGAAGCCTGCTGTGCTGTTAAAGTGACAGCCGTGGTTACCAAAGGAATTTTAAGCAGATCTTAGAATATATTCCCAGAAAAGTGGTAATAAAATGAGTAACGGGCAGAATTTGTGCCAGAAAGGTAAATTATTCTAAATTATTAACAGTTACATGTATCGATCCACAGAGCAGAATATCAGTGTTTAATCTGGCTGAAATAAAACCCATTTTATATAAAATCCACTTGTAGAAAATTCCTGGCAAGCAGAAAATGGGCCAGGCAATATTTTCATTTCAAAGCACCGTACATGGCTGAATTATCATTCATTCATGTTAAATATACAATTGAGAAAGAACATTTATCCATTCGATGGTACAGGAATTGTTTACATTGTTATTTACACCGTTTGGAAAGCTATATTCAGAAACAATTTGGGGATGTAGTAAAGGGAAAACAAAGACCATATTGGCCATTATTGGCCATCCCATCTACTTCTAGTTTTCCTGCAAGCTTTTATTTTAAATTATATCTCTGTGAATACCCATTACAGTTACAGTACTTAATTTAAGTACGTGGGTGTTTAAGCAATAGGTGATTAAGAGTGATGTGTAACTGTAATGATTAAATCAATGATTATTTAGGATTAAATAATAAATAAGGAAGGTTTTATGACTAACACTCAATCACACTATATTTCAAAACCCAGTATGTTCCAGTGCCATTGCCTGGTCTTGATAAATGGGACAAAATATTTCAGTTTCTGCAAGCACTGGATGAAATCAGGAGATATCAAATCCTTCCTTAGCAATGGTTGTTCATTACACTCAGTTTTTGTTTATTTTCTTGTTTGTTTTCTTCTCTGCCACATCATTGATTTAGGAACTTTCTTGGAAGAGAGAGTTTTGAAGGTAAATAAATGAAACATGTTTCCTGGAAACAGGTATTCCAGTTATTATGGATTTTTTTCACTCCTCAGAAATGCTGCATCCTGATTCTGCAAGTCTTTTATCATCCAGCGTTTCAGAATTTGGAACAGGAGTTTTGTTGTCAACTGTACCACAAGAAATATATTTCCTCCCTATTTTGAAAAGGCAATTATGTAAACCCCTCTCACTCCTTAGCCTGAAGAAAAATGTCATTTTTTTCTTTTAAAAACTATTGGGTTGGCTAATACCCTGCTCCTGCAGTGCGTGGATTGACTCTTCATTATTACCTGGCTTTCTTATTTTTCTCACTGTAAACAAAAGAACCAAACAAAACCTTAAAAAACCACCTGCTGACTTAATTTCACTATTTTCCAGTTCTGGGAGACAATAAACCTTCCCAAATATAACCAAATATGTATAATCTAGAGTAAAACAATGAGGCAAATGAATAAATAGGTTAACAGGTATTTTAATTTACTGGAATTTAATAGAGTCTATTTGAATAAGCAAATATATCTGCCTGTAGGCTTGTGAGATTAGGACATGCATCTTTAATTGGATGGATTTTCTGTAGTTTTAAATATTTGCCCAGATATTTTCACTCAGTTCAATTTCCCAGATTTCCATAAATGAGACCTGTCATTAGTAACTTGCCCAGTGTTTCTTCATAAATAAATTTTAGATCCAATGTCAAGTCACCCTCCATTTAGTGGGAGATTTTTTATTATTAAGAGCATGCCCCTGGACTTTTCACATCTTTATTAAAGACAGGTGAATATTTCTATAAGAAGGTGTTATTCACTATAAAAATCTAATTTCTGTTTCTCATTTCAGTGGAAGACTGGACTGGAAATAGTTTTGTGAATCCAGTTTCAGCACTGACATCCCGAGCATATCATTATGAATAATTGCAAAGAAACATTTACAGAATTAAAAAGTTTTTTCCTGTTAGCAGACACCTTTTCTGAAATGTATTCATGATTACTTCAATTTGTGCTACAGGTTTTTTGTGATTTTTTTTGTTTGTTTGTTTTGGGGGGGTTTGGGTTTTTTGGGGGGTTTGTTGGGTTTTTTTGGTTTGGGGTTTTTTTGTTTTGGTTTGGTTTTTTGGGGGGGTTTTTTTGTTTTTTTTTTTTTTGTTTGGGTTTTTGTGGGTTTTTTTTGGGTTTTTTGGGGTTTTTTTTTGGTTTTTGTTTTTTGTTTTTTTGTTTTTTTGGGGGAGGTTTTTTTGGGTTTTTTTGGGTTTTTTTATGAATCAAATAAGAAATTATTCCTAAGTGGATACCAGTTGACATTTAAAACAAAGCTATTTCTCTTTTCTCTGATTTGCCAGCTAAGGAACTTGGTTGTATCAACTTCCTTGCTGGCAAATTACACAGACGTGCTTTGCCACACTTGAAGTTGTAATTTAAAAATTAATTTTTCACAAACATCAGCACCACCACAGATCCATTGTTCAGCTCTGGCCATAAAATGAAAAGGAATGAATCTTGTCAGGAGAAAATAGCACGTGGAAAACACTCTCAGAAACACATTAGTGATGCTTACTTGGAATCAGTTTGATATAATGAACTCATTATATGTCTGTATCTGAAACCTTAGACAGATCAATAAAGTCAACATAGGCTTTATGCTCTTGTTATGAAAAAACCCATTACCCTTTAGGGACAGCAGCATGTTTTGCAAGTTAGAAAAGTGAAATATATTCAACAAACTGACAGGAAATGCAGAAAAATTATCCCTACTTGTTTCTTATCTTTCCTTGTGCCATGATGTGCTGTGAGGATTCTTTTAATGAATGAGCTACAAGGCCTTTCACTGGTTTTAGAATGGGTAGACATTGCTGCAAATTCAGGTAATATTTGGATAAAAATAAACATAATGCACTTCCAGATTTTTGGATTAGCTGAAATTCTGAAGGATAACTTGAAGTTTTTGGTCTTTGGCTCTTCCCTGGTGCCAGTGTGCTCTCAGAGACTGGACAAAGAAAAACATAAACATCTGTCTATATAAACAAAAAAGTAACTATGGTTCAATATCATCCATCAATGATCTCTTCTCCTCATGAAAATTATCTACGAGAAGCCTGTGAAATCTCACAACTACAATCTCATTGTAGGCTTGAAAATACATGATACAAAATACATTTTTCCTAGCATATCACTGTATCTTTTTCTTTCATCAATTTCTGGGCTGCAAAAGAAACTTCTCATTTTTTTTTTTTTTTAACTGAAAACATTGTTCTGTCATTTCAAAAGTTTCATTGGATTGTGCATATCACACACAGGATATTTTGATTTATATTTTCCTAGCCAGTCTTCAGAGAGCTTTAATGCATCTTTGTACTCTGGGGCTAAATACTGAACTGGGAACCAGTGACTCCCAACATTTACAGACTCCATTCCAACTTCAAACACAAATTCAGTGACCAAACTATTCAGAACAATCTCTGACAACGTCACGCAAAACCAAGAACAAACAAACCCCAAATCAAACTCTTATTGATAACCTCACTTATTTTTTATATCTTCCCCAACACCTGTCCATGGAATAGGTTTGACTTTTTGGTTGCCTACAGATTTCAGTGGTGTTCAATTTGACTTTCAGATGTTTGGGGCATCAGCATTTTGAGCATTAACACCTTTTGTTTTCCTGATCCATTTATAAAGAGCATGAGAGTTTCCTTCTCTCCTGTAGAGCTGAGAGCCAAATATGTAATTCTTTTTGAACTATCAAGTCCTGCAGTGCTTGAGTAATGAGCAAATTATTGCATCAAAGCTATTTTCAATTTTTCTTGCAGCAGTCATTCAAAGACTGTCATTTAAGTTTTTTTTTCTTTTAAACAGTTTCCATCCTTCTACAGATGTCAAAACTAAATGATCAATAAATAAAAAGGGGTTTCCATCCTGATATTTTGCTTCTTTCTATTAATTCGACCCTAGAAGAGGCAGTGACGTGTCTAATGTTGAGAAACAATTAATGACAGTAAAAGCAGCCTGGCACCAGCAAAAATGACTTTGATCATTTTCTCTTTGTCTGTGCAGTGTCTGGCAGAAAATATAAATGGCAATTACATCGGGAAGGCTGTTAGAACTGACCTATTAATTTAGCTCTCAGACTATTTTAAAGCATGTCTTTCTCCAAAAATCGTTTTCTGCAGCCTCTGTTCCGCAAAATCTCAGCTGAGCTTCCCAAAGTAGAAACTTCATCCTGTTTTCTTTGCTTCTGGTGCTAATGTTGTTTCACAGCAGTGGGAGACAGATTACAAAGCCATGGCAGTACCCTACATGAGTTTGGTGCATTTTTCCTACGTTGGCTTACAGTGTCAGGAGAGAGAGGGAGAGCCCCTCACTCATGAGTGGTGAGATTTGCAGTATTGCTCAAAAAGCAAAGGACTCAACTGCTGCTGTAGGACACGAAAGAAAGATGATAGACTCTGAAATTCAGAAGGCAAAGAAGATAAAAGTTTTATTGTCTAATTCTTGCTACTCTTTTATAAACTGTTTAGATTCAGAATTGACATGATTGGTGAATAGGAACGACACCTCTCTAATTCTATTGGTTAAACTACAGAATTAGCAAAACACCACCTGGGGAAAGATTGTTTTGAAAAAGAATAATTGTTTTTATAAGATTGTTTTGAGAAGAAGACCTTGTTGAGAAGTTTTCCCTTGGGAAAGAAGTTAGCTGCTACTAGCAGGCTAAAATTCTCTCAGACTCAGAAATATCAGGACTCAACACCTTTTGACTCAGCTATTTAAACAAAGCTCTTGTGACAAATACTTTCAGTGTTGGTTGTGCTGGTCTGCATCAACCAATTTTTGGAGGGCCCCTCCTCACCCCCTTTTGGGGGGATTCAGTGACATTTAATTAAAAAAAAAAAAAAAAAACCAAAAAAAAGATCCCTGTTCTTAAAGCATGAGCTTTAAGGACTCCCTAACTCTCAAATAACTGATAATATTAAATAGTAACAAGTCACAAAAAACCGCCAAATGTTTCAGCTGCTTCCAACCTTCAAATTATTCTTGAAAGGGAAGAAGTCTCAAGTACAGAAGTGTTGAAAGCATTAATAAGACATTAATTACCAGATTATACTTAGTCAAGCTGCAAGCCCAAATGAAAAGTATCTGCCTTATCTTCCACCTACTTGTGCATCAGCTGAATCATTGGCTGCTCTCTGAACCTCAGCACAGCAGAAGTTTTGCAGAAAAAAATTGGTTCCGGATTGTAACAATTCACTCCAGAGGAGGAATGCCTGAAGTTTGAGCTTTCCTGTATTTCAGGGAGTTGCAGGGGTGCAGCTCTGAGCTCACAGTCAGTGTCACTCAGCTCTCTGCACACAGCAGGGACACAAAACAAATCCTTGTCCTGCTGCACACCAAGGACAACTTTCAGCCCAACAGCACAAACAAGGGTGGCTGGAGGGAGGAACAAGAAGGATGGGAGCTCACAGCCTGGAGCTGGGATTGGACAATTCAACCCCAAGGTGCAAATGGACCAGAACTTATCAAAGTGTGAGACCTTGTGACTGTGAGTCCCTTTTGGGTCCATTTGGGACCATTTTGTGCCCATTTTGGGTCCACCTTGGATGTAGCCCTGGCCAGGCCCTGTCCTGCCCAAGGTGTACCCTAAAGGCCTTTCAATAAATCTCTGCTTTATTCTCTGGCTCTGTCCAGTCTCTGTTCCAGCTCAGCCTTCCCAAGACACCAACAGGGTTTGCAATCCCTATCTGCACTTGGCTGAAGTTTCAGTTTTCAGGTTCAGTTTCCAGCTCCTCTGGAGAGTTTGAGAGCCCTTTGGGGCAGTGATGAGAGTCTGCAGTCCTTGATTCCTCAGACATGAATTTCTGTAACTCAGATCCTGCTCAAAGGGAGACAGGAATGTGTTAGGAGAATATATTAAGACTGTGAAGAATTCAGACATTACAGTAGCAAAATAAGTAAAAATACCTTCAGCTGCAGAAGGCTGTTGGTCTTCTCATTGGCCAAGAATATTTCAGTTTACTCTTTATGCTACAATATTTCTTTAATGATACTGCAGTGGAGAAAATTAGTATGGGGAGTTGATTATACCGTATGGTGTTTTGTTTCTAAATGAAGATGTTTGGATTGCCAGCTCAAAGCACTGCAGTGCTGCTGAAATTCAACAGACAGCTCCAGAGGAGCATATGGAGAGGTCTTTTTACAAAATGAAAAAAAAAAGTTTATTATTTATTGTTATTATATCCCTGCCTTGGAGAACAAGTGATAGGTGAGAACCTTAATCAAAGGGGTGGTGCAGAAATCTCAAATATCTTCCAAAATGACACAAGGGAATGGAAGGCAAGAATGATCATGAATTAGGTATCAAACCCCAGGTATCAATGCTAATAATGAAGGCATCATTCTGAACTACAAATACCATATTGTACTGAGCAGTTTTGAATCAAATCCTCATTGCCAGGTCATCTAAGCCCTTCTTAGTTGTGTATTAAATAATATAATTAACATCTGCCAAAAATAAGCAATTAAAAACAGTGCAACGTATCATTCATTTCCTTTAATTTGTGGGAGGAATGACATTTGAAAACCAGAAAATAACTGTGGAAACTGTGGAAATATTTCTCTTCCTGCACTGGTCCCCACAAAAGTCATTCAAAATTAGAGCACTTGAATTCATATGAAACTTCTGCAGAAGTGCACAAGAAAAATTCATCTGCAGGTTTGATTTTTGAAGCACTAAAAAGAACTGTGAACCAATTTCTTCAGTCTTATGTGCAGATAACTTAGTTGCAAAAGCAGTCTACTGCTTTCCAGATAATTTCTATATTTGTATGTTATATTTTATTAGTGTATATGGGATCCTTCTAGAATTAGACCAGAAATCCTCCCTAAAACATAAGCTATCATCGGTTTGGCAAATGGAGTTTTGATTTATTCAATAAAATGTATTAATAATGCCCAAATATATATAGGTTTTCTATTTAGTTCAGATATGATACCATAATTATCTTGGGTTATTTGTGTACCAATATAAAATAAAGAAGGATACAAAAGAGAAGACACAGCAAGTTTGTGGGAAATGTAATCATTCCACAAGATAATTGGATTTGGATGTCCTCCTTCCAAGCATTTTTAATAATATCCTATTTGAATGGGGACTGCAAGGCTAAGTGCAGGAACAGAAAAGAGCAAAAGTCCTATTGACTCTGCAGGATCAAGACTTTGCTATAAAGAAAGAAATGTCACCCTTCCAAGATAACAAATCAGATTTATCCTGGACTGTCTCTGAGAAGATTAGATTGATCAATTCTGGTAAATACATTTATTTAAACTTTGTAAGTACCACACAACCGTTTTTTATTGACTACAAAATTTTGGATTTATGGTACTGTTTGATTTCTTGAATTTTGACCTTTATGCAAGTTTTACCAAAACAGTCATTTGAGGAAAAACTGCAGAAAAAATCTTCCAAAAATTTTGTAAATACCCAAAGTTTTAAGCAAATAACAGTTTCTCTTTCCCTGAATTTTGCACCAGTTTGTCCATAACTCTCACTAAGGGCATATATCCTCATTTCAAACCCTTGCACAGCATAAATAAGAAAGATCTGCCTTTCTGATTTTGACAAGGCTGGCAAGAGGCTCCAAGCTGGTCTTTAACATGGTGAGATATCTAGAATTTCAGAAGGCTGAAAAACAAATTTACATACCACAAACTCCAGGTACTCTGGGTGGGAGCTGACTAGACGTTGGTAGACTGAGATTTTCAGTTTAGGTGCTACAAGAGATGTGGGAACTTATTTTGATATTTGGAAAGCCCATTAGATGAAAAGCCAAACTGCAAATATGATGGGATTTAAGAAAATAATCCTATTATATAGGAGTATATAAAAATATAAAAATTTATAATATTTCTATAAGAATATAGAAAGAGTTAATCACCTTTTGTGTCGTAGTTCCCAAAGGGAAGCCTGTACACCTCAAAGGGGGTTTCAATTTTGAGACAGACTAAATTTGCATGTTTAAACCTGACTCAGATGGAGATTCCTGTGTGGTTACAGTCACCAAGGACAGCTCCCAGCAGTGCACCAGGAGCCGCTGTGAAACCCCACTCTGCTCTGGGGTTTTGTCACTGCATTACCATCAGTACATCAATCAGTGATTTTAAATCCTCACATCATGATTTGTAGCACAGATTTGTGAGTCATTTTTGAAAAACAGTGCATCAACCTACCGAGATCTTATCACATGGTTTGTTTTTCAGAAGTTTCTCGTTGCAGCAGCCAAGGCTCTGGTAGCACATTCACAGCAAACAATCTGCTTTCATGATAACTATTCCCAGTTCTGTCCCTTAGCTGCACAATGAGCTGGAGCAGGATTTTGCTTTGGATTCTTTAGGCATAAAACCAGACTGGAATATTATTTCTTATGCCCCAGAAGTGCTCTAAGACCTATGAAAACTTTGCAAGTGTACACAAATGAATGTGTACAAAAATAGGTACTGGCAGGTTTTTAATGTCCCTTTTAGTCCTTGGTCACTACAGAAACTGTTCTCACACACCAGTGCCAGAAAAATTACATGAGGATGCTTTTATCCTCATATTTAGCTGATGATCTACAAATATAAACCACTAAAAATGACTGAAGTGAGATATTTTTAATCCAGGTGCCGATGAGAGTGGGTGGAGAGTAGAGTTGGGATGGAAGCAATAAAAATCACGTGCATTAAAGGAACATTTTGCTGGTTGTTCACTAGAGAAACAGGGTTGAAATCCCTCACCATGTGGTGCAGAGTATATCAATGTGATGTTAGATATTGAAGCTCCTTCAGTCCTGCAGATGAATTCATGTTTCTAATTTCATGGAGGGAATGAAAATTGATCAGCAAAGATGAATTATGTACACCGAAACTGCAGCATAATTCAACATTTGTTATCATTTGTTATTTCAGGAGCCCTATACACATTTCTATGGAAAGAACTCCCTGTTACTATAGAGCCTTTGAACAGATGCAGAATAATATTCAATAATAAATAACAAATATATTAGAACAGCCAAGCAGACATTCCTGCTAATTGCAGCTCCTGCTAATAAAATTATTATATTTAACTCAAGTTTAGCACATTTCATTAGGGAGTATATAAAGTTGTCACAACAAATGGCAAAACTCTTGCTCTAACTTGAGCAGATTGAGGCATTAAGCAACGACTGAGCTGCAAAAAAACTTCTTGAGCCCACCTGGGCCCTCTGTCACCCAAACCCCCAGTAAGGCTCCATAGGTAAAACCAAATATCAGAATGGGGTAAGATCCACTCAAATCTGGGCATTTATGGAGTACTAAAAATCAAGATAATTAAGATAACGGAGAAAAAACAGTGCAAGGAGAAAGGGAATTGCTTGGATGTGGTAAAGCAGATTAAGAGTGAATGTTAATGATTAATCTTGCACATGATGAGGCTTAGGAAGCAATCCACTCACCATACAACCTAACTGTGCCACTAATGGTAATCACACCCCAAAACCAAGCTATATATTAATTTTTATATATTGTTCAGAGATGCCACTCAGTAAAAGAGTCCCTGCCATAAAGGGATTGCAGCCAAAAGCAATGAAACACAGGCTACCCCTAATATCCCACATAAATGAGATGAAAGGAGTTGTGTCAACACGACAATGTGATGGCATCAGTGCGTGCAGCAAGAATTCTGCATTCATTCTAACAGAAGTTATAGTCTCCCCCTGCAGATTTGGGCTCTATTTCTCTCTTTTTTTTTTTGTCTAGTGAGGAAAACATAAAACAAGTTTTTAGACTGGAGATGATTCTGTTCAAGCATTAACTTAGCTGGCACACTGTGGGAAAGGCATGCAAGAAACTTGTTTTTAACATAGTTTGGGTCAGCTTCTTTGATTAGAAAATGGGAAATATTCCAGAACTGCAACAGCAAATCTGCCACATCATCATTTTTCCCCAGCTCAGGCTAGCAATTATATTTTGGCATGCGAGTTCAAGTCTAATTGATGACAATATGGGTGCCCCAGGAAAACAGAGGTAAAGATATTCCCTCAGGTAATTTTGGCTTCCACAGTAAATTTAGAAGTGATAATGACAGCAGGGTGAATTTTGCCTGTGTCCTTCACTTCAAGTGATCTTTGTCAGACTTTCCCTTTTGATTACTCAACCAACCCATTTCAGGGATGTTTTACCTCATGTGAGACCTGTTCCTTCTGCTGATATTTATTCAGGATCTTCCATAAGTGCAAGTCCTGTTTCCACATTAACATTGTGATTCAGCAGAGCTGGCTGTGTCCAAGGAACCATGCCAGGAAACATAAATCCAAAACCCTTTGGAAAGCACGTGGAAAAATAAAAATTCCAGCTGCTCAGGGAGAATTCTGACAGCTACTGCATGTCCTTCAGAGAAGGTAACTGGTGGTAACTACACTTCCCTGTCTCATTGCAACACCTCACTGGAGACATCTGAGGCCTCACAAAGAGATCAATGGAGCATTAACCAATGTCCCCATCGAGCAGAGATTATTTGGCATTACTGTAAATTTACTTGCTAAGGAAGAGCTTTAGGGAAATGCACAGAGGCACTGTTGCAGTGCACAGGCCAAAGCTAATCCCAAGAAATGCAGTTTAGAGAGGAATAAAATGGGAAAAACTCACTCCCCTTGTGCCCAGGCACCCAAATACCACAGATAATTAAAAGAAATCTCATTTCAAGAGAGATGCAGGATTGCTTCAGCAAGGGACAAGAATGGTCCATAAGGCCGTTCTGGCCCCACAGAGCACAGTGCTCCTAAACTCAGAGGCTTTTAAGGTATCTAAGACCTAACTCAGAGTCACAGAATATGTAACAGAAGGGAGGGGAAAGAAGGGAAGAAGAAAGAGAGAGGCAGGGATAGAAAGGCAGGAAGAGCGCAAGAGAAGTTGTGCTGTAGGTGAAAGTAAGAAATAGGAAATAAGAAAGAGAAGTTGTGCTACAGGTGAAAATAAGAAAGCAGGAAGTGGCTCAAGGCCAGTCTGTATTTCAGACCCAGTGTCCGTATCCAGAGAAGGGATCTTGGTCTGCAGCACCTCCAAGCACAGCCTGCAATCAGAACGCAGCAAAGTTCATTGGCAGTGACTGCTGGAGTGTTTTTTAGGGAGAAAAGGCAGCTTTAGAGCAATAACCAAGAAATTACCTGCCCTTAGGACACGAGGGCAAAGTCAGGAAACTGAATAACCCAAAAGATCATCAGGAGTGTGAGTGCCAGGGACTCTGAGAGCCTCGGGCTGGAGGCTGCACCTTCAGTCACCTCAGTGAGGCCAGAGGAAGTTGCTGCTCTTCCTAAATGGAGCAGAATAAGAGAAAGGAACCAATTACTCTCAGCAGCAAGAGAGAAGTGTAGCTTTTTTAATCAAATTTGAAAGAATTAGGCCCTTTGAATGCTATATTTTTTTACTGTGTTACAGCAATTTCCCAACCTCATGGCTTGGAAGCAGGGATTTGAATTCTGTTGGGTATTTCAGGCTCAATACAGTGGAAATTAATATAATTTATTTCTTCATCGTGCTGAAACAACCCTGCTCCTACAGCATTCTTCAACATTTCTTGACAGAAAACTATTCTAGTATAAATGTAAACCTTCTTAAACATTTTCCATTTCTCTTTCAGTGTAAGAACTGAGAGAGGAATGTAAGACCTGAATGGTTGTTCTGAATAAAGCTGACAAGGCTCCTGTTGAATTTAATAAATGTTTTCCTAGACTACAACAAGTTCTCCTCTTGATATTTGCATAATCCTTGCTTTGCTCCTACACATTTGCTAAAAAGAGCCAAGCCATGGTCCTGTTCAGGCATATTTTAGAAACACAGATCTATGTTAAAAAGCAGCTGGCACATTAGCTGGAGACTAGAAAATTATGTCATGTATGGCAATAAAGGAATGCAAAAAATAGTATTTGGTAATGGAAATCTTCAACTTGACTTAATATCGAGAGAAAAGCAGAAGTCTCAGACACTGATTCTACAAATTATTCCACACAGAAGAGTTCAGAGGTCTCAATAAAGCTGTTGGGCTGTCCATATATATTAGGTTACAGCAGGATTTGACTTATTATTCCCAAATAAATGAAATAAGATGCAGATTTCCTTCTCTTTCTCTCTTTTTTTCTGAAAAGAAAATAAATCCAAGCCCTATAATTGTTTATCTTAAAGCAAAATCAGACCAATCTTCCCGAGATTGCTTCCACTCTTCCACTGCTTTTTTCCAGTATAATTTAGATATGAAAGAGATGTGACCCTTCACTTCAAACTGCTATTTAACAAATACACATCAGCCAAAATGCACTTTCCTCTTGTTTCCACATCTCATAATTTCATTTTTTCACACATACAAAAAATCCTTCACATTTACAACAAAACAAGTTACATCAGCTGCTGCTGAGGGTTGGCAAGTTCAGTCACAGAAATTAGATACAAAACAGTTGTTTTTCCAGTGCTGCTGCTGAGATAAAAGATTTTGATGTTTGATATCATCTGACTTTCCAAGCCACACTCCTAGCAGCATAATTCATGTCAGATGGTGCTGCCAGGCTACCAGCAACATGTGAAAAATATAAAATCAGTTCTTTCCGGGGTACTTTTGAATAAGATAAATGAGAACTCTTTTCCAGTATTAATTGCTAATTGGAATTATATTTTATACAGAAAGTCCATGCAATCCATAAAACCATAAGAGATTCTTCCAGTGCTGCCCTCACCTATAATTGATGGGACATCAGAGAAAATCAGAATATCTGGAATATTTGTTTCTTTACAATATCTGACCACACTTTCACAGCTGCCATTTCTTTAAAATTCAGGGGTGGTTTCACAGACAAGAGAAGTTTTGGGGAGGAAAAATCCTCATTTTTCATGAAGACATGAAGCAACTCAAAGAAGCCCCTGTTGAGTATAAAGCAAGAGGTTGCTGCTTGTTCCTTTAACATGTGACACACATCTGCATTTATTCGTTATGCAACTGTTTGAGTAGAACTTCCAAAAGGAAAAAAAAAAGAACCTTAAAAGTGCAAAAAAATCTTAAAAAACACTTTAAAAACTCTTAAAACAGCAGCCAGCTGCTGAAGCTCCTACTAACATATTTGGGCTCCATAAAAAATACAAAGCCAGTGTGGCAAATACCAATATCCTTACAGGAATTTGTGTAATATTTATCTTTTTTTTTCCCTTGTGGCTTTTAGTGGCATTTGCAGAAAAATTGTTAGACAACCCATTTCTTTAAACTAAAATCAAATTTCCAGTCTTCATAATGCTGGAAAAAAGGTTGAAAATTCTATACAAACATTACACGAAGGCCCAGTGAATTTCTTAAGATCTCAGGATACACTGACAAATCAAGATTTCTTCTCCTTCTGTTTATCACTAAGAAAATTTTTCTTAACTCTAAAAATTTCTACTTACTGCTGTGCAGCTAAAGAAAATTGTACTAGAATATTAATGCCATTATCCAGGAAATATTTTTTCTGCCAGTGAACTATAACAATTTAAATAATTAGAGATGGAAGACATTGCAATAACCCACTTATATTTCTGATTTATTTTGTTGGTTTTTTAAATAATTTCATTCAGAAGGAAGCACATATTTAAAAGAAAAAAAATCCTGAGAAGAGTGGTGATCTGTGTAGACAGAAGACAAAAAACTTGGAATTTTGCTGAAAAATTGAAAGGAGGTGAGATGCTTTGACCCAAACCTCTGTAAATGAGCTCAGGCTTTCAGAATCTAAAAGGCAACTCACAGGTGAGAGGGCCAAGTGCATTTTTTCTCCTAATTAATCAAATATAGATTCTATCAAAATTATACAGCCACAAAGCAGGTTCTACACCCATATGTATTTTCTGAATCAGCCTAGAATTTAATGAGCCACTAATTAGAAGCCAAGCTGAGTGATCTTTCATCTCCTGCTATTAGTGCTGTTTGCTTCCTTTTAGCAATGTTGTTCATTATCTTCTTCTGAATATCAAGTGGGTTTTATTTTTATTTTTTAATTCTCTCAGATAAATTACATGTGTCTAATCCACTTAGATAATTCAGAGCTAAGATTTTTCCACTGTTGACCTTTGCAAAGGTCTCTTTGCCATCTGTTTTTATATTTAATTAGCGGGTTTTTTTTTTCCCCTTCTTGCAGCAATCTCTCAAAGAATGAAATAAATGACTATAATTATCACTATCAGTTTGCCCTTGTTTGATCTCCTGACCACAGGATCATATTCTGGTGATTACACAGTATTTCCACTGAGGACCAGACATTAGACATCATAGTTGTTATGTCTATTAAACTTGATTAAAATAATAGGAGATAGATTTTCCTCCTCTCCCCAGGTAAACTCTTCATCCATAGTAGAAAAAAAAAAAAAAAAAAGGTCATTTATTCTTTTTTCTTTACATCTTTTTGTTAATCAAAACAATTTGGAACTGTTTAGATATTTATTGTTCTATTCAGGTCCGCTGCTGGTGAAACATCATTTCTGATAGCTAAACACGATATAAAATAATACAAACACAGACTTAATATCAGAGATTAGATTGGGCATCTCAGTCTCCAGCAGCTGACAGACAAAATGAAAATCTGCTCCTGGGAGGAATGTCCCCCTTTAGGGCAATTCTCTGCACAGCAGTCTAAGCATAATATATTCATTCTAAACAACAAAAAAACCCTCTCACTAGTTAATAACATTATTTCATGTGTTCCAGGCAATGAGGTTTTTTGTACTTTGGTGGGGTTTTTTTGGTTTTTGGGGTTTTGTTTTGTTTTGTTGGTGTTGGTGTGGGTGTTTTTTTGGTTTTTTGGTTTGGTGGTTTTGGTTTTTTTTTGGTTGGTTGGTTGTTTTTTTTTTTTTTTCCCTGTTAAGATATATTCATTTCAGGACAAATTTCAAGACAAATTCATCCGTGCCTGGATTTCCAGGGCATCACTTCAGCGTGAGATAATTTGGGGCAGTATATGACTGGGTAACAGTGTAAAAGTGGAGTAGAGTTGTCTGCCATTATAGAAACCATTCCTTTGTGATAGAAATGAAGCAGAGAAAGGACCAAAGGAAGGAGTTTTTACATCTACACCCCCTGGGCAGCCTGTGCTCACTCACAGGGAGTGAGGAACCTCTGGAACATCTCAGCTGGAGTTTGTGCAGGGTGGTGCCTCTCTTCCACAGTGCCCAAGCTACCAATGAAAACTGGATCTCATTCCACCCATTTTTTACAGAAATCTCTGCATTAAGCCTGATGTTTGCTTGTAAGAGGATGAATTTAATATTTTTAGCACAAATCTCAAAAAAGATTGTATTATTTTAAAAAAGTGTTCAATTTCCTTCCTAATTTTTTGAGAGATCATGCATGCAGAATTAATATTGCTCTAATTAACCAAGCATACAAACCTCTACTTCCTGAAACAAGATTTCCAAACTTTATATCAAATATTACCATCCCATAAGCTGAGATTCCCCATATTTTAATTTCCAGTGGATGCTTTTGGTCTCCATGGAAACTGATCCAAGGAGGTTTGAAATGTTACATATTATTTAATATATCTTCTATTCACATAAACTTTGCCAGAAGATCTGTCACATCTGCTCAAGTGTAAAGCACCAAGAGAGTTAAGAAAAGGAATACATTAAATTGAAACTCATTGTAGCCCATCACTGTTAACACCACTGGCCTTGAAAGATTTTCAATGAGGATCCCAAGAACAGCCTTGAAAAATCAATAATCTCATCAGAAAATGCACCAATTATTACAGTCAACAAGCTCATAATAAATCATCATATTCTATAATGATGCCATTGAAGTTTGGGTAGACTTTAAACAATTAATGCTTCATTTGCCAGTCAAAATTAAAAAGTTTACTGGGATTAATGAGGCTATTCTTTGATTTCTAATGCAAGTTATACACTTAAAATCTATAAAGATACTTTGGTGATCAAAGAAGTAAAAGTACATGACAGTTAGCTGATAGTCATTCCTTCAGTTTTCACAAAATAGAGCGTTTCATAACCAGATTGCTAGTCACAAGTTGGTTTAAAGGAAAAATAACTTTATACAACTACATTTCAAATTATGCTAAAGATAATAATTGAAAATGTTCAAGGCATTTCAACGAATTTTTTTCTGGATTTAAAACTACTTCTAGTGAGAACTTGGTGATTATGGTACCAATTGTTACATGAGGGTTGGCCTGTCTGAAAAAGCATTTTATCATGAGAATTAGAGAGATGAGCACGTGCAATGAATTGTTTGTGGCTGGTTTTGGACAGCTCCCAGGTTCTGTGCTTTGTGGGCAGCACGTCCAGGAGCATCCGTGACCCCTGGCCAGGCACCGCCCTGCCCTGCCAGCCCCTCTGCAAACCTCCCTGTCAGCACTGAAGGGGAAAAATGGGAAAATCAGGGTTCTGTCACTGGATAACTCATGTCTTTCCTCAGCTGAGCTACACTTGGGTCAAGCAAATCGTCAGGGGAAAGCCCACCCTGCTGTCAGTGTGAGACTCAAAGGAGGTGCTGTCAAAGCCTTTAATGAAAGGCTGAGGAAATACAAAGCAGCTTCCTGTCACTGTAGCACAAGGAATGGCACAAATTGATCCTCTTCTCATGGAAATGGAAAATGGCAACTGAAGTGTTTTACCTGCCTCATTTTTTTAAATATTGACACCAAAAAAATTTAAAGATTGCACGAGCTTGTTTCAGGATCACCTTTAAGAAGATTTCTTCCCAAAGAACCAGACATGATATAAAAATATTGCAGCTGAAATTGGTGGTTTAGTGGGGAGAGAGAAATGAAAGAATATCCCAAACAAAAGGGAAAGATTTAAAGAAACGTAAAGAAATTTAAGGTTCAAAGAAATGCCTAATCAGGGAAGTGCCTACACACTGCACAAGCTCAATTGCAACTGGCACTGAAAAGAGCAGCAGAGGAGGCACAGTGCTCTGAGCCCTGGATGTTCATGGGAGATCCTTGGCAGGTAATTGTGCTGAAGCTGCCTCCTCTTCTCTCTTTCTGCTATGTGACTCTTCTCCTTAGCAATAAAACTCTGTCTGCACCCTCATCCAAAGTGAGAGCCTGCCTGCTGTACCTCATCATCTGCACCTCCTGTCCCTGGCTCTGAACAGAGGGGTGGGTTTCTGTCCAGGTGTCTGGGCAGTGCCTGTGGCACTTCGGCCCCTTTCTCCTCGAGCTGGGAAGTCCTGCTGCTGGCAAGGCTGTGGCCCAGAGCATCTTATGAGGGACACCTGCCTGCCATGCCTTTGGGAGAACATTCCTTGTGCCTGCAGGGACACAGGACTGCAGGGCAGGAGAGCATTCCTGACAGAGAATTGCAATGCAGACACGTCACTGCTGCATTAGGACAGCGATTATAATGACACAGGACTCGCAGGCTTGGTAGCAAAGGAGAGCAACTTTATCCTTCCAAACCATCTTTTACAGACAGTTCTGAGAGAGTAAAGTTTCACTGGCCAGCAAACCGCCACCAGACATCATTGGACAGTTGGGAACAACACCCCTCAAACTTTTCTGGCAAGTAAACAACAAGGAGAAAAATAACACCTGCAAGGGTTGTTTCCCTTCTCCAAGGACTGTTTGGGGTTCCTCCTTACAGCTCCCCAAGCCACACTTTCTCAGCCCAGTGTGAGAAATTCTGTGAGTTAGTTTCACACAGACACTGACACTGCTGCTGCTGCCTGATTCTCTCTCATCCAGCATCCACAGACACAGACCCTCTCTGGTACTTTGCCCACATCCCCATCTTTGGGGTGAGACTCATTTGATGCAGTTTTCCTTAGAGCATGGACGCTGCAGATATTTCTCATGTTATGATTTAAAACTCAGAAAACATTTCTTTCCCTCCTTAGTGGCTAGCACTAGTGCTGCAGTGAGAACAAGATAATATTCAGCTTAATAATTGAATATTTTATAATATCCAATATTGCTTAATTACAGCAAGCCCTACAATAACAGAAGCACCCACTCAGGAGTCAATATACCTGTGAGATTGATTCTTTGCTTAAAACATTAACAGCAGTTCGAAATTCAGCAGAGAAGGCTTCTCTGGGATTAATGACTGACTGGGTTAATGGCCTGCAACTCAGTTGTTATTGCTTAATAATGATGCTTAACATTCATGTAGTTCCTTTCTTTAAAGGATCTTAAATATTAAGTATCAGTTTTCATTCAGTGCATTTATATCCCAAGTATCCCAAAGTGGCACTAGAAAGCTGTGGGCAAGGGCAATGGTGCAGAGGTTTGAAAATGAGTCTAGCAGCACTGATGAGAGATGCACTATCTGCACAAGGACCACTGCAGTGGGGTAACAAACCCACATATCTCTTTCACCAGCCCACTCAGAGGGGAGGACAAAGTAAACAACAGTCCAAGCACAGCAGACTCCTGAAGATTCTTTTTCAATATTTCACTGCCCTTGCAAACACCTTTAAATAAAATTATGACTGCCTTAAGCAAGCTGTTGCAGGGCTCACCAGATCCTCACCAACTACAGTGCAGTCAGCTTTTTTGGCTGAGTGATAGATATCCTCAACCTTGTAATAAAGGGCTTGGCAAGAATAGTGAAAAATCATCTATTCACATCTTCAGGCATCATTTGTGGCAATAAATGCTTTATCATTATCAGCAAAGATCAAATATTAATTATTCCATATTTTACACCATCTGTGGAATTAGAGTTACTACACCAAAGATACATCCCAGAGAAGTGGTTTGAGTTCACAGTAAACCCTGGTGGTGCAGGGCACAGCCAGATGTCCTAAAGCTAAACTGGGAAATGAGGGAACTCAGTGTGAGGAAACAATATTTACTAATTTAATGAGGAAACATCATTTGGATGAACAGACTGGCTTTGATCATGGCCTAGGCCAAGTTTTTACTTTTTATTTATACTTCACTATGGATTATATTATATTTGCATTATTTTCACAGGCCCGGCATAAATGTGTTTAATACAGGTGCACTGTCAACCTCCATCAATCAAATTTTCTGAAAATAGTGTGGCATTTAATCTTGGATTCAGTTTGAGACAAAAAACTTTGACTCTGGAAGCGCAGAAAAATTTCTGGTGACTTCACTGAGGCCTTTTAGCACAGCCAAAGTGATTCATTTTCTCTCAACACTTCAGGCTAGGATACATTTGGAGTTGCAGTATTGGAAAGGAGATTTGAATCTCCAGATCTTCCCAATATCAGGTTAGGAAAGAGAGCAGAGAAGAAAATCCCTTCTGCATGAAAAGCAATGTTGGTAAAAATGAATATTCTTGAAAGAAAACTTTAATGATTTGATTTTTAGGAGTGGGCTTCAGAATGTTGGTTTTCTCAGTGGGAACTCTGTATGAACTAAAGATGAAGCATTATCAGGGAGGTTTGGGTTGGATATTAGGAAAAGCTTTTTCACCCAGAGGATGGTTGGGAACTGGAACAGCTGAGGTTCCTCATTTTTTCACTCTATCACTTTTACAGAAACACAAAAAAAAAGCATTAAATAGCATTCTCTGAATTCTGCTGGAAAAAAATTTCCAATGTCTTAAATGCAGAATGTTTCAGAAAGGTTTTGAAAAGGGAAAAACAGTTGGCCTCTCAAAAAAATTCGAAAAAAACCAAACTATTCTGCCTTTAAAAGTGTATTTTTGAAGGTAATAACTCCTAAGTGCAGCCAGCAGGATAGCTTTTTTTATATATAGGAAGATAACAAAGTTTTAAATAATCAATTGTAGAAATCTTCTGGGAAGATCTGATTTCAAAATGTAATTCTCCTAGCCTGGGCTCTGTAACTCACTATATATCACCACAGAGCCCAGCTTTATTGACTGAGATGGGAGGTCTGCAGGGCTTGTTAAAAATCTATTGAAGAGTTTCAGCTTTAGCATTTGGTAGAAGCAACCTGACAACAGCTAACCTGAAGAATTTCATCTATGCAAATTAAAAAAAATTCAATGAAAGTCCAGAATTTCAGACAGCAACTCAATTTTTTTTTTAACTTTTTGGCTACATAAAATATGTTGCTTAAAATACAACATATCAACACATTTTCAGCATCTGTTTTTTCCCTGAAAGTTTATTCTATAACATTATCTGTTCAGTGGGGTAATTTTTGGAGTGGATAATCTTCATTTTTGCCAAACATCTTTACCATGAACCTTCCCCAAAGGTTCACATTAGCAGGAAGAGCTGCACTACCTGTCCAGGACAGGTTAGTAACAGATGCATCACAGTTTCCATTAATTACACAGAGTAAAAACAGTTTTATATTTTTGGGCCCTGGTTCAACATTTAAAAGTAAAACCCAAGATACTGCTGCATAAACACTCCCTTCCAGATATGTTTAGATTATTTTGTCAGTTTCTGGTGTTTGGGGTTTTTTAGATATTTATTTATACCAAATATTGACAGAGTTTAGCACAGCTTGAGATGCCATATTTTTTGTTGATTCCAGAATATTTAGGCTGGCATAATGAAATCTAAGGAACCCAGGCTTTAGTCTCAAGTCCAAAAGCCCCTTCTGTAAACATTAAAAATGTGCAGGTCTCAAGAGCCTACCAAGGATTCCCCTGATAAACAAATTCCATATTGCAGAAACTGCTTGGGCTCAGCCTGTGTATCTTGGGATTTTACTCATTCCAAAGGAAAGAATCAGGATCAGAATCAAGCACTAAGAACATTCTTTTCCTTCTCATTGTTATTAACCATCCCAAGCCAGACTGGCTTTTGAACATTGCCATCCAAGCCTTTGTTCCCTATGGATTTGCTGGAGGACTGATACATAGTTTTTGCCCATTTTGTGTTTTCCATCCCTCCTGCCCTCTGCCCCTGAATTTGAGGTCACAGACACAAAATCTGTGTCAGAATTAGGGATCCATTCCTCCCTGTGTGAGAGCAAGAAAAAGAGAACAACCACTTGTAACCAATAGATGATGTTTAGCCATGAAAATGTATCGCAGTAGGACATGAAATAAAGACAGTTTGACTCCAATTTTGACAAAGAGAATATTAAAAGGTTTTATTTACAATCGTTTTGCTTCTTATAGATCATGTTTTGTTAAAAAAGGGGTTCATTGGTCAATAGGACTGAAAACTCTTTCCATTGGTTAAGTAATAGAAAACAACAGCTGGGGAAGATTGTTATGAGAAAAAAGCACTGCCCACTTAGAAATGTTTTGGGAAAAGGGAAAGATGTTTTGGGAAAGGAAAACTGTTGAAAGTTTTGCCTTAGGAAAGGAGCTTGCAATGGTTAGCAAGCTGAAATTCTCTCAGCCTCAGAAACACCGCCCACAAAAGTGAATTGACCCCAAAGTTTATGGGGAGCAACTGTTTTTGGAAGCTAAAAAATCCCACAGGACAGAATAAACACCAGCACTGCCCAAAGCACACACTGACATGAGCCAGAACTAACAGTAACAGATTTTGGGTTCATTCACTGATCAGAGTAAGATTATTATTAGGGAAGAGGACTGAGAGAAGGACTAAAAATAATGACTCTGTGTATCTGGGAAGTTGATTAATGCTCCTGAACCAGCCCCTTTTGCAGCACCAGAGTTATAATGGAAAATGCAGGAGTATTTTTAGGAACAGAGGAATGATGATATAATATATGCAGGAGAGAATGGCTCTGATGCTGGTGTCAAACATCTGCCTGGCTGTGCACACAGCTCTGAGGGTGCACAACAGCCACTGGCAGCACATGTTTTATTTTGCAAATTGAATTCCAGGGGAGACACTTAAAGCTTTTTTCCTCCTCCTCTCCTGCTTCCAGAAAGACAGCCTGAGTGAAATGTAATTTAACATGCAGGACTTCTGGACCCTTGTAATTATTTGGGGAGAAAGTATTCAGTGGCTGGGGGTTTGGAGTATGAACAGAAGCCAGGAAAGGAAAATAAGAAATGCTAGGAAAAGCAGCATAGCAAATAGAATGAAATCCTATTAAATACTCAGACTTGAAGAGGAAATAAGCATGAGAAATACGCAGCTGGAATGGAGTAGAAAAAACAGCTCCTTGCATATATTTCTCACAACTAATACACCAATAGATTTCATGGGGTTTAGATCAGGCCTCCAAGAATGGAAGATATGAATGAGAAGTCAAATAAGAAGGAACTGGGAAAAGAAACCTAGTAAAGAAGGAATAAACTCTCAATTTCATAAATTTTAATATTTAGGGAATAGCTTATTCAGCCTAAACTCAATGTATATTGTACAATAATTTTCTGCAAAAATACGTTTGAAGCTCTGACTAGCCTGTGAGAGCACACAAAGAATTTATATTTCAGTTAAATATGAAAATTACATGAACGGCGAATAAAATGAATTTTTTTGAATTATATTAAAACAACCTTGAAAAGTCAGTAATTCATATGTTAATATTAAAATAAAATAATAAACCCAACAAACTAAATAAAGCAAACACTGAAAAACCCCATCAACAAACGGCAACCTAAACCTCAAAACACAAATAAAGAAAAAATCCTTACCTGTTTTTTTTATCTTCAAATCTTTCCTGCCATGAAAATACATCCCAACGGGGGAATTTTACCTTTATCTGCCCCCCTGCTGGAATACAGGTGTTCCAAATAAGGGAGAAATTGATCTGATTTGCCTCCAAAGCTCATCATGTTTCTTCTGGCCTCTACACAGAATACTTTACCCAAGCAGATTTCTTCTCTTTTCTTTTGACATTTTGTCCCTTCTTATTTCTCCTTGGCTTTCCCTGATCTCACCTGTGTTTTACCCATTGGGTTTTGTAACTACCAACAGAGAAAAGAAAATATATTCTTTTTTTTCCCTTTATTTCTCAGCCCAAATCACACCATTTCTCAGAGCAGTGTGAATTAGTAGCACCATGGGAAAAAAAAAAATACTTTTGATATTTTAGAACATGATGGATTGCTGATGATGACTGTGACTGATGATACAGGCTAAAAGATTGTTTTCAAAAAGCGTCCTGCTAGAAGTTGTTTGAGCACAGTTTTACTGGTGAGGAGGAAAATAAAATCCACTATTATCCGAGTACTGCTGACATAAATGAAAGGAAAGAAACTCAACTGTCCTTTTGATAAATATATTTGACTACACCCCAGGCAGAGTAGCAGAGACAATTGCTTTTAGCATTGTTAATTAATTGGATTAACCAATTTCATCTCTGATGACTCATTTGGGGAAAAAAATATATTGTTACATAAAATACAATGTTGTCATCTCCTGAATTTACACAGCTGCATTCTTCATTTTGACACAGGTAACCTTTAATGCCTCCTCCTTATCTAAGCACCCCAGGAATAAAACCTATTCCATCCCACCTGATCACTCAGAGTTTAACTAAACAGATTTATTAATAACTTGCTCTTTCTATTCCTTGGACAGGAACTTGGTTTAGATTCACATCTTCTGCCAAATCTATTAAAATATATATTTTTACTCTGAGCTGCTCTCTACTGAAACTTTATAAAAATGTAATTATTTATTTTTAAATGTTCCAATATATCAGAGGCTTTAAACTATTTGCTTTAAAATTTAAATAGCACACTTAATCCTTGCAAAGGTGCTGAGTTTTGTGAAACTCGGTGCCATTGTTTAAATTTTTGCTGAGGGGCTATAAAAAATAGCCAGCTTTTACTAGGATGTGCAGACAGTATAAGAAGATTTCTGGTTAATATGCATTAAAAGTGGCATTGGCTCCAGGTTTGTAAATCCTCTGAGATAGTTACATTTCTACACAAGCATTCCTTTTGACCATTGAAAGGTGGTAGTATGGGGAAAAAATTCATTTGTATGATGCTTTAACAAAAATAAATAAATTCTATTACTGATTGCAATCAAAACAAGGCACTCAAGCTCACAAACCCCTAAGGACAAATACATTTAATGTGAATTAATGGTTTTACTCATGTATTGAATGCAATTACTGTGTTTGAGCTGTTGTATGTTTGGGGTTTTTAATCTGATGTTAATGTACACAAGTCTGTCACAAAGCTGAGTCAAACAATCTGATTCCCTAACTCAAGCCATAAGGATTTAGACTCGTCATATCTCCAATTTAATAAAAAATCATGTCAGCCATGTCCAAAATGGCAGCAAATGTCTATTGAGCACCCAGGATGGACAGACTGACTCCTTCAGGCTTTGTCCATTGTCAAAAATTAATTCTGAGGAACAAAAACAAAGGCAGAAATATGTAATTCAACTTCACGAGCTGGTGGAACCTGGGAAGATACAAAAGAGCCTGTGTTGAAACAAGTCAGCCAAGACTCCATCATCTTCATGCAGGAAAAGCCAATTCTTTATTTTCACAACTCATTTTATATGGTTTTTACAGACCTTGTGTGCAACTTTAATTGGTTAATGCCTTTCTTGCCAATTACTCTATTGGTTAGCAAAAAGTATTCTACTTGTCCATCAAATCTCTCTATTCTTGGATTTGTTTACATATTTTCTTTCCTGATTCTCATGGTACAAATCCCTTTGTTATTGCAGGTGAATTTATTTTTCAAACCAGGAGTAGGTTGTTATGCTAACAAGTTTTCATACCAAGATTGTTTTCACATGGGAACTTGCAAATTGCTTAACTACACTTAGAAGATATCAGAATTAATTTATTAATATATATTATATATATTAATATATAACTTATTATTATATATAAGCTATTAATTTACTAGAGCAAGCCTGATTTTATGATGCCTTTTTTTTATAATTCTTCTACCTGTCTACCACAAGCCTGTACAGGTGCAGTCTTGACTAGAGTAATTGTTAAATTAGTGTTGGAAAAAGTAGAAGAAAGAGGTGCCATTTGTCAGAAAATCTGTCCAGGAAATAGATGTACAATTACCAAACTGTACAGGGACCAATGTATTTAAATAAAGTAAAATTTAAAAAATAAAATTAAAAAGGAGAAGTTGAATACAACACACAGATATAAAATCACAGAGAAACACTTGCTCCTGAAGGTTCTCAGAGCAGGGCTGAGTTTTTATCAGCTCAGCTTTGTGCTCAGCTGAGCTAAAACTCAGGAGGTGACCTTCCTTGGACAAATTGGTGTCTGAAAATGTTTCCTGTAGGAGCGACATTTTCACCCACAGTTAGAAGAAGCCAATCCATTTCCAAGATGATGTGATTCCTTATCATTCTGTTGGCTCCACTCAGGGAACTCTGAGACTCCCTGGGAAATTTATGTTCTCTGACAGCTTTTTAAGTGGTCAGAAGGAAGCCATCAGGTTCATGCATATTATGTTCAGCTGGTAGTTCAGAGAATTTAAAAATCCAGTTATTTATGGGGCACTTTTGTGGAACAACCTTTTCAGGGTAAAGTTTCTGTGCAGTAGAAACTTACTCACTGTGAAATTGCAAGAGATATCTTTCTAAAAGTTAAGGTATCTAAATATATCAATAACAGGTACTAAAAATATAATTAATATCAGGTGCCATTTCCCTAATCATATCTTCTCTCTCCTTACTCAGAGATTTTCATATTCTTTATTGCTAATAAGTAATACATACAGTCTCAAAGCTGAAGCTGAAAGCTTCATTATATATTACCAGATTTTAGAATAAATTCTATTATTTTATGGTGATTCTTATTACTGTGCTACTAACTATATTTAATAAAAACAAAAAAGAGAGTAGCACAGAAATATTAGGAAGAAATCCACTTTTCAATGCATAAAGAGACAGCTTTTTATACACTTACACATATTGATAGTAAATGAAGTTCTAAGAGCAACATCATAATTTTTCCTAGCCATGAGGAGCTGTGGTAGCAGCTGCAGAAAAAATATCCAAACATTTTTAATTATTAAATAATAAAAAAGAAGCCTCTTAATCATTTGAATATTCCAGTAGTCTTTGGGATGAACATGTAAAATCATTTTAATCTATCACATTTGGATCAAATTATCTTTCTCACTTGTCCCTCCCTGCCCTAAAGCTTGTTTAGTCTTTCTTGGAAAACCTGACCGGGGTCTTCAGTATTTTAATGCTGCAATTCCATCGAGTTTCTGTTATTAATGTGGATTCAAAAATTCTATTAAAGCAGTTAGCACTTCATTTGGTGAGAAAAAGGCAGCCTCCTGCTTGGGCATGTGCATTGAGTCAACTGAAAGATGTAAAACCCAAAGTGGTAGCATCAATAACAGGGTATTTCTGCAATACTGCACAGATAACAAGTGACTTGGTTTGAGACAGCGTTTCTAAAGACATCCTGAATATATTCAGCTGAAGTTTTTCATGCCTCAAGTTGTTTTGGATTTAGCACCAAGAATATGCTTGGCATTTGCTGACTCAAACACAAACTGAAAGGCAGGAGAAGTTAAAGAAGTCTGCCCTGAAGTTACTTGGGTTTAAAATTTCTGCAGAAAAATATTAGCCATAACACACACACACACAAAAAATGGAATAAGAATAATAACAAAAAAAAAGAGAATAAGAATGCTATGTAGTTATAGTTTCATAAAATCTCAAATATTTTTTCAATTAGGCTGAAAAGAATCTTCAGGAAATCTGTCTGCTGAAGAGAATAAAATCCACTTAGAGACAATCAGATTATCAAAGGAAATTTTGAGGCTCAGATGCTTAAACTGAGAAGGGCATCACTGCAGGAAGGAACATCAGTGTGAGCTGGGCTCAGTGTCAGGGGAACACCCCTTTTGTCACCTGGTCCCTTACATTTAACTGCACTCAGCAAAGGAAGGGCAGGGCTGACTGAACAAAGATCTTTTCCAGCACAACCAGCACACGTGGTTATGGACAACCTGCTTTAGGCGACTTCTGGAGAGTTCCTAAGCATGGGAGACAAAATTAAATACTCTAAAGAAAAAAAAATTAAAATAACAGGTGTGAGGTTGATATTTCTGAGCCTGAGAGAACTTTCAGCTTGCTAACCATTGCTAGCTCCTTTCCCAAGGGAAAACTTCCAACAGTTTTCTTTTCCCAAAACATCTTTTTTCTTTTCCCAAAACATTTCTAAGTGGACAGTGATTTTTTCTCATAACAATCTTCCCCAGCTGTTGTTTTCTATTACTTAACCAATGGAAAGAGGTGTCAGTCCTACTGACCAATGACCCTTTTTTAGTGATGCATGCTATATAAGAAGCAACAAAATTGTAAATAAAGCCTTTCTGATGTTCTCTTTGTCAAAACTGGAGTCAAACTGTCTTTATTTCATATCCTACTATGACAAGCAGGGATGATGGTTCCACTGTCAGAGCAATGCTGCAGCTGGAAGATTCGAGAGGTGAAATAGAGCAGGGTGTGAGCAGCCTTAAAAATGAAGAATGCAATCTGCTTCTGGTGCACTGCAAAACTGGGAGTCAGCATCCGACCTGTGCTGCTTTCCAGACAGTGCCAAGCCTTGGGCCAGGTCTAATTGCATTTCTTTCTCATGAGGGTGAGCAGTAGAAAATTTTCTGAGGATAATAAAAAAATCATTTTAAGGAGAACATTCAAAGAAGTGGTAGTGAATCCTTAGCTCTGGAGGGTTCCTCGCAATTGTGAGTTGAGAGATGTAAAATCTCCTCTGGGAAGAAAACAGAGAAGTCTTCAGAACCATCAGCTACCAACCTCTATCTTAAACCCATCATTCATGTCTCCCACACAGCCTAGGGAAATTGTGGAGTACCTGGTGCTGGCAGTAAAGGATTTGATTTCAGTGTTTGTGACCAGTTTTATAATTTATTTAACGGAACAATTAATGATTTTCTACCTCTGTTTAGAATTTAGCTGTTGCACAAGGATTTAGCACAATTTTGCCAGTATGCACAACTTTTCTCCTGGCAGAGGATCTGTATGCATCCTAATCTTAGTACCTATTTACTCAGGTATTTCTAACAGTCTGACACCTCTCTTTCAATTTAGAAGGGAAAAAAAGAGATGCTTTTGTGTTTGGAGACACAAAAGGTTTTCAACACTCATGAGTATTTGATGTTTGTGCTAATGACTTGATAATTCTGTGCCCTCCAATTAAGTAATGACCTTAATATATTTATACATGAAAGAGAAGAAAACAGAAGGTGAAAAGCAATGTATGAATCTCAGCTTTACACCTCTTTTCTTTTCCCCATATAATCCATTCTTAAGTGGATTTGAGAGTTGCTCAAACGGAAGGAAAAAAATTACAGTAGTTAAGCATAATTTATACCACAAAGTCAAGGAGACCACTGCATTGCAGCACTTATCCCTGAAGCCTTTGGGGGAAAAAAAGAGATTTTATTCCTTACAGCTTGAACTT
Source organism: Acrocephalus arundinaceus (assembly GCA_021534815.1). Taxonomy (NCBI): domain Eukaryota; kingdom Metazoa; phylum Chordata; class Aves; order Passeriformes; family Sylviidae; genus Acrocephalus; species Acrocephalus arundinaceus. The sequence continues at coordinate 4,753,025 of JAJEOU010002626.1, forward strand.
TATGTCAGTGATCCTGGAGATGTTAACAGTGTGTTATACCAGCAAAGTACTGCTAAGGTACTATTGTGGAATCAATACATGATTCCTAAAAACTTTCTAGTTTAAACATAGAGAATAACATTAATATTTCTTTAAATGTATTCCCAAAGAAAAGCTATACATTTAAGTTTAAAAATACCCATAGAAATACAAAACAAACAAACAAAACCACCAAAAAAACCCCACCAAACTTGGCCATTTTGTAGGCATTTCTAATGTGTAGATGTTTCTTCCCCTATAGAAATATTTTAAAATATTATTCATAAGAATATGCTTTTTTTTTAATGTCACAGGATTAACAGGATCAACAAGTCTGCTCCTGAAGGGACTTTGCCAGGCTATCACCTTTAGCAGATGTTTTCAATCTACACAACTACAATAAGAGTGTCTGTGACTTTGTGAGTTCTTCTCTCCACATTTTGCTACATGCACTCCATTTCTATGAAATTTTACATTGATTCAACGTGTCATGATATATTTAAAAAGGAATTAATCTTTCAGGAATGTTAATTAGAATGCAAAACGAAAGAATCGTACTTCTGTAAAATCAATTGTTACAAATCAATTAAATAAAAATATGTGAAACAGAGGAAAATATGACTTCTTCAGAACGTTTGGACCCTGCAACCATCAGGGTCCAAACCTCCAAAAACATATAGACTTGTCACTAAAGAGATTATTTACTGAACCAGGACTAGTTACAAATGCACATTAGTTGTTTTTTGTCACATATTTAATGACATTAATTTGACATTCATCAAACAAGAGTGTAATTTTGCCAATCTAGAAAAAACCCTTTTTTTTCCCTTGCCACAGCCACGTACTGTCCTTTCTCCTTCCTCTCCCCAATGGCACTCTTTGACTTTTACAACTTGCAAATATTTCTTGCTCGAGCGCTTTAATGTAACCAAAGGTCGTTCCTAAGACTTCTAAAAGCCTCATTAATTCCGTGACTCTGTGAAAAATGGCAAGGTACTGTTCCAGGTTCAAAGGTCCTCCTTCTGTTTTGCCATGCCAAAACTTGTTCTTCTTATCTTTGGGCACATCTACTGGCAGACAATTTTTTTTTCTCTTATGTTTAAGTGGATTTCTGTGTCTTGTCCTGTCAGTGGGTACCACTGAGGGAAACTCTCTGTGACACCTAAGTTGAGGCACACTAAGTTTTCTGAGCATGCTGTCAGATATTTCCTCACTCCCATCTTTTGGTACTTGGAGAATATTGCTGCCTTTTCCACTGTCACAGAAGCATTTAATAAATATTCTGTTCGTCTTTCAATCAGGCTTTTGAACCCTAAAGCACCCTGACTTCAAGGAATGAAACCTGCTGGATGCAAAGATGTTCTAATACTGCAGCCACGGCTGGTTTCTGCTCAGAATATTTATATTTCTTCTCCATTTCCCAAATCCCATTTTATTTGCTAAAAAACAATCCATCATCCATAATCTTTTGTGTGCATGTTGTTCTTTATAAAAACCTGGACATTTGACTAACTCAATTTTCTCATTCATTAGGGATTTTGGTTGCAATCAAGCTGTTACACAAATGGAGTCTTTGCACAAAGTTTTTACCTGTTCCAGTATTATTTCATTGAAAGTGTCCTGCTGCTGCTGCCTACAAAATTTCAGCATTTCAGAGACAAAAATTTCACAGCCAGCAATTTCATAGATAATTGCTGTACAGTCTCTTGCAGCTTTCACCACTGAAGATGTTGAGTGTAGATAATCAGAAACCTGACCATTAGCAAAGAAAAGAAACAGAAAATGTAAAAATCTGTGGTGGACAGACCACAGGCAGTGGTTCTGTTACCCTGTGCACCTGGGGGCAAGAAGTAAAGGTATTCAACCAAAAATCTCTCATACTGAAGTGAGTCACTTTACCTCAAGGATGTGAAGAGGGGAAGGGTGTGCGGGAGGTGTTTTAATATTAGAGTTTATTTCTCATTACTGTACTCTGATTTGATTGGTGAGAAATTCAATTAATTTACCCAAGTCAAATCGACTTTTCCCATGACAGTAACTGTTGAATGATCTCCCCCTGCCTTTACCTCAACCCAGGAGTTTTTAATTGTATTTTCTCTCTCTTGTCTAGCTGAAGAAGGGAGAAAAAGAGTAGCTTTGGTGGGCACCTGGTGTCCAGCAAAGGTCAACCCACTGCAAATTAAAAATGATTTCGTGTTAAAGATCTAACAGACATTTCCTTTTAGCACTCACAGAGAGTTTAATTCAGAGAGGATATCTACTGCAATTGCTCCATTACGCTGCAACACAATGCACTGAAATTTTATATATTTCTACATCTTTATAACCTCTATATACCCCAGCAAGTGTTTTATCTCTGTGTGCCCTGTTTGGTAAGAATGTTTAGACTGTTTACTCCTAAAGCTGCAGGGTCTTGTACAGATGGAACATGGGGAAGTTACTTGGGGCTCGATATTTCTGAGCCTGAGAGAATTTCAGCTTGCTAACCATTGTCAGCTCCTTTCCCAAGGGAAAGCTGTCAACAGTTTCTTTTCCCAAAACATCTTTCTCCTTTCCCCAAACATTTCTAAGTGGAGAGTGTTTCTTTCTCATAACAATCTCCCCCAGGTGTTGTTTCCTATTACTTAACTAATGGAAGAGTTGTCAGTCCTATTGACCAATGAATTACTTTTTTAGCAAAACATGCTATAGAAGAAGCAAAAAGATTGTAAATAAAGCCTTTCTGATGTTCTCTGTGTCAAAACTGGAGCCAAACTGTCTTTGTTTTGTGTCCCACTGTGACAGTTACTCTGTGGGGTTCCATCTCCCTGCTCCTGCCCCCCATCAATGCACAAGCTGAACAGGCCATGACTGGGAATCTCTAAAGGAGGTTAAAGAGTGGCTGAGCAGCCTTGTGGATTTCCCCTCCAATTTTGTTATCGCACTGCTGGCAGCACACAGAAAGCAGACAGTGAGGGCTCTGTGGTCATTGCTGTCCCAGAACTCTTACAAGCCAGCAGTGAGACTCCAACCTGCCATCAGCCCTCCAGAGCAGGGTTGGCTGTGTTTTTGACAACCTCTCTGATCACTTGCAGTGGTACAGAAGGGTTTTTGACAGTGTTGAACGTTCAGACACCTCTATTGTCCCATCAGACTCTTTCACAAGAGTTAAAGGCTGTCTGTCCATCGTTCTCACCTCCCTGAGCTCTGTCTGAATGTGAGGCAGGGCAAACAGTTCTCTCTTTTAACAAGAGCTCTGTGTAAGGTGATCACTAAAACGCTTTAAACCTTTTAGGTGTTAATATTAAGTGGATTTATATTGAATAAGTCTGTCTAATGAATCAGCTTATTGTATTCACTGACAAAGTCATGGGCATGAAGGAAATGCTATTATCTGTGCAGCATTCTCTGCCTTCTGTGAAGAGGAGCCCTTCTTAGCAGCTCTCTATTCTCTTGATGTCGATTATAAATCATGAGTATTCTGACCTCTGCTGCATATTACACTAAGAACTTTATAATTCTTAGCTCGTAATTATGCTTCTTCTTTGTTTTCCTTTTATTCTTCGTTAAAAGATAACATTATTTCAGATCTTCTAATTCCCCAGGTAGTCTGCAAGGACTTTGATGTGAGAAAATTAATTTAAGGGGAAAAAAAGGAAATTACATCTTTCTGTAGAGACTTTCTCCTTCTAAACACTGTCATCTCCACTGAAGTATCTTTCACTGTCTATTATCTAACTGATTTTAGACTGTCTCATTTAATTTGCACTAACTCAAAAAAGTAAAAATAACAGATATTACAATAACTTGGTATTGTCTGACTTACTCTGTCTGATTTCTAGAAGCCAGGAGGTGCAGCTGAGGTCAGGTTCCTTTACTGGCAGGCCTGTCTCAAAGGCCATAAAGCCAATGAAAATTCACCCCCAGCACTGTAGATATCAGGATTTCAACAAGCTGAAGGTTTCAAGAGCTTGGGATGTTCCCATACCACCTCCAATGATCATGTATTCAAGCAGGCTGATAATTTAATTTTGCTTTCTTCACTCATCTTTCTCTGGAGTATCCACCAATATTCCTGTGCTTGAGGAGAGCATTATTATACACAAATAAAATATCCCTGGTTACCTTGGGTACAGACATTATCAAAACTGCAAAAATATTGAATGTAGAGAGCCTAACATCCTTCAGATAGGATAATTAAAGTTTCTTTACCAGAACTCAAATCAGCTCAACAGATCTGCCCCCTTTAACCCATGAACCCGCTGGTAAATTATTTTGAAAATTAAACCACAGCCACTGCTTATTCAGACCTGTATTTACACTGTGAACTGGGCTAGTGGAAAGATCTCTATTAAAGAGAAAAACTGGATTAAATAGCAAAAATAAGGCATAGGTTCAGTATGTGCACAAGGCTGAGGAGCACCGGGATAATTTCAGGGATGGTGCTCGGGGTAAGGGCAGAACAGGCAATTTTTGTACACAGTTTGTCAGATGGAGTGGAAATACAAATCCTGCCCTCCTGCCTCTCTTTCTGTGGCACAAATCATGCAGAAATAGTTTAAAAATGTATCCTAAAAAGGACCTGAATAAGGAGCCTGTGTACCTCCAGCAGATTTGATTCTCATTTTGAGAGATCATTTTCAGTTGACCTGTGAAGCCAAAAACCAACAGAATTCTTCATGTACAAAAAATGACTGCAGAAAGAAGCCAGCAACTATTTGATGTAAAATGCAGAAATAATCTGCAGGAATATGTCTTGTTTAAAACATTCAGGCTCCAGTTCCATATTTTTTCTTACCACACAGAGATATGTCTAAAAATTTAGTCACAAAAACTTCCAGACCTCCCTGTCAGATCTTTTTCATACATAGAGAGAAAGATGGAGAGATGGTGACTTGAACTGTGCTAAAATGGAATATTAATATTAGGGGTTTTTTAGAAAAAAAAATGGAGGTAGGAAATCCATCTCCTGCTTGGGTATAAAACCAGCCCTTAAAAACCTTTAAATCCTTTTAGTCTCCTAAAGATCTTTGTTTGTAGGAACACAGATCCTTCTGAAGTATTTTAATGAAAACTTCAGGCAAAAAGTAATACTTGATGAAATGGCCCCAAACCTGCTGCTGATTGCATGTACTTTCAGCACAGAGGAAAATTGGCAGAGATTCCACACCTAGCACAAATCAAGCAGAGATATCCAACCAAAAACCTCTCACACTGAAGTGAGTCACTTTACCTCAAGAAGTGACTTTATCGTCCTGGCAAAATGAGAGAAATCAGTCCCCATTTGAGACTAAGAAATCTTTTCCCATTAAATTTTCATCAAACAAGACAGATACTGCCAAAAGTTTCACTTCTGACAGCTCAGCTTTTACTGTCCCTCTGATCTTCTCTCTTAATGCCACCCCCCACAAAAAAAAAAAACCAACACAGCATATTCTCCATCATTTCTGTTGACTGTAATTTCCAAGTAGCTTCACATGAACTCCTAGAGTAATGAACAGTAATTAACACATTCTCTTAACTCATCTTGGAATTTAATGTTGAACTCAGGCAAGCAGCAAGGACTATTAACTTTTATGAGTGTATAATGACAGAACAAAACCTCCAAGTGTAAGTGACCTCCAAGACTTGTTTTGATTCCCAGACACTGAGAAATAAATAACTGGTGCATTATATCATGCAGGATATTTATTTGGGCAAATAAATCAGGTATGTTAATTAAAAGTAACAGCCCAACTTCTATAAAATTTGGCCTCAACTATTAACCAGTTTGTTTACTGTCAAATTGATGAAAAAAATTTCTGACCTCCCCAGGTCAGAATATCTCTCCTGGACTAATACCTTCTAACTTTGATATACACCTCATGTCATTTAGTTTTTCTACTATTAAAAAGAAATAGGTTATATTAGGACAGCAAAACTTTAAACTTTTGCCTTCTAGCAATGAAGACACTATTGTAAATTCCTTCTTAAGTCAAAACAGAGAGCAATCATACCAAAAGTAATTTAATCTGAAACAGGGAGGAAATGATTTCTCCTGTCTGTTGATGGTTAGTTTTGTGCTGTCACAGATCTCTGGATCAGTGAGATGGGCTGACCTTGGCTGGATGTCAGGTGCCCACCAAAGCCACTCTCACTCCCCTTCCTCAACTGGACAGGAGGAGAAAAATGCCACCACAACCTCGTGGGCTGAGCCAAGGACAGGGAGATCACTCCTCAATCATCACCACAGAAAAAACCATGGAGCTGACTCAGTGACATTAATTTAATTTATTACCAGCTAAATCAGCATATGATAATAAGAAATTAAAACCCAAAATCTTCAAACACCTCACTCCCACCCCTCTCTTCTTTCTGGGCTTCACTCCCAATTCCTCACCCTCCTGTCCAGTGCTGCTGAGCTGTTGGGTTCTGCCCCACAGAGGGGCTGTCACTGAGTTTTTCACCCTCGGTGGCTTCTGGGCTGATTTTATCACATGAAAGTAAAACTGTGCAGTGTGATTGTTGCACTGCAACAGGCAGATGTTTTCTATAGAAGGAAAAGGGTCTCAATTTCACCCCAGGAGCTTTTAAGGCAAGAACACCAGAAGTTTTTATGCCCTCCTGACTGCAATTGGTACCAAGACAAAAACACTGGTAGGTCTCTTTAGCTGTTCCTCAGAAATACAGCTTTTCTCTGTTGTGCTGTTTGCCAAAAAACCCACCCAAATTGTTCAATATTTAAGGAAGAGCACAAGGCTTCTCAGTGCATCCTTGGGATGTTGCAGCAGGTATGTGACACCTGTCCCTACACTGTGAGCGGCTTTTGTTCTTTTGTTTTGGATTATTTTCTTCTTTTATTAAAATCTTTCTGCTTTTTCAAGACACACTCAATCATTCTGTCTCACTAATTATTTTGAGCCGTTTTTGTGAGGTGCTGGGCACCCTCAGAGGTATTGAACCCTCACAGAGCTGAATACATCTGGCTCTTGGAGAGATTCAATGTGCAACTTAATTTTCTTTGGTTTTGTTTGTTTGGGTTTGGGTTTTGTTTCTGTTTTACTTTTTTGGATTTTGCCTCTTTTTTTTACCCATGTTAAGTTAATTTTAGTTCATTCTATTGTATTCCTTAATGTGATTGTTACATCTCATGCTAAGTGTCTCTGATGACATGACATTCATGGGTTCTCCTCTGAGAATTCCATTTTGAATGATAATTTTTACACTACAGATGCATTGCTAATGGTAATAAATAAAGTGTGATCTTTCTAAACCTTCTATGTTTTGACTGGTAATAATATCTGCGTGAGAGTTTATTGTGGAAAGGAAATTCCTGCCTCTTTCTTTCTGTCTTACCCAGCATTTTAGACACCATCTCTGAAAGAACAGCTGATTTGATTGAAAGGTGTTTTGTGCACTGTGCGTTTTTTAATCCTTCACTTCTACTTCCCACACAGCAATGTATCACACATTTTGCCAGATGGGATAAAAAAAATCTCTGACCAGCTCTTGTTACTGGTTTTGCTCCAGTTCAGGTGAAAATTCTTGAAGTTAGTGGGAGATTTGCATGAGTAAGGACTGACTAAAATTAGGCAAGAGCCTGAGAGATTGACCTGTACTGAGACTGAAATAACTGTTCTTTAGCTGTTTCACTACCTTTATATAATTTCTACTTTTTGCTGCACTGCTCCCCAGCCGTGGCAATAATACTCCAGTATTAATGCCAGGCATTAATAGAGACAGAACCTGAGTAGCTCCAAATCAATCTCACACCAAACCCACGTTATATCTTCTTTAATGTATTCCAGTCTAGTTCTGAGTAATCAAAATCTCCATTTGTATTTACTAAGGCTTCTCCTACATTTTATATTTTATTTGCTCACCCATGTAACGGTGAAATTATTCCTTGCCTGGACACATCTATGAATATTGAAGTAATTAGTTTATTTCTTGTAACTTTTCCAGGTTAAATGCAGTCAGTAACAATCACATCATATCCCTTTCTCTAAAGTCCATTTATGATGTGACAAACCTTGTGCAAAAAACAACTTCCATGGCCATCTCACCTGCAAATGTACTTGGTTATAATTACTAGAGTAGTGTAAAATGGCTAATAGAAAGAAATGGCTGAATGAAGCATAATTATACTTAACAAACTAACTTTAAGATTTAGTTTTCTCATTAATGAATGCATTGAATTTCACTTCCACTCCACCTTCTTAGGGTTTTCTGGAAAATATCATGTATAATCTTCTGAAATTACATGAGAAATGGTATTTTTTTTTCCCCTGCACAGAAATCAATTTTGGACCCCAAATCATTTCATGGTCTTTGACCTCAGAAGACTGCCCTGAACATGGATTTTTCCCATTAACTCTTTTACTGCAAATGGAAATATCATCCCCTTGCAGCCAGGCTGTTATTGCCAAGGGCTGCATCCTGGCTAGGGCTGCATGTAGGCAGCTCCTGGTGAGGGGAGATTTGCAAGTATAATTCTGTTTTGTCACCACCCAAACCACTGAACACAATCCTTCTAAGCAAACAGAACTCTTGGAAAGGAGAGGAGAAGTGAAAAACATCTATGGAACAGTGTGAGGAGCCCTCCCCCTGAGGAGGAAGCAGCAGCAGCACAGAAAATCTGGAGGGAACAGATTGCATCCCCCATTTCCTGTTCCCTGCACCTCACGGGGGAAGGCAGGTGGAGAATCTGGGAATTAGTTCCAAAAAAAGGTGAATTCTCCCTGCCTGGAGAAGGGAGGGGTGGCTGTAAGGCCTTTTGGGATTTGGTTTTATTTCTCATTCCCTACCCTATTATAATTAGTATAATAAATTATACTAATTTCCCCAAACTGAGCCTGTTTTGCCTGTGACACTAACTGATAGGTGATCTCTCCCTGCCCTTATCTCAACATTCTTTTCATTATATTTTCTCTCCCTTTTCCAGCTGAGGAGGGGAGTGATAGAAAAGCTTTGGTGGGCACTTGGAATCCAGCCAGGGTCAACCCCTCTCACCAGTTTGGTTTTTTTTTTCTCAACAGTGTGGTTTACAACACAGTTCCGCAGAACCAAGATAAATAGTGAAAACCCTGTCATTTGATACAGCTTTTTGTTGGTTTATTTGGCATGTTTAAAAACAGGTTATAAAAGATCCAAAAAGTGCAGCCATTCAGAAATATTTGAGGAGAATTCTCTTACCTGCTGCTTTCATTATCACCACGTTCCATGAGCAAACCCTGGTATTGGACCACTGGGAAATGTTCTTTATGCCTCTGTTCCAGCTGGGAATGGAGCACACAGCCTGGAGCAGGGCTGTGCCTCACTGTTGCCTTGGCCCCACGTTGGCGTTTAGCTCCAGCATTTACACACAGGCTTTGGGAGAGATTTGTCACCTCCTTTGGGCCCAGGGTGTCTGCAGGTGCAGGAATTCACTCACTTATTGGGACTGGAGCTGTGCCACTCTGCAGGACGTTGTTTTGAGTCTCCAGTTTCCAAATTTCTAGAAGCAGATGGGCACTTGACAGTGGGGAATCTTGGCAGTGTGGCCCACAATCATTAATAAATTCCTTCCTGCTGGCAGGACCTGGAATGCCGGTGATTCCCTCAAGCTTCCTGCTCCCCTGTGACACCTGTGTGTTTTGGACATTCATTTTTTAGTTTCTTCCAAGGTGTTGAAAATTCTTTCTCCAAGGACATGTAGGTTTTGATCCTGCTAGATTATTGTTTACTTTCAGGGATTGAAAAAGGACTGGGCTCCAAGTGGCTGCTTCCAATTGTCCATTCCTAACAGTGCAGATAGAATAAGGGCTGACTGTGTAATCAAGAATGTAAATTCTGAAATGTCTGCAAGTGACAGATTTTTTTTTTCAATCTTGTACTCTCAAAACCTCCCGTTCATTTTTATCAGCAAAATGGCTGTAGAAAAACTGAGGAAAAAAGCCAAATCCTTGGAACTGCATTTTTTTTTTTCTCAAGAAAATGACATTCCACCTTTTAACAGTTGAGTGGAAAGAATTCTCAAAGGAATTTGTGAGCCATCTTATATTTTAGGATCTGACATAAACACAGGAGACAGTCTACATTTTGAAAAGTCCATTGGGATTTGCGTCAAACTGGCTTGGCCCAGGTGTTGATATTCACAGCTGCAAAGGCACCTTTAGGGGTTGGAGGAGAGGATGCAGGGATCCCTTTCCCATACACCTCTGGCATGGTGTCACCTCATCCTCTTGTACAGCTGCTCCTCTTTCCCTCATGGTCTGTTGCCACAGCCTGGTGGGCCTAGCGGGCCTTCAGGTGCCATGGCAGTCCCTGGCCAGAAGCGCCTTTATCAAGGCACGCCATGTGCCAGGCACACAGGCACACCATGTGCCAGGCACACAGGCACACCACAGTGATTCAGCTCAGCTGTGAGGGCTGCAGGAGCAGCCGAGCACCGGAGCTCTTCTCAGGCTGTTGCGGTGTGTTTTATGTTTCTATATTATCATGTTAATGTTTTAGATTTATATGTTGTTCTGGTACAGTCTGTAATGGTTCATTCCAAGTTTTCCCCTATTCCCCTCCCCAGTTGGTATGGTTCCCGCCTTGGAAATCCCCTCAGCTTGTTTACCCCAAATCGGTTTTATGTCAATCATTTGTTACTCCCTTCCCAGGGCCTGCCAGTCTCCGGGAGGCCTCTCCCTCTTTCTGGAAGGATCGGGGGAGGTCAGTCCCTGATTGGGGCAGGCTTGGGAATCCCCCACCCCTCATTTTTGATTTGATGTTGCGTGTGCCATCCCTCTCTTGTGATTGGGTTCTCCTCTTGTGACCACTCCTTCTGTCAGTCCCTTATAATCTCTTGCACTGCCCCTGCTGCTTGCTTTGCCTGGAGCAGTGGTAGGGTGACAATAAAGCCATCCTGTTGCACTCCCGCAAAGCCTCCTTCTCTCTCATTCCTCGTCATCACCTCCTCACCAGTGCTCACGTTGCTGAACAGCCTAACCCACCCGGAGAGAGTTGCCGGTCCGTCCTGCTACTTCTCGACCGAGGCTGGGATGGTTCCCTGCCAGGGCTGCAGGGTCAGCTGGGAAGCCATTCTCAGTGGGACAGGGAACACGCCTCATCAAGCAACGCAGGATAGCAGGAGGTGATCTTCCAGTATCAGGGCTTCTTTATTAGAGCAGGAACCAGCAACTCAAAGAGCCTGAGGTATCAGAAACACGAGGTTTTATAGGGTCTGGAGTGGGCGGGCCAGCAACGTGGACCAATGAGGGACAGGACTGGGGAAACAACCAATCGGGGAAGGGATCCAAAATCGTCCAATCAGGGGAAGGCAAAACCAGGCACTAGGGTAATGACAAATCACAACAAAGGATTAGCATACCTGCAAAGGCTCATGGGATTGTGACATTGAAGTCTCTTAGAGACACTCCCTGAGGGGGAGCTGGAAGCTCAGAAACGGCTGACATGGTGTCAGCCCTCCAAGGGAGGGTGAGCTCCTCTGGGCTGGCCCAGGGGCCACCACAGTCTGTCATATCTGCAGGTTGTACAGGAACCACCAGCTGTGCTACATTTAATTCATAAAGATTCTTCAGCTCAGTGGAGCCCCAAATGCCCCTGTGACTGTTGGTGGTTTCAAGGACATTTAGATAGGAAACAAAATTAACTCAAAGACATTTATTGATTAAAAAAAGAGGAAAATCCCCCTCTCTTTATATAATCTTGTGCTCTAGATTCTCTTTTCCCTTTCCAAAGTAATAGTTTTCAGCAGTAGGAAGGAACTTCATAACGATTTGAGCTCGGTACTGAAATTAAAAATGTCTGGTTCAAGGGATTGCTGCAAAGCATTGCCCCTTCTTTGTCATTATTACAAACCAGGGGATGCCAAAGTCGTAGCAGTAATAATGGCTCACAAGTGGGAGACTGAGCTCTTGGCAATCCTAAAAGTGTCTATCATATTTTCAGTCGTGACCCTGATACAATAGTAAAATGTTAATAGTGTTAGGAATAATTAAATCCTTACCTTATTACATATGGACTCATTTGAAAGCTCATTATTTATTTGGCAAGTACTTAGCATAACAAATTAATCTAAAGTGACATGTCAGAATAAAGTAGGTGACTCAAAATGAAATCCAAAATCAAGATTAAAGAGGGTAAGAGCATGTGTATTCATATGAAATACACTAGTAAAATATTTTGATAAATGGAGCAGCTTCGAATGGCTGTAGAAAACTAAAGAAAAGAGAGAAGATCGCAGATAAAGGTGGAGTTCATTGAGATTTTTTGTGGGAGAAGGCTACAATATCCAGGGAGTCTAGAGAATAGCTTTGTGTATGGCTGTTTGTTAGGGAAAGCTAGCTGGGAGCTTTTCTTTTCCTGGCCAGATGTCCTAATTAGAGTGTTACAGCAGCATTTTCCTGTATGGTGATGTCTTGGGTTGCAATATGTAACCAAAAATGTGTATTCTATTGCCATCTGTTGAAACTGGCTGGGGAGGTGTTTTTATTTCTTTATCCCTTCCAGGACCCCCCTCCCTCCAGGGGATCTCTGCTGTCCATGGGCCATCCAGGCTCACTGCAGGGCTGATACAATGACATCATCCCATGGGAGATGCTCCACCCAGGGGGAGGAGCCCAGCATTCCTACCTGGATAAACCCTGGGATTCAGAACAGCAGCACAGCCTGTGTGCACTGCATTCCCCGAGGGAGACCGGACCCATCTCACACCACTGGAGCTTCAGAGGGAAACTCCACCCTTGTACAGGATCATTGCTTCAACAGAACCACATCTGTCACTGCAGAAGAATTTATTTGGACTGGTCCCAACGCCCTGACCAACAGGGTGTCAGGTCATGTTCTGACTCTGTCAGGTTTCTAGGATTTTTCTTTGTTTCCTTGTTTGGTTTTTTTTTCCACTACTACATTTTTTTTTAATAATCCTAGTAAAGAACTGTTATTCATATTCCCATATATTTGCCTGAAAGCCCATAATTGCAAACTTGTAACAATTTGGAGGAAGGGGGTTTACATTCTCCATTCCAAGGAAGCTCCAGTTTTCCCTGGCAGACACCTGTCTTTCCAAACCAAGACAGGTGATTCCCTTCTCTGAAGTGTGGCAAGGGGGCCAGGATGTTCTCAGGAGTTGCAGAGGAGAGGAGGTGCCTGAGCAGAAGACAGAAATGCAGTGTGAGACACACAGATAGACACACGGCCTTGGGAAGAGAGGGAAGGGAAATCTGATTTGTGTGCCCAGCTTCACCATCAGCATGAACAAATGTGAGTTCTCCTGTACCCAGTAGTTGTTGAAGCTTCTTGAAATGGGCTTTGGAATATTTACTGCGTGAGGGAATTTTATGCTTCTTTTTTTTTCATTGCTTTTTCACTTTGTTCGGGTCGTAATTCAACAAAGCGTTTAAGCGTTTCAAACAGATGAATGCTTCCATTGAATTAAAAATTAGGCATGTCCTTAAGAACTTTGCTGGTTCAAGGCCTTCATCATAAAATGGCATAAATAAGCACTGCAGAGTTGGTGTGAATCAGCAAGATTTACCTCTTTGAATCCCCTGAACATCAGGCACGGGTTCCATTCAAGGCCTTTGCCTTTATTATGAGATATAGTTCATTTCAGGGAAGTACAGAAACATAACTTCCTGCTCTGCAGCACACATTGTATGGATCCATAAATGTAATACCAAGTAGCTGAGCACATGGAGAATAATTTAGGAGGATGAAGAATCCTTAATTACTGTTAGGATTTTTAGATACTAAAAAAATATTCTATTTTTAGCTGAAGCATCAGAAATTGAGAGAACAAGTAAGGAAACCTGCAATTTATAGTAAATAAAAACAGAATGTGGGAGCATATAAACACAGAATAAAAAACTTGAAGGAGTCATTTTAAACACCTAAACAGCTAAAGGAATATTTTCTAGTAAGTTCTAATTAGTTATAGTATAGATGGACCATTGTTGTAATAAGGAGAATTAAGAAAAGAGCACAACTTTATGTGATGACTCAAAGCAAACCCTCTCAACAGAACAGCCATTTTTCTGTGAATATAATTAATTATTAAGGTATTTTATTTTTAAATAAAAGCATTCAGCCAGAAGTAATTTTGGAAAGAATTTCATTCTTTAGGAAGAAAGTAAGAAAAAAAACCCACATAAGACTCAGTTGTACACCTTCAAATGGACTTTGTGTTTGCAGTAGTTGAAAGGGTGAATTAGTGATGCTGGCATTCTAAAATGCAGAATTTCAGGCTTGTATTTCAAAGTTTAGGCTGTCCACTGGCCAAATCAAGATGATGCACAAGAATTTTCTTGTCCCTGCCAGAATGCAAAATGATACAGCTGCATAAGAGCACTGCATATGGAAGCAACAGATTTTTTGTTTTCCATCAGCGTGGGTGTTCTGAGGTATTTTCAATGCATGTGTTACTATGCAAATCTGATACTTGTAAAGTAAAATTCATACAAAATATCCAAATTACTAGTAACTCAGCAGATAAATAGAAAAAACCAAAAACCCAAAAAACTGTGGATCAAATTAAGTGTTATGATAAATTGTGACAATGAATTTTGAAGAAAAATCAGACCAGAGTATTTGTAGCAGAGACCCATAAATTTAATGGATTTTTGTTTTTCTTTACCTTTGAGCTGCCGATGACAAAGTCAGTGTGAGACTGTGAGCAGAATGACAAAGCAGTGGGAATATGACTGAATCCATGAGAAGTATATTTGATGGAACCAGTAATGTATCTTTTATTGGCCACTGGAAGCTGGAAGGGATCTAATGAATATCCTGACCCTATTCCAGACTGAGGTGGGGCTGGATTAAATGCACATATTCCACAGCAGGTTTTAAAATATGTTTTGTTTAGTCCGTAATTCCATTTCTTTATGTCAGAGTCAGGTAATAAACTACCTCTGTTGGAGCTCTGGGAATCCAGTTTCCTGGCCCTGCTATTTTTCGAGACACCAACATCCATCACCAGCTCCAATTGTGAAATGTGATGGAGGTGCTCAGTAGCCAGCGTGGTTTTCTGCTCTTTGCTATGGTTTATGTTAGAAAAGCTGAAAAGTTAATCCTGCTTTCTGCTTGTTGCATGCAATCACCAGATATCATCCTGCAGGGACAGATGAAGCTCCTGGAGTTGGAGGAATCTCTGCTTCATCATTTCTATGAGTTCTGTTTTCATAAGTTATATGGCTGATGTGGTAGTTACTGGAGAAATTAAATGCTATAAACTCCTCTCAGCATGGTACCTTAGGGTGGCATTAAAGGAATAATTGTAGTAGCCAGTTTTGAAATCCATGGCCATGATAATCAAAATTTGTATTTTAATACTTGTAATATTTTAGGAGTGTCACATGCAGAACCATTGCAAAGTACATGTGTTTTGCATATTTAGTTAATAAGGCATAACTTAAACTTTCCTTTAACATTAAAAAAAGAGAGAAAGACATGGATAGAAAATCCTATAAAGTCATGCTAAACATCTTTGTTTAGCATGCAATCACATAAAGAATAACCTCACTGGGAATGATCA
The DNA here is from genome assembly GCA_021534815.1 of Acrocephalus arundinaceus. Lineage (NCBI taxonomy): Eukaryota > Metazoa > Chordata > Aves > Passeriformes > Sylviidae > Acrocephalus > Acrocephalus arundinaceus. The sequence goes on from JAJEOU010002626.1 coordinate 4,768,524, forward strand.
TGTCCCACATAGACAATGAGAGAATGGGGAAATCACAGCAATGCTGTACCTGGCTCCATGAAAACTGATTATATTTTGATATTTTTAATGAGGTCAGTCAGTTGGGCTGAAGACTCAGGGAGTCAGTGGAAAGTCAAAATAAAAAAGTGGAATTATAAAGGAAAAACAATATAGCAAAGGAGGAGATGCCACCAAGGAGGGATAAGTGAGACTTTGAATAAGTCAATTTTTATCTTAACGTTGGTAATTAAGAAGACTGCACTCTACATCGATCTTGTGCAATCCTCCTGACATCTGTGAGGATTCACAATGGAAACGATGTAATTCTACTGTGTGTCATTCTGTGGTGTGCCTGTGACCTGAAGGGTGACATTCTGTGCTTCTTCTTCAGTCCTGACTTCCTCATCCACACATCCTCATTGCTACAAAACTTCCTCGGGGTCTACTTGGGTTCCAGTCAGAGCTGTGCCATCACTGCATCCCATTTGGATTCTCCTGGAGGTGCCAGTCCTCTGAAAATTTCTTGGCAGACAGAGCTGGCTGGAATTTGGCTGGATTTGCTTTCATGTTAATTTAACAGAGACAAATGCCACCCCTTCAGCGGATTCTAGGAAAGAGTTTCCAGCAAGCTGCAGCTACTTTGCAAGGACAGGTTGCAGAGGGAATCAGTACAGTACATTTTGTAAAAGATGCCACGTTGGCTGAAATCCTCTGTGTCCCTGAGGAGCAAATCACACAGCAATAAAAGCATTTTGAAACTGCTTCAATACCATGCCTTCATTGTGAGCTGCTGTAAGAGATGGAAACATCCTGGCCAGTGGCAGGAAATGCTGCTGTCCCCAGCCAGGAGGGGAGAGGGTCCTCCAAGCTCAGCTGGATCCAGCAGTGATAGTTCATGCATCCAGGCAGCCTGCTGTAAAATGAGATTTCACATATTTTACTGCTAAATACTGTGTCCCATAGAAAACACATGCAAGATGTCATTTATGTCACATTTTTATAGCTTTTGGTGGCTTTTCCTGGTGCTTGGAAGTCTAGACTGTCAGGTGTCCAGCAGTCACAGGCAGTAAATCACACACAGCGTCAGGATCCATCAGACACCATGCACCACAAGCTGGATTTATGCAAAATAACTCTGTTCATGTATAATTTTGCTTGCTGAAGCCACAGAGTCCCTAATAAGTGTAAAATCTTCCAAAAATTACCTAATACAGAGGGGAAAGCTGTTCCTTTCCTCACTGCAGAAAGTTTCATGGTGCTTTTTTGCAGCTGTTTGGAGTTGCTCAGTGGGTTGGATAGGCAGGCCACAGAAGGATTCAGTTCCACTTTGAATTCAGATCTGTTTTGAAATGTTTAATTTTAATGTCAAGAAACTGCTGAAATGTGTGTGGTCTGTTGGCAGATGCCGTAGAGGGATTAGGAGCCACTTTTGTCAAGGTGTAATTCAAAACATTTAAACAAATTGACATATTTTCAGGGCTTTGCCATATGTTCCATCCATCCCAGAAAGGGCCCTGGCAGTCCCTCAGAGGTGTGACATGCACACTTGGGGATGATTTGGGCTATTTCCCTATTTAGGCCCTGCCACTGATGGTCATATAACTGCAGACAGAAATACCTGAAAAATTAAACACACATCCAAATATTTTCAAATCTGCGTTTAAAGATATGGGACTTGCCCAACAGGTTTCTGCCACCTTTACCATGTCCCAGCTTCTATGTTATGCTGAGAATTCCTTTCATTAAGGCTGATGACAATATACAATTTTTCTTTTGTCCATAATTGTGTCTTGTTTGCATCATTTTAAACCAGTTGTACATGGCAATCATTTCTCATAGATAAAGGATTTTACTCTTGACTACTTTGAAGGGTTTGTGTGAAACTAAAAACTCCCTTCAAACAAGAGAGGAGCAGAAAAAGCTCTTTGAAAGTAGTTGATAGCCTATCCCAGGTAGTGTGATTTGGTATCAGATCAGAGGAAATCTGTACAACAATAAATTGAGAAAGAAATGTGGAATAGCAGTGTTTTAATCATGCATTTGCTTAGCTGTGTTATACTCTTTGTGTCCTGTCTATTCTTCCTACTCTTCCTTCCTTCTGCTCTCCTGATTGGTTAGGTTTATTGTGAATTTTTTTTGAAGGATAAAAAATTGCTTAGAAGCCGTAATTAACACTTTGTCAGTCTCTTGCCCTCATGTTCACCCAGAGAAGGAAGAGTTTTCAGGTAATTGTTTAACAACTAAGTCTGAGGTACATCTGAACTGTAGTTTAGTACAGAGCAGCATTAGAGCTCGCTGATGTCTAATTGATTAGTAAATTACTTCATTGACTCTCTTAATGGTTGAATGAACTCGAGGTCTGCACTTCCTTAATGAATGAAGGCATGGTCTTTATCCCATGGCACATTTAACTTCTGACTGATACCGCCACTGAAAATCTAAGCCAGTCTTATAAAGCACTTCTTTAGTAAAGTATGGGAATAAATAAGCGTTTTTTAAGAGTGTTCTTTTATTTTAAGCTGCCTATCATTTTCCCCTTTATGTCCCTGTGGCTTGGTGGAAGATCTGAGTCATCAGGGGGAGTAATGAGAGCAAAAAAACCTTGATTAATAATTTTGCAAAGTTGATGCGTGACAGAAGGAGCTGCATCAAACCTGGCATGAGGGCTTGAGAAGGGCAGGCATACAGGAAATAGAACTTCCCAGAAATATGGGTTCAGGCTTAATGGTGGAGGATTAGTTTGTCAGGAAAAAACGTAGGCAGTAATCAGAACAAATTAAATCTGTGCACCTGTACATTTGCAGGTTTTAGTTGGTATGCTTAAAGCATGCAGCTAGTGGATAATTACAGTGATGTGACCTGTGATTCTGTGAGGAGATCAGGTGGGGAAAGCAAGAAGGATCTTTTAGTATTGACTGGAATAGTCAATAATAATGTCTGTGAAAACAGTTCCCTAAGTTTTAATAGTCAGGAACTTCTCTCTGATATCTAAATAGAATTGAGTTTTTCTTACTGTGAGCTTGTGTTTAATTAGAGTGTCCGATCTGACCACTAATCCAATCAGTTTAGCATGAGCAGCACCTTCACTCCTGGCAATAGGAGACAGAACTATTCCTGGAAAAATGTTCACCAAACAACCTAAAGTTCCATAAAGCTCATCCTACATCACGGATCTCTACAGCTGTGACTCTCAGCTGCTCTGGAAGCTGTCACTGCTGGACAGCTGTCCATGAAATAACCAGGCTTCAGAATTAGCAGGGCTTCAGAATGAGCAGCTGCAGGCAAGGTAAATGAAAATGACAGAGTGAAGACTGCAAAGGTCTTTTTAAAGTGTTTATTCAGTTGTTTTTTCAACAGATCCTCCAGCTTTTTTTCCACAGGTCAGCCCATCTCTCTGGAGGGGAGCAGCCCTACCCAACAGAGCTGGGATGTCACCTGCTGGCCTTGGGTTTGTCACAGCCCTCCGTGGCAGTAACCATTACAGCTGGGGCTGTAAAACTTCATGTTATATCTTCTCTCAGCCACACACTCATAAATTCCATTTTGAGCTGATATTTTACCTACCTGTCCTTTCCAGTGCACATTTTGAATACTCAAAGTGTGTTTTGAGTGCTCAGGGTAGTCACTGAGATGTGCATGATATATTTTTTCCTGAAAAGAAAATAGAAGTGTGACAGTAACTTAATCTTGGACATGATAAAATTTGTATGAAGATGAAAATTTGTGGACAGGGGTCAAGACTTTGCAGCATGAAAGATTTCTGTGTATGCACTATGACAACCTGGAGAAACACATCCAGGAGGTGAGGAATTGCCCCTTGTCATCTCTGTGAAATGTTCAGTTGAAATAAAATCTTCCTTGCTTTTCTTTGACCACGTTGTTTATAGTACACTGCAAAATGTGTGGAAAACTCAGCTCCTCACAGCTTGAATTTTGATTTGCTTAATTAAAAAATCACTACTAATATGATTGTGTAATAAAATATTCAAGGAACTGTATTTTGTGAGGCAAAAGGATTTTGTTTCTCAGTAGTACTGATGCAAAACTGTGGGGGTTTTTTATGAACACCTCATCCTATTTAAAATCATAATTTGAAACACTAAACAGAGTTTGCTTTAAGATGCTTGGCATGACTAGGTATATTTTTAAAAAGTAGACACGTTACCTTCTAAAAAAAAGGGTCCTATACTAAAGTTAGTATGTATGATATGATTGATATGATTGATATGATAGATATGATGGACTAGTTCCTCTGGTTAAAAGTTAGAAGGTTTAATGTGAAAAATTCACCTGGAAAAGGTTACCAGGTTTTATCAATTAAGCTGATATCCATGTGGTTTTTTTTTCCTTTGTTAAGGGAAGTTAGGCAGGGATGTGAGTGTTAGGCAGCACTCATCAGCACAAGGAGGAACATTCCCCCAGTTCCTCACCCACCCCAGGGACAGCAGAAATTCCTCCTGCTGCTGTGTTCTGGATGACCAAGACAGACACAGTACAACAGGCAGAGCAGAGCCTGTCCTGTCACAGACTGCACAGGGCTGAGCAATTGGAACCCCTGGACATCCCTGATTGCATCATTTGCTCCACCTGAAAACACTTCACTCCCCACCGGGCCCCAATCTGGCCCAGCTGGCTGTTCCCAGGGTATATAAAGCAGCTTTACCACTTTCACAGTTAAGTGTGCTGACATTTACTTCTCGTCCTTCCAGAGGCTCCCTGAGTGGTTAAGGTGAGTACATGATCTCTAAGGTTTATTTATATTGTAGTTCCTGATATTGTACCACTAAGAGAAGAGGTGTGAGTTCTGAGTTTGAGTGACTTAATGATAACAGCAACAAAAATGCTGAAACAAGGTAGTTTTGCTGGAGCTCTTTTAAGATAACACATATCAGATAAAACATTGCAGACCATTTCCATTAAAGTATATGTGTTGTGTAGGATAGCAACCCTGATAGTTTAATAAGGTAACAGTATTGATTGAAATGCTTTGGGGTTTGTTCTCAATAAGTGAGAGCTTCATGGAGGAGTAATTTTTCCTAAATAAGTTGGGATGATGTTTTAAGAAGTGATTAAATGTCCAGAGCTGGTGCTGCTTGAACTCAGATGAGTGTGCAATTATTGCTGACTGGCACGCGTGGTTTATCTGTACAATTTTCCCTGAAGATGAATACTGAGCCTTAGTACTTCAGAGATGAACTTGCCTGGTTTAAACACATTCATGATGTAGCTGTGAAAACAGAAAAGAGCTCTGTGATGAATGTTCATTTTTGCAATGTGCAGGTACCGTGTGTGTTGGCAAAGTACTTGTTGATGGTTTCACCACACAGTCCAAGGCCATTGCTGCTGCAAATTATTGTGTCAGGATTTTTTTATTAAACTTCAGTACTTGAATCATGCTTCCTTTGTTTTTGAAGCTATAACTACTCTTATCCCTGACTGCTGTTTCTAATTAATGGATTTGGTATGGTCTGATCTTTATTCTTGGTGCTTTTCCATAGAACTTTGATTTGGGGTAATTAAGTAGTACAATGAAAGAAATAAATTTAATTACTGCATTATAGTTTTGCCTTTTTTTTTTCATCTAGTACATACTATGTATTGTAACTGAAAGACTTTTTAAAAGTGCTGAAGGAGAGAGGGAAGGCAGCTTACCCCACACAGCTGCCAGCTTGATTCAAGGGGAAATAGTGTGACAAGGCTTTTTTTGGTGGCTGGGCCATGAATCTGATGCTCCCCTGTGTTTTCCCTCTGCTCTGTGTTAGCTGTTGTGCAGACAGCCAGACTCGACGCTTCTGCAGATAAAAATTGTTGTTCCGTGCGTGTAGAGTTGTGAAAATGGGGTTTTGCATTGTAGTTATACTTTTAAATGACGCTGTTTGCAGGTCGAATTTATATTCATTTCAAAGGTAAATCTGAAGAACCATCTGCTCACAAAAAAAGCAGCCAATGAAATTACATTTCTCCTTTGTACTCTATCAATCAGCTATTTAAACATGCAGGTGGGTGAAGGGGGGGGAAACTACTTTGAACACATTTTCTGTACTTGTGTATTAGGAGTGTTAACACTGTAAAAAATTATATTTGGAGCATAGCCTCAGAGATATTTGGCATATGTTGTATTTTAGTATGATTTCTTCCCAAACGGTGGACAAATTAATTGGTAGGAAAAAGAAATCACAACAAAATCTCATTTTGTCTTTACCTTGGAAGTGAAAGAATATTGGGTGGGTTGGTTTTTTTGGGGTGGTTTTTTGTTTTGTTTTGTTTCTTTTTTTTTTTGTTTGGTTGACTATACTTGCAAAAGAAAAAAAGTATAAATTAATTTCTTCCTTCCAGTCCTTCCTTTCCAAATCCTCATTCAGATAGTCACAGATTTTGAATAAACTTCACTCTAAACGTGAAGTTTATTCTAAACTATATTCCAAGGACATAAATGCAAGGATACTGGCAAAGGGTGATAAAGCTCATGGAAAGCCTGAGTATTCAAAAGCTTAAGGATAAATAGGTATTCAGCATTACAGTTTGGATCCATATTCATGTCTCCACTAAACGCTTCTTTGAAAGTGGAATGAGAAATTAAAGAATACATACATTGCCTGTTTGCTCTCTCCTGCAATAGCAGCTTAAATGATTGCTCCTGGAATACTGAAAAAAAAAAAAAAAGTCTTTTCAATATTTATAATATTGTCCCCCACCCACCCTCAAGTATAGGGGACTGAAACTATTTAAATGGTTTTGGGGATTATTTTTTTGCCCCTATTTATTCTGAGTCTCACCTTCAGAATATTTGGATTTGGGTGGAAAACTTTGGACAGTGCTGGGTGTTTGTTTTTAAAGCAATTTTTTCCTTTATGTTAAAATTTTTCTAGCTCTTCCCACATCATCCTGTGAGATTCTGCTCCAAGCAGTTTGGATTTAAACTGTACTGTAAATCCACGTTGCTGTTGTGCTATCCTATTGTTGATGATTTGATAATGGGTGTAATGGATTATTCAATGTGTGTATACAAAAAAAGAGTGGAAATGAGATAAGCAGATGTGTTGCCTCTAACTGTTTTGAGGGGTTTTTTTTCTCCTTTTATGCTGATGTGTGATTTAATGGAGTGCTAAGATGTGCACAGATTAAGGTTTCACAAGCAGAATTGATCTTTGTTAGAAATCTGTTCTGATCTTCCCTACATGTCTTATCAGAAAGGATTTGCCTTAAACCCAGATATCAAGAAATGAAACTCGAGGGACCTGACCTTCATGGGCAGAGGCACAGAATGGATGGAGAGCAGGAATTTGGGGTGTTGCTGGATGATGCCCAGCCACGGCGGCCCAGAAAGCCAAATATACCCCAGGCTGCCCCAAAAAGAGTGAACAGAAGGTCAAGGGAAGGGGATTCTCTCCCTGAACTCTGTTCCTGACACACACACCCCACCTGGGGTACCCAACATAAGGATGTGGCTTTGTTGGAGCAGTTCCATAAAGATGATCAATGGGCTGGGGAATGTCTTGTATGAAGACAGACTGAGAGAGTTGGGTTTGTTCAGCCTGGAGAAGGCTCCAGAGAGACTTTATAGAATCTTCAAGTACCCAAAGGGGCACCAAGAGAGCTGGAGAGGGACATTTTATAATGGCAGGGAGTGATAAACAAGGGGGAATGGCTCCAGACTGAAGGAAGGTAGGTGTAGATTGAATATTGAGAAGAAATTCTTTATTGCAAGGGTGGGAAGGCCCTGGAATAGGCTGCCTGGAGAAGCTGTGGAGATGGAGGATCTGTCTCTACTATGTGTTAAGCTCCAGCAAAGCTGAGCAGCTCACCAAAGGTAAAGTGAGCTGAGGTGGTATTAGTTGTTTTTAGAAAAGGTTCACAATAAATATCCTAGGCTGCCTCGGAAAGAGTGAGCAGAAGGTCAAGGGAAGGGGTTCTCCCCTTGAACTCTGTGCCTGAGACACACACCCCACCTGGGGTACCCAGCATAAGGATGTGGCCTTGTTGGAGCAGTTCCAGAGTGAGCCATGAAGATCAATGGGCTGGGGAATGTCTTGTATGAAGACAGACTGAGAGAGTTGGGTTTGTTCCTCCTGGCGAAGGCCTCAGGGAGACTTCATAGCACCTTCCAGTACCCAAAGGGGCACCAAGAGAGCTGGAGAGGGATGTTTTATGACATCAGGGAGTGACAAATGAGGGGGAATGGCTTCAGACTGGAAGAAGGTATATTTATTTGGATATTGGGAAGAAATTCTTTATTGCAAGGGTGGGAAGGCCCTGGAATGGGCTGCCTGGAGAAGCTGTGGGGATGGATGATCTATCTCTACTATAAGTCAAGTTCCAGCAAAGCTGAGCAGCTCACCAACAGCAAGGTGAGCTGAGGTGGTGTTAATTGCCTTTAGAAAAGGTTCACAATAAAGGCAAATGTCTTCACTCCAGTTTCCTTATTTAAAGAAGGTTGTACTAGCTCAAATTGTCTCTGTGAGGCCTCATCAGAATAAAAGACAAATTAGGAGCCCTGCAATGTACGTTCAAGGATCATTGAGGGCCATCAGCAGTCTCACTGAAGCTGATGAATGTTTTCTGTTGACTCCAGGGGGTGTAGGAGGAAAAGGGGGCCTGTGTAATTTATAGTGAGAGTCTTAATGGGAAAATTTCCTTTTCATCCCAGTGAAATTACATTGATCCAGACGTTTAATTGTGCTCTTTATTAATGACTGGATGACCTCAGCTAAGATTTTTAGCCCATTTTGACTTGAAAAATGTCTCTGCTGTTTTGTTCTCCTACAAATGTTCTGGAGGATTAGAGAAATTGGTTACAGTGACCTTTCTGCCCCGTGGTTCTCATCTGCTTAGTACAATTGTGTTTAGAAGGAAACAAGATCTGCTACATATTTAGAAATTGAAATAGTGCTGTGTGTCTATTTTTCCATGAGATGTACTCTCATCCATCATTATGCAGTCTCTGATAGATTTAATAGTTATGATAGCCTTAATTTATTTATTTATACCTACAGATCCATCATAACTGAAATGTCCCAGACAAACCCTTCTATTCTGATTTGTTAATTGTTAGTATTGTGCTATTGCTTTACTGGAGTTATGAACTGATCATGTAACAACAAAAGAAAGTTTTGGCTTGTAATAAGCAAATTTCTTCTAAGCAAGTGTTTTTTTTAAAACAGACTTTGTACAAGAGAGTAACTTTAAAGTATTAAGTGGAAAGGTTGGTTTTGGATTATTGTTCCATTTTACAGGATATCAATTTAAATCTATTAGGCTGGCTAATGGCATAATGCTGGTATCTGCATGAGAGATGAATTCTGCTCTTGCAAGCAGAAATTGTTTAAATTGTGAAAGCTTCATTTCAAATATTAAATATTGTATCATACTTTTTTACACTAATCCTTTTAAACAGCAAGCATAATATTTTTGTGTTTTATGAAGAACCAGGAGTTTTAGTGCATATCTCTACAATATAATTGTAGGATATTTGGAGTTTTGACTGGAGAAGAAGGGATTCAGAGATTAAATCTGCAAGTGTAACATGATGCTCTTGGACAGAAATAAATCAATCTACCTGTGGCAATACATTCATCAGATAATAATGTAAATTTTTCCCTCTCCTTATTCATATTTAAATTAATCATAGTAGTTGAAAATATTAGATAATGATATAATTTTAATGACCTGCCTGACCTTCCACCCTTTCTGAGCCAGAACAGCCATTTGATTTTTTTAATGAGCACTTTGAAGGAATAACACCTCTGGGATTAACAACTTGAAGGACATGTAAAGGGAGCATAGGGTAGACAGAATGGTGTTCATTGTTCAAAATAATGTTAAATGATACAGGAAGAATCTGAATTCAAATTGCAATTGAATTAATTGAAATAGGTTATTTTTATGCCAGATATCCCACTGAACATTTAGAAGCTGTGGTAAACATGGCCTATTATGAGCCATGTAGTAAATATGTTTTAAAACAGTTGGATGCTTGTCTGCTAGCTGACATATTTTTTTTTTGGGACAGGACTCTATTCTATGGAATTTGTTTTTAGGTCTCATCTGTTAATTTGAGAAGTTCTAACAGTGTCATGATCTCAAAACCAAAAAAAAAGTGAGTGTGACTGCCAGTGGCTCCTGGATGCTCAGAAATGGAAGCATCTTTAATATTATTGCAATCCTGCTATGATTTAACTCTCAATTCTACGTTGTTATAGTAAAAATTTTCCTTAATAAAGAGAAGGCCTTTGGTCCACTGTACAGGGTAAAATATCTCCTGGAGATGAGTTTAATTACACTCATATGGAATGCAGTTAAACAGCTGTGGTGAAGCTTTTTATTGCTGCCACATATTGATGTTTCCAGGCCTCCTCATATGGAGGAGCCAACTTTCAGCTGGAGTTATTGCATTCCAAATGTTTACTTAGCATAAAATCCACCCGTGTGAAGGATTGCTTGGGTGTGACAGATGGCATATTCTGTAATATGAAGAAACAGTTTGGGGCAGAATTAATTATTTTATTTTTAAAATAAATTTAAACCCCACCTTTTTATCTTTTAAGTGATTGGCAGATTTTTTTTTTGCCTGCTTTTTTGTCCTTCAGCATTTTTAAGGTTTTAACACAGTTCTCTGTATTTTTTTCCCTTCTTGTTTGAAAATATTAGTCCTTGCTGTTTGCTGGGGTTTTTTTCCCCTGTTGTTGGGGGCAGTTGTGTTTGGCTTTTTTTTTTACTTAGGTTGTGGACAGTCTAAATAATTCCTTGGGCTGTATTTAACTTCTGCACCAAATTAAACCAGACTGGAGAGGAGAGTATGGGAGCAAAACTTCAAAGCTAAATGAAAAATGAGAACTGGTTCTGGTTTGAGTGGTTCATGTATCTAGTTAAACTAGCTGAGTGCACAGGCTGTGGAGCAGAAGGGACACTTGGGTGTGGAAAGGTATTTCAAGGTGGTGTCCTTCTCTGATGGGAAACAGAAAGAAAAGTAATTTCTTATTTGTGGAACATGGGAAAACTTACTGTGAAAGAGATGCTCTAATGGATTAAATTGTGGTTAAACCCAGCATATTTTGAGCTTTAACTCCCAAGTTTCTATTAAATGTGAAGGAGGAGCCAGGTGAGATTCAGTGATGTCTTTCAAAATCAGCAGTTAGTCAAAGCAAATAAGACAGACAAGATACAAGATTAGAAACTAGAACTCATATTTTAGTAGGCTGTCACAGCTATGGTAACACTGTCTTTGAAAATATTCAGACTTTTGTCTATTTGAAGATGTATTTAATTTGCTTGTGGATCTAGCACTTGCTTTGAAGAAAGTAAGCACTTATCCATGAGATTTTTATTGCTAGTACATAATCCTAGACAATTTCACCTAAAAACTCAGGTCACTTTTATTTTTGACATTTAGGGCCTCCTGCAAAGCTTTGTGCCATGCTGAGGTCTCTGGTCACAAAGAATGTCCAGCACAGGCTCCCATGGAGTGAGTAAAAGTCTGTTTGTAGGTTTGGATTTGTCCAGCTACCCTGGCACTGGGTGCATTATTTCAGTGTATTATTTGTAGCTGCTCTGTTGCTAAACTGAGGGCTGACAAATCTCAGTAAATAATTGTGAGTGTTCAATGATATTGCAGCTCCAACATTAGACTCTTAAACAGGCAAATATCTGCCATCATACCTTAAAATGAGGTGCTATTTGAAGTGTTTAATCTGTGATTAGGAGATATTAATAACAAATAGTATCTCCCAACAGAGAACACAGGTCATTAATCACATAAGCTGTGGCTGAAGTTTATTCTCATAAATCACTAATTCCTACAGCATTCCTTTTAAACGTATATGCAGTGTGCTATTCATTTAAGAAACAAGAATACTTAAAATATCTGTTCATCATCCAACTACTTATAAATGAACATTTAATTCAAAAGAAGCCTGATAAATCTTCCTTCGATGTTTTGTTCATTACACCATTATGGCTGCTTTGTTTCTCCAGCACGTCTTGCTGAAAGTTGTAGAGAAATGTTGCATGATTTGCCTCAGCCTGTTGCAGACCTGGGACTATAATGACTGAGATCATTCTGTGGAGAGTGTTTTGCTGTTACTTTTATTTATTTTTTTTTTTGTAACTCATTCTTATTGGCTATGGGATGTATTTCTAGAACTGAAATGCCTTTAAGGAGGATATTTGGGGTTTTTAACTCAAGGAAAATATTTTGACTGAAACTAGACGGAATAAAAATTATTATTAATACTAAAAATGGAATATTTTTGTCAACTAGGCCAAGTGCCATGCCCTGTCCTTGGGTCACAACAGCCCCCGGCAGCTCCAGGCTGGGGCAGAGGGGCTGGAAAGTGCCTGGTGGGAAAGGCCCTGGGGGCAACAGCAGCTGAGCATGAGCCAGGTGTGCCCAGGTGGGCAGGAGGCCAATGGCACCTGGCCTGTCCCAGCCATGGTGTTCCCAGCAGGACCAGGACAGTGATGTTCCCCTGGCTGGGCACTGTGAGGCCACTCCTCAAATCCTGAGTCCAGCTCTGGGCCCCTCACAACAAGAGACACTGAGGGGCTGGAGTGTGTCCAGAGAAGGGAACAGAGCTGGGGAAGGGTGTGGAGCACAAACCAGAGGAAGAGCAGTTGATAGAGGAAAGAAATTTCTAAATTGTTACTGATACCTTAGGTGATATGACATATTAAATCTTATTAACCATAAAACAGAATATGGACAAAAAATAAAAGGAAAGCCTTTTTTTGTAGTTTGCAAAACTGTCTTGTGCCATTCTGGGCTTTGTTTTCACTCAAATGGTCAAAAAATTCCATCTCTTTGTCATTGGTGAGTACTGTTGTACATTTAAATCCTAACCCCAAAATCTGCCAGTATTCAAAAATTCATATTAATCAGAGCAAAGTTTCTGAGAGACTGTACAACAATGTTGGCCATGTTCAAGATGATGTAAGATTACCCCATCCCCAGTGCAGAGCAGAGATAATGAAGCAGATTCTGTTTCTGCCCTGCAGTGATTCCCCAGCCTGAGTTCAGGGGTTGTGGTGTGGAAGGTCAAAGGGATGATTCCAAGTCAGCAAGGGGAAGTCCCAATTACTCCAAGCCCTTGAGATTAAAGCACTTGTTTCAGTGCTCAGTTTTTTTCAAGACTGAGCTGAGGAGAGCAGCTTTCTGCCTAAGCACTCTGGGCTGAGGTCCCACTCTGTTTTTGAAGGTGCTTCTTATAGATTGCCTTAAGTGCAAAGTATTAAGTGTAAGAGCTCTGTTCTGAGCATTTATGAAATTCCTCTGCTGGCATATTGCTATCATCTGCATCCCAAAATAATCTCATTAGTATATAATGGACCATGTGCACGAATGATATTTCAATCTCCTGTCTTTTTTGGAGTGCAATGCATGCACATCACTGGATTTGTGCACGCTCCACAGCGATATACTCATTTCTGAACAGCCTTTTTTGAATGATGTTCCCAGCAGAGCCTGCATAAACAGTGAGCTGAAGAGTGGCCCTGGGGCAGAGTGCTGTGATATAATAGCAGTGTGCCCATGTTCAGGCATTCAGCCGGTGAGTCATGAGAGGTTTAAAGGCTTTTTGTATTTCCCTGCTGAAAGATTTGAGGAGGGGGGGGGGAACTTCAGGCAACCCAAGTTATGTTGCCCTAATCTCTGGAGAGCAGGGGAAACCTGCTCGTGGTAAATCTTTACTAGGAAAGGCTCAGGTTTCTTTCCCAGACCAGATGCTTGCTTGAGATATTAACAAAAAAATCACTTTTCCTCTTTGTGCTCTTATCCATCTTTGGAAATTAAGGACTCTGAGCCTTTGAAGAGTGCTGAACGAGCGAGTTACACCCTCCCCCAACAGAGCACACAGACCTCATCGTGGATTTTGGTGTTGCAAAGATCTTCCCAAGGATTCCCCATCCCAAGAAACACATCAGAGAGTGGATCTGGATCTGTTGTTTCTGTCTACCAGTGCTGAGCTGCCCTTTTTTTTGGCTCAGGTTAAATGTTAACAGGCAGGCTCATCCTGGGCTGGATCCCTGCTGTTTCTGCAGCCCCCAGGTAGTGGCATGCAGGAAGAGAAAAAGCTGTGTGCTCCTCTGTCAGCCTCTTGCTAACAGTAAAATGAATTCTTGTCTCCCTTTTCCAGAAAGGTCATGCAATAGTTTTTCTTTATTGTGGTGATCTGATCTGCATTGTGTGCAGCTTGGTCAGGCTGAACAATATGACAGGGTAGCCAGTGCTTTAAGGTTGAAATCACCATCTCTCTTGTAATAAAAAGAAAAACCAAACAAAAAAAATCCCATTTTGTCATGATGACAATGACCAGAAGCTCTGCTGGTTTTCACTGTCATTTCAAGCCTTTATTCTCTTTGTAACTCCTGACTATAAATCATCTTCAATGCTTGCTGTACACAGCATTTGTCAGGACATATAAACTGCTGATTATTAAACTGTTTTCCCCAGTCCCATTCTCCATGAAAGGCTGCTGATGCCTCTGGTTTAGTAAAATATTTTCCTGTCAACAGGAAATTATTCCCCCTTTTGTATAAAGAGAAGATGAGATTACTTTGTCATATTCATGTAGCACTGTATTCTTCTGGGGCATTCTATAGCTCATTGAACTTTGTGCAGCACAATAATATTTTATCCAAAGAAAATAAATCAGCTTCAAGCTATTAGTCTAAGATAGCAATAAGAAGGGAGAGGGGAATTTCCTGCATCGTGCAAGGTATTGCTGTGTTTTGTTGCTGTAATGAGGATTAGAAACAAAAAAAATAACCAATGAAGAGTTCAGCAGCAGGATTCCTGTCTTGCTCCTGTTGCATTCCATCCAGGAAGAGCTCTTCAATTACAAATGTGTGCAGATATTGAACAGGAACTAGGTTGGAAACAACAAATTCTTCCATTTTCCCCACACTTTGTCATTTTTCCCTTTCTTCTTTTTCTCTACCCTACTCCTATTACCAAATTATTTCCCTCATTTTCTCCAGTCAAAATTCTTCACCTACACAGGTTGACAGCCTCATCCATACTGTCCACACAGACTCTTGCTTGTATTTTATGAGAAAATTGGCAGAATATGGCCTGACTCACCTCTAACAATAAATGTAGATATTTTTTTCCTGCTGGGTCTCTCTGCTTGTATTTTGGACATTAGATCAGTTACATTCATTTACTGTTGATCAAGCCTCAAAAATTTCAGCAGTGTGTTTGTTGTTTTCTTCAGAGCAGGAAGAGCTTCAGGATCAAGAAGTCCATCTTTATTTTCTGTCTGCCTCAAGTGCCCCTCTGTGCTGCCAATAAAGTCAGAGGTCCAGTGTATATATGCTACACTTTGAAATCTTGAAGTGAGAATTTCTATCATTGAGACTTTTTTCTCAATATTGATGTTGTGAGTGTCTTCAGTGTTCTGCTTTTGCAGCAAGTGGCAAATCCAAGTTCAGTGCAGAGCTCTGAAGGTGTTAGGGAATTATTCTTGTAGGTATTTATATGTCCTGGGCTTGATTTATCTCATTTGGACCTTTCTAACTGAGAATGGCACTGACAGAGTGAGAAAAGAATCAGGCCAGAAGATGCTAATTTACATTTTCAGCTTCAGAGCAAAGCATGGATGTACTCTTCCAGGCAAATGTTAATAAGCTTTTGGTCTTTAAAAATGTAAATAATTTATTGAACTTCTACTGCATTTGCCATGATTCAGAAGAGCAAACGTTAACTCTGCAACATGAAATAATTCCAAAGCAGTGGAAATGGATGCAACGGTGAATAAAATTGAGTTTTGGACATAAAATGTTATAATTATAATGATACTGACTGTAATTATTAAATGCAAATCAAAACATGAAGTTTTAGGTTTTGGCACTCCAAGGGCAGCCAGGGTTCCAACCTGTGCCACCTTGCAACTGGGAGAAATCCTGATCTGTTGGAATTTTCATGGAATTTTAGGTGGCAGAAGCCCAGTGCCAGACAAAGGGAGTTAGGCATGAACAGTGGCCCTTTTCCCTGGGAAATTCAACTCAGCCCCCCAGGTTCCTGATCTCAGTTTGCAGCAGGCATCTGGCACTCCAAATTTAATTTTTAAAAGGAAGCTGAAGGTGATAAACTTTGCTTACCTTTATTTCTGCTAAATCATGTCTTCAGTTGCCAAAATTATTGGAAGATACAGTGGCTGGCAGAATTGGCCTATTATTATTTCTAGTGAACTGCCCTTGAACTAAACTCTCTACAACTGTATCTGCAATCATGAGCCTCTGTGGCATTTCAGTGTTTGATTATTATTATAACCCTATTAATTCTCTAGGTGTGATTCTGTTTAAAAGGGTGAAGGGAAGTGGTGGAGCCAATCTCATTTCACTAATGTAGAAGCGAAATTTGTCTCCACAGCCCTGTGAAATCTGACTTGTAGCTGCTGTTGTGTGCCAAGATGAGTAAGGGTGGTGGGGAGCTCTGAGCTATCTTTTCCAGCTCTCTCTAAAATGAAATTGAGTGCACCAAATGTTACAACATTAAATCTCCCTCAACTTTGGCTTTTGTTACCATTATATCCAGAACAGTTAGTGCATTATTTATAAGTAACTTCTCATTTCAAGCATTCAATATAGAACTGACACTTCACTCATGTGTTTGTGTGCCGTTTTATTATGAAGATTTTCAGCACTTCTTTCTAGTGTCACATTTATGTAACATAAATTTGATGCTGTAGGGTGCAAAAGCTCCTGTTTCATCTGTTTTCACCCGAATTGTTTGACCTTTCTCCTTTCCCATGCCCATCCCTTTGGTTTTCTAGTAGTAATCATCTGTAATTCTCATTGGTGTGTGATGCATCAGTACAGAAGCAAAGGTTCCTGAAGGAATCCTGGACTAAAAGTGCAAAAACCCTGACTTCAGGCTCATTTGGAAGAGCTGGCTTACAGTCCAGATGTAGACTGAGATCTGCATTATTCCAATTTAAATTAAAGCTCTCACGTTTTTAGTTCTGTATAATCAGGCCTGTAACCTGAGGGTCCAGGGTTCATGTCTCTGTTTGGGTGACAACCTGCAAAAAGAAAAAGGGACATTACTCCATGATCAATATGATTGAAATAAGTCATTTTAATAAATTTTCCAGTTTCTTTTACACAATTCTTAGCTTTAATCATGAATTTCATGCTACTTTACAATTGGTTGCCCCTAGAAGCATGCATTAGCCTTTTAGTCTCTATTGGCTAATTCTTCTTACATACACAGCAAAATTATACATATAATTTTTTCTGGCTTTCTTCTGATTCCCACATTTCTGAAGTTGTTTGCCATCCTTTGTTCTTCATCTGTGACTTTCTGCATCTTCTTGGTGTGTGACTCCTTCATCCTTGAAATGGTTACAGGCCCATCCTTTCACACAGGCTGGATTGCTCACATGCCCCCATTGATGGCAGAACTCATTCTCCACACCTGAAGGATTTTATGTACTGGAAACTTCTCTCTTTTGTCACTAAGGAAGAGTAGAGGGGGGATAGTCAGCAGTGTAAGAAACAGAAGTAATTTAACTGAGCGTTGCTGAAAATCCCGCTGTCTCTCTTTAGAGTTTACCCACAGCTGTGGTATATTACAGTTCAATCATTCTGTGCTAGGTATTTCTGAAGGAAACATTGCATCATAGAAAATTTAGTATATAGAAAACATTTTAAGTATAGCTGTGGCTTACAGACTTACAGTACAAGTTATGAAAACCTTTCTGTTGTATCAAAACTTCCAATTCTTCAAAATTGTGGGTTTGGTTTAATTTGCTTCCTCTTTGGTCAAGTCCTTTGCCAGGCTGTCAAGGTTGGGAAATACCAATCTTAAAAACCATTGTTTACCTGAGAAAGGTGATCTGACCTTAAATTATACGCCTGGGACTTACAGGTTTTAAATTTAATTGTGGTTTCATTTTTGGGATTGCAAGATTTTTGTTCCAATTTGGAAGATATTTTCCTCTAGAAATTATTGCTTAATATGCTTACATAAAGCTCTTGTTAGCAAATACTGTTTTCATGATTGTAGATGGAATTTAGATTTGGGTTTTTTGCAGTCAGATATTGTTAAATTATTCAGAGCAATATCTTCAAATAGAAATAAACCTTTGCAGACTGATCTGTGCTGCTCAGCCAGGTATTTACTTGTATTTACTGCAGTCGATGCAATTGGTTTAATCTAAATGTGATATAATATTGATTATATCTGTAAACAGTTCTAGGAAAGAAAATGGGCATGTTGAGCAAGAGTTATCTTCCATAAGACTGTGCTGAAGAAAATTAATTTTATTTCTACTGAGAAGTAATTCTAGCTTTTCTGAACCTTTTTTCTTTCAAAGAATAAGAATTTGCTTGCACCTTTTTTTGGGGAAATATCTATATTTCTAAATATATTCAATTTTTGTATATGTGTGAATAAATATACTTTACAGTGTTTTTTCTTGCTTCCAACACCAATTCCTCTGTTAGTAACTTTCCCCTCGGGAGGAACTTACAAGAGAAATAGTAAAGCATTATTTTACAAATGGAATACCTAGAGATGATATTTCATTTAAACTCTGACTACTCTAACTCTAGCTTTGATCTTAATGTGCTACTGTAAAAGTAAATTTATTCCCGAGGAGAACTTAGTTTAACTGTAAGTAAATATGAATATACTTTTCTGAAGTATGCTGAGTATAATGCAGCATATAAATTAGTTTAAAATGACAATTTAATAAGTTTTTTTCTGGTAGACTGAACATGTAGTCCCCACATAATTTGATTTAAAAATTTTATTCTACAATGGAAGATTAATATTTATGTATGTGTTCTTTGAAACTAGGGACTATAAGCTGGATGTTGCATCTCTGTAGGTCTAACACAAAAACTTGCTGTGACAGTTTCTCGTTTTGTGCTTAGAAGGGGGTCCAGGTTTGTGTGGGTGTGTGATCAGTGCTGGGGGTGTCTGGAGAGGCAAAATTGGTGTTTCCACCCAGTTTCAAATTTAAATGATCACATTTCTTTTTTTGGTGGAGATGTGATAAAGTGTGAGATGAGATTGACTGAGAGAATCTGAAGGCAAGGGCTACATGATATGGGAGGTTCACAACTGCAGTTTTTCCTAGGCAGCTGCTTTTGTGGAAGTTAAAAGCCAAAATCAGACTGTTCCTTCCTGTTAAAAGTTACCACAACAAATCAAGAGAGACTTCTTTCTCTGAAAGGACTGATGGGGGACTGTTTGAGTCTGAGTGGAACTGACCCAGAGTTCCGAGTTTTGTTTTTGTACATTGTCTGTGAGAAAGAAAAGAAGTTGCTGGCAGAGGGGGGAGTGTTTTGAAAGTTTCATTTTGATTCTCACTTTCTTTTAGTGTGTGTTAAATCCATCTTTATACCTTTATGTTTGGGCCTACTTTGCTTTTCTCCTGATCCTATCTCGCAGCAGAAAAGACCCTCAAACTATTACACAAATTGGTGTGTTGGGAGGGAAAGAAAATTTCAGTGCTGCTGTCACTGCAGAGGCACCTGCCCACACCTTCCTGTCCTTCAGCAGCTGAACAGAACAGGTGTGTCTGAAAAAACAGCAGTGACAGGGCAGCAATCCCTTTTAAAGAGGCCTAATTCCTTATTTTAGGGTTTTTCTTATCCTCTTCCCAAATTGTTTCCATAATACCTTGCAAGGGAGGTTTTTGTCTCTGCAGTGTGCAATGAGCAGCCAACATGAATATTTTAAAAATACCTCTGCTGATCCAGTGCCCTTCTGGAATATTTTAGAGAAGGTGGCAACCTTATTGAATTGTTTTTTATAATGCATATCCCAAATGAGGCTCATACATTTATTTCTTTTGTCCTTTTGGTCTGGCAATTTTCCTCTTTCCCCTATCTGCAAACATTTACTGGAACAGGCGTAGCTGATCAAAGTTATTTAGGATTCAGTTGCTTCTCAGTATTATCACCTTCCTAACTTCTTGTGGATGCAGAGTTTTTTGTGTTCACATCTAACAACAAGAAAATGCTGTCCCTGATGATGATTTCAAGGATCTGAAGGAAATACAGTAGATGTGAGACAGAACAGCTTTTTTGGGAGTGGTCATTAATCAAACTCAGAAGAGACAAAACCAGTTTAGGACAAGAAAATTAAAGATTCGTTGCTGTTCTATCAGGGCCTCCACTCCCATTCTGCTTCCTCCCTAATGGTTGCATTGAGTGCAACAGAAATGTGATGAAATAAATTGGTTCTGTGAGGTGTTGGAAGAATCTGAGATTAGTAAAATCTCCCATCTTTATCAAATTCTGGAGCTTGATTTATTTGTGTCTGTTTTTAGCCATGTAACTGAACAGTTATCCAGGGAAAGACTAGTACCTGCTTCAGATGTTTAGTTCACATTTAAGATTAATTTTTTGGTTGTTTTTAACTTGACTGGGAGGGTTTCTTAATTTTGCCTTTGATATAGACTGGGATGGCATGATCAAGATTTATGAAAAATGATATCAAGGTAATAGAAATCAATTAAGTTTTCATATGGGGAGAATAAATGATATGCCTGATTCCTGTCATCTCAGAGAAGATTATGCAAACTTCATCTTGGTGAAATGCAAGACATTAATTCTGCCTAGGATCTGTTATGTTTGTAAAAGCGTGCAGCAAAATTTGGCTTCAAGGGCCAATTTCCTTTAACAAAAAAAGTAGTCCTGAGGCTGAAAAATATGGTGATATCCATTTCATGTAATATTTCAAGTATTAGTCTTTATGCATTCAAAGCCAGTTCAATTTATCTTTTGAAATGCATATCCAAACATGTTGATTCTTCATATTTTTTGAACCAAAAGAAAGATATCAGAATAATTAACAGTACAGTATCTCTTAAAACGTCTGGGGGTAGGGATACTTTTTAGATAGTGTTCTTGAGTTGTTGCGAGGGAAGGAGGGATTAGCAATCAAAAATATTAATAATAAAATTCAGACAACAAGGTTGACTTCAACACCTCTGTACTTTTCATATATAAAGTATGTGGTTATTTGACTTGTGATTCTTTTCTTCCTTAGTAAAATCTCTTTGGAGGCCTTTTGGATCATTTAATCTTGTAGCTTCACTCCAAATAATAGGTTTAAATAGTTGGGAGGAGAGAAAGTGATCTGGTGCATAAGCATGCATGAAAAAACCAGTGGAGACCTCCTCCTTACCAGGTGTTTAATTCAGTTTAAATGTGTTCTCTCACTGTGGGGAATGATCCAAGAGGTCCATTCTCATTTTGACTTGAAATACTGAGGATGTAGAGGAATTAAGATGCCTGTTTTTTCTTCTGTTTCTTGTTACTTTACATGTTGCTCTCTCTGGGCAAAAATAAGCATAATATCCCTCTCTGGTAAGCCAGTGTGGAATGGGTTTTGACCTCTCGCCATCTATCAACTAAGAAATGAGAGAACTTGCAAGTTTTTCTACTTTTCTTTGAAAATAAATGTTTTTTGGGAAGGAAATATCATATTAACTCTAGAAAATAAAGTAATAAATAAAAAGAATATACTATATTTGTATAGCAATGAAAGAGGAAAAAAAAAACAGCCGAAAAGGTTTCTGGGGAGGAAGGAATATTACACCTATTAAACTCCACTGCCCCAACATCAAAACCAATCTTGTGTAGGAAGACAGACCAGTTTCAAGAAATTTTTCTACATTACTACTTCTGGATTTATCTCCTGGTAGGAAATCTCCCCATGAACTCTACACCCAGTGAATGGGAGAGCCATGAATGGGATAGAGTTCCTTGCAGGTGGAAAGCAGCAAATAAAGAATTTTTTTTTTCTAGCAAACATTGTGTTGAACAAGGCTCTTCACATACTCAACATCGATCTGAACAAAATCAAATTTGAGTTACTTTTGAATGCTCATAGCTAGATATGCATTACCTCTGCCCAAATAAGCTGTAGCCATTCCTATTTCTGCACGCTGCCTTTTGCTGAGGTGCAAATTGCCGTGTGGGTGAGCCAATGGATGCAGAGTTGTTTTTCAGATGGAATTGACACTGTTTTATGAGGAACACGATCTTGCTTTCCAGTGCCTCCTGCCTCTTTGCTGCCTCTTGTCTCTTAAACCATTTAATGCTTTTAAAGAGCTCCTCTGTAACGCTGCCAAAGGCAGTGCTTGCGTGGATTGTCTGCATTATAATTCCCAGCCACAGAAAGCTGAAGTTGTTTGGGCTGCTGCTCTCTGGCACTTCACGTTTTAATTTCATTTTTAACTGCTTTGTCGGATTAGCAAATAGTGATGAGACAAATGAATTCCGAAATATTGGAGTGCTTTTGTGGCCCATTGCTTTCCCTGGTAGTGATGGGCTGGATTCCAGTTGGTGTCTCAGTGGAGTGGAACGAGGTACGAGTTCTGTGATAACACAAAAAGACTCAGGAATTCTATGGCTCAGGGGGCAGGACAAGCAATGAGTGCGCTTGAAAAATCTTATAGGCTTTGGTTTCAGCTCTAAAGATCTGCTCTCAGAAGGCTGTAAAATGTGCCAGTCAGGTGGAGTCTGATTTTGGCATACATCTGAAAATACATCACCTGGCAGCCATAAGAATTTTGTTTGTTCCAGCAAATAAATGGGTTTTCTGGAAATGTCTTGATTTGTAACCTTTCTGTAAAGACCTATTTCCTCATCTCCATGGGCTGTTGCCCTTTTCATTAAACAGTCTGCTGTCTTTGCATATGTGGTGTTTATACAGTGAATACATATTTTAACATCAGAATTGGTAAGAAATTCTTTTAAAGCATTTTAGTGACTGCAGAATTGTGTTTTGCGCCATTCAAGGTTTCTGCTGAAATTTATGCCTCCTTGTGGTTTGAAAGCTTGGTAAATTCAGGCTGGGAAGTAAGGAAAAACCAGAAGATCTATTCCTTTTTTGTTCAGTTTTTTTTTTTTTTTTGTACAAGCAACAAGATTTATCTGGACTTCTGGAATCTGCAAGTTGTTTCACTTTTGTCTCATACTTTCTTTTATTGCTTTAATATGTGTAACTGTAAATATAGTTCCAGTTTCTGGTTCATGTGTGGATGGTTAGTGGTAATGGATATGTGGAGACAGGTGCTGGTTAACTCAAGATGAGTGGTTCAGAGAAATAACATTTTTTCCATTAAATGCACTCATTTACATCTGTAGCTGCCTCTTCTGTTGCTATTTAGGTGGAAGCATTGGTACAGCATTCACATTCCTTACTGTAAATAAATGCAGTATTTATTTATTTATGTGTTTCAAATTCCTCTTTAATTTAGATCAGGCTTGACCAGCTGTTGAAGGCAGCTACCCCAACTTGGTGGTTGCCTGCAGACACAGGTCAGTGAACTTCATGGTTCTTTCCAAGGTTAAATGTGGCTTTATTTTTATATTTCATTAATTCTGTGCAGCCAGTACTATTGTAATGTGGTAGTTATCATGAAATAATAAACCAGATTTCCTGCATGGACTTATTCACTTACATAGCCTTCCCAATCTCTTACACTAATAATTTTTAAAGAAGTTGAGCAGCTGTACAAGGTTAACTGGATTCATTTAATGACTGAGTGATTTCTGCCCCCACAGTCTGGTCTTGGCTAAAAATATTTATCAAAAACATGTCTTCCATTGTCAACATTTAGTTGTGCAAAGCTTGATGAAAAGCAGAATGATTCAATGTAATAGATGTCTGTCAAAAATAGACTTCAGGAAAAATGCATGCATCAGTAACATTTAATTTTACTGGGAGCAGAAGATCTATTTTTCATGCAGCATATCTAAATGAGGAATCCTCTGCTATAACAAAGCAAGCATAAACGAGTGCATCATTCCATACATTCTTTAAATGCATTCTTTTGCACCTAAATGCCACGTAATTCTGAGCTCAAAGCTTGGACCTTTTTAATTCCATTATGAAATTTTTGCAGATTGAAGGAAAAATGAATTCGACAAATATAAATATGTTCCGCATCACTGCAAGGATGAGAGGCAAGAGTTGTTTCTGAAAGCTGTTTTCCAATTGCTTTTATGAAATTCAGTGCAGGAAATTAAATAGATTTCTAGAATCTGTTTTTTAGAAATTATTGTCCTGGCTCCTTTGTGATTCCTTGCCAGAGCTAAAGGTCCAACTCAATCCAGGTTAGCAGGGGGCTGAGGAATGGCATCTTCTTTAGTACCGAGTACTCAATGGTATTTGGTGTGTGCCCAGAGTTTGGGTGTTTCTTTGAACTCTTTGTTCTGCTGCTCTGAGAGAGAAAACTGTAGATCTCCATCATTGTCAGGAGCTGATTGTTCTCAAAGACCTAATTACCGGGATACTGAGATGGTTCCTCTTTTGTGTCTTGATTTTTCATTCAGTGTTTGAGTGGTTAAATACCTATTGTGCTAGAGAGCAGCAGAGAAGCACCGATTTTACAGTTCAGTAGTTACAGTGCTCGTGTGGGCTGTGCAAAAACTGTTTGTCTCTGCTGTAGTTAACATTTATTCACATGAAACGAAGTCAGTCAGTGGAAGGGTTGGTGAGGAATCATTCCCAAAGCATCCAGTGGCTCATGAGGTGAAACCTGGTTGAGTGCAAGGCTAACCTGGGCTGGGATCTGAAAGTGGCTCTACTAAGCCAAATTGCTGAAAGGATCCTGATGCTTTGGGAAGGCTGAGCTGGAACAGAGACTGGACAGAGCCAGAGAATAAAGTAGAGATTTATTGAAAGGCCTTTAGGGGACACCTTGGGCAGGAAAAGAGCCTGGGCAGGGCTACACCCAAAATGGGCACAAAATGGAGCCAAAACGGGCATAAAATGGACAAAGTCACGAGGTCTCACACTTTGATAAGTTTTGGTCCATTTGCACACTGGGGTTTAATTGTCCAATCCAGCTCCAGGCTGTGAGCTCCCATCCTTCTTGTTCCTCCCTCCAGCCACCCTTGTTTGTGCTGTTGGGCTGAAAGTTGTCCTTGGTGTGCAGCAGGACAAGGATTTGTTTTGTGTCCCTGCTGTGTGCAGAGTGACACTGACTCTGAGCTTCATCAGGGTGGGTCGCTTTCCCTGTTACTTATCTTCAGGATCTGAATTCTGTGATAATGGAGCAAAACAGAACCAAACGAGGATTTTGGGAAACTGCTGCATTGGTAGTGTAAATAATGACAGTTCCTGGTTAATAAGATAATTTAAGGAAACTGTGGAAATGTGGTAATTCTCACATTCTTGTTAATGGTTTGGAACATGATAAATATTGAGTCTTTTTTCTTTGTAAAGCTGAGCAATGTGAGATCAGCTTGAAATCTGGGTATTATTTATTTTCAGTTTCTACCTGAGGAGCTGCACTTTGTTTTATGTTGTAGTTCATACAGAATAAATGCCACAGCAGACAGTTTTAGGCTATTTTATATTCAGGGTCTTTGTTATAGGGGTTTGTTTCAGGGCTTCTTTGGTCCATGGAGTAATGCATGGTTGACTAGTCAAACGTGAGTGCAAAATGCATCAATGTATTTTTCACCCTTGCCATAAAGAATTGGACAAACCCCATTATTCTGTTTTCTGCTTGTACGTGCCTGAAATCAGTTGTTCAGACAAAGCCATTGTATCTGTCATCTGGAAAAACATCTGTTTATGGAGTGTGGCACTGCACTCAGAGCACATCAATGCAGGTCATCATGTTTATCTTGGAACGGGCTGATGGTACCAATACACAGCTTCCCCTTGTGGAATTTTCACTCTCTGCTGTTACCTCAGCCATGCTTTGCACAACGGATTTACTGAAGCAAGAGATGCAGCCATTAGACATATAAGAGTACAAGGTTTTAAAGTTGTTCTGGGTGGAACATTTGTCTTTCCTTGCAGGAGATGATCGTTGTTTTTGCATAGAAAACTCTTGGTGCTCTGTTCACTTTGGCTGCTCTTGTCCACCTATCACCATTAGGATTAGTCACTTTTATCCCATGATTAGGTGAAAGTAATAATTAATAAAGACAGTACACATGAATTGGCTATAGGCAATCTTTTCACAAGTTTTGTGGTTTTATGGGGAATTTTCAGTATTCAGCAGAATAACCTTCCTCTTGCTGTCTTCATTAAACACAACCCTAGGTGTCCCCCTTTCTTCACTTCAGTCATGATTTCTGGCAGAAAGTTGAAAGGCAGCCTTTGCTATAGGTGACCATTGCAGCTTTTGGCCACCAGGGGAGAACCTGAAATGTTTTAAATTAGGAGGAATGATTTGACACTGATGATTCCAGCTGGAGATGTGCTGATGTGTGTGACTTGTTTTGGACTCGTTATGTATTGTGCTAAACATTTTCTCACACAAGCTCTGAAAGGTTTTTAGGTGTTTCCCCACATCTCTTCCAAAACTTGAGCAGTTTCAATTCTGCTCCTTCCCATTACATTCTGTGCTGATAATTCTGTTTATCTTGATGTATCATAGATAGAGGTGGAGCTTTGCTGCTTTTAAGGCTCATGAATTTTGATCCACAGGATCAGGACTGAGGTTCCATCAAGCCATTTACCAAAGCATTTAAGATGTTTTAGGAGTGTTTAGTATCTTCACAGGAAATTCTTTGACTACCAAGACATAATTTTGGAAGTGATATCAAAGCAGAGAAATCTTTGAAGCATCAGGAGCAAGAATGTCGATCTTTGTGACCTGTTGTATACAAAGAAAGAACAAACTGGATTCCATAAATCCCTCTTAAAAAAAATAAAAACCCACAGAAAAGATAAAACCATAGAAAACCATTAAGCTAACTAAAAAGAAAAAACCACTCAAAAGACCCCAAACTCCACCATGGTTATCCTTTGTACAGTTATATGTACAAAGAAATATTTGAAAGGTTGAAATTTAATTTTAGCTGGATCATGCCTTGAATTTCATGTCCTGCTTAATAATTTTCCACTGAAATCTATTTGAGGCTTTTATTTCTTCTACTCTCAGGCATTGACTTCTATTTGGACTGGTAAATACATGAACAATCTGGCTCCTATTAGGTCATTAAATATAGGAAATGAGTGCCCGTTGTGTGGGACTGGATGATTGACTGATACACTTCTTCATAAAAGGCTGGCACCACTCCTGGAACTGCTCAGTGATTGGAATGCATTCATTTGCAGAGCCAAGCACAATGAGACAGTCTGAAAAGTGTCCCCTTGGAAATGATCTTGGTCTGGGCTCTTCTGTGTATGG
Organism: Acrocephalus arundinaceus; assembly: GCA_021534815.1. Lineage (NCBI taxonomy): Eukaryota > Metazoa > Chordata > Aves > Passeriformes > Sylviidae > Acrocephalus > Acrocephalus arundinaceus. The sequence goes on from JAJEOU010002626.1 coordinate 4,795,637, forward strand.
CCAGGCAAAATCTCTCAGAGCTGTGCAATATTTTCTTGTCTCTCATTTATCCAGGGTGGGTAACACTTCTACAAATTTCCTCTCTACTGGTGCCTTATACTCTTAAACTGTATTTTTTATTTGTCATTCCCAAACACTGAAATCTTGTTTCACACAATTATTCAAATCCAAGTAAAAAAAAAATCAAAAAACGCTGCAGAACAGTGGCTATACTGTAGAGCACATATACCATGTTATAAGGAGAATGGATATTTCTAAAATTGAATGTCAGTCCTTGATACAGACACATCACTTCTCATCCTTGCTTCTGTTCAGAACCCTTCCATAGAAATGAGGATGGATTTCCTGCCCTGGGACAAGAATGCCTCATTTGGTGTATAATATCTGTGTCAAGTCATTGTGCATGAGTTTGAGTGGACATGTGTACATATTTGGGTTTGCTTCAGAATTGACTCACACTGAACTTGTTTTATGTTAGTGTCATTGATTTTTTTCTTAATCACCCAAACATCACTTTGCTTCAATAAAGATATATTTTAAAGTAAAATTTAGCCTGTGATAGGGGAATTTTTCCTTTACAGGAACGTCTCCTTGCTGTTCTTAACTGAACAGAGAAATTTCAAAAGTAAATGCGCATTTTTCACTGTGTGACAAGCAGCAGTAACAAATAACTAATGTAAAGTAGGAAAATTACACTGCATTTCAGAGTTTGCTCAGGTAAATGCAGCAGTAGAAAGCTTACATGCTGTTAGAATTGGGCACAATCGTGCCCATGCCCACAGAAAAAAGAGCTCAGACTAAAGTTAGTCTACAGGTAATTTCGAGATGAAGCTGTTTGCCTCAGTTTTGCTTTCTGTTTGCAACAGAGAAGATTTCAAAAACTCAGTAAGAAATAATAAGGAGATTATAGTTAAACTTCAGAGAAGTCATGCTGGCTGTTCACATGCTTCATCCTTTAATGACTGTATCTTCAAAGCAGCAGTGGCATCTTTGTCTTAGAAGGGGTTTTATGAAGTCACTTTTTAAGGAGTGCTGCCTGGGTTTTGATATGCTGGTCAAGCAGTGATTCTAAATGCAGTCATTTAAGATTACAAGCCTCATATCAAACCACTTTCAAAGTCTTTGCATTGTCCTCAACGAGTTTTGGCTTAAACCATTTATCAGAAATTCTTCATTCATCCTTGAATCGTATTCCTGATTCCTGCCTTTGAGGCTTTGCACTGTTGTGTTCCTGCTTCTTTATCTTTCACTCTGTGTCTCTGTTCCTCACATGTTTGTGTCTGTCCTTCTGCCAGCCTCCTGCCACTGCAGGCACTTCCAGCTGAAGGAAGACTCCTCTTTCCAGCATTCCTCTCTTATTTCAGAGAGTTCTGGCAGGCAGTGAACTTTCAGGGAGCTTGCCATCCAACTTTGGATCTGATCTCTCAGATACTGAGAAGTTGAAAAGTTGCCACACTGCTGCTGGATGTCCTGGTATTGAACTGGTGGCTCAGGCTTTGATCACACAAAAAGGGACCACACAATTACAACTACAACACATCTTTAAACTAGAACTCTTAGGTATCAAATTCTTTTGCTTTCACTCCTGTTTCAGAGACCTCTGTTCCCTGCTTTCAACAGACAGTGAAAAAAAAATAACTTGTGTTTCCCTGGTGTGGAATGTTTTACAAGAAATCGATGTCATTAAGTGATTGCTGTCTTGGCACAGTGGTGCTTTCCTGGCACTTTGCAAGACACAATGTCTGCAGTTATGCACATATGTGCTCGCTGTCTCTCAAACTCTTCAATGCAGACACAGAACGCTGAGCTGTAAGAAAAATGAAACCTGTACTTGGTTTATAGCAGAAAGATTTCATACTAATTGTTTGTAACCTTAAAACTGACTCGATAGGACACTCCCTGCCTTATTAAAAAGTTATTGCCTCATTCCTGGGTGTGCTGAAGGCCAGCTTGGGTGGGCCCTGAGCATCCTGAACCAGTGAGTGGCATCCCTGCCCAGGCAGGGTGGTTGGACCTAGATGATTAAATTCCCCTCCAATCCTAACAATTCTACATTTCTGTGATAAAAATGGGCTTTTAAACTGTTTTGTATGGTCTTGTAATTGCTTATTAGCACAGTTTCTGCTCTTGCAGTCACATAATGCATTAAATGTTCTTATGCATCTCATACATTTGGTTTGTGCATTGTTTCCTTTTTGTTACTGTGTTATTAGTGCAGTTACAATTCAAACCCAAAGAAGCAGAATACTTGAAGTTAAATAAGGTCTAATTCTGCTTTCTGTAATTTATTAAGAGGAAAATATTTTTAAAATAAAAAAATCCAAGCAACTGCTGTCACAGAGGAAGAGGAGGAGGAAGAGCTTGTAATTTCTATTTATAATTGAATCTGTAGTAGAGTAATAGGTGTTAGCATACAGGTTGAAGTTGTCTTGAATGCAGCCACTAGAAAGATAGGTTTGAGGTTTAAAAAATTAATTTATTATTACCTCTGATTAAAAGTTAGATATGGCTTATATGCAATTAAGGTGAATTGAATCAAAATCTTGAGATTTTTGAGTCAGGTTTTTGAGCAAGGAAAATAATCTCAAACGTTGTGTGAAAATAAATAAAATTATTTTTAAATTCCTTTTAATTTTGGTCATTAATAAAAATGGATTATCTTTTTTTTCTCTTCTGCTTACAAACCTGTTCTTCCTGACAGTTTGGTTTTGGTTTCTTGCTGATTTTATTAATTTTGAGGACATTTACAGACTGAAGACACTGAAATGTGCATCTGGGAAAGGATTTTATTAGATATTACACAAAACTATAAAAAGTGCCTATTCTTAAATTGATTGATTCATGAAACTAGCAAATATATTTAAGAATGATAGTCTCCTAAAATATTCAGCCCTGGAACATTAGTGCAGGTAAACATCATAAATAATTATCTTAAATTGGTTACCAAGGCAGTGTGGCAGCATTAAGTTGCTATGGAAATGTTTGGTTCCTGCTTGGAGATGCCAGCACAGCTAATGCAATCTCTTCCAGTTACATCACTCCAGCCAGGGAAAAATCATGAGGGGGAAATAACATCACTGATATGTGTGGGATACAAATCAGAATTCTTGGAAAAGGAGATGTGTAAAGCCATAAAACAGATACATTTTGAGTTGTCTCAGATGTCCATGCTTCACGTGCAGAGCGTTTTACAGAAAGGAAGAATTTTCTTCATCCTGACAATTAGAAAGACAAGAGTCACATCAAGCTGTGCATGGATTTTTCCTGTCCAAGCTGCCATAAATTAAGTCACCTTGTTGTATTTAACAAATCTCCAACTAAAATATTTTTGTGTATTGTTATGAATTATACAACTCTCTAGTAGAAGTTGTTCGGGATTATTGTCTGAAATACAGTCACAACATATTGAATAGTAAATAAGACAGCAAAAGATGATGTGCCACGGCAGCCTAAGACATATTTGCACTCTAGCTTCATAATGGACTTTCAATATCGTATGTTAAGAAAATAAAGGAGATATTGACCGTATGACAGCCTTAGTTCCCACAAGGAGCATAAAAAGTCTGTAATCTCTGATTTACAGAACATTGTACTACTGAAGTGTTTATTTGGAAGTAGAACAGCCCATTCGTACTGCCTGATCAACTATCCCATCAGAATGAATTGCTGAAAGTTTCCACAATGGCTTTGTGCACTCAGAAACTTGCAGCAGATGTTATTTGTTGCGACAGTGAGTATTTTATTCTCTTCTTGCATAAACAAGAAGAAATGAAGGCTTTGAAGCAGATGTCAGGTGTAGAAATGGTGACTATTATATAGCTCATTCCCATTTCATTTGAAACCATTGTCTGCAGCTTTTAAGAGTGAAAGTGCTTTCTTAATTAGCTTGAAATTTGTCATTAGTTCAAAATTTCTGTAGCTTGACAACAGACTATTACTAGAAGACTTATTTCTTCTATACTTAAATGCTTATCTTGTATAAAAATTACAATTTCTAAACCCTCTTTCCAAAAAAAATATTAGCATGTGTTTTGCTTTTTTCTTGGTCACAGGCAGTGAGTTAGTCCTGTCCAGTTTTTGATGATCAAGTGTTCTTGAAAGGATGATCAGGACATGGAGAAGAAATGGTTGAGTAATACATATATTAGTGGAGAAAATTCTAGAATATTTTCGATAATTTAACAGCTTAATGCTTGGCTTTTCAGAATTGGAGGTTTGGCTTTGGAGTTCATGTGTGGACTTCAGAGAGTCCAAGATAATTTCACTGAGTGCATTATGAGTGTCAGTGCAGTGCTCCCTGTTACCTCATGATTGCACTGCAGGTGGGGCTCAGGGGGACAGAGGGGCAGAACCCCCTCCTTGGACCTGCTGCTTTTGATGGAATCAGCTGTTCTGGGCTCAGTGTTGACTCGTGTCCAGCCTCTCAGCCACCAGAATCCCCAAGTGTTTCATCTCAGGGCTGTTCTAAATCCATTCTCCACCCAGCCTGTACCTGGATTTGAATTTCCTGTTCTATTCCATGACTGACTTCTGAGCCTTTTGATCACAATTCACTTTATAGAATTCTGCATCTGAGGGGAATAATATGCATCTGAATTAAGGGCAGACATTCACCCACAGTATTTCTTTGGGTCCATGGAGGACTCAAACAGCCATGGATATTTGGCAAAATTGCAAACTTCATGAGAGCTAGAACTTTTTCTGTTGGAAACCCTGGGCTGAATTGTTGCAGTAGAGACCTGCGGATTATTTTGAAGATTATACACACAGTTTATATAAACCATAATGAAAATATAAATGAGTCATACAATGTAGCCAAACTGTTGGGACCTTCCAAACCCAAATCAAAGTGTCAGGATCCTAGCTGTCTTGGCAAGCAGAGCTTCCAGAAAAATATAATTACATTCCTGGAACAATGTTGTAATTTTATGGGGGGGGAAAAAAGTGGATTTTGAATATAGACTGCAAACTAAGCTTAAAAGGTGTTTACTCTTCCCTCTCCTACCTCTATGGATTTTGTCAAAAAAGGGAAATAGTATATATAAAGTTTTAGCAGTATTCAAATGCTTTTTTGTAACTTAAAAAACTTTCTGCTACTTAATCATGGACTTCATAAGAACTGTGGTAGTGATTTAAAAAAAAAAGGCAACTAAACTACTCCCTCCTTGGTGTAAAGGACCTATTTTTGGTGCAAGTTTTGGAACTAGTTTGGTGCAACTAAACTACTCCCTCCTTGGTTTCAGTGCTGTTTATTGCCTTGAAGTTGAGATACTTTGTTGAAGGGGCAAGAGGATCATAATGGAAAAGTTTCTTTCTGTTCCTTAAACATCCAGAAGATTTGAAAGGAACTTCTGTTTCAGTGGATTGATGACACTTGGCCAGGGATATCAGGCACAGCTAAAAGTGCTCATTCTGTTCTCAGTCAGAGAAGGAGCCTGGGTGCCAGCACTGAAAAGCCATTTTTCTTCTTGGCCTAAAGTAGTGGGTCCGTGGCAATCTGTCAAGTGCAGTCCTGTGGAAATCAAGGAGCTTGGCTGACAGATGCCATCAGGAAAGTCGTTGCTTAAAGAAATGCACAGAGTTGTAAGATTGAAGAATTGTCACACAACCCTCCTGGTGCTGGCAGATCATGTGGAACAGCCTGTGTGGTATCTGAGGCTGTAATAACAGCCAGAGAGGGTTTTATTCCTACTCTCAGTAGTAAATAGTCATTAAAGTCAATGCTGGTGGGTTTTGTTGACTGCTCCTTGAATCAAATGTAAAGAGGAAGGCACTGGGAGGCTGCAAGAAGCCAAAGTTTTCTGCCCAGCAAGGTTTCATAAAGCAGTTCAGAGTAGGATGGAGATCTGTGAGATCTGAGGAAAGCTGATAGATGTGTTGATGTGGCAAAGGGAGGGCTCCATCAGGAGAATTTCAGGCTGTACTTGGAAAAGACCAAGGAAATTTCTATGACAAGTGTGTTTGTGTAGCAAATTCTCTGCATTTTAACTTCCTTTTTTCTCAGCTGTTGTACCACATAAATTTTGAAATTTAATTAAGAAAAAAATCCTTGCTCACATGAACTCAAGGGCATCTTGTGTTTCTGTGGGAAAATGGGTGGAGAAAATGGAATACTCTGTCCCCATGAGCCAAGTGGGAGCAGCAATGGGAAGGGATAAATAAATGGAGAAAGCTCAAGGTACAACAGGGTGTACTTTTATAAAATCCAACTCCAGTGCCTGGTACCTGCTGCTCCCATACCTGTAATTCCAAAGGGATGCCAAGAAAGGACACTTGAAAGCTGGTACGTGGGAGACCTTTAAAGATTGTGACAGAAATATGAAAGTAAGAAGAGAAAATGAGAAACAACTTGACCCTGAAGTTGTCAGCCTATTACAGAGGATCTGGGAAACATTTTGATCTAGAAAAGAACTCATAAGTAGCAGCTGTTGTGCACTTAAAAGTAAAGGCAGAAGATAAGCTGTTTCAAGTGCTACTTTGACTTCCTTATTTTGTTAATACTAATGATTTTTATTTCTGAGAGCTGACGAAATTCAGGTCAAACTTGTAAAAAACATTGATTTTAAGAGAAGCTTTTGTAAGTAGAAATCTAAAATACCATTTTAAAGGAAAGGAGATTTCTTTCATGTATTCTCCCCCAATCTGTTGACTTCCAGTGAATAACGAAAGAAAATTCAAAAAAGAAAACTGATTGTTTTAATAAATTTATTTGTTAATTAAAGTAGAGTCTTTTATTTCTAGTGTAAGGCCAGCAGGTCTTGCATCCTCTGTGGGATAATTAACTCTCTAATGCCTGGAATTAATATAACATTTTGCAAAGTATGCACTTACAAAAACAGATGGGGGTGATTAAAGGGTGGCTTATTATTCAGTCCCTGAACACCAAAAACTGTTGTTTGATTTCCATTTAGCAATGTTGGAGTTTGTATGTGTTCAAATTTTAATTACAATCATTTCCCATGTCTGATATTTTCTTTCAGTTTTAATACATCTGATTAGGGCTTCAGGGCCTCCTACCACCCTTTCACCATTTAAATGAGATTTAAAACCTTCAGGGGTTACAATATTCGTTTCTGGACTGCTGAGGGACTCAGTATTGTGTTTATTAGATTGTATTACTTTTATTCCTCTTTAGCAAAGATTCTTCTTGAAGGTGGTGGAAGCTGTGTGAGTTCAAAGCCAGTGCAGGATCACACAGCAGCTCCTCCAGAGCTCAGCTTTGGAAAATGCATCACCTTCAGTATCAGATTTGCTGACTCACGGGCTAATACTTGACTCATGTCTGATTTCTAAAGGTTACTATTCCAGGTTCTTCCCTTGAGATACTGAACTTAGGCTGCTTTGCAGGGTATATTGATTTTTTAAAAAATCCGTGACCTTTGAAAATCGAGCTGTGAGGTTATAATCTTCAAGGGGATGTTTTGGAGTTCCACTTTCATAGGCTGGTGTATTAGGGGATATCAATCATTAATTAAACTCCAGTGGAGTCAGTGTGTGGATGCATCACCATCATGGTTTGAGGACATGCTGCAGCTCTGCAGCTTCCTATAAAACCTTTAACTGAGGGACAAAGGAACTGTCCAGGGGTTCATCTTTACAATTTCTAATTTTAACTGCATGAGTAAGATGGTGCAATTTGTCTCCTCACAAATTATTTGTCACCAGTCATTTCAGAAAATCTCAGAGAAATTGCTGGGCAAAGGACCTTGTGGTTTACACTGCCAGGAGAAATTGAGGATTTGGGCAATTGCGTTTTCTCTCCAGTTCTTGATATTCTGCAGATTTCCCAGCATTGCTCTGCATGGCTGTGGAGGGTTCCTGGTCCTGCTGCTTTAGGACTTTGAAAACTGTACAGTTGATCTCTAGGCCTTCCAAAATAAGGGTCTTGCAATATTTTTCTGCCTAATCCAATCAAAGTCTGAGAACCAAAAACATCCTTCAGACACATCTTATATATTGATCTGCTTATCTGATAAAAAGATTCTGTCCAAGTATCAAATTATTTTTTTAATTAAAAGCAGTTAGAACTAAGCAAATTCATGGCATCAAATTTGAAAGTTTTAATTAAGGCTCACTTTTAATTGTTCCAGTTAGGAGTAGTTGAGGAACCAAAAGCAGCAGCAGGCTGGTGGAATGGCCAGCGTTTTGTAAATGAGCTTCATTTGAGCAATGCTACTTGGAATATATTTAGTATCAAAATTACAGAACAATGGTAATGAAATAAGGGTTGCTATGTTTGTATCCATGCAATTTGCATTTAATAAAATATTAAAATACTACTGTGTTGTTATGCCTGCACAGTTCTGTTTGTTTATACCTTTACATGATTATTTCTGTAATGAGCAATCATTAGTTTAATACAATTTCTGGAAGTGAGCAAGTGTAATCTCCAGGCTACTTGACAGCGCATATTTTAACTTAAGTATGATCAAAGTATATTTCATTATCAGTTATAACCATTTCTAGAGAGAAAAGATTTAGAACAATTTGAATAAAATTGTTGAAAGGGGAACAAGTTTGGTTTTTCATCAGTAATGCTTGTCAACTTAATCCTCCCCTTTGAGGCCCCGTGTCCCGTTATATAAATGGAAAGCATCTGGCAATAAAATAGGTAATGAAAACACTGTTCAGGAAGGGTTTACTCTAGAAAGCCAGAAAACCATTCCTACAGCTCTCCTTGTGGAAGCTGTCAGTTGCCATTGAATCAGGGAGATGTATCATGACCTGAAAAAAGAGTTCCTCTAGCACATATCTTATGGATTGAATTGGGGACACACCAATGCCCTCTCTGTGCCACCTCTCACTGCAGAGCATGTCAGCAGCTGGAAAAATGCCAAGTTGGGCAGCAATCCCAACCCCAAAGAATTGAATTTGGCAATAAAAAGCCACGTGGTCAGGCTATTATTATAAAGCAGGAATGTTCAGGACAGGGAGATGAAGGGAAAAAAAGCTTGATCAAATTAAGGCATTTTAGTTTATTCTTATGTCCCATTATTCAGCAACCTGAATTACATAATTCCCCTCATCTTGGTCCCTCTCCTGTTTTAACAGCTTATTTTGCACAGCCAATGGTTTCCCATTGTTCAATGACTTTTGTCATGCTGTTATACCTTTTCTTTTAAATTAAGAATAACTTCAATGCTGAATCACATGTCATAAATTGTTTGCAGTCGCTATTGCTCAGAATTTCTATCAGCATTTTTTACATTTTCTGCTGGGTTTTTCTGTGCTTATGGGTGGAGGGATCCCCTCAAACCAGAACCCTTGCACTGGGTGAAAAAGCTGGGAAAACATGAAAATCCCTTTCTGAGGCAGCAGGACTTGGCCTGATGAAGGGCCAGACAGAGAGATTCCTGTAAATCCCAAGCCTTGGAGTGAGGAGGGTGCATTATAGGCAAGATCAAACTGCACATGCCTGGGGTAGCTGCTGAAATATAACAGATAAAGTCAGTTTGGTGTGGACTCTGTCCTGTTTGCTCTAAGTGTGGAGTTGTTGACATTCTTTTTCTCAAGGGTGAGATGTTTTAGGATCCTAAAGCTTAATAATTTAATTAAATGGCACCTAGAATTGGAATCAGAATTCCAGCGTTCTTTAGAGAGAAAATTAAGGGCTCAAACCGTGTTCAAGAAATCTTTTCTATGTCTCCTTCCCACTCTGAAAATGCTCGATGACAATAACCTGAGCCTACACGATAATCTGCCAATTTATTTAAGGGCTAAAATAAGAGCTGAACTACTTTGAAAATCTGGCCCTAATACCACCACTGTGAGAGCTACTTATGTATTTAAAAAGTCTTAAAACTCTAAGAATAGAGAGTTGCCAATTCTTTTGAAGGAAAGTTGTGGGACCCACGATATTTGCCTTGTTGAGTGATGTGCTTAGCTTAGTTTTAAAGCAGGAAAATTATTTAGGCACTCCAGGGTTTACTTGGTATCTGTGCAGTGTAGAGTTTCTTCCTGGACTTCTCTTCAGTGAATGGTGGAGAATTTTTGAATAATTTCTGTGCTACAGGAGGAATGTGTTCGTGCTCTGTACTGAGCACTGGGACATGAGTTATTTGCCTGTTGGCCTTGTCACAGTTGTTCAGGTTGCTCAGTGCTGCTGAGCTGAGTGTCTTATTGATCACACCTGCATATCTCCTGGGGGAATTGGGCTTTAACTTAACCTGGCAGAAATTGAAGAGGAATTATACAAAAATTTATTAGTGAAACATATTTTAAGCAAGAAGCAGATCCGAGGCCTTTAGCTGTCAAATATTTAGGCACACCCCATTTTTTCTGAAACGCTTAATTTGGAACCTTTCATCCAGCTAATTTTATTTTTTTTTAATACATATTTCTGTTGGTTAGCTCTGCTCATTTCAGCATGTTTGCTTCTAATTTGCAATGTTCTGAGAGGCAAATATAGGCTAGAAACTGCTGCAGCAGTCTCCTCTACACCTGCAGGAACAGTGACTACCTTCTGGATTGGCTCATGTTTAGGATGCCTCACAAAGCCTCTGGAGAAACCTGCAATTTAGTTAATATGTTATTCATGTTTATTAATGTTTATTACAGCAAAGTAAAATAACTACTGGCTTGTAATCCCAGACAAATATGTTCTCCTTTACACCACTTCAAACGTGAATTTGTTGTGGTACCTCTTTGAACTTGAAGTGAATTGTGTGAGAAAGAGGAAACTCAGTAGTCTTGAAATATTTAACAAATTTCTATTAAAGTTTAAAAAAAAAATACTAGGCAGAGTTGCCCGGAGAAAAGTAATTCTGTTTTGTGGAAGACTGTGTTTCCAAATGTATTTTCTTTGAGATCCCCAAGCGTTTTGAAACTCTCTGGGAAAGAAAAGGATGTTTTGGTGTGAAGCTGCTCACCTGGCAGGCTGCCTGGGAGCTGTCGATGTCAGGAGCTGCTGCTTAGTCTTCCAGGTCATCCACAGGCTTTCAGCCCACCAGGTGAGCTGCCAGGAGCTAAACAAGACACCAGGAGGAAAGGAGAAAAAGCTTTCCCACAGAAACATGGTTTGGCATGTGAATCTGGAAATGTTGCTTTGAATCCGTTAAACGCTGTCAAAATGAAATTATTTCATGTGACATTTCAATTTAAATAAGCCTGCAAATGCCATAGACTAATATTTTTTTTTTCCCCTAGTCATCTCTCATTTCAGTTTCACCCTGGCCTGGCTATAGAAGTGATACAGTAATTACAGCATTGATGCAGCTTAGGACAGAGGAGCTTTTGAGTTGTGGATTAGCTCTGCTTTAGGAGCAGTCCAGGGAGAGTGCTTGCCATTTACACACTGAACTTCTACAGAACCTGCACAGAGGCACAGCAGCAAAATGAACTCCTCACTTGTGTTCCACCAATTGGTGCAGATACAGGGAGGTGGAACACAGGGAAGATCACCACGATTCTCTTTAATCAGTGATGGCCAAGGTTTTACTAACTCAAAAGGAAAAGCTGAAACTTGGCACTGAGCTTGTGGAAGGCTGAAATAAACTTTATCTCTTGTATGAGAGTTTCTTCTGGATGAATTCATAAGCTTCCTCCTGTCCTCTCTCTAACAGACACTGTGATAGCATGTTAGAGAAAATGAGTACCAAAGATGATAGGTGAGCAAAAGGAAACCAACTGTACTGCTGATAATACTGAAAATTAATGAAACACTAACAGAACTGGGAATTCACTCTTTTAAAGCAGTCACTTTGTTTAAGACTTGGAGAGCAAGTGAGAAATTATGTCAGAGGGAATAAAACCACTGACTCAGTGTGATATGCAGCTGAGCAAGGAAGGAACTGATAAAGTTAAAATGTTTTCTCCTTAGCCCCTGTGATTAATCACTGACACAATTGTAATTAATACACACATGTGTGTATTTTGCATTAAAATAGCTCATTAAGGAGTAGCCAGTTGACACAATGTGCATTTAGAGAGGTCAAAGGGACATTAACCATTTGCAATAAGATTGCAAATCCAAAAGAGCTTTAATTCTTTGGAATTAAAGCAATTTTATTTATGCTGCTGGGCAAACATTAAAACTGCAGGCCATGAAAAGACTGGTTAAGTATTCTCTATTCTGAAAAATAGAAGACCAATAGAGACTGAGTTTTTTGGGGTTTGTTTCTGGTTTTTTTTTGTCATCACAAAGACAATTTGGGGGGTTATAAAGCATCAGTGGGGTTGAGTTGATGGTGACTACACTCAGTAAATAAAAAAAAGTAATTCCCTCAGCTGTCATTTCAGGACCTTCTGGTAATACTAGACTATATTTACACATTTTGGGAAGATTAAAGCTATAAAAAGGAAGTTAATCAGTTTGCATTAATCATAGTCAGAGAACCTCCACTGACGATTGTAGGGCTAAAAATACGCATCAGGAGCCATAATTGGTGTGGCTTAACTTACTTTGCAGAGTCGGCCCTTGATTTAATGTATCAGTTAATTAGGTAAAATAATTACAGTTTTGTGTTAAATAGATACTCTAGGCATATGGTAGATGTTAATGGGAAAATGTGAAGATGAGTAACCACAGTGCCAGCAGTTCTGCTCAGTGCTGATATGAGATGTAATGTTAGCCACTTCCTTTACTGGACCCCAAAGTATTGTCATTACTTCATTTCTTTTCCTTTGAAGCCTGTAGAAATTTGGTCTCATCAAGTATGGCAATAAAAATGAATGTCTGAAACTCAGCTATAGCCAAGAGTATGAAAAAAGCAATTTTTTGTTGGTCTTAATACCATTAGTTCATTAAAGAGAAGTGAGCTCTGGAGGAAAAAAAAGGCAGATACATTAACATCACCACATGGTGTGTGTGCTGGAATTCTGCTGGAAGGGAGCAGAACTGAAAACACCTCTTGCCTTTGGGCAGTACTTTGGAAAGCATAAAATTAGGGACTCTCATACCTTCAGGATCTAGGGTATTCTGACTTTCAAAAGGAGTATGTTTGCTTCTGGTGTCAAAATTCTGTGCTTTGTCAAAAAGGAAAGCTACAACTCCTTTTAATGCTTTCTTTATTGCTTGCCTAAGCCTCATTAAACAGTCAGCTATTTGGATCTAATCTTCTCAGAATAAATTCCTGGCCCTGTTGGTCTTAATTTACAGGACAATCACCTTTTAGAAGGGCCAGTTGCTTCTTCTGAAATATCCAGCAACATTGAGATTAATGCATGATTTCTACAGCACTTGTAAAGTCATTTCAAAACCAGAAACTTTGGCTTCTGATCTTTGCATGGGTAGCACACTAAGAGTCAGGAAAATGCTCAAAGGAAGCATAATTTCAGGGGTAGCTGCATTGCAAGGTGTGCAATCTCCACTCATTAATCTTTTTTTTCCCTGTCTGGGACATGTTTCCCTTGTTGAGCCTTTTGAATCTCAGCTGAGTTTCTCATCTCCTATCTCAAGGCAGAGATTTTGAATAAATTATTTTTGCTGGTGGTTTCCTTCAGAGATCTTTTATTATTATGAGCAGAGGAAGGGGAGCTCTGTTTGGATGAAACAACCTTTAATACCTTAGTACTGACAAAACCTTATGCCCTGGTTTTGTATTAAATTGATTTTGGTGAAGAGGAAGAAAAGCCACCTGTGTGAATTTGGGAAGAGGTGATGTGCCTGGTAAATGTACAAAATCCTTCCGTGAGAAGTAAATGGTCACTTGGCTTACAGCTGTTGCACTGCTCTGTCTCTCCCAGTTTATTTTGTCACTCTGCATGCTGGGGTCACACATTTGGCAAGCTCTAGCTCCAGAGGTTTTTTGTGTTTGTTTTTCTGATAAGAAACCCTCTGCAAAGAGTATTGAGATGAATTCTGTCTGTCAAAGCATTGTATTTCCCAATTCTGCAGATCTTACGAGTTCCCAGCCTGTCGAGTTCTTTGCAAGCACTTTGAATTTAAATCTGATAAGCACAGAATATAACTCCAACTCCTCAGTGCAGCTCAAAGTGTTTATTTCAAGAAAATATACAATTCTAGTGGCTTGTACTAACAGTGTAAGACATGCAGGCACACTGTATGGATTTACTAGCCCAGAGGTCAAGAGAATGGAGCTCCCAGGTGTGTTCAGGTGTCTAATGGAATAATCTTTACATTTCTGCCCAGATGTGCTCTGCATAGAACAGAAGGTCACTTCTCTTTACTGTACTCAGACAGGTAAATGGAAGGTTTATTCTAGTTCAGTTAAGGAAAAAAGGCACGTTCCTGGAGAATCTCTTCTAAGGTGGCAATAAAAATTATTTATTTCAATGGAGATGGTTCGTGAAATAGCTCAATATATGAACAGGGTTTATTAGTATCGAAAATAATTGGAAGTGAAGCCTGGAAATGCCTGCTTTATTTCAGATATGTCATCTCAAAGGAAGGAAGAAAACAAATCAATAACTGTCACAGCATAAAGAGGGTTGGGGAATTTTATTTAAATACAAATATCATACATATATATCTCAAAAAAGGAGGATTTTCTCTGTTGTCAGTATTTCATAAGGTTTCTTTTTGACTGGAGTTCTTTCCAATCTCTTCATCAGTGTAAGCTGAAAAATGCTTAACATCATAACGTTTTTAAAGTTTTTTTGTTGTGTAGTGATATCAATCATAACTGCTTCCTATAAAGGTGATAACTGATCCAAAAATCAAGATAAACTTGTAAGAATTATTTTATTTTAAACATAATGGTTCATGTTCCCAAGATTTTTTGCTGGAATTGTTTTTATGCTTGTGTCAAAATGCATCTTTACGGAGTCTAATTCTTCATGTACCAAGTTTCTCTTATATTTTTTCTCCTTTACTCTTTTCCCAAGAACAAAGCAGCGAAATCCAGTTTTAGAAGGATTCTGTGGTGTTACTTTCCTTCTGTTTAGGCTATACTTGTTAGGAGAGAGAAAAAATTATTGGGAAAAATGTAACTATGATTCATTTCAGAAAACAGTTAAAATGTCCTCGCTGCTTTAATACCTTCTACTGGGACTTTCAGCCACTGATCTGATAAAATAAGTGTTCTTTCTTTAGATCAGACTTCTTAATCCTAAACAGAATGCAGGGTTTTGGTTTTTTTTGATATCTATAAGCCTGATGTTACAAAGATTTCTCGCTGGATCCTGGTTCTTTATTTAGCATTTTTCTTTCTCATGATGTGGTGTTATCATTTCTTTTGTTGAATGCATTTGTCTCGTGACTCTTTGTTGGAAGGATTTTGCTGCTTTGCAATACCTGTTTTCCCAAGATTGATAAAACTCAGTTAATGATAAGATTATTTCTTGGTACATTTCAGATTTTAAATCATAGATCTTAGTAAATTCATGCAATGTCTTATTTTTAGAGAAACCAGACTGGCTAAACAAAAATATTTACAATTGTCAGCTGCATTGTTTTCCTAGGAATGTAAGATCTTGCTCTTCTCTAACAGAATTAAAACCAGTTCATGTCAGTCACTATTAGTAATTTGAAATTAATGTAGTTTTCTATAGCTAAAATTTAAAATATTGTTCTTGGTTGAAGTATTAGAGGGCCAAAGGTGTGAACTGAAGTTATATATGTACAATAGCAGATTAATGATGCTGTGGCTAATTTAAATGAGAATACAGGAAAGGAAGAATATAATCCAAAATACTGGGGAATATAATTTAGAATATAAAAATAGAGGGAAAAACTCTTATGTTTGATATATAAATATAATATATCTGGTTTGTCTTCTGCTTAGGGGAGCCTAGAAATTTACATTTTACACAATCTGACATGAGATGTGAGAAGATCTGAGACTGATAAAGCAGGGCCATAAAATAAATTAATTAGATTAGAGATTAAAGGGTGATCATACAGGGAGGCTAATGAGGAGCAGGGTTTGTAATTAGGCCAGGTAATCACTTGGGGGCTTTGGCCATGGACAAGTTTTGCAGCTTGGTTGCTGTGAGTGGGGCTCAGGTATTCCAACAGTGTCAGGGCTGATCCCTCACCTGGGACAGCTCTGATTCCAAGGTTATTTGGTAAAAAAAAATATAAAAATTGTAGGAGATTGTCTGGGGACACATAAAGCATTTCAGATCTGTTTGATGTGCATAATGTCAATATAAACTACACCAACAGTAACTTTGCAGTGTATCGAGCACAGTACTCTCCAAAATTTAATTTGAGGCATCTTTGGTTGAAGGTAACATCTGTCATGTCAATTTAATAATTACTTTAAAATGTTTGCTATTTTTTGGAGCGGATATTAGTTATTTTATTATGACATTGAGAAGCTACAAGATATGAGCAAACTGAGGAGATTAAATTTTCTCTTTAGGCATACATGTATCTAGATCAGAATAAAATAACTAGGGAAAGCCTGTTGTAACTCTTCATTCACTAAAATTATTTTAATTTTGTCTGGAGCTTTCTGATGTCAAGTACTAACCAAAACAAATTTAATAACAAGAAAAATAAATAAATCTGGATGAGAAGAAAGTTAATGTGAATTGAAAGAATAGGTTTTGGAGACACATGAAACAAGCTAAGAGTAAAAACAATTGATTAAAAGGGAAATTTCCGGACCCAACCCTTAGAAGTGAAGCAATGTAGGTGTTCTAATATTGGCATGATTTTATTAAAGAATTTGCATAAACTATTTTCTATTCCATCACAATCAGGGTTTTACTTCTTTCTGGTGATAAATACAACACCATGGCAAATGGGATATGAGTCTAAGTGGTTTCCATTATAGGATTTTTTTTTAATCATTATTTCTCTCTTGTCTATCTGGGAGCCCTTTGTTCCATGAAAATTAGGTCAGAAAAAAATGAAATACCAAGTGAAATTAAAACAGTTGGCTGGAGGAAAGTGCATGAAAATGAACAAATGGTGGAAAGACAGTTACCATAAGAACCCAAGCAAAACCTACTGAGGCAGCTCTCTTGAAGGAAAGCAAGAGGAGAGGTTTACATGAGGATTAAAATTGCCCATGAGTACAAGAGTTTTCTGCCATGGAATTAGTGGTGAAAGGAGGGCAGGGAGCTCTGTTTGGTATGCAATAACAGTTCAGGCAGACTTGTACATTAATCTTCTGTGTCAGGTGGTTTCCTGATACTGCATCTCCAGAGCAATCCTCTGCAGCATGAAGATATATGCTCGGAAGGAAAACTACAACATGAGGAGGAGCAGAGGGAGGGGAAGCTTAAAAAAAATAAAATCCCCAAAATACTCATTTGGCAAGAGTATATAAGGCTGTAATTAGTGAAAGGGAAAATCATACCCATTTTAGGCTGATTTTCAAAAATATATTCAATTATTATTTGCTAACTCATGCTGCAGAGCTTGAAGAAAGATTTAAAAAAGGATGTGAGATCAATATTTAATTTCACAGGAGCACATACATAGGCACATGAAATGTCCTGTTTAAGATAGATTTTTTATTTTTTTAATATTTCTTTTCTGCTTCACAAACTACCATTGAAAGCATGTCTGCATCTCTCATCCAGTAATTCTGTTATGCAGTTCTGCTTCCATTTGATTAAAAGACTGTGGTGATCTTGATTAACAAAACTGAAGTAAAACTTGGACCATTTTGCCTTCTCCAGGGGCAATCTGGCATGGCTGCATTTGTTTATGAAAGTATTCCTCAACTAGATACAGATAAGATGGAATTTCTTTCGTTTCAGTGTAGTGCTGGCTCAGAAAATGGAATATTTTCTAATTTTATTGCAGGATATGCAAATATTTTGCTTTGGTTTCAACAAAATCTCATGGGTGAGATCACTTTGCCATAGAGAAGAGAGAGTCCCTCACTGAGACAAACAGCCCTGGAGTGATGCCTTGGGAAGGCTGACCTGGAACAGAGACTGGACAGAGCCAGAGAATAAAGTAGGATTTATTGAAAGGCCTTTAGGGTACACCTTGGGCAGGACAAGGGCCTGGCCAGGGCTACACCCAAGGTGGGCCCAAAATGGACCCAAAATGGACAAACGGTCACCAGGTCTCACACTTTGATAAGTTTTGGTCCATTTGCACATTGGGGTTTAATTGTCCAATTCCAGCTCCAGGCTGTGAGCTCCCATCCTTCTTGTTCCTCCCTCCAGCCACCCTGTTTGTGCTGTTGGGCTGAAAGTTGTCCTTGGTGTGCAGCAGGACAAGGATTTGTTTTGTGTCCCTGCTGTGTGCAGAGAGCTGAGTGACCCTGACTGTGAGCTCAGAGCTGCACCCCTGGGCACCACAGAACCTGAAATACACGAGAGATCAAACTTAAGGCATCAGGAGCAGGAATGTTACCCAGCAGAGAGAGGATCCTGGGGTACAGGAACTCATATAATGGTAAAACTTTACATTTAATATTCTCCATCTGGCAGCTGCCACTTGAGTCTGCAGGACTGAGCATCTCCTTAAATAGGAGTTATAAAAAAAATAAAACCCCACCTCCCATCCCTTGATTCCTTCTGAATCTGGAAGAAAATCTTCTGTGGTTCTCAGCACTTTGCATGACTTGGGATGCAGCATGTGTGGCCCTGTGGTTCTCACTGAAATAATGTAGAGTGGGAGTTTGATAAATGTGCTGGACTGGACTCTGTATCTACTGAGGCATATTTGGAATACTCCTCCCCAAATGTCATGTATAAATAGAACTGCTTTAACATATTGTGGGCATTTGTGGAAGATCTTTGTGCCTCTCTGGTTTCTGCCATGTTAAAAAGTCAATTATTGGAAACTATCTCTGTAATTTTTGGATCATTACCCATTTATCCTTAAGCAGAAATATCCTTGCTCGGAGGTTGCTTAGTGTATAATCTGGTTACTCTAAATTTGTAATGCTCTAATGGCATTTGAAGGATCTGTTACTGTATCATTAATTGCTGTTATTATGTCATAAGTTTTTTATTTCTGCAGACAATATCCCTATTTCTGTGTGAATAGGATTGGTTTGCTCTCTGGAATAAGAGCAGCTTTGGTATCTGAATATATTAATGAGTCTTTGTCAGGATTTTACTGAAGAGGTCATTGAGTCTCTATTGTATGGAGTTTTACAGGATATTCAGAAAATCCAGTGGTGATATGAGAATTCATGTAGAATAAAAGTGTTGTCTGAGATCATGATGGGTTTAGACTTGACAGAAAAGTTCAGTGATACAGCAAAATTTTCTTTCAGTGCTGAGTTTTCCCCTTGACCATTGCAAGATGGTCTCCCTGCAAGTGAAGTACAATGATGTGCTCAAAAATATAGCTGTTCTTTTGGGAAGAAAAGAACCTGTTTCTTCCTCTAAAGAGGTAATTTCATAAACATGTTCCAGGATTTCATTTAGAAAATATTTATTCTCCTGGATGTGTAGCTCTCAGTACAGGCACTGTCAATGAAAAACCTCACTGGGAAGGATGGATGGATTGAGGGCTGAAGAGGCTCCCACTGCAGGTGAAGTTCTTTTTGCAGTTTACTTTCAAAAGAGTTGGCAGTGTTTGCAATTGTGTAAACACAAATAGTGATTACTCATTTATGAAATAAAACAGAAATTTAATAAGCAATGCCAGCAAATATGTTTTGGCTGCAGAATTGTCTTGCAGGAGACATTTCTCTCAGATGTATTGATATGAGATGTGACATTGCAGCTCCTAAACCAACTTTGCAAAACGTTGATGTTTCAATTGCCTCCTTCCACATCTGCCACCTCATATTACAGGTAGTGAACAATGCAATAAATTCTTTGGGTTTGTTTCTGTTTGGTTTGTCAGGCATTTTCCCCCATTTTTCAGCAGCAGTTTAGGGATATGTTGATCTTCCTTTGGCTAATGTTTCCTACTTGCTCTTGAGTTTTAATTTTCACCTTTGAAGTTCTGCCATTAGTGAGACATAGGCACACATCTTAGGGGTAACTCACAAGGAAATAGTTTCTATTTGCTGTTTTTCTGTCTTAATTTCTGTATCTCAGCTTATCTCTTGGCCACATGGAAGCAAAACACATATTTTGGTTCTAAAATGGTTTATGAAACATTGTTGACCACTATTAGTGACTAAAATTAACAATCACTAAAAGAAGCAAAGCATGTCAGAAATAGTTTTTGAATTTTTTTCTATGATTAGTACTGAAGGCTGAATTATGAAATTCTCTAAAATGGACAGTCAGCTCAAAGATGTCTAAAAGCTGTTTCCTCTCCTAAAAGTTATTTGGTTTAAAGAGTGCTGCTACTTTTTCCACTCCTGTTCCCTCTGGCAATTTATAGTAGATATTAATTCTCAATTTTGGAGCTCCCTTCATTCACCCACATACTTCTGATATCTGCTCACTGCTAATGAATATGAATGAAATGAAAAGCAATACCTCATAACTTAAAATTATTATTGTAGAGTCTGATAGAAATGGGCAGGTTTATATAAAATACTCTGAAGTATATTTTTTTAAGAACCATCCCTATAATTCTTTGAAGAACAGATGTCAAAATGTACTGTGATAATTTCTGAGAAAGAAAATTATATTAAATTAGAGGCAGAAAATTCACACAAGAGGCAAATACTTAAATTCCTAAATTAAATTTTGTACAGTATTGTGAATATGAATAGAGCTGTTTGCATTATTCATTGTGCACAACTGATTGGCCAGATTTAAGCCTTTTATGTTGAGGCACATCATGCTTTTGATAGCTTATTTTTTATTATTTACAGCACTTCAGTGAGGTCTTGGTAAGAATAAATGTACAGCACATCTTGCACAGAAAATTGCTTGGCCATAATGATGATATAAAAATCTGATCTGTTTTAAAGGTCCTCTTACTTAAAAATAATAACATAAAAAAATCTTTATGTATATCTTAATAAGTGATGGAAAAATTGCATGATGACCAAGAGCAAACTACATCTGCTCTTGGTTTAAAACATTGACATTCAGGTGGATGAAGAGAGCAGATTTCAGGGCAGGCTGAAATGCACAGCATGTATGGACAGATGATTACCTGGCTTTGGAGAGGATGAGGTGACTGAATTCTCAGCAGCTGAAATTAGCAACAGGCTAATTGTGATGTCTTCTGTTTGAATTTTCCTTTTCTGTTTGAGAAAATCACTTTAGAACAATGAAGTGATGATGGTATACAGGAATGTGTAAGGTTAATGTGAATGGAAACAGAAAATCTTTATTTAAAATGCTGTGACAATGTGAGAAGTGCATTAATGGTTTAGCTCACCCTGCTGAATGCAGATGAAAAGTATAAACTCATTTCTGCTGATGGTAATTATGTACCTACAAGTGCAAATAACAGGTAAAATAATGAGAAGAGGCATCTTACTGGAGGTGCTTCCAAATGTGCCATATATAAAAAAAAATCTGCTAAATTATTTTCTGAATCTGGTTATTTTATTTGGGTTAATGACCTTGTGCACTGAGATATAATAATAATTAGATTATTTTCCAAATTGTAGTCTCTAACATTCAAACTTAATATTTAGACTGAAGGAGAAAAAAAAATGTTCCAAAGGGTCCGGAAACAAACTAGTGAGGAACTAAACCATAAATGAAAATTCTGGCACTCCTATACAACATTTCCACACACAATTTGTGAAGATCCTGCTGAGACTGCAAGACTGTCCCAGTGTCTTGCAGCATCAAAACAGAATGTGGATGGAGTACTTTTTGGTTTTTTTAATTATTGTGATGGCAATGTGACATGCAGGCATTAAAGCTTTAATATCAGTTTCAAACACCCTTTCAACAGTTATACAGCTCGTTAGCAAATATTTTGTGGCTGCTGAGATATGAAACAGGGTGGATTTTCTCTCTGAGAGGTGCAAAACTCAGTTTTATAGCAGAAGTGGAAGTCAATAGTCTGAATTGTCACACTGGAATAAGTCAGGAGAGTTGTCACGATGCTGATCCATCACCAGGACAGAAAGGATCCACTCAAGATCAGGTAACTAATCACTGCTCAGGGTGGCTGGAGCCAGGATTTTATCACAGCTCTGGTGATAGCCATGAAAATACCTTTGGTTCCTGCTGGAGAGTCAGCATTGCAGCAGCTCTGCTGGCTGGTGGGGAAACACCATTTCCTAAGCACAGAAAATCAACAGGAACAGGAGCTGTAGATGAGCAGTTAGTGATACATTCTCAGGTAGCAGTTATGTACAATAACTGATAACTCCAAACAGCCAACAAGCACTGAGAGAAAGGAATCGTGTTGTGTGTCTGTCTTCAGCCTGCACAACATTGCCTCACCTTAAACAAAGCATTCCTGGAGCTCAGACAGTTGCTAGACTGGTTATCCTTGTGAGTGTAATTGAATTTAAATCCTTTTCCTCACAGACATGAGGACAGAGCGTGTGTTCTGTACTGCTGTTAAATATAGACCTTGCTCATCTAGTGGGACTCTGTATTTATGCCACCAGCAGAAGTGGACAAGCAGTGCAAGTCAGTGTTTGTGTGTTTGTTTTCCTGTTGCTGTTGTGGTCAGTGATCTTGCAAATAAATCCACTTTTATAAGCAGAAAATAGAAGCTGTTGTTGAGGGAGGCTGTGACTTGGCTCTTTACAGTGACTGGAGTCCGGTTTCTGGACTAAATTCAGGTTTTGCAGGTATAAATAAGGGTTGCTACCTGAGGGACTTAAATCTATGTGCCTTAAACAGGCAGTTGTACTTTATTTTTATATTACAATCAGATCTTGGCCAGCTTCACGAGCCTTTTCTGCTTCCCATTCTCCCAGAGGATTTGCAGTAGGCTTTTTTCCTGCAGTTGTGAGGTACTTTAGGTTTGGCCCATTGCCTGGGAGCTGCAGCTTATCATTTCTGGTTTGTCTCAGTCCAGTTTTTGTTACTTTTCTACATCAGTATTGAGATCTCAGTTCTCTTTCTTGCTCCTTTCTTCCTCCCTGCCATGCTTTGCTCACCCAGCTTTTCTGGCTTTTCCCCTTCCTAATTGTGAAAGCCTAGATCACAAAGATGTTTTAATCTAAAAAATTTTATTTGAGTAAGGTTGGCCTGAATCAAGCAGCTGCTGTGCTGCTGACCAGGCTAGACTATGCCAATAATTTGTTACTTGGAGCTCATGCCAAATTTAACAAATTCTGGAACTGGGTCAACACAAACAGGGTTCCCTTCTTGTCTCTTGAAGTCCCAGAAATACTGTAGTTCTCCTGCATATTGGTTGAAAAATTTGATCTTTGGCTTTACAAAAATCAACTTTCCCATCAGTACATCATGAGCTGCCGTTTGCATTGCCTCTGATTTGTGAGGCCAAACCACAGCAGCAGGTTTAGTGGCACCTTGGTTTTGTTGTAAAAAAGATGCCACAGCCCTGAGAAACCACAGTCATCCTCTGATTCTGGAAAGCTGAGCCAGGAACTGAAGAAATTGGATTTTGATTTTTTTTCTTTCAGTTAAAAAAGAAATAGTACTTGCCAGTTTTGCACTGTCTGTTTAGACCTCATAAGCTGAAAAACGTTCCTATAAAAATATCTTATTTAACATTCTCTGTGCCAAACTACCTTGAACACGTCAGTTTTATGGGTTTAAAGAAGGAAAAAAAGTTTGTAGGAGATGATTTATATTTAGTGAAGACATGAGTGGAACCCTTCAAAATGGAATGGAAAATTATTTTGTAAGTTAACTCTTCTTTGTGTTAGTCAGGAAACTTAGAACCTTCAAGGTGGCAGACTCAGAAATGGGAATTAATAAATAGGAATATTCCATGGAAACAAAAAATTTGATTCATCAAAAGGCTTATGAGCTAAGATAAGTCTCAAACTAAGTGTTGTTGCTGTAATTCTATTGAAAAGTGGTAACTTCTGCTAATAAATATTCCTAAAGAAAACAGGAAAGCAGGACTTTAGGGAGTGTGTTGTTGGAGTTTTCAATATGGCAGTTTGTTTATATTTTCTCCTTTTTTTGTGATTAATTTTATTATAAATACAGATTATTTTTGAGGGATGTTCTGATGTTAAATACCATCTAATTGGTATTTAAAATTATAGCTAAAGCAAGAGAGTTACTGTAAATTTTATTAGCATGGAATTATTGCAGTGTTAAATCCAGGATAAATAATTTGCATATTTTAAGATAAGCACCGGATTAATTATTTTACACTGGAGTTTTATTTTACACTTAAGAGTAAATTAATTTGGTTCAGCTAATGCATATTGAATCTAGATCCTTGTGAAATATTGCCTAAAACCTTGTTTCAGTATTTCCAAGAGTGTATTGCTGGGAAACATAATTAGGTTATGTAACTGAATTAGAACCCACCCAAGGAATATGCACAGTTCTCCTTCTCATCTTTTGAAAGAGACCCCATCAGAAAGTAGAAATGGGAATTGTATGTTTTCCCCGTGAAAAATGATTAAAAAAAATTAAAATTGACATCCTTAACTGGATTCCTCTCTCAGGCGATGTGGGCTTTACCATTAGAAAAAGAGGAACGTGTTTGTTTGTGGTTGTACTCCCAGGTTTGCTCTGTGGAATTGAGATCAGCACCTCTGGAATATTAAATTGCAAAGAGAATGCAAGACCAGGTACCTTTGTGAGAGTGTCTGTGTGTGCACACTCCTGTAGGCAAGTGGTTTTACCAGCTCTCTGCATTTTGAAATGTTGGCCACTTCCTCTCAGTGACCTCATTCTCCTGAATTTTCTTTTAATACTCTGACGTTCAGAGTATTCTGAGGAGATCTCCTCCCTGCCTTTTCTTCTCTGTTTTCTTCAGCTGAGCCAGTGGGATCTGGCACTGTTAATTGAATGACTGCCACTGTCTTTTAGAGTAGCAGATGCTGTGTGCTTTTTATTCTGGATCAAAGTTTTTATTCCAGAAAAGTCAGGGTTGGTGCATTACCTTTGGACCTCTCAGTGCTCCTGCAAGAGAAATAAACTTCCAGATGATTACATGCCCCTGTTAATGAAAGTGTGATAAATGATCTGCTCTTTTGTTTGTCCTTTGGCATCGTGAACACATTTTTCTTTTTCAGTTTATGATTTCAGATATCTTTGAAGACACCAAACATAAAATAGCTAATAAAAGATCTCGGAGAAAAGAAAACAAATTGTAAAGGAAATCATCCAAAACTTTAAGTGGGTGGTAGCATCCTGTCTTCCAGGAGAGTTAAGAATTACCAGGAAAAATCGCTTTGTTTTCATCAGGTAGACTCACTGCAGCAAAACAAAATTGTAATTTTATTTTTCATATTTTTTCCTCTTGCTAATAACAGGAAATAGACTAGGTAGAATCCAAAAAAATATTTTTAAATCAATGATAGACATTTTCCAGTTCAAAGTGGTGCTTTAAAATGAAAAATGAATGCTAGGGTTGATGTTTTGGTGAGTCATTTGGATGGTCAGCTAGAAATACTTCCTGGCTATTTCCACATCCTTGGCATGACTGGGGACATCAATATTCCCCATCCCTCCTGTTTCCTGTCACATTCTGGCTCCTGTTGCTCCTCTGCCTCTGAAGCTTTGGATGGGTAATAGTTGTTTTTAGACTTTGGTGGGATCACAGAGGTTTTTCAAACCTTCTGGGCGGTTGCATCTGCATAAAGGTGTAGAGAGCTGTGTGGTGCTCACTCCCAGCCCACCGGGGTTATGGATGAATGTGGTGGTTTTGTGTTTGCTTGTCTTTGTTTGCCAAATTTAGAGTAGTGATTTAAGTCTTTTCTGCTGTGAGATAGGATTAGGAGAGAAGGGCGAAA
The DNA here is from genome assembly GCA_021534815.1 of Acrocephalus arundinaceus. Taxonomy (NCBI): domain Eukaryota; kingdom Metazoa; phylum Chordata; class Aves; order Passeriformes; family Sylviidae; genus Acrocephalus; species Acrocephalus arundinaceus. The sequence goes on from JAJEOU010002626.1 coordinate 4,821,232, forward strand.
TGGACCCAACATAAAAGTAAACAGATAGATAGTTTTATTAATGCACATGCTAAAAGATGAAAATAAGAATTAAAAAAAAAAATGCAACTTCCAAAGCACTCTTTCTCCCACCACAAATGTTTGCTTTCTCACAAAAACATAGAGACAAAACCAGTGACTTTCAGTCAGTTTCACCATTTAAAAAACACCTTTTGTCAGTTCCTTGGGAGAGGAGTCTCTCTTAAACTTCCATGGTGATTCCCACTGACAACACAGAACAGTTCTCTTGTGGGTCTCACCTCTCACAAAGACAGCACCTTTGTGAAGTCCTTCCCATTGCTGTTCCATTTTAACTAAAAAGCAAACTGTGTTAACAATAAAATGCAGGGATTTATTTGTACCTGAGGATATTGCACCTCAGCTGCTGCTTGCCCTTGTGTCCCAGCAAGTGTTAGATCACACCCAACAAAAGCTGCTGGCCTGCAAGATCATATGTGAGCCTTGTAACTTATCTTTTGCAGGAATAAACCCTTTAAACTAAGACAAAATCAGACATCATACTCTGCTTATGAAGGCTTCAATCACTGTAGATGTGAGGTCAGGTAAAGTTCAGCTTGAGACAAACTTAAAAAAAAAAAAAAAGATAAAATCAGCCCCAAGGAAGGGTCAGGGACTGAGCAGTTATTTAAAAAACAAGCACTTATCTGAAGAGCAGCACAGCTAATTCAGTTACCACAGTGGGGAGGAGGGGAAAGGCAGGGTGTGGGAGTGAGGGAAGATGTCTTTACAATTGATACATCCTCTGTGGACAGACTGGGACTGGTACAATTGTTCCATTAAGTGCAGGTATTTTTCTGTCTAAAGCCTCTGAAATCAATGCCAATAATCTCATAAACAAAGCCAGATTTGACTTTGAGGGAATTAATGCAGCCCAAATAAGGCTGCATATAGATATAATGAAGACATGAATTTATATTATCGTCTAAAAAGATTTGACAAACTAGTCTAAAAATAATAACGTTCCAACCTGGAACAGGAGAAACTGGATTAATGTTAACAGGCTTTATTGCAACTCAATGCAATCCACAAGAGAGATTTTGTTATGTCAGGATTATCACATGCAACAGGAAGCAGTTTAAAACTCCAAGATTTGAGAGAAAGCCTTTAACTAAGGGAAAGATGCTGTAAAGGGAAGGTATGAATTTAGGTCTGTAAATGAGTATCCTTGCAACTGAAGCAGAAGTGTTACTGTGAAAGGCAATTGTATGAATGAGTTTCAAAGTCCTTGTTGTCCTATATTTACATCATAAGTTTTCCAAAGAGAGCTTTTAGTCCCCTGCTGTGTATTGTAAAACCTGATGTTCTGTTCTTTGGGAACAGGAGCAATTAGGATGTAGATCGTGCAAAACATTTCTGGTTGTACAGTCATTAAAAATTCTCTCTCTGGCCCTGTCATGGCACTGCTGGGAATGTTCAAGGACTGCTGCAGCAGCACCAGAAAACAAACTTAATGCTGCCCATCTCAGCCACTCCTTAAAGGCTTGCAGAGCAGTGCTGGTCTTTCCAAATTTTCTCCTTATGGAGAAGATAAATATTCAATCTACTTCTATTTTAATTTATTTCAGATAATGTGTTTCACTACTTGAATTTTATTCTACTCCCTCTTTGTTGCAGAAAATTAAGACATTTCAAAGTGAAAATTGTGAGGTTTTTATGACCTATTGCTTTAAAACATAATGTAGACCAAGTGGTTTTAATGCATTCTGACACCTATACATTTCACATGATTTACAGAGAAGCCTGCAATCCTTATCTCTATAAATACAGCTCAAAGTGGTTTTACTCGAAGTCTTTTGAATGAAATGAAATATTTTATTTCATTTTGTTGTTTGCTCATAGATTTGAGGCTCTATATGGAGCCTTCCTGCACTAGAAGTGGTCACTAAGAGAAATATAAATGAAAGGCACTTTGCAACTGAAGCTGTTTCCCACTTAGACTGGGAAACAACAGAGATCATAGAAACTCATTTGGTGGTTTCAAAGGAGCTTTACAGGAAAAAAGTTGTCTTCTTTACAACAGAAGAAATGCTCGTTGTCATCTTGCTTCCCTCAGCATCCCTGCCTGACAGAGGACCTGTCACAGTAGGATGGGTGGTCACACAAGCAGATCTGAGATCTGTCACCTCCTAATTCCTGGACTATAGCAAAGTTTGTGTGTGAGGTGATTGTGCCAGGAGATGTGCCCCAAGCTGCTGTACCTAGATTAGAATTAGTGTGCATAAGCACAGTGTCCTGGTTTTGATCATATTGTTGAGTTTTATATAAATGAAGATTTTAATTTATGTTAAGAGATATTCAAAGGCTTCCAGAAGAGGAGTTAATGTATTTCATTTGATGCTGATGAAATAAAAAAGACAGGAAATAAGTTATGTGGTTATATTCAACATGCAGTGGTGCTGGGTTGAAAATTGCATTGCTATCTATGAAGTCAACAATTAACTCCAACTTCTAAAAGGCATGGAATGGTTCTAGGATCAGTTCATCGGCTTTAGGTTCCCTGAAGGTTGTTAGCAACACTTTTCTTCTGCACACTTGGAATCACAATAGCACATTAAGTCATTACCACCCTTAAAAAGACTTCATTCATTTCCTTCTGTGTTGTTGTCAAGTTTAGTTACCTGAATACAGAATCCCTTCTTCCCTACAGAGCCCCTGCCATCCTGTGAGCACTGTGTCGTACATTCCTTCCCAGAAATGTTGGATGTAAAACACAAGATTGTCTGAGCACCAAACAATTGACTGAGGATTCGCCTTCAGTTATTTCCCAGTGTGACTCCTACAGGAGCTGACAGCCTGGGCTCAGCCCTCTGGGACAGCAGCCTGCCTTAGGCATGGAGAAACACGGATCTGCTCTTGCTTATTGGTGTATTACAGACACTGCAAATGGTGTTTTATCTGGCTCGTGGTTCTCCCCTTGCTGGTTTCTCTTTGATTCCCCTCTCCAGTTTCCTCTCCTCATGAGTCAGCTGTATTTTCCACAGGCATTCCTGAAACTTGAGCCACACTACACTGTTGTTTTCTTTCCATCAATGAAATTATCTTAACTGCTGTAAAATTTTCAATCCAGCATCCCTCCTTCCTTTTCTTTGAGTGTCCAGCATGTCCAACCATCACAAGTATTATTTCTATAACTATTTTGGTTCAGATGTTTTTCATCTTCAGTTTGGGTACTGATCCCTTTTTTACAACTTCAATTTTCTTGAAAACATCATCCCTCTGTTTGTCTCAAATTGCCCTTTATTGCTCTAATTCTGTCCAACACACCCATCAAGGTCATCTTATCAAGCTTCTATTTTCTGTGCTCTGTTCATGCATCTTTGCATCACAAATGTCATACTTCATTGATCTGTCAGCACAAATATTGCCAGCTCCTCTTTCCTCCTCTCACATCCATTTTCAAGCAATTTTATGAAGTGCAGAATGGTTTTCTTAGCCCAGCCTGGCTAATCATGTTCAATCCTTCCATTGTCTTGCACGAGAAATGAGGGAATTACGAGAGCAGGAAATCAAGACAATTGCTAGGATGAGCCACACGGTGTAGTAGTCTCAGAAAATTGTAGAGACAGCTTTTCCCTGATTATCCCCTGGATTTCCCAACATTGTCTCTTATTGTGTGTATATTTTGGGGCTTTTTGGGGTTTTCTTTGTTATTGGTTCTTGGCTTGTTTTTTGTTGGTGGTTTGGGGTTTTTTTTTTTTTTTTGTTTCACTGGCACTCCAGGAACTTTATTGTACTACGAGTGTTGGAATGATCCAGCTTGTAAAGAATGCTTGTAAAATAATTAATATTGCCTTGGAATGCTCATATTTGTAAAGAGCTGCTTGGTGGGATTCAGTGGGACTGCTCCCAAATCTTCTGCACAAACCTCAGTGATTCCTTTGTTCTTTGGCATTTTGCTGATTACCTGCACACATCCCATAATGCTGCGAGTGTAATAGTGTTAAATTGCAATTGTGCCCATTGTTTTTCAACTAAAATCTGTGCTTGAAATCCATCTGCTTGTGAGCAGGGCCTCTTTCTGTTGGGTTTATATTCTTCCAAATGATTGGTCATTTCCCTCTTGTGCAGTGCAAAGTTGTTTTGAAACAAAACCATCAGAAATGCACCAAAAGGGCTTCCTGTCATCCATTGCTGGGTGAATAGGACAGTTTTCTTCCCAACAGAAATGTGTGCTCGTGGTCAGATAACCTGCAAACACAATCTGACTCTCATTACAGTTAATGGGAATCAGGTCTCAGACTTGTCTGATTGACAGGATGCTGCTTTGTCAACAAGTTTGCTTAGGGAGGAAAAGAGATACCACCAATTCTAAATGTTTTCAATTCTCAAATTTTTTTTTTCCCATTTCCCTCATCTTTGTTTTTCCAAAAATCATTTTAAAAAGTTCTCCTGAAGTATATATAACATTTGAAGTGTTTACCTTTCCCACTTTTTTTTTTTTTGCTGCCTTTTCAACCCACAGAAATCAAGATGAGTTTTTGCTAGGTAACATTCTGAAGCTCTTAATTTTTTCAAATTAAAAAAAAAATCCATCAACAGGTCAGCACAACATTTTGGGTGAGATATTGCCTAAAAATGGAAGGCTGAAATTTTTTGGTTACTTTATCCTGATGCTGCTCTTTATTGCTGTGGCACGGAAAATATTGAAACGCTTTTCTTTTTTCCCATTTTATTTTTCCAACTTGTTTATTGTTCCTTAGCTTGGTTATGTCCACTTCAACACTTAGTAGGCAACACTATTAAATGCTAATCACTTGGCTGAACAAAAGCCTGCTTCATAAATCATTCTTTAATAGCCTGTCTAAAATTTCTTTAGGGTGTTGAAGCTGCATTGCAGCCTTGCTTACTGATCAGGCTCTAATTATAGAAATTATACATCCAGCAGTTAAACCAGTATAAACAAGCCTGCTCTGACTGGGGCAGTAATCCTGTGTCAGTTAGGATCTTTCCTGTTGATTCTGGATTTCTGTCACTCTAATCCTGCTGTGCCCTGAAATATCTATGACTGCACTTCACCCTGTGCTACCTGAGCTCTCTTCACTGCTGTTTATAGCCTGCCTCACTGTGCTGCTTTTTAGAAGTAGAAATAAGTGGTTTAACAATTAACCCAAAAAACATAAGATCATTAAAATTATTCTGTAGCACAATGCAATACAATAGAGAAGGAAGAAAAATCACACAATGTTTTCAGGTTCAATTTTTTAGTCTGCAGGTCATGTTATAATAGAAACTAAATGATTCCAGAATATTACTGGCACTGTTGTTTTATAGCAAGGTGTAAAATCAAAGGATTTATTAGGTTGTTTTCTGTGTCATTCATCACCTAACCATGCTCCCTTATTTTATTTATATAATTTTACCACAAATTTTGACAGTATTTACAGCTGCACCTCAGGAACAGTTGAAGTGTGAAGGGAATCTTTAGTTACAATATTAAGTGTTAATTATTTTTGAATTTGTTGTTGTTGGTAACAAAATTTCCTTTTAGCAACAGATGAAACATACTAAGAAAACTTAGGAAAGAGTTGCAGGAGGGGGAGAGTGAAAGACAGCAACAAGTCTTAGCCAAGTATTTGAGTATAAAATTACAATAACTGATCTCGAGTTGGTTTTTAATTCCTTTTGTTACAAAATTTTCTTTATTACATTGTGCTGTGAGCTGAGTTCAAGGACAAAACCTCAGGTTCAGTCCATCAGTTACTGTTTACCTCCAATAAAACTGTTATGAGTTTTATTAGATGCAAAAGCTACTAATAGAGGAGTAGATGGCTGGTGTGGTTAAGTCTTACTTCAGTAGAAACCTTATACCACATTCTTATAAAAATACTTAAAGATCACTGCTATTCTCAGTGCATTTAATTGAATGATCTAACTCAGGGGATGTATCTGGGAGGCTGAAAGCTCTGTCTGCTGCATTCTCCAAAACTCTGAAACAAAAACATGGGCAGGTTCCTCAGAACTTTGTTGAGTTCTTTGTTGAGTTTCCCATCTGTCCTTATGGACTGTCACTGAGCTCTGTTCTGTAGACCAAGAACCTTCATGGGTTTTTTGGGTTTTATTTTTTAATTAAAAAAAAATTAAGACTCCTTTACCTCAAAGGCAGTAATGAAGTTTGTCTCAAATCACCTCTGTGCCTGTGCAGAATTTTTACAGTTCTGTAATAATGACCCTCCTCAGTTAACAAAGCCTGAAATTTTCAGCCTCTAGGGTTCTAACACAGAATTTCCTAAGTTGTCATGTTTATGGCTTAAAGAGTCTTGAACTGCATGGACTGAGCAGCAGCAGATAAAAAATGAAATGTTTCCCAGGGACAACCCAGTATCACCACTGGGTGTTGGTTTCAGATGCTGCATTAACACAAAACCACTTTTATTCAACCATGGGCCTGAACCAAAGTTTTGATTATTTGGTGGTCTTTTATAAAAGATCAAAGGAGTGCCAAAAACCAGTGAGGTTTTGGTTTAAATCACAGAGAAACTTTTTGGAGCCTTGTTTTGCCCCAAGCATTGCATTCAGTGGTGATCTCCCCTGACCACAGTGAGAATGGCAATGTTGGGATATTCTCCTATTTTCTCCTCTTTGGAGAGACAATCCCTGGAGTTGGGGTGGATGGAATGAGCTCACATGGATTTGCTCCACTTGCTGCTCATCCTCATTGAAGCCCTGGCAGAGGGGAAATCACTGCCAGCTTCCCTTTGTGTCAGCAGAATCAAACCAGAGCTCTTTGAAAGGTAAAATAGCTGGAACCACAGTCCAGGAAATTGTCACACAAGCACTTCAGAAAGATAAAGGTAATATTAATTATTTTACAAGGAATTTCACTGAAGATGGTGTCATGAAAAAGAATCATGGTTAGCAGCCATCTAATTCCACAGAAATATTGAGCCAGTCTGGTTCAGGCTCATCTGTGAATTTGTTTGCTGTGAATTTCTTCATTCCTGAAGGTTGCCCATTCAAAATTTTGCAGAAAATGTTTTAGCAGGTTTTGAAATGTTTCGGAAGACTTCTGCACTGGCTGATTTTTATCCCTTACAGACTTGTGACAGCAATTATAAAAGGATGATACCCTAAGCTGCTTTTTAGCAGTGTAAGTTTTTCAGATGGAGGTTCTTATTCCTCACAGAAAGATGATACTACATCTTCATATTCCTCACTTTAGCACGGGTGAAACAGGTACAGAGAGGCACTGAACTCATTTCTGTGAGCTCTGAATCCATTCCTAGATGTGCATTCATTGCAAGGAGTGAGCACAGGGTTTACAGAATTCAGCCCAGGTTGCATAATTCAAATCACAGTACTGGAGAGTTGAGTGCTCAGCAGTTTCTCATTGCTTGCAGGATCTTTTTTCATCCTATCTGCTCTGCTGCCTGTTGTGAGATCAGCTTAGTCACTCCTGCCTGCTGACCTCTGCCACAGGCAGGCAGGGAAAGAGACCCCGACCAGCTCCTCCATGAACTTGCCTGATCACTAAGAAAACAAATATTTAGTGGGGAAAAAGAAAAAAACCAAAAAAATTAACTCAGTGTCTTTCTTTGCTCTGACAGTCTTTGCATTGCTGTGCTGGTGGCTTGCAAGTGGTGAATTCATGGGTTGTACTGACATAAATGCAAATATTTTGTGCTTGCATTCATTATAAATACTTAGATAAGAGGCCACCTTTTGCTGCTGAGTTCTACTTGGACTGACATTGTGACAAGTTTGTAGGAAGTTAACAACATGAGTGTAAGACACTGGAATAACTTTAAATAACGTAACACTAAATCAGTATTTAATCTTTGTTATGGGTAAACTGAAAGAGATATTTTGTGAAGTCTAATGTATTCCAGTCCAGTGAGCATTTGCTACTTATTATGCATTTTAGCAAATGATGCATTACTAAATTTTAGTTGAAACATGTCCTTGGGGGGAATAGGCGCCATAGCATAAAATCCTAGAAGTCTGCACTAGGTGTACAAAAATCAGCTTTTTTTTTTCCTTTTTCTTTCAGCTTGGTTTATCTGGCAACCACAGTTAATACCACAAGCATTACATCTATTTCTATTATGATAAATCACTGTTAAAACAATGTTTTGTTCAGGGAGGCATCAGACACCGAGGTGCAGGTTATGGAGATCTCCCCATCACACATTTCTGTGCACAGCACCTCCCTCACCATCTCTGCCCAGGGTCCTTGCTGCAAGGGTTTCTCTTGGAGCCCTGGGCACTGAGAATTTTAGATTTTCTGTGCTCTCAGGCACTGACCCCCAAGCAAACACTGCACTGACCTGAGGCCATGGAAAAGGCTCCCAAAATTGAGTGACAGCACTGGGATTGTGGGGTGGAGTTTGGATAGAAGTGTGTGATATCATGGGGTGAAAAACTTAGACTTTAAGGGTTTAGAATATAGTAATATATATAAAAAGCAAGATGGAGGATTTAGGGCATAGGCTGAGTCCTTCTTTTTCATCTTCTTCATGGGTCTGGGTGGTATTTTGTAATTGGGTAGAAAAATTTACATTGCAGGCCATGAGTGGTTGGTTATTGGGTTAAAAGTAAAAATAATTTAGGTGTTATCTCACTATTGGACAATTTGTGTTTAAAAGGCCTTGGAAAGAGTTAGAGACAGAGCCATTTTCTACTTTGTTAGCTAGAATGCACAACTTGTGAGACTGTACTACAGATAAGAATTAATAAACATCTAAGTTCAAACATGAACACTGAGAAATCTTAATTCCAAGCAATTAACCCCAGCTCTAACAACAGAAAAAGAAGATAACAACCTACATTTTAATGGTACCTCGGTGTGAGGAGCACCTGTTAAAGTGTTAGAGCTGGGACCTTCCTGAATAACAACAGAGATAAAAAGATCAGCTGGAAGAAAAAAATCCCCAGGGAAAAGAAAAAAAAACCAAGAAAATGGGCCTCAGATCTCCCTAGAGGCTGATGAAAGGTGGAACCAGAAGTCGTGGGGTTTCTGTTCCCCACAGAGCCATAGAGCTGTTTTCTCTTGAGGAAACAAATCAGGGCCATTATTTTGTGTTGGCACCCAGCCCTGAGTCATCTCGGTGCCTTTTCTGGAGGTGCAGTTTAAATTGGGGCTCCTGACCTCATCCTTGCTCCCTTTCTTCCCTTTCTGCTCCACATTCCTGGGGAGGAGCTGCCAGGCTGCAAGCAGCAGTGATGAAACCCTTCAAGAGCTTTCCATTAATTACCCATTTGGGTAGATTTTCCTGCCTGGTGACTCATTTCCTTTCAGAAGTTGTGTGCTGATGTGATTGACACCTTCACTTTACACCAAGAACTATAATTTCACTTGCTGTTCCGTTTTGTGGGAATACGAGAGAGAATTTTTTCCGCTCAGTGGTCATTGATCAACTTGTTAATTAAGAGGGTCTGCGTGGTTTGCAGTGGGTGGATGTGAGTTAAGGACATCCAAAGCAGGTTATTCCTGCACAACCAACACTCCTGCTCTCAGTGTGAACTACAGCAATCCACCCAATGCAAATAATTGGCTGCCTAAAGGCCTGAAAATGCATTTCAGACATATTTATTGACAGTTTTCTAAGACCTTTGCAGCATTTTTGCTGGTCCCCACTATGATATTTCAGTACTTGACAGGTGCCTGTGTATTGAAGTCAGAAGGAAAATGAAGGGGGAAACAAAAGACTCTTGATTTGTCTAATAACAAGTCAGTTACACCTAAAAGGTGTTTTTCCCCAGGTGAGTTAAGAGGATAATAAATCCTAATTTAAAAGACAGTGATTAATTCAGTCCTGCCCCATGCTGTCATTTTTTGTACGTAAACAACTATGAAGTGATCTTACAGCAATTTACACCCACTTCTCCCATGCCCCAAATGCTACTGCCAGCTATGCTGAGCACTAATTTGAAAATATCTAATTTTTAATTAATAAAACTGCTCTTAAGTAAAGGCAAATACACAGTAACTCTGATTTTTTGCCATTTCTTGTATACACTTTCACAGGCCTGCAAGCATTTTGTATGTACATGGAAAGTGATGTCTCAGCTTTGTATACACAGTTGTGTGCATTCAGCAATCCACTGAACAAGGAGTGGAAGCTAAATTAAGATTTCACAGGGATATTCAGAATAACGTGTGTGAAATTATAAGAAGGGAAATTATGAACACTTAGGTAATTACAGACACACTGGGAATGTATAAATGCCTTGCCATCATTTCTATTTATTTTTCCAGTGCGTAGTTCTGTTGGAAAATGTTGGTTAATAAACGTGAAAGAGACTCAGTATTTTTAGTGGGGCAAATTTTGTTTTGAACCAAAGCAGGTGATTCATTCTTGTGTATGCCTTTAGATTGGCTTCTTTTTTGGATTTTTTTTTTTTTATTTTTTCCTTGCTTCAACAGAAGTCTGACCTCTAAAATAACTTTTACCAATTCCTTTGTTTTGGTATTTATTAAAATGCATCAAATGCATCCCAGCATTTTTAAGGCTTCCTTCATTAACAAAGACAAGGCTGAGAATTTGTGTCTGATCAAAATTAATTTATATTTTTCACATGTGCCATTAGAGCCATCTAAAAAGCCTCAAGTATATTTTTCCTTTTTTTCAAGAAGTGGCAAAGACACACGCCTTGTATTTGACTTCCTCCCTGCTGCACATGGAAACTTTGTTCATTATATTTTCCCTCATGGTAAAGAGCCTCTCAGGGGCTGTTCTTCAAACATGGAACATTATTTTTGGGTTCAGTGGCTTTGTTTGTTGCACTGGAGAAGAAAAGGAGGAGAAAGAAGTTAAGAGGAAAAATATTTTCAGCATCTGTGGGAAATTGGTCTTGACCAGCTGCTGGCCTGAGACAGTTATAAGATATAAGAAATTTGCTGTTTTAGAAGATATTAAGATTGATTAGAACACACATTTAATAGGGATTCTTCAGTGACATTGAGGGGTACAGATTTGGTTGGGCTTTCAGGAGTTCTAAGACTCCTGAAAGAGAATAAGAATCACGTTCCCCATCCCAAGTGAGGAAAAGTAGAAGAGAGAACTTAGAGAATATCTTCTCTTATTCCTTCCTACTTCTAGTTTTAAACCTCAGCTTATTTTCTGCCCTCTTCCATTCTCTGGATGTTAATTTTCTCTTCTTCCCTCATTATTCTGTATTTTAATTCAGTCTGCAGCTCCTCAGTATGTTCTGTTGTTTGTTCTTTCCTTCTCCTTTCTATGCTTTGTGCTGCAGTTTCCCCCATGTTGTTTTTCCTCCTGTGATATTCCCTGGGCTGCTCCTCATTTTTTTTTTTCCTTTGTTCTTTCTCTCCCATGCCTTTCTCCAATCCATCTCTCTCACTTTGTCATTACTGTGCTCACCTTCCTAAGGTGCTTCTCTCTATCCCAAGATGACACTTTAGGAAGGGAAAAAAAAACCCACAAAACACTAGGGAGTTGCTTTTGGAAATATTTAGGAAAAATTATCAATAGGTATAAAAATATAATATATTCTTATATTTATATAGACCTATATGAATATTTCTATATAGGTATATTTATATATAAATATACATATATATAAATATTTATATAGGACTATATAAATATAAATATATTTATATATATACCAAAATATACCTATATATACCTATTTATAATAGGTATATAAAATATATAAATATAAATATTTATCTATATATAAAAATATTTATATATATACACCTATACATACCTATATATACCTATTTATAATAGGTATATAAAATATATAAATATAAATATTTATCTATATAAATATAAAAATATTTTTATATATACACCTATACATACCTATATATACCTATTTATAATAGGTATATAAAAATATACTGGTTTAAATATATATATATAAAACAGGTATAAAATATCCTGCACATAACAACTTTTCCTCTAATTAGCACGCTGAATAAGCTTCACTTGTTGTTCAGCAGCAAAACTGTGGTCTCATAAATGGGGATATTGGGATGTGGAATATATCCAAGATATTGGTATGATAATAAATAGTTTACACCATAAAACAAGGGAAAAAAAGAAGCATTCTGATATTTTCAATTTTTTGGCTTGTTGGTTTTTGGAGGGTTTTTTGTGGCTTTTTTGGAATTTTTTTTTTTCAAAATTAAAATTAAATTTTGGCAGTCGACACAGATTGCAAAAAAATTCAGTGTGAAGGAGTGTGTGTTCCCAGAGAGAAGCTGTCCCAGCAGAGGATTTTTTGGTAGGTTCAAACAGTTCTGGTGGTAGTTCAACAATTCTTGGAGTCAGAGTTAACTGGTAATTAGAAATCATTGAATATCTTGTCTAATAGAATGGAAATAACATTATTCCAGTTTGCAACCTAAGATTAATTTGATTGTCTAAACTTAAAGTTTTCCTTGTGGGACAACTTTCATTTTGGTTTGGGTGGTTTTGTTTGGTGTTTGTTTGGCTTTGTTTTTCGGGTTTTCTAAAATTTTTTTTTGGGTTTTTTTGGTTGGTTTTTTTGTTGTTCTTGTTGTTTTGGTTTTTTGGTGGGTTTTTTTGATTGTTTTTTGGTTTTTTGGGTTTTTTTAAGAAAAAACCCCAAACCAAACCACCCCCCAAAACCTGACTACTACTGTGACAGTTTTTATATTCTGGAAGGAACTGAAATGATGACCCCAAGACATTTGAAGTCCTTGGAACATTTTTGCAGTTATTATGGTGCACTCAGCAGAGGAAGCCTTTCTCTACTGCCACAGGAACAAACAGTAACGACCTGAGCTATGAAATATGATTGTGATTTCCCCTCATCCTGTGTTTTTTCTGAACTCTGGAGCTTGTGAGCTATTTCTGAGGCTGCACAGGAAAGCGAAAGGATTCTGGCAGAATGTAAATCATGGGATCATTAACATTTCAGCCCAATTTCTCTCCAGCAATGTGTAATCATAGCAGAGATGATTGATGGGATTGGCGACCCACAAAATAGATACTGTGGGTCATTCCCCCATATTTCCTCATTTTCTTTCCCCTTTTGCTAATCCTGGTTTCAGATAACATCACTCAATCAATTTCACTGCTGCTCTGGAGCTGTATTCTTCCAATATCAGATATTATATCAGATCTCTCTCTGGGTAGATCTATGTTCTGCTTCGCTGGTTTTTGTGCCTGTCCTCTTTATTTTGTTTGTGCCCCATTATAATATATGGCAGAAATATTTATGTTGGTATAATTGATTTAATCCTTGAAAAGGTAGGGAGGGTTTTTTTTTTCCCTTGTTCCCTATAAAATACCTCCTCCTGATATAAAACCTCCTCCTTTGTAGATGCAACATTTAAACAAAAATGAGTATTTATCTGCATTATGTGGAAAATTAAGGAGGAAAATTATATGGGCTTTTTCCCCTCCCTTTTAGGGGTCTCATGTGGTATGAAAAAAATACATTCAGTAGTAAAATGGTTTTAACACTTCGTTGTCTTCAAGGCCAGGGAAACAGAAGGGAATGAGGGACGTGGGACATTGCCTTCTCACATCTTTCTTCTAGGTCAACCCAATTCTTTAAAAATTAACCCAAAACAAAACAATTTTTAAGATTTGTTTTTAATTGGACATATAATTTGGAAATAAAAATAATTGTTTCATACTGATGAAGAATGTTCTAGCAGTGGGTTAATGTTAATTAATTAGAAGAAATAATTTATCTATTTCTGGTTTTATGTTACCACTTCAGTAATTAATAGGATTCCTTGGTCCTATTTGAATTGGTCCTACTGAATGCCTATTGATGTTGGTTCTATTGAATGCTGCTTCAAGAATGTTTCAAGAATAAAATATGTTTGCAATTTTATGAGAAGAGTATGCAGATAGGTGTATCTGTCCTACAGCCTTTAGGGAGCAGGCATGGAACTTTTAATTTCACCTCCAGTGGGTTTGTTTGACAGAGGACAAACTGGTAATGTGGCTGTGCTGCTGTAAGGATGGCACTGCTGGCTTCCAAGCCTATCGTGGCTTCATAAACAAAACCCCACACTTATTCTAGATGCCATATGCTGTAAAAGAAATAAAATGCTGCAAAACTTCAGGGATTTCTTGATGAGCTTGACTTGCTGGAGTTTCAATCCCGCTTCATTCAACGAAATAGTTTCCAGAAGCTGAAGTCTCCTGTCAAAATGTTCTGTTGTACTGGGACCAGCACGTTCCATCAGAGGCTGCATGTGAAGGTGGGCAGGGGCAGTGTCACAGGAGCTGCAGCATCTCATGCTGGAGTTTCCTTTGGGATTGGCTTCCAGGGTTTGTTTTTCTGTGAGTGCAGCTGAATCTGAGTCTTTTTAGCCAGAGTACCAGAGTGGCTGTTGATATCAGGTCTGTCAGTGATCCTGCTGAGATAATGCAGCCTGCTTGGAAGACTGAGATATTAAAAATATTAAAACCAACAACAACGCCTTTCTTACAGAATTCCTCTTCCTTATTTTTTAGGGAGCCTGCGCCTGGATGTATTTATCAGGACAGTATTCATTATTCTCCAGGGGATGGCAGGCTGCTCTGTCACCCTCTCAGCTGGGCACAGCGTGCTGTCACACTGGGCTGTGCTGGCAGCCTTGCCAGGGTGGGCAGCAGGAGCAGGGCAGCCTTTTTTGTGCTCACAGAAGAGAAAAGCAGAGCTTTTCTTTCATTAATGAACCATTCTGTGCCTTCGTTCCTTTCTCCAGCTTAAAACTTACAGGTACGGTTTGGGAAAAATAAATTATTAATAAATGCAAATTAAATCCCCAGTACTGTTATTGTGGCAGAAATATATTACAGAAGTCTTGCAGGCCACTGGAGGTTTCAACTAAAGACAGAATATTACTGAAATTTATCATCAAATATAAATACATTGGCCGGACGATGAGCCCTTTCCTACCTAGGTTTAGTTTTCCAGAGTATTTGCTTATTTTTGTCCATATTAAGCTGACTTTATAGACTGGGAAGTGGTTAATTGCTAATTCCCCAGAGGGATTTTAGTTCAAGCTACTTTAGCCATGTTTGTTTGGAATTGTGAATTTTACAGGCATTCTCTACCTGATGGGTAATCAATCTAAATTACTTCAACCTCAGAAAACACTGAGCTTTTACCTAGTGTGTGCTTTGCTTTCTTTTCTTCCTTTCATTCCTTCTGCCTCCCCCTCTCTCTTCTCCACCTCAAGCAGTACCTGAGGAGCTCTCAGCAGCAGCACACGAGCAAGAAGCTCCCTGCAGTCCTGAGCATCTGTGCTGGGATTTGACCCAAGGGGCTGAATTTTGTGAAACAGGGAAGGTAGGGAGGGTAATATAAAAACTGAGAATTCCACCAGGACTGTTGTCAGGGTTTTTTTCACAGGTCTGTAGCTGCCAGTATACCCAAAAAAGCATCAGGGGCTCTTTGGAGTTTGCTGCAGTGATTATCTGAAAACATATGACTCCTGCCTGGGTGGTCGTGTTTGAAGGCTGTGAACAGCACAGGATATTGCATTCAGTAACTCATGATGTGGAGAGTCTTTCAATATCTTTAATTTATATATAAGGATTTTTTTTTTTTTTTAGTGCTATAATCACCAACCCTAAGAGCTAATCTGTTATTGGGTATTTCCTAGCATGCTGTAGTTTCATTATCAGAAAGATAAAGTAATCTGGTCTGGTAACCTGATGACAATTATAAATGATTCTACTGAAAAAGGATGCAAGAAAATAAAATGTGGATTCTTCAAAACCTAATGACAGCTTAAAAAGAAACCCCAAACATGCCTTTAGGTTTGTCTACACATCTAGCTCTATATAAAGCATGCACTTAACCTGGTTTAAAGCCACAATGTGCAGGACATGACAAAATAAATTATACCTAATATCAATTTGTTATGTTTTGAAAATACATATTATATTGGGTTTTTTCCTTTGTTTTTATCTGTCTAAATTTTACTATCCACTAAATTTTAATATCCAAGACATGGTGCTCAGGTGCTGTCAATCAGCATAACTGCTTGCCTTTGCTTCTTCCAATTTAAGCCAGCTGAGATCAGATTTTTTACAGCGTTCTTTAAAAAGTGATAGCAAAACATTTCCTTTGTGTAACCTTGAAAGGTTGAGCCACATTTTATTTTCCTGAAAGTGTTTGTAATGGAGCACATGTCACCCCAAACTAATTATATCTCCAGTTAGGGTTTTGGAACTGGTGCTATAGATCATATTGGGGAAAGATTTTAAAGCTGCCTGTGAGAGTCAGGAACCTGATCTCCATTCCAAACTGATGCCAGGCATTTAGTTTCACCTGACATAGCAAGGTTACAAAGTTATTTTGAAAATTTGCTCTGCACTCACGTCCCAGCTCTCATTTAAGATCTCAGCAGGAGTTTTGTGGAGCAGCCAAAGGACCACATTTCCTTGGTGAAACCCAAATTTGTAACAAACTTATGGCTTATACCCCACACACATTGTCCACGTATGTGGGTTCTTATGTTTTGGTTTTTGTTGTTGTTTGTTTTGTGGTGGTTTTTTTTTTTTTTCCACCCCAAAGAAAGTGTGGAGAATCTTGCAGTTCCTTTCTCTCTTCCTCCCTTGTGGAACTCCGAAGGCTGAAAGCTTTCAAATTTCTGAATCTGTGGGTGCCAACCCTTAAGTAAACACCTCGTTTAACCTGAGACTTTAGAAAAGGCTTCAAGAATTGAATGGTAGCACAGGAACAGTGTGTGTGTGGTTTGGATGGTATTGTGTGATCTCACAGGGTGAAAAACTGATATTTGGGGTTTTGGTGTGTGGTGATCTATGGGAGCCAAGATGGAGAATTGTGGGTGTGGATTATTGTCTTTTTTGCACCTTCCTCTTCTTCCTTCTTCACAGATCTGGGTGATTTTCTATTATTGAGTGAAAGAAGCCTGCATTGTAGATTTTGGGTGATCACAATTGGGTTAGAAACATAAATAATATAGGTGTCAACTGTTTATTGGATAATTAGGATTTAAATAACTTTTGGTAGACACCATTTTAGCTCACTTTCTCAGCTTGTTAGAGAGAGCTCACATCTCGTGAGTCTGTAATAGATAAAGATAACAAATTTTAGACTGTGACTGCAAGAAACAACGTCTCTTGAGTTTTATTCTTGGAGCAAGAAAGAGCCAAGAACTCCCACACCTCCCCTGCTTTTTTAGAATTTCCCGGAGCTGTGGGGGCTCTGGAAGTGAACCCAGACAAGGAGAGGTCGTGGCTGGAGGAACAAAGCACACATGGGACCGTGCTGCTCAGCAGATGGTGCTGCTCAAACAGACAGAGCTGTCTTGCTGCATCCATGGACAAATGGGATGATTGGGGCATTCTCTGGGCACTGGAGAGAGGGAGATGGAGATTTCTTTAAGCTGAGAGGAAAAGAGGCCTCAATTCCCACAGCCTGACTGTGTTCTATCCAGAAAAATGCATCGTGGAAGATCATCACAGGCATTGCTACTGATTCTACCTCTGCTTGAGAATAAGTCTCAAGTTATTGTTGAGATTGCAATAATAATAATAATCTCAACATTATTACAAATGGCTGATCCTTCTGCTTTTTAAACAAAGCAAGCAACCAAGGGGCAGTTTTAGGAAGATGATTATTCTGAGGAGAGGATTTTGGAGTCAGGATCCTGAGCAATGCCCATGTGCAGCCCAAGGTTGGCTGTTACGTTTTGGAGAGAAGGATTTGTCCACGTATCTTTGGTTTGAGTTTGGTTGAAAAATTCACAGTTTCCAGACCCAGGCTGTGGATTTGGATTTTATTTTAACAGGAAATGTCCCGAAGTGTGAGGTGTTGCACCGCCTGATTACAGACAATGGTCCTGCTTCATGTGTCTGGCCTGCGTTATTTCCTAGCATTGGAAAAACGCCAACATTTTCAGCAGTTATTTATCAAGTTAATAAAGCAAAGCAGCCTGCCTAAACTTCCATGAAACATAAAGAAAAGGAAAGTTTTTCCAGTTGGCTGAAAAGACCTTTTGATTTAGGGCTAAGGACAGCTGCCCTTTTTTTTTTTTTTGAGTAGTAGAAATGTTATTTAGCCAAGTGTCCAGTCCTCAAAAGTCAAATTATTCCTCATCTGAGAGTAATTTGGATTAGACTATCAGGTAGATTATGAAGGGCCATATTGATCCACAAGTCTTTTTTTTTTTCCTTCATTTTTTTTTTCATCCTGGATCATAAACAAAAAAGCTGCCTATAAAATTGCCTGCCTGATTTCTGACATGCCCCAAGTAGATTTGATTCACCAAGGTCTTATTCTATCTAATCTGACAAGAGTCCAGACTGCTTTATGCATAATAAATAGAGGCATTTGTGATATAACACACCCTGTGTTTGCATGCCCTGTGCTGGTTTTTCTGGGACACATGGAATGTTGATGGCTTTTGGACTTTTACATTGTTTAGGATATTTTTTTTCCCTGAGATAATTGTGCTCAGGTGGCTGAAGAAAAATACAATTATCTGACACGACAAGCAGCAGCTAGTTTGAATCCTAAATGAAATGTCACTCAAAATAAATGACAATGTTATGGAGACACAGTACCCTCATTATGACTAAGGTTTGAACCAAATTTTCATTATGAAATGTTGATGGATACAAGATTTTAGAACTTAAAAGGGAACCTTTATAATCCTGGTAGTCAGATATGAGGGCAGAAGCCTCTTGCAGGTAGTGAGGGTGATCCCTCAGATGCTACCAAGGTGAAGGAAGCACAAGGGCTTAATGAAATTTTCTGATTCCATTTAGATCAAAGATAATATTTGATGTAGCACTGTCCTTATTCTTGTAATTCTTATTCTTCTGGATGTGATATAATGCTTATCCAGCAGCCACATAATGTTATATAGGTGTGTGATGTGTTAGAAACTTGTTTAAATGTTTGATGTGAAGGATTTTTGTGTTGGTTCTGACAAGAGATACTTAGAGCAAATTTTTTGAACTGCTTGAACTTGCAATATTTTCATTATTACCATTATCACAGCAAGCTTTCAGTGTTAAATATAGCATCATGAATCTACAGATTTATTTTTTTCAAATGTTTTCATTAAGTTTTTACTAATATCTGATCAAACATCATTGCCTCACTTTACATCTGTTATGTAAATGCGGAACAGACCTGAAACAAATACTGAGATTTGTTGTGTCTTATTTCCCATCCATGAAAATGAAAATGAGTGTGACTGAGCATCAGAGAATCAGGATTGGCTTTTCCCTTAGGCTTGGGAACCCCAAGTCTCTGGGTCTTATAATTTCTATCTAAAAACTAAGCATCTAATAAATCTTTGCATCACTTCCAGAGTTGATTACTGTAATCTTCCTCTAGCATAGTCATGGTGTTTTCTGTTGTTGCTAGAATTTAAATTGTATTTCCATTGCTGCTAGAAAAAGGACTCCAGCTTTAGCATGCAGGAGGTTGAGGCACTAATGGTGAACTCTGTGCTGGGGGTTGATTCCAGACAAGGTCTTCATGTGAGTGTGAGCCATCATAGGGTGCTCAAAGACTGGAGAAGTTGAGAAGGTATTCAGGGTGGAGAAATGAAGTTAAATAAGCTGATAATTGACAAAAGATGTTTTGGTTTCAGCAATAGGAAATAGCTGCAATATGTTGCAATAGGTTTTAGGGAATGGGTTTTTGATTTGTACTATGGGACACATCCTGTGTACTACCCTAAAAAAATCTTAATGGGAAAATTCAGTATTTCTAGCTAGAGCCATCCAGGAGCCTCTTTGGAATTACTAGCTAGATGTGTTTTGGAGCCAAACATTTCCAAACATTTTCTCCCCCTTAAAAAACTTAGCATGAATTGCCATATTTGCTGGCCACAGCCACTCCCTTCTTTTTTTTATTTTTTTCCTGTATACCCAAACCAGCACTGCTGAAAGGTGCAGCCTTTCCATGTGCCACCAAATCAGGAGTGATTCCACCTGCTTTGGTCACCGTTAGCAGTGGTGATGACGTTTTTTGGAGGAGTGCCCTGAGTTCAGGCCCATTTGGAGCCGTTATCGAGGCTGAAGGATTGCACAGCCCTACTTCCCTTCTTGGATTCCCTGGCCACACATTTTCCATCTGGCCTGGTAGAAGCTGCCTCCCAACAGCTCTCATAACTATGCCAAATTTCTGTTCCCATGGAAACTGTTTTAAGAGTGCTTTAAAATTTGAGAGGTGTATCATTTGCTATCTGGAATGGGTCATATCTCCATTTTCTTTGCTTTTTACATTTTCTTTCTTTTTATTACTGGTTAGTGTTGCCACTTGTCCTGAACAAGAAGAAAGCCATGAGTTTTGGACACCAGTCTTGTATCTCAATTTCTGCATTTTATGTTGTGAAGAACAACCCTTAGAGGGTTTACAGTTTCTTTTATTGCATCTTTTTAGACGCAGCAAGGAAATTGCACGCATTAATAGGAGGTAGAAGAGCAACAACTTTAAAAATGTGTAGTTTTACGTTCTTTAAAGTGGATTTTGGAAACCATTAAAAAATGCTTTTATCACCCATGATTAGATAGGCTTATTAAATATGAAAGGAAGTTTTGTGATGCCATCTCAAAGTCAGTGCAGTGTCTATGCATGTACAGAACTTGCAGGCCCATTTCACAAAAAGATTTTCAAAGCTACTCAGCTTTGAAAACTCTTACCTACCAATTCCATGGGAGAAATAAATCTTTGTTTTCCATTTGCAGGGCAGCAATCTGCTGCATTTGTTAAATATTCTCCAGAAAGAGATTAAATGCCACAGGGGCTGAGGTCTCCTCAACCATTGCACTCCACCAATGCTTTGCTTAATAATTCCATCCCAAATTCCTCTCACGTAGCCACAGGTTTGGGACTAAAGAGCAGAGAAAAACTTACAGATTTCAAAGATGTCATTCACTCCTGAAGAGAGCAAAGGTGTTGAGTATTTCTGCACTCACATGTTGCCATGAGATGCTGTTTGTAGCATGCCATACAAATGTCATGTGTCCTCTGCTGCCTGCTGACACCTCTCCTGTGCATTATTTACATATAGGCAGGGTTCAGAGAGTGTTCTGTGAGGATTAGGAGGGCAGGGGTAAGCTGTCATGACAGTATCTCTATTTGGAGTTATTATTAAAAGGATTTAAGATGTGATATGTTTCTGAACAAACATCAAAAACGCTGCTCACTGCTAGAACAAAGGTTTACTCAATGTGCTTAGCTGGCAGAATATTAATTTGTAGACCTCTGTTGTTTCCAGAACCTTGGTTCTTCCCATAGAATCCTTCTTTCAGAAGAACACTTAATGAAGGAGTTGAATTAGAGCCCAATTAAAAGGTGCTATGGGGCTTATGTGTGTGTTTAACTCTTTTCCTGAGCAGTGAGGAAATCAGGAATCACAAAGCTTTTGCTAAAGCTGCGATTGTTTGAGCAATCTGTTCTGTGTACTGCTTTTCATTAAGGATGCAACATGGGAAATCACAGGCGTATTGGCTTTGTGAGGGTTTCAAAAGCTGATTTACTCTTTGCTTTAGCTAGAAAAAGTCAGACAAAACAAAGTATTTTTCTTTTTATTTTCTTTTTTTTTTTTTGCCTGTAGCATCTTTTAATAAGAGCTGAGGTTTTTCCTTTCCTTCTTTCTGATATGGTTTCTTTTACAGTCAAATTTCTGCTCTCCTCTCTTCTGGTCTTCTGCCATAAAAATGCTTAGAAACCTGCCTATTGTAAACCTCATTTTATGGAGAGGTTCAGAGAGCAGCCTCGCTGTACTTACATTTCCCCTCAAGCCAGTTGTGTTTAAGTCCCTCTTCTGAAAGATCAGAATTTAAATATGCTTTACCCTCGGCTTTTTCTTCACACTCTTAGCCCTGAAATAAACTATAATAAAAATGGAGAGGTACTCTATTGTTTAGCATGAGTAGAAAGGTAGAAGTCAGTGAAGATGTAAGCTCAAAATGGAGTTTGCATACTGAAGCAGAGGCTCTCTCATCTCAAACAAAAATAAGTTGTGCCAGGATTTCTCAAGTCTTCAATTGGTGCATCAAACTAAAGGTCAACAATTGCTATTTAATCTGTTAGAAACTTGGGGTCTGATATAAAGCTGAAGGGCAACACAATACATATAATTATTAACCTTTAAAAAATCTGTGTAAACAGAGAAAAATAATGATTCCAACAACTCCAACAACACCTGAGTAAAATCAGGGTTTTCATGCCCACCATAAAATGTTAAGAACACAAAAGGCTGAGAAGAAGGTAAAATCAAACATTTTTCACCACATTTGAAAAAAGGGAGCAAAATTTTATGAACTCTTTGTTGGACAAATGCTTTAAATCCCTTGGAAAAAACCCAACCCGCTAACTTCATGGAGCTTTAAATATATCTAATTAACAGAATGAGACAGGAACTCTTCAATAACAGGTGCAAACAATTAAGTAATCACTCAGGCTGTTGTGAAAGATTAATTTAAATAAGATCCAGCCTGGCTTTTTGCAGTTTTGTTGAGGAAAAGAACAAGAAGAGATGGATCCTTGGAAATGCAATTTATGTCCTTTTTAACTGGGACAGGGGAACATATATCAACAGCGTTTATCTCAAGGAATGGGTGAGGGGAAGGAGAGGATTTGGGGTCCATGGGGAATCCCAGATGCACAGATTGCATTTCTCCATCCTTTCCCACCATGCCATATAGACATTTCAAGCATTTCCTATGTGAAACATGGTGGCAAAAGTAAAACTCCACAACTAGTGATAGTTGTTAGAGCAGTTTGTATTTAATGGGCCGAGATGCGTGGGGAATAACTTCACCAAAGACACGCATACCCACCTGATGGTGTTTCCTTCTATTATTCCCCAGGGTCTTACATATGCATAATCCTCCTCATACATATTCATTCCCTGGCCCTGCTCATCCTTGCCTTATATGGTAATTAATCCACGCCCGTCTGGGCATGCTCAGTTTGTTGTGGTCATCTGGGGGTCTCAGGAGATGAAGGAACGGAGTCTTCTTCAATGAACTCTTCACCTTTATCTCTCCTGCGTGGCTTCTGCCTCACCTTGGGGTTGTTTCAAGGAAATATTCAGTTTATGCCAGCTAAAAGTCTGCATTCTCCCTCTTTATCTGCATTCTCAGCCTTGTTGTCCCGGGATGTTTGCAGTTTTCTCTCCACTATCACCAAGAAGTCCCAGGTGCTTGTAACATGCAAAAGGTCAACAGACACAGCGTTCGGCATCCACTAAATGCCTTCTGAAATGGATTTAATATCCTTAAAAGGATTAATATCCTTTCTATAATGGATTTAATATATATTCCAAAGCACTCTTTGAAATACATCCTAACATCTAGAGGCCTACTATAGAGGATCATCTGAAATTCTCACATCTCCGTGTCACTACATGCCTGTTTAAGTTTGGGAGGAATAACTAAAAAAATAATTTCTCAATAAAAGCACAGGAAGAACAAGTGTGGGAAGAATGGTGAACCCCAGCCGTGAGTCAGGGTTTGTTGCACAGCCTGGTGGGCACTGCCAGGGGGTATCAACTCTGAGCTGTTCGTGTGGGAAGTGCCCAGGAGCAGGGAACAGCATCTAAATGAAAAAAAAGTTAATTGCTGGCATTGCTGTGAGGCAAAACCCCACAGTATTGCATCTGAAAAGGACTGAAAACCTTTCATTCTGAATTTCATTTGAGAATAGCAGAGAAATTCTTGGTAATATACAAATGCACAGGGAGATCACCCAAGTGTGAAAATTAAATTAGGAATAAAAGCTGGAGGAAGAAGGAATAGTTCCAGCTAAGGTTAGGCTAGAAAAAAATTCTTTAGAGTAAAATGGGAGAATGTATTGTTATCACTAAGGCTTGGCTGGGTACATTGGTGAGGGAGAGAAAAAACAAAACTACAGTAAATTTTTAGTTAAAAAATATCTTCTGGAATCTTCCTTTCACCACTGACTGCTGTCCTCACAAGGTCATGTCCTCATGTGCTGTTTTGATGCAGTAATCAATGCCCAGCATAAGGGCTCATTCATGTTGTACAGCAAATATTCTTTGTGTATCAATGCATACTCCTGGTTATCTTTATATTCCACTACTAAAAGGCAAAATAAAACCAGCATGAATGTGAAGGGCCCATGGGTGGCTCAGCCTTGTGGAATGGTGTGGTGAGCAGCTCCCAGGAGAGATGCCTCTCTGTGGTGCATGATCAGTGTAATTCCCTGGCTGTGTTCCAGATTTGGTGGGAAAAACTTGATTTTCTGAGCAACGCAAGCCTCTGACCTGATCCAGGCCCTGCTTGTAGGAGTCAAAGGGGTTCTGGAGTTATCAGTACATGAGCAGGGTGCCACTTCTGTTGTGGGTGGTTTCTTACCCTGTTTTAGCAGAAACATGAAAGAAAAGGTTCAGTTTTCCCTTAAATGATCAGTTGTTCCATCTCAGCTGTGTGCCATACTATGGAAGGGGGCAGATTTCACTGGGAAGTGAAAACGTCTCCCCTACCCATGGGCATTGTACAGACCAGTTCTCTCTGGCTTCCTGCAGTGCTGCAGCTGTGTCATGTGAATTTCTGGCTGCTCTGGAGCCCTCTCCCTTGACTTATGGAAAGTGAGGGCTGATTTCCTCCCTCAGCCTCCTCCTTGAGCCCATCCAGAGGAGGCAGCGAGGCTGGTGAGGGGCTGGGAACACAAACCCTGTGAGGAACGGCTGAGGGAGCTGGGGTTGTTCAGCCTGGAGAAAAGGAGACTCAGGGGTGACCTCATCACTCTCCACAGCTCCCTGAAAGGTGGCTGTGCTCAGCTGGGCCTGGGCTCTTTCTCCAGGCAGCACTGACAGAACCAGAGGACACAGCCTCAAGCTGTGCTAAGGGAAATACAGGCTGGATATCAGGGAAAAGTTTTTTACAGAAAGGGTGATAAAGTATTGGAATGTTCTGCCCGGGGAGGTGGTGGAGTCACCATCCCTGGATGTGTTTAAACAAAGCCTGGACGTGGCACTGGGTGCCAGGGTTTAGTTGAGGTGTTGGGGCTGGGTTGGACTTGAGGATCTTGGAGGTCTCTTCCAACTCAATGATTCTGTGATTCTACATCAGCCCTAACAGGACTCTGGTGCAGAAGCAGCCCCAGCCCCTGGAGCTGCAGTGGTGATTGTGGCTGTGAAGTGGAAGGTGGAGGGTTGGTGGAACCTGGCAGGATGCTCTGTGCCAAGAGAATGAATCACTGAATCCAGCACTGTCTGACAGGCTGAGTATTTAACATCAGGGCTCATTCCTCAAGCCTGAAAACCCCTGCAAAAGTTTGTAGACCACCTCATCCTGCCATAGCAGTGGCCATTTAAATGTGTGTAATTCTTTGAAGGGTCAGAGCCTTAATTCCCAACAGCTCCAAGCACTGCCAGAGGAAACAACCGTGCAGCAGTCAGAGATTAAGACTGAGAAGGTGGCATGCCAGTAAGGGAAGAAAAATAAAGGGATTCAGAGCTACTTAAAATGGCTTCTCCTTCCATTTGAAGCAGGTTCATCCTGTTTGTGTTTGGATCTGTTTTACAGAAATGCAAATCTGGCCAGAGATCTGAATCCCAGTATGTATAAGACATGAATCAGAGCTTTAACCCATTCCCGCAGTAAAACTGCTGTGAATATGACAGCGTATTTACCTCCCAAACACTTCTTTTCTTCATTTAGACACCTTGAATACAATTATCAGAGTTGTAGCAATTAAAGAATAGTAGGTTTTCTCATTTAAAATACCGTTTCCCTTTTAGTGATGGCCATAAGCATGATTTAGGAGCAAATGCTGGGAAACATTGTTAGTCTATAGAACAAGAACGCATTATCATACTGCAATTACATAATCATGAGTGCAAGTGTATGACAAATGGCTTGGAATAAATTGTGGGCAGAAACCTCTTCCAAATAAGAAATAACCACTCATAAGTAGCACAGCTAATTGCTTATTGCCCTACCAATCCCCATGGAATAAATGCAGAGGAAAGAATTAAGTAGTTGCATCAGCTGCTCTGAATTCAGAAAATAAAAAGGAAAACTGAAAATGAAATAGAAGATAAAAACTGAAGTGCCATGGAACCACAAAAATATATATTGTCTACAACACAATATTATATTATCTAAATATGTCTACAACATATTGTTTTGTTGACTTGATTGTGGCATAGCTGCCCCCTTAGAGTCCTGGGGGATTTAGCAAAGCAAAGTTGCAACTATTTAGTAGCTATGTGAGGATAGGAAAGCGATTTTTTTTTTAAATACAAAATTTAAAGAAACATCTCTTTTTTGTGCCAAAGAAGGGCTTTTAAGAGTTGCTTTTCAGTGGGCCGCAACAAGGTTTTCCAAATATGGGTTTCAACTTTTTTGTTTAGAGATATTTAGTTACCAAAACTCCCAAAGCAAAGTGCCCTAATTGTCACTCCTGCCTCAGGTTGAGAAAGTTAAGAGAGTGGAAGTAGCCTTTTCCCTTTATCATTCCATGGTCCTGGTCAGAGAGCATTTTCCTTGGGATTGTGGCTGATGGCAAGCAGATGACTCTCTGAACAGAGCAAAATGATGCTTTAGATATGGAAATATTTTGGATGAGCAGTTTGATTTCCAGGCATCAGCTTCCTCCAGTGTTTGAATAGGGAGGTCTGAGTGCAATGATAGGAACGGCAGAAACATCAGACTCCTGTCAGAGCAAAGCACTGATCCCAGGGAGTGTCCAGCTGATGGAGCCCCCTGTGCCAGCTGGACAGTGCCAGGAATGGCCATTTCCCAAAAAGCAGGACAGACACACGCCAAGATTCAGCCTTTGGCTGTCTCCCTGTGGGGCCAGCCAATTTTTCCATCTGGTCACCACACGGAACAGATATAAGAATATTGGAACTGAGAGAAGAAGCTTATAGGAGTAGCTGCCCACAGAGGATTGTCACATGTGTTTTGTTAAATTCAGTTTTTAAACCCATAAGCCTCCTGTAGCACTGTCTAGGAACTGGGAGGTGTTTGAGTGTTTGTACATCACTTTCCAAGCTGAAAGGATCACAGCTGAACATGAGCAAACAAAAGCAAAAAATTATCCACTCTTTGTTTTCTTTTTTGCAATATTGGCTAAAGGAGTTTTGTGTACAGCATTGAAACATGTAGTTTACTTGGGTCTATAAAAACATATATATTCAAAGAAGAAAGCTGTGCAAAATCCAAGGTGAGTCTGAATTCCCTCTAACTTTCATTTCAGCACAATGAATTTCAAGGGCGCTGAGTTCTGATGGGTTTGGAGATTGCATGAACATAAAATTACATGCAAAGCCAATTTGACTACTGGGTCTCACCTGGATTACTTTCAGAACCCTATGAAATGGCAAATTTAGCGTGTTTTGACAGCCAGGGTCGTAAAATGAGCAAGATTTAATTGTAACTGGATATTGGGTTGAAATTCCTGTAAAATCAAGGCTGAACAGGAGGTGCCTTTATGTGGTTTCAGATATTATTGCCCACACGGTGGATTTTTATTACTGATGTCAGAATACTTTAGGACACTTCATGTTTTCAAATGAGATCAATAGACAGAACATACTGGCACGGTCTAGGAATGGGATATCAAAATAAATGTTCTGATTCTTATTGTTTTAGCTGAAAGATGGAGTGATACTAAACC
The DNA here is from genome assembly GCA_021534815.1 of Acrocephalus arundinaceus. Taxonomy (NCBI): domain Eukaryota; kingdom Metazoa; phylum Chordata; class Aves; order Passeriformes; family Sylviidae; genus Acrocephalus; species Acrocephalus arundinaceus. The sequence goes on from JAJEOU010002626.1 coordinate 4,848,799, forward strand.
CAGATATTGTGTTCTATTCTTTGGTATTTTGAAGACTGGGAAGGGGCTGGAGGAGAATAAGTGGAGGCAGTGGTGAGTTTTTAGCTTTGTTTTTTTTTGCTGTTTAGTGACATTGACTTCAGAGGTGTTCAAGAGAATATTTGTATTTTCAAATGAGAGAGGCTGCACCTGCTGTGACATCATTGCTACTGAAAACAAGTCAGTCATACAACACCTTTTTATAAACCCTTAAAGGAAAAAAAAAAAAAAGAAAAAAAACCTGTCATAAATATAACTGAGAGTTTGATTTATACATCAGATAGCAAAAAAAATATTAACCTTGCAGTGTCTTTATCCTGCCCCAAGCTGTGTTTGATTTAATTGATTGCCTCATTGCCTGTTCTGTGAGTGGCTGGCAGCCTCCTGCTCCTGCACCCAGCTGAAGGGAAGAATTTAAGCCTACATTTGTCAGACAAGCCTACCTGTGCTTGTCTGAGCCTCTTGTGTACAGCTCACATCAGCTAAGATAATCTCTCTAATGTGATGGAAATTACTTCACCTGACAAAATCTGCTTTTGGCAAGGTTAGCAGGATGAGAAGTGACTGACTGTGAAAGTATGAATAGGAGCTGAAGCCATATGTCTCCAAATGGCTGAAGGAACTCACACTGTAATGAATGAAAAGGATGGAGTGTGTGAGGGGCCAGGAAGATGAGGCCAGGCAATTTTAGGTCAGCACTGTGCTGATTTCAGGGGTAGCCTCATACCAAAATGTTCAGCTGGAGGCAACACCTGCCTGATCCCCAGCATTGTGCTTTCCCCCAGCAGGTGTGTGGTTCTTTGATGCAGAGCTGGTCAAAACCAGTGTCACTGTGGAAAGCTGTCTCTAGCTGTTCTTATAAAAACAGTTTGTGAATTCTGGCTGGTCTCACAAATGAAAAATTAAAAAAAAAAAATGGAAAGAACAAGAATAAAAATGGCTTAATGCGTCAGACTTAAATATACAAAATTATATCTAAATGCCAAGCACATCCCTATTGAAATGCAAATATTAGACCTGGGCAAAATGAGGAACCTTCTGCTTTCTCCAAGGACTGCACAGACCACTTTAGTCCACAATGCTGGCTGGAAAAGCCAATAACAGGAGTCAGCTGTAATAATGGAACAGCTTTAATAATGGAATTAAAGAGTAGTTTTGGAAGGGACCTTTAAAGGTCATCTAGACCAATTCCTCTGTGATGAACACATGATGGTACAATATGTCTGTTGTCCACTGCTGAAAGCCTAGGCTGTGAGTTACCCCTGCTCATACCACCTTACAGCTGTCCAGGATATGCAATATTCAGAGTTCCATGCAACAGGAGAAAAAAACTGGGGAATTATTTTTTCTCTCCTCTGGAATGATTGGGAGAAGCTCCAGGGCTTATTTAATTCCTTTTGCTCTGCAATTAAGGTGGGGACTAATCAAGTTCCATAAGACAATTCATGTGTGCATTTGTTGTGATATTTCCATTTATACCTCAGAAGTCAACATATGTGTTGGTGGTTTCATGGTTTGATGAATGGGGAAATGTGTAGCTCAGTACTCGGCTCTGCAAATCCCATTTGTTTTATCTCTTGATGATAATTATTTCATGATCTAACTCCTGAGTAGGTCTGTGAATCAGGAGAATCACAGGTTGTACGTATTTGGTATCTACGTAGTATTTTTGGAAAATACTCAAATTCTGAGAGTTCTTGTGACTTCCCCTGACGTGGCAGCAAGCCCAGCTCAGTCACCTCCCTCCCAGCACAGCTTGGCCTCAGTGTCAGGACAAAACACTCACAGCTTCTGGCTGATTCAAGCCACAAGCAAATTTCCTGCTGGAAACTGCCTCCTGCATTCTGGATAGGCATTCCAACAGAAGCAGCATGCAGGAAATGGTGACAATTCTTGAGACAGTTTTGCTGGATGTGCCTGAACGTTGGGATTACAGAATTAGGTATTTGTTCACTTGAATTAATCACCTCCTGTTCCCCTTTTTCTGAGGGTGTGTGGCTAAGAAGGGCAGACAGCAGAGTAACTTTCATCTGGTGCTATAAATGCAGAAGTGTGACCCTTCAGAAAACCTTGACAAAAACTGCTCTGTGAGTCCAGCACTAAGGTCCATCTTGTCCAAAATCCTCCCCACAGCTCAAAGCAGGGCCAGGAAAACAGGGAATTCCATAAATATATTGTGTAGAGTGATCCTTCTCTGCTTCCAGTTTCTGCCTGTCAGTGGTTTGGGGATGGGGGAACAGAGATGATGCTTTTGACACTTTTGATGAGGGAAATGCGATGTTGATCTACTTCTACTAATAAGACAATGCATTTCCTGCTTGCTTGCAGGTTTTTTTAAAAGTTCCAAGGTTAAAAGTGAACAGAAAATTGAAGTTAGAGCACTGACCTTGAATAAAGAGAAAGAAACCAGCATCCTTACTGATTGTTAATGTAATAGTGCCATGCTTTCTGTTGGCACAGTGAAAAACTGAGACAATAAACCCTCTCCTCCTCAAAAATTTCATTTTATACATGAAATCTCTAAATTCCCTTTTAACATGCTGAATTGAATGAATTATAGATTTTTTTTAAGTCTCCCATAGCCACAGGTCACCTACACAGGCGGGTTCTGGGTGTTATTTTGCAGACAATTTTTGACACAGTTCAGCCAAAACCACCTGGTTTACTGTCCAATTTTCTGGACTTTCTGTAACACTTGCATGATTTTTCCAATAAGAGGCGAGAACTCCCGATTCTCTGAGTGTGTTTGAATGTAGCATCAATTGGTTACACTTATCACATATTAGGAATTGCACAGTGTTCTGTAGATCTAGGCCAATAACTGTGCTAATATTATCTATTAATCATTCTGCCGTAGCTCCAAGGTACACCCAGAGAAGAGCAGAGCTTTATTCCTGCTACATGCAGCAAAAGTTTAATGAAAACTGTGCAAATTGATTTTCTTAAAGCACAAACAGTATTTAGCAGTTGCCTTTTGTGGGTGCAGCATGTTTTAAACTGCAAAGGAATACATCTGCAAGTATTTTAATGCTGCCTTATTATTTCCTATTTCTAGATCTCTTTTTGCAAGGCTTTTTGCTGTCTGACACAGTAACTGCTGTTTCATTTTAAAGATGAAACTAGTGAGATAATAAGTGTCACTACTTTTTCTGGATAATGCTATTGGATGCTGATTTTTGTTTGCTTACCAAATAGGTGCAGACTGACACATTTTGTGCATTCACTCTGTTTTTACTTTTTGATCCCAAGACTCAATCCTGCTTAGGTCTCTTATCTTCCTTGCTACTCTGTTGTTTCTTGCACTCAATGGATTTTCAGGCTGTAAAAGCAGAGGCATGGAAGGATGGTGTTGAACACGTGTGACTTAGAGCCTCTGTCACTCTTTTTAGTTCTGTCTCTGTCCATTTTGCAAAACAAAGTCTTGTGATGAGCACACCATATCAGTGAAAAACACACATGTAAAAAATACTTATTTTTGTCGTTTTTCTTTTCAAGTATGAAGTACAAATGAAGATGATGTGACATTATTATCTGAGTTTTAGCCTGGGTAATCAACAGTTTGTCAAATATTTACACTGGATTGAAATTGAAGTATTATCTGCCCTAAAAAGGCATGAAAGAATGCATATTTTTGTAAAGTAGGTGTGAATCAAAGGGACTTCATAGCATTATATTTCTGTTTGATACCACAGCAGCAAACACAGTAAAACCTGCAGATGGATATAACTACCAGACTGATTTTCTGAGGTTGTAATCCTGAAAAATTAGACATCAAACCAGAAGAAATGTTTATGAGATTTCTGTATATCTACAAACAGCTCTTAAATTAACAAATTTAATAGTTCAGATCAGGGATTTAATGCAACAGAAATATCCAGATCAAAGTAATTCACTGTAGTCTAGATGAAACACCTGAATAATAGTGGGGAGCTGTGTATGCCTATGCAGCATCCATCCACCTTGTGTGTTCACTTGTTAAACAAATTTAAATTCAGATTTCTTCTTGATGTACTCGGACCAGCAGGAATGTGGGGTTTATTCCTTTATGTTAAGAAGGATCATTAGGTTATCATTATCAAAGCTGCTAAGGTTTCCTGAGCAGGCAGACAACAGTAGGACAGAAAAGAAAGATGAAGGACTCCAAAATACTTCAGAATTGTGTCTAATTCTTACGACCTTTTTCTCAGGTATATCAATACAAACTTAACATAAGTAAATTAGAATGATACCTCTCTAATCTCTTTTGTTGAACTAGAGAAATAGCAAAACATTACCTAGAGAAGATTGTTTTGAGAAAGAATTGTTGTTTTTAAGATTGTTTTGAGAAGAAAACCTTGCTGAGAAGTTTCCCCTTAGAAGAAGTTAGCAGCTGCTAGCAGGCTAAAAATCCCCCAGACTCAGGAATGTCAGGCCCACACAGCGCTGTCACCTTTGCAACTTTAAAAGGTACAGCCCCATTCACTGTAAGGGAATAAGCTCTTGAAGTGTGCACAAAACAATGATGTAGCCTTGTGAACTGTCAGGGATGGAGCCAAGGTGCTTTGCTGAGCATTTGCTTTCTCCCCATCTGCAGCATCCATCCCTCAGGCTGCTCTCTTTGAGGTGAGGGAGGAAAGGTGACTTGGCCACCTGCCTTAGCTGACACAGCACACTCAGCCTGGCTAATGAACTGTCACAGGATGACAAACTCGATATGGAATGGCCACAGCAATTGCTGAGGCTTTTCCAACAGGTTAATTGCTAAAAGGTTCTGGCTTTTGGAATGTTCCTTGGCCACAGCAATGAGATCTGGCCAGGCACTGATACCTGTCCTGTGTAAACACTTCTACCCTGGTGAGGGCAAAGCCCTCCTCACAGGGCTGGGTGATGCTGGGGAGAAATCATGCCTGAAGTTTTATCTTTCTTGTATTTCAGGTTCTGTGCTGCCCAGGGGTGCAGCTCTGAGCTCACAGTCAGGGTCACTCAGCTCTCTGCACACAGCAGGGACACAAAACAAATCCTTGTCCTGCTGCACACCAAGGACAACTTTCAGCCCAACAGCACAAACAAGGGTGGCTGGAGGGAGGAACAAGAAGGATGGGAGCTCACAGCCTGGAGCTGGGATTGGACAATTAAACCCCAAGATGCAAATGGACCAAAACTGATCAAAGTGTGAGACCTCGTGACCATTTGTCCATCTTGTGCCCATTTTGGGTCCATTTTGTGACCATTTTGGGTCCACTTTGGGTGTAGGCCTGGCCAGGCCCTGTCCTGCCCAAGGTGTACCCTAAAGGCCTTTCAATAAATCTCTACTTTATTCTCCAGCTCTGTCCAGTCTCTGTTCCAGCTCAGCCTTCCCAAGGCATCACAGGTTAGAATTTAAACATCTCAGCTCCCTGCTGGCTTTGACAGCAGTGCCCAAAGGGGAGCAGTTCCTGCCACCCCTCCCCAGCTGGAACAGTTCCCAGATGTGTTCACAGCTGAGCAGATCCACACTCAGGAAGGGCCCCCAGGAATGATGTGCAGCCCCACTTGCTGAGGTGAGACACACATGGATGTATCTCACAGATTTCTGAGTGAAATTTGATGCCCTGGTGTTCTGCTGATACGTAGGAAAGCAGCTGACAGAACGAGGGGACACAGCCTCAGCTGTGCCAAGGGAAATACAGGCTGGATATCAGGGAAAAGTTTTTTACAGAAAGGGTGATAAAGTACTGGAATGGTCTGCCGGGGAGGTGGTGGAGTCACCATCCCTGGATGTGTTTAAACAAAGCCTGGATGTGGCACTGGGTGCCAGGGTTTAGTTGAGGTGTTGGGGCTGGGTTGGACTCAATGATCTGGAGGTCTCTTCCAGCCTGGTGGTTCTGTGATTATTGCTTGTGTGAAAGGGATCTCACACTCAGCTGCTTGAAAAGGATTTTGAGGAAAGAGTCCCTCTGATGGCAGGAAAATAAAGTATGTTTTCCAGCTGGAATTTCTAATAATCAAAATTTAAAAAGTTGTACTGAAAAAAGTATGCATCAATATATTCAATTTTAATCACCTAGTAAGCAAAAGTTAGATTGTGATTTGCTTTGAATAGAGAATTCTGAGCTAAGGTCTCTTCTCTCTGCATAGGAATAAAAAGTGTGTTTTGCCCGAGGTTCAGGTGTTTTGCCTCCTCTTTTAGGGTACCTATGTTTAAGCAAACTGGTTTAATCTAAGTGGTGAGAAGTATTAATGGCATATGCAGACATTTTAAAGAAATAAAAATCAAATCCTCCTTTGAAAACTGCACAGTGAAATCAGTGGAGATTAATTAAAAAGAATCAATCTGACCCAGTGAATCCTCAGGGAATAAGTATTCATATGGAATAGCCCAATAACCTTAAGTTAAATAGATGTTGGCACAAAATTAAATTTTAATTTTGTAATAAATTTTATTATATTCTTGGTCCTGAATTGAAATGAACAATTGAAAAAAATTATGAAATAAATTAAAACTATTGAGGGGGAATCAAATAAAATATTTTTGCATTATAAGAAAAAAATATGTAATTATGTTTTTCTAGTCAGGACTCCTTTTAAAAAAGTAAGTTGCTTGTTTGTGTGTAAATAATTCAAAAGGAAAAATGAAAATGTAGGTTTTAAAGTACTCTTTTTATCTTCTGAATACAATTTCAACAGGATTAACATTAAATTTTTAATATATATTTTGTTAAAATAACAACCTTTTGATCAGATTTGTTTTTAAGCTTTTAGAGATTTCATGCCTCTATTTTATTATATAAACCAGCCAGGTCGGAGCTCTATTTTAGGCCTTTTATTTTTTTTTTGTTTATAGTATCTGTCAAAGAAAATCTAGCCATAAACTCACACTTTTTGAAACATGACAATTACTTTAGGAACATTGACCTCGGAGATAACGGGCCAAGTTTTCAGCTGATGTCAATGGCTGTCACTTCACCAAAGACAAAACCTCTGACCCGGAGCTGATTAGGGCTTTGTATCCTGGAATTTCAAATAAATGTTAGCGGGTTTTCTGATGAAACCATCTTTACTCCTGAGAGCTGGTTGTAATTCATATAAATACGCACTCTTGTCAAAAAAAAACAACCCAAGTGAAGTGGCTGATTTGGCACAGAAGGGCAGTTACAGATAAATGTCATGGCTGCATCCCCTGCAGTCAGCGCTGCTGCAGGAGATCCCAGCTGTGGTGTGGGGAGAGCCAGCAGGGCACAGGAGCTGCCCCTCCTGCTCTCAGGAGAAAACACCTTAAAACATAAATTAATTACTCTCCTTTTGTGGGCTCGGTATTTCTGAGCCTGAGAGAATTTCAGCTTGCTAACCATTGCTAGCTCCTTTCCTAAGGGAAAACTTTCAACAGTTTTCCTTTCCCAAGTCATCTTTCTCCTTTTCCCAAAACATTTCTAAGTGGGCAGTTCTTTTTTCTCATAACAATCTTCCCAGCTGTTGTTTCCTATTACTAACCAATGGAAAGAGGTGTCAGTCCTACTGACCAATGAATCCCTTTTTTAGCCAATCTTTAAAATTTAAAGATTTTAAATAAAACCTTCTGATGTTCTCTTTGTCGAAACTGGAGTCAAACCATCTTTATTTCGTGTCCTACTGCAGCATCCTTTTGCTTCTCAGCAATTGCTGCAGTTGTCACAGGCTTGTTACACAGTCACAAAGAGTAAAGGGGAAGAGCGTCCATGAGTTTGTGTCAGCACTGCTGGCTGGAAAATCTGAGGAATTCTGTGGTTTCAGCCCACCTTCGCCAATGCTGATGAGATTCCACTTTCTAACTCTGGAATGCACACTGAAATTGCTGTGTGTTGCTGTTAGGTAGCTCAAGCTTCTTAATAAAAAAATAGGATCCATTAAATCCACTGATTTTACTGTGCCTCGTTGCAGGATGAGGCTGCGAGAAGATTCATTTATAAGCAAGTCTTTTTAGGTTTTTTTTTCCCTGTGGAAGACTTTGTCAGCAGTTTTAAAGGTGCCTGTAAACACAAAATGGATCTTTACCTAATGAGTTACCTTCCTCCTTGTCATTTGTTCTGCATTGAATATCTAACTTTTAAAGAAATTGTTTCTGCCACTGGGTGAACATTTGTTGTATCAGATTGATAAGCTATCCAACAGTTATCTGAGATTGGCTATTGCTAAAGCTGATGTTACTGATTATGGGGTTTTTTACGTTTGAGAGTTTTGCCCCAATTTGACTGCTTTAAAAAAAAAAAAAAAAAAAAAAAAAAAGGTAGAAGGTTGGGTGAATAAAATAAAATCTTTAATAGTAAATATGATTACTTGTGGTCCTCACATCACCAGTCTCAGTATCCAGAAATGATGGGTGTTCAAACGTACACTTTTGGGTTTCCAGTGGACCCTAAATGAAGATTATCATCAGTGGAGCTCTGTTCTCATCATCTGCAGTTTCCATACACAGATGTGGGCAGGGCCAATTGTTTCCATTGTATCCATTTCCTCTGTATGGCAGAACTTGACATTATCTTCTGCATTTGCATCTTCCCTGCTGTTGTTAGCAGGGCTCTGTGAGCGCTGGATGCTGTGAATCATTAGCTGACCTACTTTTTATCAGCTTTTATCTGGTGCCTCCTGGCTCCTTTAGAATATGAGCTTTCCCCTCTGTGTGCCTCTCTCACTCTTTCTCTCTGCCGAGTTTTCAAAGATGTTTTCCTCCAAAATATTAGTGGGAACCAGAGGGACAACAACATCAAAGTCACCATGCATTTCTTTCTTTGGTTTTTTTGTGTTTATACTTGCCCTTGGGTAGTACTTCGAAATGAGGAGTTGGTAATTATAAGAGATGTTATAAGGAGAATATCATAAGGGTAAAATATTTGGGGAATGGAAGCACTTGGTGGTTTTATTGCTGCCTTCATGGAGGGAATCACCAGAACAGAGCCAGGGCTCAGGTTATGTTGGCTCTGTACTCTTAGGGCTGCTGGATGCTGAGGTGGAGGCCAGTCTTTGTAAGTTGCTGATATTTGAAAAATCTTCTGCTCTGCAACCAATAATTCTGTTGGTATAATCTGTTAATATTGCAGCAAAGCTCATATGTGTCTCTGTCCAGTGCATCCCTTCACAAGAGCTTGCTATCAGCATTTCTTACCTTTTTAAACTTCTCACTCAGTATGAAAATTGCATTGTCAGGTATCTGCCCAAGGCTGCATTTTTTTTCTGTGTCAACCAGGATGATTCAGCTATTTCAGGGAATAAATTTAGTAGAAAATATGTTTTCTCCTTCTTGGATATATGGATTGAGACAGGCTAAGATGTATATATTTAAGTAGGCACTAGAAACTTAGCTAAAGTATTCCTCTGATGGCCAAGAAGTACCTTCTGCTGTCTTCATTAGAGGAAAAAATTGTTTAATTTTGTTGAATTATGAGTCTAGTGGTGAGAATAAAATTGTTGCATGCTTGTGTTCAAGCAGACTAGACAGACCTTGTTCTAGCCCAAGGCAGCAGGAGCAGGGGATGTGGTTCCTCTGCTTTATGTAATGTGAAATGAGGTGTCAGAGGGAGAAAATAATGGAAAGAGACTTAGTTACGTGGAAGATAGTAAAACTGAAAGCTGGTGAGAGAGAATAGTTGTACCCAGAAACCAGAGATCAGAGAATCAGGCAATAGCTGGACACAGGAACCAGAATGGAATGAGGCAGGAAGCTGGGAATGGAGAAAAGGGAGTAGAAAACAGAGTTTAAGCATGAATTATGAGGAAGCTGATCACAAACTTCAGGAAAATTCACACTGAGCTGTTTTGATGCTGGATGAAGGTCCTGGCACTCAGCTGTGTCTTACATCACACTCCACATCCCCAGTGCAGCAGTTCCATGCTCGGTTACTCCTTGGCCACCTTTCCCTGGCAGCAGCTCCTGCCAAAGGCAGTCTCCTGTGACACCCGTGCTCTGGCAGGGAGCTGAGCTGTCACAGCTGAGCCCCTGCCGTGCTGCAGAGCCAGCCTGTGTCCCCTGGGCTGGGAGGGCAGTGGCCCTGGCAGCTGCAGCCTGTCCCCATCTGTGCTGCCCAGCCTCCAGAGGCACCAGGGCAGGAGCAAGGAGAAACCTCGGAGCTTAATTGAGCCATGCTCAGTCCTGAGCAGTCTGCTCTGCAAGGAGAATCCTCTCAGTTGAACTGAGCCATGCTCACTCCTGAGCAGCCTCACCTACAAGGAGAATCCTCTGAGCTGAACTGAGCCATGCTCACTCCTGAGCAGCCTCACCTGCATTCAGAATCCTCTGAGCTGAACTGAGCAATGCTCACTCCTGAGCAGCCTCCTCTGCAAGGAGAATCCTCTGAGTTTAACTGGGCCATGCTCACTCCTGAGCAGCCTCACCTACAAGGAGAATCCTCTGAGTTTAACTGAGTAATGCTCAGTCCTGAGGAGCCTCACCTGCATTCAGAATCCTCTCAGTTGAACTGAGCCATGCTCACTCCTGAGCAGCCTCACCTACAAGGAGAATTTTCTGAGCTGAGCCATGCTCACTCCTAAACAGCCTCCTCTGCAAGGAGAATCTGTAGGGATGTATTTGAGTAACTGAGGCCATTCTCTGCACCAGCCAAACTGTTTGTAGATAACAAGCCATCTGCAGTCTTGTTTTTAGAGTTCTCAGGAATTCAGCAAGGCTACTGAGACAACAACAGGACTAAAAATGAGAGTGAAGAGCCTGAGAAACTGTTTACAAAAAATGCAAAACTTAGATAGAGGACACACCGTGTGATGATGGACACTTGAACAATTAAGTGTCCTGAAGGATTTGTGCCTGCCTCATGAACAAGTGGTTTGGCCAATTAAGAGACACCCATACATGTGGACAGTAGTGTTAGAGTCTATAACTGGAGTTTAATGTAAACAATAAATTGGCTTCTGCTGAAATCATATTAATTCTGTTCATATTCAGTTGCCCATTTTTCCTCTGCAAGAATCCTCTGAGCTGAACTGAGCCATGCTCACTCCTGAGCAGCCTCCCCTGCAAGGGAATCTGTAGGGATGTATTGAGTAACTGAGGCCATTCTTGTGCACTAGCTGAACTGTTTGTAGATAACAAGTCTCCTGCAGTCTTGTTTTTAGAGTTCTCAGGAATTCAGCAAGGCTACTGAGACAACAACCAGGACTAAAAATAAGAACGAAGAGCCTAAGAAACTGTTTACAAAAAATGCAGAACTTAGAGGACATACAACGTGATGATGGACACTTGACCAATTAAGTGCCCTGAAGGATGTGTGCCTGCTTTATGGACAAGTGGTTTGGCCAATCAAGAGACACCTGTATGTGTGGATAGTAGTGCTAGAAATTATGACTGGAGTTTAATGTAAACAATAAATCAGCTTCTGCTGAAATCATATTGACTCTATTATTCAGTTGCCCATTTTTCCTCTGCACGAATCCTCTGAGCTGAACTGAGCCATGCTCACTCCTGAGCAGCCCCTCTGCAAGGAGAATCCTCTGAGCTGAACTGAGCCATGCTCACTCCTGAGCAGCCTCCTCTCAAGGAGCATCCTCTGAGCTGAACTGGGCCATGCTCACTCCTGAGCAGCCTCCTCTGCTCTGGGGAAAAGGCTCAGCAGAAGCCTCCAGCAGGCTGGATGCCATGTGTGTCCCAGGCCACCCTGAGTCTCTTTAGACTTTATTTATTATGCCTTGGTCAAACCTTAGGGTGAGTCCAGGATCCTTCCTGTCCTCCTGGGCTTTTCTGTGGCCCTCAGCAGTGCTGTTTCTGAATAGCCAAGCAAAAGAGAATCCAAATGAGGTTATGCTGGCCACTTAGGAAATGCCATCCCCAAACTCATGTGTGCTTGACTTTATAACCCCAAAGCCCTTGGAGCATAGCGGGTTTTTCTCTGTTCTCTGCCTAGAGCTAAAGGGATATTGATAAATCTCCATAAAAAACAGGGAACTGAGTTTGTAGAAGTCTCTCAGGGTCTGTTTTTATAGTACATATGCTGCTTACAAGAAGACACTGTTGACTGAACAAAAAGTTGCACCAAGTATATGATTATCTTGGGTACATAATTAATATGACTGGAAACTTACTGCATAGTGATGAACAGTTATGGTTCCCATACTACAAATATTTTTTAAATTAATTTTTGTATTTTATCCATGAGCGGGGTACTATGGTAAAAAAACAAGCAATTAATTCTAAATTTGTGTGAATTCAAATGTGAAGGAAGCAAAGATTGGCATATCATAACCATAATATATTTTTATTTTTCCCCATAGGAAGGCTAGAAATCACCAGCATGCACTTAGATTTGCTATTGTAAAGGGGGTTTTATAAGGGTTTTGGATGCTTTTTATTATTATTTATTTTTCTGGCTAAAGATTTCAGTGGAGATCTGTTACAGTTTGTGCTACTCTGGAGACAAGCAGGGTTCTGAGAAACCAATCAACTATTTAGAAATTAGCAGCTCTCTGCATCTTCATCTCAAAACTACGTCTGTCTACAAAGCAGTGCTGTATTAATTAAAATTTGATGATGTTTAAAAACACCACTAGTTGCCAGAGAAACTTAATTCCTCCTGAGTAAGACAAGTTCTCTTAGAGGAGAAAAGATGAAGAACTTGGAGACAGAAATGCTCCTGACAATTCAATAACAAGATTCCTTCTCTAGTAAAGATGGGAAAAAGAACAAGGCAGGGTGGAGGGAAAGAGGCACAGCAGCTGTATAAATAAACTGACATTGGATTCAGGGGTGGGATTGCACCAGTGCAGGGCAGCAGCTGCCCCTGAGCTCACCCAGGGAAAGGGCACAGAGTGCTGCCCTCACCTTCCTCCCTGCAAGAGATGCCTTGGGAGGGCTGACCTGGAACAGAGACTGGACAGAGCCAGAAATAAAGTAGAGATTTATTGAAAGGCCTTTAGGGTACACCTTGGGCAGGACAGGGCCTGGCCAGGGCTACACCCAAGGTGGACCCAAAATGGGCACAAAATGGACACAAAATGGGCACAAGATGGACAAACGGTCACCAGGTCTCACACTTTGATAAGTTTTGGTCCATTTGCACATTGGGGTTGAATTGTCCAATTCCAGCTCCAGGCTGTGAGCTCCCATCCTTCTTGTTCCTCCCTCCAGCCACCCTTGTTTGTGCTGTTGGGCTGAAAGTTGTCCTTGGTGTGCAGCAGGACAAGGATTTGTTTTGTGTCCCTGCTGTGTGCAGAGAGCTGAGTGACCCTGACTGTGAGCTCAGAGCTGCACCCCTGGGCACCACAGAACCTGAAATACAGGAAAGTTTAAACTTAAGGCGTCATTTCCCCCTTTTAGAGGCTTGACAAGGCCTTTTCTTGTCAGAGACCCTGCTGCTTGCAGCCAGGGCTCCTTGTGCTTTGATGGATCCCCTTGGGCTGCGCTCATCTGGAAGTTTGCTGGACTCCTAAATCCCACATTCCCCTCATGGGTGCACATGTTATATTTTAAGGCTCTGCAGACTCTCACCACTGTGGGTGTTAGGGTGTCTTGGTTTGCAAAGACAGATGAGTGCCAGGGAAAAACCAGAGCTTCCCTTGGAATGGAGAATGTAAATCCCCTCCCTCTGAATTATTATAATTTTGAAATTAAGGGGCTCTCAGGCAAAGATGTGGGAATAACAGTTCTTTATTAGGAATATTCAAATGTAGTAGTACAAAAAAAAGCAAATTAAAAAAAAAAGAAAAACACTGACAGAGTCAGAACACAACCTGACACCCTGTTGGTCAGGGTGTTGGTGCAGTCCAATCAGGCCCTCCTGCAGTGACAGATGTGGTTCTGGTGGAGCAATGATCCTGTACAAGGGTGGAGTTTCCCTCTGAAGCTCCAGTGGTGTGAGATGGGTCCGGTCTCCCTCTGGGAATGCAGTGCACACAGGCTGTGCTGCTGTTCTGAATCCCAGGGTTTATCCAGGTAGGAATGCTGGGCTCCTCCCCCTGGGTGGAGCATCTCCCATGGGATGATGTCATTGTATCAGCCCTGCAGTGAGCCTGGATGGCCCATGGACAGCAGAGATCCCCTGGAGGGAGGGTGGGTCCTGGAAGGGATAAAGAACACTGCCCTGCCTGGTTTGGACAACTGGCCCATTAACAGACACCTGATGAATTATGAAGATGAGTCATAGAAGAAATAAAGGAAAAAAAAATACCTCCCCAACTGCTTTAAACAGATGGGAATAGAACACAACTTGCATTGAACCCAAGACAGAGGGCACTGTCCTTACAGCTCAGCTCCTGGAAAAGGGAGCGTGACTTTACACTGCTGCAGAGCTGGCTGATCAAAAGGGAGCACTGACAAGGCTCATTGGGGATGTAAAAAAGAAAAAAAAAAATCCTCACAAGTCTGTGTTTAGGTAGTTTAGAAATGTGTGTTCCAGAGGGGAGGCAATGAAATGGAAGTCTAATTCTGTGTTTATTTGCATACTCCGAAGGTTCGTAATAAGCATTGATCAGCTCTGCTGGAAAAATAGAAGGTATAAAATGTAAAACAGTCTTTTCAGAGGAATGTACTTTCACAAAACACCTTGAATTAGGCTCAAGATGAAAAATGATCTTCAAAATGCTGCAGTAAGACTTATGGAAATGGCACGGGGAGAAGCTTTTTGTGCTGCAAAAGAGAAAAGCCTTGCATGGTTTTTACTTTAGCCTAAATTAATTTATTAAAAGTTTTCCTTTGGTTCTATTATTATTTAAATTATACTTTTCATGTGTAAGATATGCCTACCAGTGAATCTCAGGGCATTTGCTTGCATTAATGAAGTCTCAAGACTTCCTTAAAACTAAAGTTTTCTCTTTCAGTAGGGATCCCCTCTCGCTGTGTTCTGTGCATGTCATAGCATAACTGAGCCCTAATTTTTGGGCACCACACCAGCAGTGCTGTACCACAAATCCTTGCCATCAATAGCATCCATAACAATGCTTTGTAAATCACTCTGAGATAAATATTTTAGGTTACCATTTTGCCACAGGAGAAAGTGAATTACCTTCATCTCAGACAAAGAAAAATGTAAGCCTTACACCAGACTTTTATTGTGTAGAAATTGATGCTGATGGAGAGATGAGTAGGAGACACATTGATGTGGCAGAAATTTGGGAAATCCCAGAAAAAAGATGCTTAAATACATTTAATTCCTTGATCTGGGAAGGTTCACCAGCTGTGTGGAGCTTCTACCAACCTGAAATCAGGGAAATTCAATCATGGCTCTGACAGTGACGGCCACCAAAGACTGGGAACTCATTTCATTGTTCTCATGAATGTCAGACTTCCCCTTTCCCTCCTCTTTCATCCTGTTGTCTTGTAGTTGAGCCATATAATTTTTGTTTTGAGACTTTATTCTTCTTCCAAAAAAAAACTTGTGTATTTTATAGCATGTTGATCGAACATTTATAGCAAAGATCTGCTTTTCAGTCATACTGAGGTCTTCATTCTTTATGTTCCTGTGGAAAAAAAACTAGTAAGAAATCAGGTGGGAAAAAATTTCAGTTGTTAAGTTCTGAAATTTCCCTCCTCTTCCTGCATGATTCTTCCTTTTTATGACCATTCATAACTTCATCTGCTGTCACCACGTTCTATTTTCTGTCTTCCTGGAACAGTTCAATTCATCTAAACAGCTCATTTTATCCCTGCCTCCCTTCCCTTAGCCAGTACAGTGCATTTATAATGCAGTTTTGACATATACTGATATACATTGGTGTCCCATTTTTTACCATAATTCTCAGTCAAAGGGATGTCAAAGGGATATTAAAATCACTAAAGAAATAGTCCCTAACTCAACAGAGACTCTTGGGAATGCCCTGAGTGACCAGAATGAGTGACCAGTTCTAGTTTTACAGCTGGGTGAGCATGCAATTGTCCTCCAGGGATTTCAGATGAACCATTTACATGTGAAAAATTAAATTATGTTACTGTCACCAACTACCCTGATGTGTCAGAGCAGAACTCAATTCAGGGATAAGGAAGGTGTTCACGTGAAGGAGAAAGGAAATGTCTCTGCTGGGCTACTCCTTTGAGGGCTTGGCAATCACTGTAATTCCCATAAATACCTATTTTCTACCTGAGATCTTATTCAGAATATGTGCTTATCCAATCTCATATTGGCTACTGTGTTAAAAGTTTCACTCAAATATGAAATCCTAAAATTAACTAAGTGTAAAAGTCATTTTTGAATGGTCTTCTCACTTTGTGCCTGATGCAAAGATGTAGATAAACTTAGAACATGTGTTTTGGCTATTCTGATAAAATTTAAAAAATTTAAAGTCTTTTCAAAAGAGACTTTTTCTCTTAATGTTGGTCATGTGCAGTAGAATTAGGTGAATAGCCTTAATAAATATTTTGGAAAGATTATAAATTATGGAGTCTG
Source organism: Acrocephalus arundinaceus (assembly GCA_021534815.1). Lineage (NCBI taxonomy): Eukaryota > Metazoa > Chordata > Aves > Passeriformes > Sylviidae > Acrocephalus > Acrocephalus arundinaceus. Next base: position 4,865,130 of record JAJEOU010002626.1, read on the forward strand.
GCACTCTGAGTTTAATTCTGTATGAAAAATACAATGAGTTATTTTAGAATATTTTTAATCTCTGTCAGAAAAGATTGTTATTTATTAGCCAAATGTTAAATAAATATCAAGGTTATTAAAGCTCTCTTTCCAAAATTGCTGTTCCTAAAGAATCAACACTGGAGAAATATCAAACTGTGACACTCTGTATTTCAGCTCACCTCTAGATACGATTTCTTGGATAAATTTAGAGTGGATGCCACATACTGCCTAGAAAAAAATCTTTTGAGTTTGTGGTGTTTTCTAAAGCTCTCAGGGTGACTGGTGATGTCTCTGGGATGAAAACTCTGCTGTGCTGCCTTGCCTTGCCTGTTCAGTGAAGGGAAAGTTGTCAAGGGTCAGTCCCTGACCCACACCCATGGCCTTGACAATGAGGCAGTGGCAGCTCTGCAGCTTGAACACACTGGAGGTGCAAAGAAAATCAAATATGTCAGCAATAAGGGCATCATTAGCTTGTGGGGGAGTCATTACCAGAAGGAAAGTGATGATTTTTGGGGAATGACAGCCCAGAAGAAATCCCAGGTTTATTTTACCCCCAGTGCTCTGAGCATTCTTTATCAATGTCTGTGTATTTCCCTAATGCTGCACATGACCACACTGGTGCACATTCACAGCTTCTTCTCTTGTAAATTAATAGACAATAAGTGGCATTAAATGAAACTTTCTTGTTCCTTGCTCTGCTTTTGCTTAGGAACAACCAAACAATTAAATGTCATCATTTCGGTGATATTTTATAGGCTGCATCCATTACAAGATATCTATTATTACAAGGAAAAAATATTTACTGTAAAGGAAGCTGACATGAAAAAAAAAAATGAAATAATGTTACTTGTAATGTGTGAGCTACTTGTAAGACTTTACAGTCTAAGATGATCCACTTCTATCATCAAAATTCTTTACAGTCCAGTGTGCAGATCTCACCACCATGGATTTTTACCTCTTCTGCTTGAAACAAACCATCTTGAATTCTAAAATAGTCACATTAGCAGTTCTATTAATCCACCTTCAGTGGCTTAGCATAACATTGAACAGTTTTACTGCATGATTTTGTGAAATTAATGGGTTTTGTTTGTTAAAGAAAACTGAGAGATGATTGTTATGAAACACACATTTAAGAAGGTAAAGTAAAAAGAGAAATACTGAAAAAAGTAAAATCAGAAATCTTTTCGTTCATGAAAGTAACAAGCTCATCTAATTTCAAACAGCTGAGATGCTTACAGAAGAGTAACCTTTGAATTTGGGCACCTGTGCTAGAAATAATGTAATAAATGAACCTTGATAATATTGATAATCAATACAGCTTTGAGCAGCATGGCTCAGAAATGATCAGACCACTTATTTTCAATTAGATGTAATATGGAAAATATCATGAAAGGAGGAAGATGTAATTAGGCAGCCTGGGATGCTTTGTTCATCTGTGATATTTTCAAACGGAATTATTACAGAATTACCTGCTTTTGTCTAATGTGTGCTTTGAAGTCTGTCATTTTGAGTGAGAAAATAATTCTTCTGGGTGGAGATAAGCTTGAGAGAGCTGTCCATGCCAGTGTGGGTTAGACAGGAGGGTGTACATTGATTAAAACCCCTTTGGGAGCTGTCTGTGCAAAGAAGCACACACACAGTTCATGGTCATAAGAAGGCTTTACTTTTTTGCATCTTTTTCCTTTTATAACACCAAGTGCTGAAAGAGCAGTGATTGGTTAGAGAAGGACTGCATCTCTTCTCCTTTAGCAAAACAGGTGACAGAGATTGTTTTGGGAAGTTTTTGTGGGAAGAGCGAAGCTCCCATAGTATTTACAAAATAACAAAGACATTGTTATGAGAACGGGAATTTGTTCCCATGGGAATCACCATGCAATAGCTAGCAGCAGAATTCCGAAGCCCACAAAAATCAGAGCCACACGTGTATGCTCTTGGAGTTGAATGAAAAAGATTTAAAGTTATAAAGGCAAACATGGGGAGCATGGAGGAGCTTTGGAGGGCTGGAATCCTCCCATAGGATGAAGCTGAAGGCTGTTCTCTGTCTTAAAATATCAGAAGTGAAATATAAATGAGCTCTATAAATGGGCACCAAAGTCCTGATTCCTGCTTGATGGAGTTACAATGCTGTAACACTGGGAGCTGGGATGATTTGAGGGTGTTTGGGCTTCTCCAGGGTTAGGAATAATTGTCAAGTTCCAGTGGATTCCAAAGCAATGCTCAGAGTCCTGCAGCCGTAGAGAGACAAACATTGGGAACAAGCAATACATGATTTTGTTGAGTAGTGCTGCTCTTGAGAACTGACTTAATTCCAGCTGAGTTTGATCTTGCCTCCAGCATCTTCAAAGACAGGTGACCTTTTTTGACTTCTTACTCTGCCTCACTTGGGCAGGTAAGCTGATGACATTTTAAAAGAACTCTGTATTTCAAAACCTAGAGTGTTTTTTTTTAAAAAAAAGTCCAAACATCTAATAGCAGCAATTTTTTTTGCTAAAAATGAGAGCTCCCTGCAAAAGAACTTTTCAAAGAGCAGTTTTTTCTCTTTCTGTTTTCAGAGCAAGGTTGAATTAATCAGGTGTAGGGGGCCAATGTTTTTGAATGGATGACCCTTGCATAAACACTGCCAAGTTGGGATATATTGGGAAGGTTCTAACCAGTCACCCAAACCAATGGCCCCATTCTGCAGTCTCTGATTCACTGAACCAACAGCAGTTTCTCAAAAGTAAGTTAGAAGATAAAATCTTTCCAATAGAAACCCAAGTGTTTCCTGGCTCAAGAGGGTTGGATTCCAGTATTCCAAGCTAAAAAACCTGAATTTGTCCAGTGAGGCGATTATGCAATGAAATTCAAGGAATTTCAAAGGTTGTCAGACTCCAGCTGGTACTCCATGGCACACTTTTATGGAAGCCATGAGTATCTCACAGGAAATGTTGAGATCATCTGTTAGTGCCATTCTGCCATTAACGTAAAACAAACAAAAAAAGCGCTAAAAGTAATGTCTTATTGACATTTCATTTTCGAGATAAAAAATAGAGACAGACAGTGTGTGGGTGTTTGCACGTGTGAGAGATGGATCATTCAGATGCTCTGAAGTTCATGTAATTCCCACAAAAACGTCACTCAGCCCAGGGCCTGTGGCCACTGCTGGAACTTCAGCCAGCAGAAGAACATTCCCACAGTGATTCCAGTCTGCAAACTGCTGGCTGCCCAACTCATTGAGAAGTTGTAAGTGCAGTGATTGTGACTGAAACATGGGTCAGCACGTAGGAATTAAAATCCCATGGTTTTCCCATTTATATCCAGGGCCAACAGAGGGTTATCTTCTGAGGTCAGAAATAAACCACATTTGTAATGCCTGGAAATGTCACACTGGGACAGTTCTGCTGTTGTTTGGTGTAGTTCTGTGAGTCCTACAGACAGGATTTTTTTTTGCCATTCAGGAAATCCTCTCTATTAATACACCAGAGAAATGGGAACCACGTCATTTATACAATGGTTTTAGACTAATTTGCACAAAACTTATGAAGTGAAGCTTATAAACTGTCACCACCTCCTCCAAAGAAGAGTTGCTCCATATTTATATCCTCATAAATGAGAACAGGCTTTGACACAGGGAATCTGTGTTATTGAAGTGCTGAGACATTGTCAGAATATTTTCGCTGATTCAGGCCCCTTGTAAAATGGTTTTCTGTCCCCATGCCGAGAAGAGAGCAGGTAAAGGTGTTTCTGTTTATGCAAACATTATGCATAAAATATCAGACCTCAAAATTTTGATGTTTTCTGAATTATCTTTTAAACTGAAAAATCCTCTCTAAGTTTCTTGGCTGTGCTGTGTGTGGGTATAACCCACAGATCTCCCAAAGGATTCTGTTCTGGGGTGTGTGTGTTTATTGTGCCACTCTTCAGTGCTGCTCAGGATCACCACCCTGGCAATCAGAAGCAGCCCAGCATCACAATCTGCACCTCTTTTACAGAAATTCTCTCTCTCCCGTGTTCTCATTTTTCTCCTTGCATAGATTGCTGTTGTAGCATTTCCTAACCTCAGTGGAATTTTCATGAGACTAAGCTGAATTTTTATCTTAGCTGTGCAATTTATCTTAGCTGATTTTACTGGGTATCCTCCTGATTTCTATTTCTGGACTAACAGAGCTGTAAGCTACTTAGAAAATTGTTGGAGAACTAAGGATAAAGGTCTTGTGACTGTGCTGGATAGGGCTGAAAGTGATGTTTCCTCTTTCCTAGCAAGCAGTCTGTCATCTCACTGTGAAAACTTCAGGTGTTTTCCTATAGCAAGGGTGAAAGAAAAAAAATGTGGTGGGAAAGAGAGTGGTGGTGGAAAAAAGGAAATGTGAAATCAGATAACTTATAATACGTTACTCAAAATACACTTAATTTAAACAACAACAAAAAAAGCCTCCTAATGTTTTTATTGCTAAAAAAAAAATCGCTGTATTTAATAGAACATTTTGCAGATTGAGCAAAGGTACTTTTGGTTTTGGTTGTGTAACACTGACTTCTGTAAAGAAAAAGAATTTTATTCATTGTAATACTCCAAATGCTTAGAAATCAATATCCAGTGATTCAGTTACTTCCTGTCCATCTGGAACCAGGCAGATATACAACAGCTGAATTTTTATGCTCAAAGAAAAATAGATTTGACAGTCTTCAGGAATATAAACTTGTATATATAAATATCTAGAGAGTATAAAATGGCCTCTGTTATCATTCATAGTGCACTTTGCTGTGTGAGATAAGTATTAAAATGTGGCTTTCAATAATCTAATCCAATGAATTATGAAAAGAAAAACCCAGAACGTGAACCAACATAAATAAAACGACTGTGAATTTGTGGGTTAAACTCACTAGTCTCATCTAAGACATTTACCCTTCCTGAGTGTTCCTTTGAATTTAAATGTCACTGATAACTAGGCAACTTTCCTATTTCAAATAAATGTGCAAGGGATCTTTACATCTATAGTACGAAAATGCAGTCAGAGTTACAGTTATTCATGTACATTTTTCTGTATGGCTTCTCTGCATGTTCATGGGTAGTAAATTATATGTGAGATCCTGGCAGAAACAGCTTTACCTGCCCTCTTCTCAGATAATCTCCTGATTTTATTTTTAATTTTCTCCTCCCACCATATCTTTGCTTTAAATATTATCCTAGATGCAGATATGGAGAAGGTAGATAACTCTGTTATAAGAGCCAGGTGGGATGCATCAGCAGAAGGGTGTAAGCTGGTTTTTGTTCAGAGCCATAAAATGGCACTGTGCTTTTCTCTGCAGACCTGATGTTTTGATTTTAGGATATTGTTGACATATTGTCAGCTGGATTTTTGAATTTGATTGAAAATGTGTCAGAAGAACTTGTTTGCTACGTGGGGTGAATCTTGACTTCCAGTTAGCCTGGAATGATTTAATTTCCTCACAGCTGAGATCAGTATAAATAAAAGTCTTTATCTGTTGATCATCCTGTATTTCTGCTGCTCCATTTGATGTCTTTGGTGCTGGTCAACCTCAGGGCAAAGTGTTACACCACAAGAAGCTGGTGGCCAAAATATTGGTGCGTGTGTGTATGACACACCTGCTCCTAGCAAAGTACAGAACACTTTTCATTTCCAGAGCCTGGAGCTGTGTGAAAGATGTTAAATTAAATGCTGTAGGCTGTACACCTCCCTTTTGCATGTGAGTGATTTTGTTCTCAAAGTTGTGCAATCTGGTATTTCAGCTCTCTGTTTATCTCCAAAATTAATAGCAGGTAATTTTGTACCCTTGGTGGCAGATGGTTAGCTAGCATACATGCTTTTTTTATTATAATTAGTTGCTTCTCACAAATTTGCTTTTTCCTAATCTCCATCTATCTGGTCTTTTAATATTAGTATGAAGATTTTATAATATTGTTATGTCCAAAGTATTTTACTTTCCTTTCCACATACCAGGACACATCCATTTATAGAAAAATTGCTTTCATGTTTCCTGGTTTATGTTGTAGGTTTCTGAATTACTTAAATATATCCTAAAATGAAATGTCACCATATATTTTTGCTGTGTCTTATCTGCATTCAGGAAGGCTGAAATTATTTATGGTGTGAGGCATCTGTGCTAAGCTGTATTGAGAGCAAGCAGTGAGTGGAGGCAAAATATTGTAAAATCTGAGTGGCACCACACCTGCGTGGCACAGGTTGGTCTGGCTGTAGGGTAAATCACTTGTTGGATACTGGGATGGGCTGATTTCTTATTTTGTTGTTTATAAACTTGGACTTTTAGGCAGGAATTGCTGTTAAACCTGAATCTGATCTTCAGCATTTTAAGCAAATCAACTTCTGGGGGAAATGCATATGAGCAAGTACTTATGTATGCATAAGCATCAAATTTAATCTATGCAGGGCAGGGACTTTGCAAGGAAACTTTGTTCCAGCTGAACAAAGTCATTCTCTCTTTCCTTGTGCAGAACCAAGCCCTTTGATGGAACTCTCTGTAGCTACAGGGCCCAGGATGTGCTGGATCCGCGAGGGGAGGTGGGCAGGCAGCCAGTCCTGCCCTGGAGAGCCCGCTGGGACCACAGCAGAGCAGTGCTCCTGATGCCGTGCAACACACAGAGTGAACAGAAATTTATGGCTGATGTTTGGATTTTAATCATTCATGATTTAATGTAATCAGATATAGGCTGTGTTAATTAAATCAGATTGCAGACATATGCATCCCCAAAGAGAAACACGGGTATGACAAAGGATTTGGAATGTTTACCAAACAGGTTTTTTTGCATTTCAGAGTGAAATTTATGTGATTTTGGACGAAAATGATCCACTAACAAAACCAACAAGAGGTTAAAGTCAAGCAACATCTGCATTATAAAAAATATAAGCACAGCAAAGAGCCTTGAGTATTGATTATCCAGTGTACTCAGCTCAAAACAAGTTGAGGAACACACTTTTATTTCTAGATACCAAAGGTTTTAATCAGACACCATAACTCTGTTACAATTACTTTGAATTTTACTTATCTTACTTAATTAAGGCTAGTGTCCAGAGTACAAAGAAATCCTGATCTTTCTAATGTTAGAACAAACAGGATATAAAAATCTGCAGGCAGGCTGCTGCATCCAAGACAATGCTGGCTGTCTCTAACACTTTGTCTTAAGTCTTTTTCCCTCATTTTCACCTGTGTTTAAAAGAACCAAACCTCTAATAAGCAAGAAGGAAAAATTAAAAACATAATTAATAATTTTTTTATTTTAATTCGTTCCTTCTTGCTTATTAGAGAATTGGATTAGCTCTGCAAGTCACTTTATGTGTCCCAAAGCAGGCAGCCAGTGGTGCAGCTCTGGAGTTGTTGTCACTTGTAGCTCACTTTGTGATACAGTGTGTAAAACATCACGTGATGTTTTAAATGACATCATTTAAATGAATCATACCTATGAAATGAGAAAGTGTTGTTCTTCCCTTGAAGTATTTCCAAAGCAGGGACTGAAGAATATTGTCCTTCTGGGCATCAAAAGTAAAATTTTATTACTTTTTAAATGAATAGGTTTGTTGTTTATGTACTTTGATAGTAAACCAGCCCTCTGTGTCCATGTCACTAAAATCCATTTTACTCTCCACCCCTCAGAGGTCTGTGATTTTTCTGTGATTTTATTAAATGCTGTTAAAATACCTTGCTTCCTCCCAGCTAAATCAAATACTGTCTGATCCCAATCCTCCACTTAATCTTAATTTAAATTTAACAAGACTTTTTGGTCGCGCCTGGGTTAAAGTTTCTGTTCTTTAGCTCAACCTTTGCTATTACGATGTGTCTATATTGCAGAGCCCTGCTGCTTTGCTATACAACGTGCCAGATCTAAGATCTAATGGACTTGTCTTGTGAAAAAGAATTCAGTACATTCAGATGCTGGTGATAAGTTCGTAGCTAATTTTCTTTTTTTTTTTTTTTCCATCATCTTCACATGAAAAAAGCTAAAAATGCAGCAGCTCTGTGTGTGTTAGCCACTACAGTGGTGAGAATTTTGCTTTCTTCTGCATAGAATCAAAGTCATCTTTTGCAGTACTAGGAAAAAGCATAAATAGCAGCACTTAACTTAAATTTCAGATTCTTTGTATTCCTTGAGACCACAATCTTGGCTATAATGAATTCAACAGCAAAGCTGCTGTTGACGGGATCTGAACTTGGATTTGCTGACTGAGATGAGAAGGAAAAACTTGGCACTGACTGTGAGTGAGGGAATCGCTAAAGGAAGAAAAAAACCTATTATACTGGGTTTTGAAGAGTAAGAGATTTGCTTCTCATAGTTAATACAGTGTCCCAGAGTAGGAGGACAAGAGGAAGGTCTTAATAGGAACATATTGAGAAAATCAGAAATTCTTGTTGTTTGTGTATATTCGGTAGATGAAGGTTTGAAAAATAAGCTATTTTAATAGGCTAGATGTTAAGACTGAGTTCTGACATATTTCCTGTCCCCATGAATTTCCAAAATAAACATTCCTGTTGATTTTGAAAATAAATTTGATTTCCAATTATAAGCTCTATTAGAAGACCAGGAGCTCCATTGACTTCATCAGTATGAACCTATTGCATCCTTGTAACATAACATGCACAGAGGTTCCTATACTGGTTGGATTTTAGTACCAACTGGCCTGGTTTTAGCTGGGATAGAGTTCATTTTCTTCAGTCTTTACTGATGCCTTCAGTTTCAGCTTTCCTGTATTTCAGGTTCTGTGCTGCCCAGGGGTGCAGCTCTGAGCTCACAGTCAGTGTCACTCAGCTCTCTGCACACAGCAGGGACACAAAACAAATCCTTGTCCTGCTGCACACCAAGGACAACTTTCAGCCCAACAGCACAAACAAGGGTGGCTGGAGGGAGGAACAAGAAGGATGGGAGCTCACAGCCTGGAGCTGGGATTGGACAATTCAACCCCAAGATGCAAATGGACCAAAACTTATCAAAGTGTGAGACCTGGTGACCATTTGTCCATTTTGGGTCCACCTTGGGTGTAGCCCTGGCCAGGCTCTTGTCCTGCCCAAGGTGTACCCTAAAGGCCTTTCAATAAATCCCTACTTTATTCTCTGGCTCTGTCCAGTCTGTTCCAGGTCAGCCCTCCCAAGGCATCTCCTGCTGTGATTTGGATTGAGCATGAGGACGATGTTAATAACACACTGATGTGTGGTTGTTGTTGAGCAGGGATTGATTTCACTCAAGGACTTTTGAGTTCCCAAGTTCTGACAGGGAAGCCAGGGCAGAGCAGAGCCAGGAGAGCTGCCCCAGCCTGTCTAAAGGGATATTCCAGACCATGGAACATCATTCCCAGTTTATAAACTGGGGGACCTGGCTGGGGGCAGTGCCTGCTGGTTCATTCAGTGGGTGCTGAGCAGTTGTGTCACACCTCACTTATTTCTCTTGGGGTTTATTCCTCTCCCTCCTTTTTTATTACTAACAGTAGTGTTAGTATATTTGATTTTGTCTCAGTTATTAAATTGTTCTTACCTCAGCCCATGAGATCTTTACCTTTCCTTTCTGCTTCCCTCCCCACGTGGCAGCAGAGGTTGGAGTGAATTCAGTGCCTGGGATTAAACCCTAACAATGGCACATTAATTAGCTGGAAAGTCACTTTATTTTCTCTAATCTAGCTATCAAATTCCTCTCCCCCACAAGTACTCCTGAAATGCCAACCTTCTGCCAGGCTGTTTCTTATGCTTGTTGTATTTCTGGCATTCTGTCTTCCACGTGGGAGGAAAAATATTGTCCTAATCAGCACACTTCATAGATCCTGTAAATAATATTACAGCAAAGCTTGCAGGCTGCTCAGACTTAGATTTTTTAATTATTATTATTTTATTTATTGAATTTCTTCTGTTTTGCTACTTTCAGTTATAGGAAGGAGGCAAATGGGATCCATTTCACCCCAAAATTTTACTGTGAATGTTTCTAAAATGTTATCACCCATGTGACAGGACTAGGCAGCACTCTTGAGAAATACCTCTATAAATCAGAACTGGTCCAGCTTTCTTCCAGTTCTAGGAATGTAGTGGTCAGAGTAGATTTTCATGGAATTTATGAGGGATTTTTACCCTTTTAAAAAATCTGAGGAAGAAATAATTTTGCCTTTATTGAGCTTCTGTTATCAAATTATTTACAGTGGCTTCTTTGGCTTCAAATTTAGCAGAGAATACACAATATAAGAATTAAGAGTATTTATAAATGTATTATGAGCTCATTGTCTGGACACTGGCAGGACAGAAAATTGAGATATTCAGTGTAAACATAATTTAATTAAATTTAACTAAAAATGCTATCAGTGCATATTTCTAAAGCACAAGACGAATTAAAATCAACTTAAAAAAATTGTAATAACCTACAAAAATGAAAAGTAATAGGAAACATAGCAAAACAAATCTTTTTGCAATTGTTTAAGGTCTAAAGGTTATAATGGAGAAACTAAAGAAAAGATTTCCATTCCTTAAATCCTGATGCATCAGGCTCTGCTTTTCGAAAGAAGAATTAAATCTAAATCATAAATCCAAAGTGATAGTACTACTCTGTATGTCTTTACTCTTGGAGTGAGAAGAAATTAGAGGCAATATTTTAATTTTTTTTTTTCCCTTTCTCCAAGGGAAAGATTTGTGCTATGATAAAGATTGTGAAGCCTTCCAAGTGGGGTGTATGGCGATATTCTTGTGACTAAAATGCAATTAGCAGAGCTAAACTTAGTTCTCTTCCCTCTAGTAGCAGAAAATGAGTTTCTCTTATCTGCAGTGGGAGAGGCAAGCAGCTGGTGTGCTAAGACCATTGCCAAGGCAGTCAGACGTGTGGCTTCATTTTTTAATGTATGGAATCAAGAGCTTTGCTTGCCTGGCCTGAGATACGAGGGCTTTACTGCTAAAGACAACCTGATAAGTGAGAGAGTTTTGCAGAAAATTTCAACTTTGGGGTGATAACGCTGAAAAAAAAGAAATCCATGAGTCCAACTTCAAGTTTTATCAGACTGGTTCTTTCTGTGTAATCAATGGTGGGCTAGTGAGGGTCTCCAAGAAATGTTCTGGCTTCTCTTCTGACCTGGCTGGTGGTTGTGTCCTGTGAAGCTGCAGAGCAGATGTGGAATACGGGACAGGGGAGAGGACAGCGGGCATTTCAACTGAGTTCCCATGCAGCACATCTAGAGATGCTTAAATTGTTTGTTTGGCATGAGTGGGGAATTCCAAGGGGAGAAAAATGAAAGGGTAGGAGCTTGAAATGGTTTGTCTGCAGTAAAAATTACTTTTTTATAACGCACACTTATTTCATGAAAACATTCACCAGTTATGAAAATATAATTAGTGGAAACTCATATTTTCCATTAAAGTCAGTTTCAATGAAAACTTTCTCATCAGAATTTTTACTGTGTACTCTTTGATTTGGCTCACAGAGATAAATGAAGTTATTATTGACCAGACTTTTGAAACAGGGCTTTTTTTTGAAGCATTCATTTACTTAGCTACTGACACACTCTTCCAAGAAAATCTTTCTGGGGATTTTGCTGTTCTTTTCTAAGTAAAATTAATAAGAAATAAATAAAACACCTAAAATAAAATAACCAAACTGAACCTAAAATGAAGATGCCAGAACCTGTTTGCTTTTAACTAAATCCCTGAAGTCTGCAGAAGATAATTTTTGTAATTCTGATGTTGAAATCATGTAGCCAAATCTTTTTGCTTCACACTTGCATGGAACAATCGTAGTATTTCAATGCAGCATCGATTTCGGAGCAAAGATTTTGGTACAAATTCAGTGTTTAGTATTTCACCCTCTGCCCTTCAAACCCTGCTACAGGCACCTCATCCAGCAGCTCCTTAAAACACATCCAAACTATTTAAGCATCTCTAGATGTGCTGCTGTTTCTGTTAATCTCTGTGGCTCTGAGACAATGAAATAAAACCACAAAAAATTAAACACATTCTTTCAATCATTTTGTTCATCTAGAGGACCAACAGTAAATACCTATTTTACAAGGGTTTGGAGTCACAAATACCTGCCATTTCCTAATTATTTTCTCAGGGAACATTATTGCCTGCATGGAAACATGTTTTTGGTTCATTAGGGATATTTATGCACAATAGCAATCTAAATAACAGTTTATTTTAATTCAGAGCATTTCTGGTTTCCTCAAGTTAGCCTTATGATTCATTGTAGGCATAAAACTTTAGTAGGCATCTAATTAAACATATAATTCATTGAGATTAATTGTGGAATTAATCTCAGTAAAAGTCTATGTCCCAAAGTAAGATCTTTTCCTGCTGGAGATATACACTATGAAAAATGGTACAATGTATCTTCTTTTATCAAAAAATCAGATAAAAGTAAAACATGGTAATTGTTGTTTGTTATAACAAGACACCACATAGCAATGAGAGAATTAAGGACAGAAAAAAACCCATATATTATCTTAAGAACTGTTTGAACTCATGGCTGGGTAAACATTAGAGTCTGGGATTAAAAAAATAAATCTAACCATGTCCCATCTACGCACTCCAGGAAAACTTTTGCCTTATAAAAAACCCTTAAACCAGGGAAATGGAAGGTTGTTGAGTGTAAATGGAATGGAACAGGACTGTCTTTTGAGATGTTTCGAGTGTCCTGTACAAACAGGCTTCTCACTGACCACACTCATGCTGAAGCTGACAGGGCTTTGATTATCCAGCAAAAGCTGATCCATTCGCCAGGGGATGTATTTGTGTTCCTCAATTTTTGCTGCTTCTATATTTGTCAGTACTTTTGTTCCTTTTTGATACAGGAGCTCTTTGTAGATGAAAAATGTTTCTGCAGCAGCAACTGACGGTGTGACCTGAAAGGGCTTTTAAAGTGTTTTATTGCCTTGCTGAAAGGATATTCCTGGTCAGCCACTGCTTACAGCTGCCATAGGTCAGCTTGTACTTGAAACCCATTTACAGAAGTCCAGGGCAGTGGTTTTCATGCAAGGGGTGGAGATCATTTCAGTCCACACCTTGTCCCTGCTGTAGAGGTGATAACTCTGAGCTAGTGCACAATAGTACCCCAGGAAGGAGAGTGAAAGGTGCAACAGCTGCTTGGAGCAGCAGTGGGACATTGAAAAACTCAGAGTGCAGCTGTTGTACCTGTAATTCATCAGGAGGTTTAACCATGCCTTGATCCTGTGTGTCTGATAACCTCACTGCTGTGGATCTTTTGTGCCTCACCCCAATTCATAACAGCAACTTATCAAATGCAGAATTTCCCTGCTTTTTTTGTGCTGCTGGTTGTTACAGCTCGGAGGTCAAGCATTTATTTTCAAGTTGAATTTGGTCGCCACTTTTCAAATGTCAGCGCTTTGAAATTATTTTCCCTCTCCCTTCCCTACATAATAAAAGGAAAAATAGCAGATCTACTCATAAGGTCATGTGAGAAGCTGGACCAGGTTGCATTTAGTTTTTGACCTGCTCCTCACTTTGTGACAATGGTTCTAAAGCTTAGATATGAGTTCTAAAAAAAAAAAAAAAGAAATCTTCTCTGTTGAATTCTTGTCTGGCAAAAGTATCTTGAGTTCTGGAGAGATTTTAAATCATAGATCAAATGTATATAGATATAAAAATTCTTATAGTGATTTCAATCTAATTTAATTTACAAAGGAAACATTATATAAGTTCTGCATCATTGAAAAGCAAAGGAATTCTGGCAGGCTTGCCTGGAAAAAAGGTGGATTTGGGGATGGCATCCTGAGAAGGAATAATAGAAAGTGTTCTGAAACTAAATTATGATCTTGTAAGGAGGATCAAGGAAAAAGTTAGGAGAATTAATCAATAAATTACAAGACTGGCAGCAGCTTTTTCTGACTTAAAATGCTATGAGCCAGTCTTGGTCTTCTTAAGAAAATAAAAGGCTGAATACAGTAGAGACAAGAATGTCTGTATATAGGTCAGTTATGAACTGTACAGGAAAAGATGAAGCCACCACAGAATGATTTTATTGTTGTTGTTGTTGTTGTTATTGTGAAAAAAGAGCATAAATTTGACAATTAATATCAAGTGGGGAATTGAGCCTGAGTATTTCAGGTATTTGATTATAAGAATGAATGTTAGGTGAAGAATGGAGTCACAAAGGGTTGCAGTTGCTTGTTTCAAGTCGATTTGCAGGTTTATACAAAAATACAGAAACTGCTCTGCTGTGTCCAGGTTTGCCATGTGATTGGTGTGGTCCTGGCATTTACAGGGTTGGACACCCAGCTTTGCTGTTCCCTGGTCACTTCAGCAGGTCCCCTCATCTTGGGTATTCCTGTGCTCAGGATTGTGGCACTCTAAAATCCTGTTTGATGCCTCAGCTAAAAGAGCAGCCTTACTGGGGTATTTTCTGAGTTTTTATATAATTTCTATTTTAATGATATTCATAACTGTCATACATTAAAAGAGTGAGGCACTTCTGCAAATGAATTATTCCTTCCTGAAGGCAGCATAGAGCACTCCTCAAACAAGGTAATAAAGCTCTGTTGAGATGTAATTCTCATCTATAAGACATTGCTTGCTCATTCTGAAATCATTAAAAATCAACCACAAATCAATGAGTCTCATTAGAAATCTGTCTTTTTGCTTAATGCTATTGATTTAATCTGTTTTAGAAATCCCTATTAACCATTAGTTAATTAAACACATGACAGTTCTATAGATTAGGTAAACCTGGCTGCTATCTCAGGAAGCTCAGAATAGATTAAGTGATTATCAGGTAAGATTCTTTTAATTAAAAAACACAGTTTAGATATCTCACACCCTCTATAATAAAGTCTTCAACCAATAGTAATTATTTGTTAGTAATACATATATTGATATAAAAAAGCTAAATAAGTGCCTGATGGGTTTGAAATCAGTTTGTGCAGCTGATGTGGTGTCTGACCTGCATAAAAGGCAATGATTTCCTGAAGAAATGTATTTCTGTGGGACAAATGCACAGTTCAGTCAGGTTCCAAGGGGTCAATAATGTGCAGGAATAAGGGATGGAGCCAATGAAGCCTTGGGCTCCTCTGAACCCCACAACATCTGCCCAAATTCCCTGCAGGGATCCTGGTACCCAGGATCTTCTCCTGACTCAACCTCCAATTCTTTAAATGCTGATTTGTGTCTTTGTTTCTCAGAAAGGTAAGCAGGAACTGAGGAAAATTTGTTTCTTCCTCTTGTCTCTGCCTTTCTGACACTTTGGTCATGTAATTGTTGCCAATAGCTTCTTATATAGAAAAAACCAAGGATTAGGACTAGGCTGTGTATAAATCCCATTCCATCGCCTATACTGAGATAAGGCAAATTTTTTAGTAAAAAATAGCTGTATTTCGGTGATTTTTCAGGATAAGAATTAAAACCAAACCCAGGACAGAGTAGATTTTCTCTGGGATATAAGCCTGAGTCTTCTAAACAAATTACATCTTGAAAATTTAGTAAAGCTCCTTAAAAACTTGCTTATTCCTCAGATTTTTATCTGTCTCTTTAAAAAAAAAATCATCTGAATTTTGTCTTTGTAACGTTCAAAGATTAAAAAGAAGCCCTTTCTAAACCATTGTCACATTGTTTAATTTGTATTTGAAGAGATTGCAAAACAGAGGAAGAAAAATGTCAGTTCTGGCTTATTTGTGTTTACCACACAGTTGTGCTGAATTGTTGATGGTTCCCTGTGAAATGCAGCTGAATGAAATGCCCTGAAATAGTAGTGTTTGCTCTAAATAGGTTTAATTTTGTGTTTCTTGTCCACTAATAATTTGAAAAGAAGACACTTTCCTTGTGTGCTAGGCTTCCTTAGCTCTAAATACTCTTTCTCTTCTTTTTGAGTCCTTTTCAAATGAAACAGCCTGTGCTTCCATAGCAGAACACAGTGTACTGAGAAGCACTGTTGGAAATTAATTAATTGAATAATTTCTAAATCCGTTGTTCAGGCTATGAAAAGACTTGAGTGCTGTAATGCTCAGCACCTAAGCTGATATTTAAATGTGTTTATAAATCCAGTTCCCTTTCAGCTGAATTAGGTTGAAAAGCTTTCCTTCTTCCCTCATGAACTGTCTCGAGTGAATCTCTTTTCAAGGTTTTCTTCCTTCACATCACAGTTGTTTTAGGTGTAATTATTCTATATTCCTATCACACTGAAATTAAAAATGCTCCTTTATTGTGGTTCCATATGCTTTCCTGAAGCACCTCATTCCTTTCACTGTTAGCAGGACCAGCTGACATACACATTGCTGTGAGAATGGCAGATGTGGGGCTTTATGACTGGTGGAACTTGCAGAAAATGTTGCTGAGAGAGTTTTAAATGTGTGTGCTCCCTCCCCATCTCTGCCTGTACATATACAGATATAGGCATACCTGTATAGGAATATATATGTGTGTGTGTATAGATATTATATTTGTAATACATGCATTTTATATATAATATAATATAATATAATATATATAATATAATATAATATTATATTATATTATATTATATTATATTATATTATATTATATTATATATATCATATAATATTATTCATTATAATAGATATTATTAATAATTATTGTATGATAAAATATAATTATTGTATATTATTATAATATTGTAACATTATATGTATTATATTATGTAATATAATGTAATATAATTCAACATAATATAATAAAATGTAATATAATAGCTATAATAGTTATATTATAATATATTATATTATATTATACTATATTATACTATATTATACTATACTATACTATATTATACTATATTTTATATATATAATGCTCTATACAATATATAATATATTGTATATAATATATTATATACAATATATAATATATATTGTATATAATATATTATAGTAGATAATATATACAATATATATAGATATATTAGATATTATATACAATACAGTAGATAATATATAAGTAGAATATATAATATATCATATAATATATAATTATATATTATATATATTATAGCTATATACTGTATCTTTTATACTATACACTATATATTATAAACTGTTATATATTATATATTATATACATTTTATATATTATATAATATATATTGTATATATAATATATAGTATAAGATATACTATATTGTATATATTATATATTATATATTATATAATTTATATATTACATATTATATATATACACTCACACACATATATGTGTGTTTATATATGTGTGTGTGTGTGTGTATTTGTGATGTGTTGCTGCTTTGCAGGTTTGTGGGTTCTGTGCAATGGCAAAGGCCAGGATTTCTGCAATCATTGCTGTAATTGTGCAAACACTGCCAGGATCTGTTCTAGCTGCTGCTGTTATTTCAGTGAATCACTGCTGCTGTGCTATAGCCCAAACTTGGTCCTGACATTTCCTGGATTTATGCTGAATTTTTAGATATCCATGCTCACATGCCCACATCTAAGGCAGTCATCACAGCTCCTGTCAGAGGGGTAGAGTAGAACTGCACACTTCCAGGGATGTTTTATCTCATCTAAAGATGGATTACTAAAGTAGTTCAGAAAAAATACATTTTAGAAGTGCTTTTTCTTCCCCTTATCGCAAAAGGGAGACTATAATTAGATCAGACATAGATGGTTACATCACAGAAGTCTAAAGTTAGGTGATATGAATCCCACACTAAAATTTGGTGTCTGCAGATTTTTAGGTCTAATTTTAAGAAGTTCTTTTTATAAAGAACCCTTTGAAGTGGACTGGGCCAGAGATACCTATATCACTTTTATTTTTTGCTGGAAATTCCCAACAGATTTGGTTCCTCAGCCTGACTCTTCCCATACAAGGAATTTATCAGCAGCCATGAAAAAATGGAAAGTACTTTTTTGTGCCTATTAATTTAAGCAGTTAATGAGAAAACAGGGTCTTAGAAATAAAACCAAACTATATAGTCTGCATTAAGGGAAGAGATCTGAAATTTGACACAATTTCAGTGTCTGTATGATATGAAAATCTACTTCTAATCATAACCTTACAAGATGGTTAATCCTTTGGGGCTATATAAGGTGCAGAGGACCTCTTCATATTAATAAAAACATCAAAGAAAAAAAAACTTCTGATTGGCAGGAATATCATTAAGACATTTATTAGAGGCTTTCAAAATTCTCTCTCTTGCATGGCTTTATTCCAAACTATGTATTTTTTCTCTCCCCACAAGTAACTAAGATAATGTCCTGGCTCTGCTGAAATCTCTGAGTCTCAGTGAGGTTTTTATCTGCCTGAGGTGGTACAAAAGCTCTAGATTTGAGTTGATTTATTTGAGTTAGTTTGTCCTAATTTGAGTTATGCCTACCAGGAGGCTCAAGAGGAGACTGGTGGTGTGGATTTTCTAGATCACTCAGTGCCAATTTATGAGATACTCCAAGAAATCCTGTTCCTTCCAAGCAGAGCCTTTGGCCTGTTCTAGAAACTGAACACTTTGAGGTACAGATGTTATTCCAGGAAGTTTGGTTTCTTGTGATTTGTCAACTGGCATCTAAGAAATGTAAAAAAACAAAACCAGCTGAGAGTCTTTGACCTGTCTCACTACGAAATCAAAGTACAGATTAAAGTTATATTCAATGTTTGCTCAAAGATCTCCAGATGAGCGTCCTTTTGCTCCTGAAAGTAAAATTAATGCCTACAAAAACCACACCGTGACCTTTAGGTGTCTCCTCCATTATTGAGCCTGTCGAGTGAGGCTTAGCAGAATAAACTTGATTATGGAGAAAATTTCTTGCTCAATAGACAAACAACATTTTAACTGCTGTAGGACAAGGCTTTGCTTCAGATGGGAGGGGTTGGTGTCCTTATGACAGACCTGATGCTGAATTTTCCTTGTTTTTTTAATATTTTTTATATATTTTTATATAACCTCTGTATTTTTATATCCTCTGTATTTATATATTATATATATTTTTTTATATATCCTCTGTATTTTTAAATGCATATTTGTGGATAAATGTGGAAGTTAGTGCATTGAGCTTTGGTCTGGCAGAAGTGGGGTACAAGCACTCAGTTGCTGGAGAGTTTCTGAGAGGCTTTGGACACTCTTCAGTCTTGGGCTTCAGCATTGTAAGAATGACTCTGAGAGATTTTAGATATTATTTAATCAGAATTTAAGGTCACAGGTTATGCATTTTGCATTTAAAGAGCCTTTGGGTAACACATAAATCAGGTGCCCACTTCTTTTTCTTCCAGATGTGACTGTAAGTGCAGGGCTAATAAATCCTGTCTTTCAGGGGAGGTTTAGATGTGGTATTAGGGAAAAAATTCCTCATTGAGAGGGTGGCCAAGCATTGGAACAGGTTGCCCAGGGAAGTAGTGATGTCACCATGTCAGGAAGTGTTCAAAAATCTGTAAATATCATGGTTTGGAATATGGTTTAGGGGTGGGCTTGGCAGTGCTGGGTTGATGGTTGGATTTGATAATCTTAGAAACCTTTTCCAACCTTGATCATTCAATGATTCTATATTCTCTCATTCTGAGCTACTTAAAACTGAATTCTCTCACCCTTGCCCTACAGTAGGAAAATTGTTAGAGGAAGATGAAAAATGCACCCATTTGAGATTTGTTTTTTTTTTTGTTTTGTTTTGTTTTGTTTTTTTTGGTTTTTTTTTTTACTGGTGGAATATCTAAACACCCTTGAGTATATAAAACACTCCAGAATATTACTTTTGTGGATTTTAAGCACATCATCCCTTATCTCCCATGAGTGCTTCAGCATCAAATCTTGAATCAACTTCTCTATGGTGGGGAGGGGAATATCTTAAAGATTGTAAGAAATGTGAAATTCTGATTTTAAGAAATTCTCTACTGTGAGAATGGAAACCATTTAAATCTGGCCCATTTTTATCACAGTGATGTAATATGTCATTGACATTGTTCCAAGCTACAAAGCTGATTTTGGATTTTTAGGATTTTTTTGGGAGAGGCCTGTATTTTTAATATTTCAATTAAGGTTATTTTTTTTTTTCACTCAGATATACAATAAAGTTGTTGCAGATCTTGCTCATACATGACTATGAAATAGAGCATGGCAATTGTTCAGTTTAAAATAATTAATTATTAATTACAATAAATTTAATAGTGCATTTACTAGAAGCAGGTTATTCATAAGTATTTCTCAAAGCTGCAATAGAGCAAGTTACTCAATTTTCAAGTTTATTTATTCATAAAGTCTGAAGTTCTTAGGAAGAAATGAAGCGAAAATGTAGAAATACAGCATATTCTTCATTTTGACATATCTATGGCTTATGCTTGTCAAAGCATTTATCTTTTATCGATGTTAGAAGGAGACTGGTGTTCATTAAATACAAGATTTGGAGAAGAAGCTGTGGTTAATTAGGAAAATGGGACTTGTTTATGGATGCTAAAAAGCATTTGATTGTCCTACATGCTAAAGATGCTGAGAAATTAATTGTTAACGGGAACTATCTTGCTATTTCTTGTGATCCAGAAGTTAAAACTGTAGCTCAAGATTCTTAAATGCATTTGGACATGCAATTTCCACTGATCTCAGTAGGATCTTGTTTCCAACTAATTAATATCTTGGAATTTGCCTTTCTCTCCACTGATATTGCACACACATAGGGACAGTGCCCAGAGTCCTCGCTCCTTCAGAGCAGCTTTCTTATTTGGATAATTACTCACCAGTGATACATTATAAAGTTAATCCAGACTGTTCTTGGTGCTTTTTCCTTTCATGTGCAAGAGAGGAGCAAAGTCACGTGCAGGAAAAAGAAAACAAATTAAAGGATTTGCACTGGAATAATTGTCAACAATTTGCGGACCTAAACTTTCTAAATAAAAGCAGCCTAAGCAGCATTAGGAGTAATAGACAGAGTTTCTAATTTTCATTACCCCTGTGTTCCCTGAGTGGTTCTGGTTTGCTTTTAGGGCTGGGAGAAATCCAGTTTGTTCCCTTAACACCGTGCCATGAGTTATCCACAACCCCAGCAGGAGGACAAGGGGATGCACACAAGGAGTTTGCTGGTGCATGGACAGCACTCCTGCTTTTCTCTTTCAAGGATGTGTGCCTCTAGAAGAGCAAGAATTAAAAATACATTAATTTTTTAATAAAAACAGTCTGTGCAAAGCTCATCTTAAAGGTCAGAAAATGGAGCACTTACCAGGAGTCACCTTTTATTGCAGTGCTTTGAGAACAGCTGTTGGCACTGCAGCTCAGCATGCCAGTGCTCAGTGTCTAAATGCTTATGCCCAAGTTTTTACACATTAATTCCAGGATGGTGACAAATTAAAATCTTATGCAGTGCCATCTCTTCCTCTTACTACTGGCTGCTCTTTACATCTTGTTCTGAATTGGCTAAAGTAGAACTGTGTTATATCTCTTTACCTTCTTTTCTTTGAATTACAAACATTTTATTTAAAAGCCATTTTGGAAGATATTTTGCATTCCAGAGTTTTCTTTGCAAGTTTGGAAGAACATTGGCTATTCAATATAAATCTGCTTCTCCTGCTGATAGTTCATTCTTCCAAAGGATTTCTACTCAGCATTGAATATTAAAGATTCAGCTTAGAGAAGAGTGATGATACATTGCTTGAAAGTGACATATCAAACTTTATTTAACTTGGGTTCTGAGTTCATAATGGGGACTGTGAGATCTCATTCATTTGGAAAAGCCAGAGTGAATGGAACAGCAAACAAGCAGGACATGGAGACAGCTCCTTTGTCTGCTGTGTTCTCCAGTGCCTGTGAGCTCTGTTCTCAGCCACTGACAGTCACTGACCCAGAGACCTCCACTGAAAATCTGGAAGTTTCTGGCAGCAGGAAATAAAGGAACAAAAATAAACAAGGCAGCAGGTGGAATTTGGAACAGCTAAAAAGGGGAAAGGATGAGAACCTGTGACTGCTGGCAAGTGTCCCAGTGTGAAAGAAACAATGATCAGGGAAAAGGGATGCAGAATTTGTGGCAGAGCTTGTATTCAGAGTGAAGACAAATAAATTTAATATTATGATAAATTAACAATAAATGTCAGAAAAATATAATAAATAATTAATATTTAATTAATTTAATTAATAAGTAATGATAAATTAGTCATTTAACGTTATTATAATAATAAATTTTATCCCCTCTTAGTCTGATGTTTTCCAGAGCCTGTGCTTCTCCAGATAAAATTTAGGCCTGAGAAATAGTGGGAAGTATTCTCTGAAAAATATTTTCTTCACTTTTTTTTTTAAATATTTAGACCTTAGGATTTAAGGATTAGACAAAAGATTTCAACTTATTTTGAAGTAGTTTGTCATGGTCTTCATCTTCTTCATATTCCAAAGTCTGGGCAAATGCTTCAGTAAATTTGGGGTTGATTTTGTGTGTGTGTGTGTTTTGTTTCGTTGTTGTTGGTTTTGGTTTTTTTGTGGGTGGTTTGGTTTGTTTATTGTGGGTTTTTTGTGGTTAAATGTGTAAGTAAAGATTCATAGAAATATATATCCCATGACTATTTTTTTTTTTTTTTGGCAAAGTTTGTAAGACAAAATGAATGAAGGCATACCTGAAGTTGTGAACAGTAATTATCCTGTAGTAAACAGCTCTGGGAAGCCTGAGGAGCTTGAGCCACTCATTGTGGGTTCCTGGGGTTATTTAAGAAAGGATAAGAAAAGGTGGAGGTACCTTACTGTTCCTGATCTGTCAGACCACGCTGCTTTGATGAAAAAAAATCAGTGCTCAATCAAATGCATTCTTTGATGAAATTAAACCTCAGCTCATCTCCACCTCTACAACATTTGTGCCCTACACAGGCACAGGAAGGCAGTTTCACTATTTCCCCTGTTTCCATACAGAAATATTGCCAGTTTAGAAACCTGGGTACTCTGTGTTGCTTAGCAAATTTCAATATCCACATCAGAGACACACACCAATTACGTTCCCTACACAGATGGAATTTCCTCTGAACACGTTCCAGCCACTGCCTTTATTAAGACAGAGGGGGAAAATATGTATTTCCATGAAAAGTAGAATTCCATTGCATGCCTAATGGGGCTGCTGTGCAGGTAACTTTAATCTGGTGCTCTCCAGCATCTGACAGCTCGCCTTTGCAACAGGTTAATAACATTCAGAATTGCATATAAATCTTTCTATAGAGGACTAAAATTCACACGGCGTGATTGCCAGTCAAAAATATATTCCCTTTTCCAGATAGCAAAAAAATCTTATTAGCAAGCATGGATTTTTTTTTTAACAGATTACTGTATACTGACACACACACACACATGCATTTTCGTTACCTGGCTTTTTTAAAGACAAGAGTTTAAATTACTGTCTTCTAGGGCCGAAAATGAAAACAAGTTTTTTGGCAATTGTACATTTTAGCCATCAGCTGGAGGCTGTAAATCACAGTGAGCTGAGCTCACAGCTCTCTCCATTAATGGGCCCATGAATTGTTGTTTGATGCAATTTCAGCCATCACATTCCCATGGAATAATGGGAAAGCTAGAAGAATGGAACACATGGAAATGGTCAAAAACTTCCTGATCAAACCTTTTGTGCATGCAAACAAATTAGGTTTGCTACCTTAATGCTTGAGAAACGCACTTTGACAATAGCAACAAAAAAAAAAAAAAAAATACAGTGAGTGTTCTGGTTCAACATTGCAGAAAAAAGTAATTTTTCTGTTTTAATTGGAAAACCAAACTGTTTTTAATTTATGAATATCAAATTAAATATGTCACTTTAAAGAAAACTCAAAATATTTTTATTTATCTGGAAACACTTCAAATCTTTTTCCCTAGGGGGGATTTTAAAAGCAGTTGCTAAAAGCTTTTCTGAAACTCTGGAGTCCATTTCCTTCCAGCTGGTGCTGCTCATTCATGAGGTGCACTGGCTTTGGCAAATCCTATTTGAGGTGAGCCCCTCGTACCCCTGGCTGCCACGCCTTGTTGCTCAGCTTTTCTAGCAGGAGCACTTAAATCTGCTCACTTCAGTGTTATGCTGGTTGGCTTTTAGCATCTTGCCAGGCCCAAGCTGAGGCATGCTGCTATATAATAAGCAAAAACACTGTAAATAAAGCCTTCTGTTGTTCTCATAGTAAAAACTGGAGTCAAACTATCTTTATTTCGTGTCCCACTGCACAAGGGTTGACCTGCAACTTCCCAGAGTGGCTTAATAACAGCGAGACAACTTCTCTGGACACGCTTTGTGAAAGAAAAGGTTTAATAATGACAAAACAACAAACAGCATCAAATAAAGGAAATATGAGTTGAACACAGCACAGAGAACTCTTACACTGCGCTAAGGCAGCCCAAAAAGCATTTGGCAGTTCTCTGCAGTCCTTTAAGTATCTGATGGTCCAGGTGGGATTTTGGCCACCTGGAAATTGGTTTTGAGGTACATTTCCAAAACCCAACCAGGACTTGTGTGCTGGCATTGGGCCAGTTATTGGGAAAAGAACACCCAAGTTTCTGCGTCCTTTACCTCATTAGAAGAGCAAGGGGTGAGTTTTAAACCTTTCCTTACATGGAAACACTCACTGACCCACCCCTGCAGAAATCTCTTTGCAGCCCTGGGAACTTGTGTCACTGTGCAGGGCAGTTACAGCAGGGGATGTGCTGGATAAACACAGTGCCTTCACAGTCGGGAGTAAAATCAAATTACATTCCTTCTAAAAAAATGACAGCGTGCATTGGGCTGACAGTTACTTGTCTTCAAGAATGAAACGTGCAAGTTCTGGATGTAAAATCATTCAAATAAACATTAAAATTCCAGATGTGGCAGCTTAATGGTGCTCTGAGCATTCTGCTCAGCGTGGGTATTTTATCCAAACACAGTCGTGTTCAGCTGTGTCAGTGAGGAAAGCTGGTGGAATTGCTTATATTCATGGTGGGGGGAAATATAAAGTAATTTGTGGTTTTTAAATTGTCTCTAGGATCTTCTGTGTGCCTTCCTTGCTTCACAGTGCGGGAAAATTGTGTCTGCTCGGTTGCTGCTATATTGAAATAACTTTTTCATCTCTCAGGTCTGTTCATCATCTTTGATGGCTTCTCTCAAAGCTCTTCTCTCAGGCTCTTTTTATTATGAGACAATCTCAATTTTCATTAAAACAAAAACAAAACTCTGCAGCCTTCCTGATGGCAGAGGGAAGCTGTAAATGCTCACACAGCACTTCAAAACATTTAAAATAACATTTAAAATAAAAGACTGATGAAAAGTCCGCTAAAGCAAATATCATGACTCCTTGAATTCTGGCCTAACAAATTTTGGAACAAATTTTCAGAAATCCTAGGTAAACTTAGGATACTGCTGTGAATACTGGCATACAAGGATCTTGCAATTTCACAGCTGGAAACTGGAGTAGACTCTAAATGAAACACTTTACAATTAAATCATCCTTCAAGCATCCTTCTTCCATCTTCACTGTGGAGCAAAATCCTGCCTTCCTCTTGAAAGAGAAATAAAGATGGGGGAGGAGGGGAAAATTAAGATTCAGCTGCGCAAAGGAATTTAGATAAGTAAATGTGTGGCCTCTTTCCTAATCTTAGTACAAATGCTATTTAATAAGATACCAACAACATTCAATTAACATTGATTTATGCAAGATGCTACAGACCTATTTATGTGAGGTCATGCTAATTTAAAATATTAGAGGTGTAATTACAGATGGGTGTTACTAAACTAAGTGGAACAACACATTTAACTCACAGACATTTAGAAAAACATCAAGGAAATGTTCCCATCTTCTGTGTGATCAGACTAATTTTACTTTTCATCAGCTCTCTCATTAGAACAATCAGTTTAGGTAAGAAAGAGACACCTTCACATCCACTGCTGCCTTTGATTTGCAGCACACACACCCTGCACTGAGAAACAGTAAATGAGTTACAAGTAAACACTGCCCTGCTCTTCGGGGGATTCACACTTGAACTATTTGGTTGTTTCATGGATTTTTTGTGAGGGTGATTGATCCAGCAGCAGAAACTGAGTAAGAAAAAGCAGTACCCAGCAGGTTTGAAATTTGTGACATTTAATGTGTAGCTGATTTGATGGGAAACTGGATAGGAATTCTGGTCTCAAGGAATAATGCAATTTACTGAAGTATAGAAATAGGTACTTGGCTGTGAGACTCTTTTAGTCTATTTGCTCCATATTGATGTAACCTTACTAAATTAAAGGTGGTGGTATTTACATTTTATGCAGAAATAAGATGAAAAACAGAATCTCTTAGAGTACAAAAAAAAAACTATTCTGAGACTTTTCCATGAGACCAGTTGTGGCAATAATTCAAATTCTAGAAACACTTGAAGCTCTGCAGAGCTTCAGTGGAGACAAATCAAAGATATTTTTAATTCACATCCACAATGAATCCATAAAGGAACTTAATTCCAATCTCTCTGATTCTTACACCACTGTATTGTGTCTGAGACAAATTGATATTCAGAGACCTTTGATATGTCTGAGACCTTTGATATTGACCAATTTAGTACATTACTTCCTCTGCAATTGATCATTATGGCAAGATTTACTCTAATTATAATATATATATATATATATAAAGGGAGAAATAGCAAAAAATGGGACAGTTTTATGCATAGTCAGCTGTTTGCTGGCCCAGGATGAGTGGAATGGGAGGGGGGTTCCATTCTTCATCACACATTTGATTCTGGAATGAGCAGGATCACCTTGTCTGGGCTATGACCTGACCAGTGCATTAATTTATTTTTTCCTGTGGCCAGCTTGATCTCCATCCTGCCAACAGTACTTTATTCTTTTAGTACTTTTAGAAACTGAGGAGCTTTCCAAACTCTGCAATAAGCACATCTGCTTGTCACAGGATGCAGCAACTTCTGAATGCATGGACTTCCAGAGTCCAAAAGTTCACAAGCTAAACCCTGTGTTCATAAATGCCCCTCCCAATTTATGCCCTACAGAAGGAAATTTAATAGTGGCCTCTTCTCTCTGCTGCATAATAAACCTTCTTCCTTCTCTCCACTAAACTTCTTGTACATTACTTGATCATCAGCTGAATCAATTATTTATAAGAAGGAGACTTTAACCTTTTTCTCTTGGCCTCTCTATCCCAGGGTATTTGATCTATTCACAGAAAGTCACTTCACTTCCTGAATTCCTCTTTTTGGAAATCAAAGGTTAAGAAGAACCTGTAAACTTCTGTGTCTTGAAACACATCTCATCCCTACTTATTTTTTGTGCATTTTTCTCCTCTTCTAATTTTACTCTTTTTTATCTTATATTCCCTGGACTTTCTATTCCCACAAAGATCCACGTGCTTTGTTATGTATGACTCATATCCACAGGTGAAATTATTGGTAAACAGCTATCAATTGCATTGCAGGAGCAGCTAAATGGATGTTATTCCATCTGGGGACCTGTATTATTTTGGGTAGGAATTTAAGCCAAATGGCTTCAATCCCACTTGGCAGCACTTTAACAATGTGGAATAAAAAAACCTACTTTAGCAACAAATATGATGTTTGGGGCAGAATGCAAAACAAGATGAAAAAAAAAAAAAAAAAGAAGAATAGAAAATGTTAAAGTTTCCTAGATTTTTCTCTACAGAGTCCAACTTCCCAAACCCAAAAACTGCTTGTGAGAATTTCCACTGGGAATGTTTCTTTCCACAAGCATGGAATTCTGATGGAAATACCTCACCACGTTTGAGCTCTGGCTGTAAGAACAGCCAGCTTGGCTGCTACACTGGCCAAAAGTGGGAACCTAAAACATCAGGACAGCTTCATAAGTGGCAGGTCTTGAACTGACGTGGGTGGGGAAATCAAAAGGACATTTATGGAGATGTGGTCTGTGCACAACACTGTAGAGATCAGTTATCCCAGATGTACGTGGAGTGTGTTGTTTTCACAAGCACAAAAAGTTCATGTTATGTTGAATGGGGAATCCCTTCATTAAACCTGAGGTGAAAACCATATAAAAATATAAAAAGGAGGTATTAATTAATGTAGCACCACTCTTTAGCTGAGATACATTACACAAAATCATCTCAGTTACCCATCTCCACCAGGACCAGGGATAGTGACACTTTTCTCCCTGATTTCATAGGTGGAAACAGAGAAACCTTCAGCTTCCTGCTAGAGAAAGATATCAGGGAAATAAAACAGGAAGGAAATTGCTCAGCAGCCGTGGGCTAACGGGTGTGCTGCTCCAGGACCCTCTGTTCCACTGGGGAGGGTAGAAGGGTGGCTGCTCCTCCTGTACCTGCAAAATAAACTGATGACTGAATGCCACAGTTGGTAAATTCGTAAATTAAACCTTAGCAAATTAATTTCCTGCTCTTTGTCTTAAATATATTTTCCTTCAGTGATCAGCGCCCATCTATTGGTGCTGAAGCAGCATCAGTTTGGTGTTCCCTTCTTGAAAAGTTAGAGAGTTACAAATAATAGCACTCAGCCTTACAAACCTAGGGGCTTGAGAACAATGTTCTGAGTCTCGTTAGTGCTGATAGAGCAAGAAATAAAAAGGAGAAAATTGCAAGCCATCTGCTTCTTTATCAAATTTCTCTGCATATTCTGCACAGATATCTGTACTCAAGCTTTTTTTATTCCAGTCGGGCAAATCACTGATACCCCATTTATATTAATTTCTGTAAATAGTAGACACAGATGCCTGAGGCAGAAAGTAAAATATGAATTTGTAATTATTTTAGGTCTCAAGTACTCATAACTGTGAAGTGCCCTGTCCAGCAGAACAGATAGAATAGGAAAGAATATTCTGAATGTTTGTTGTCTTTCTATTCCTCTTCCTCCAGCTGTGATATTTGATATCCAGCTGCTATGCACACTGCTTCTTCCTTTGTCAGTGATCTGTGGCTTATGTCTACGATTTCGAAGGAAAAATGTGAAAAAATGTGTGATTGTTATTCAAAGCAGCATAGTTAGAAACAAACATTCTACTTTTCACAGCTCTTCAGGAGGGTTTTGTAGGCAGAGCCCCCAAACATCCATTTGTAAGCAATCCCAGTTTGATTTATTTCAAAATTTGAGTGCAAAAATGGGAGGTGAGGTTACTCACTCCATAGACAAAGCTCTGCAGCTCAGCAGCACCAATTTCAAGGGTAAAAATCAGAATTTTAGGTACTTCAAGAACATATAGTGAAATGGGCAAAGGTCAAAACAGGTGTTTTATTCTTACATTTTTATTAAACAGAAACCTGGCTTGTTTTCAGCTGTATGTAGAACAGTTCTTGGCTTCAGTGCATCTTTCTTGTGAAGCACTGATGTGTTTCTGTAGAAGTACACCCATCAAAGACAAGCATTGCAGACCTGAAAATAACAGATAAGGGTAGGGAGGAAGAGGGGGAACCTATATTGGATGTGAATTTTGCGTCCATATCTACACATGAAAGTCCATCTCCTATTTCTTGTCAGTCATGGTGCTTGTTTTGAAGCCATTCCCTATTTTCTGTTTAAGGAAGGCTTCCAAAATGGGAAGGGATGATGCAAAAAGGGGAGGGCATAAGAATGTCTCCAGAATCAGTGTCAAAGTAACACAGGTGAAATAAACCAGCTAAGGATATGATTAATACACAAAATTCCTCTAACCTTCTGAAGGCTCCCACTGATTATGAGTCCCTATTATACCCTAAAATTAAATATCTCTCTGTTTGTCTCCCTTTGCTGGTGCCATCTCAGCTGTTTCAGTCATTGGACAACTTCTTTTTATTTTTACATGTAATTAGGCGGAGAGTTATGACCTTTTCATTTAGACTTCATATTTAATTTGGTGCCTTTTTATGAGCTGACAGAAAGCATTATAATAATTTCCTAACATCTTGATCACACTTGGGGACCTTCTTTCATAGCAAAACAACTCCAAAACTCCCTGAGGCATAAGGAAAAGAATATTTCTTCAAAACATTTAATACAGCTCTTAGATGTTTACTCTTTTCTCAACTGAACAACACTTCCATTTGTATTCTAAAAATAACTTTCAGTGCCCAAAACTGCATCAAGGTACTTTTTAACTTGGCAATCCATCATTCTTTGTGCTTTATCTGACTTGAATTCTTTTACCTGCATGTTCTTTGACATGGTCAGTGAGTGAGCACCTTTAGCTCTGACTATTCATGCTGTTCTACTGTTTTTAGTAGACGCCTTTAAAGAGTTTCAGATAAGACCTTGAACTCAAATAAAATGAAATAATTTCTTCAATGTATATTAGCTTATAAATTTACAGCTTAATGTACAGAAAAGGAAACATCCACATTAAAGCGTGTCAACCAACAGCCTGTTTCAAAATATTAAAATGAACAAAGAATTTGCCATTTCCCCAGCTCACTAAATGTGTTAATTTGTTTTGCTCACCTGGTTTTGTTGCTTTGGCAACATATGCTCACCATCTGAAAACTATTGGGGGAAAAAAAACCCAAACAAAAAACCTGCAGTCTTTCGACAGTTGTCACGAATTCTTTCCCAGCGTGACCCTGATGATGCCAATTTACAGCAGAGGCTGCAGTGAAAGTCAATTTACAGCAAGGTAAAAGTGCCCCACACGATGTTGCCAAGCCCTCTGCATAAAAGATTTTTGAGAGATGCCCTCATGCTCAGTGTCCTGCCAAGTGCTGAGACACTGCAAGAAGCTGCTGACAGAAGCTCACAGGCCACAACCTCTTCAGCATTAGTTATTGGTTTATAGAACATGCAGAAATGCACAGATATTGTAGCCATTTTCTTGGAAAAAAATCCCAAACCTGTCTATAACAAACAGAGAAAAAATACTGAAGGCAAATAAATAGATTTTAGGTGGTTGTGGTTACACGAATTGAGTGTAACTTTTTGTGTGTCTGTCCCTTGGGTTCCTGCAGTTTTGTGGCACTCTGGGGACAGGCAGTGAAGGGTTTAATGCTCCTCCAGCTTGATCAATGAAGTAGAATGGAAAACAATCTGCTTTGAGCTATTCAGTCATTTCTAGGTTCTTCAGCCGAGTTGGGTCTGGTCTGTTGCTGGGGAATAGAGCAGATCCCACAGGTAAAATAATCATTCCGTGTGTGGGGGAATCCCCACGATGCCGATGCTGGCAGAAATGCTTCCACTGCTGGTGACCTATTTTTCACTTCAGCACTGTGACTAATGTAGCTTTGGGCCTGGAAATGCTTGCACGCTGTATGGGTGGAAATATGTACAGTGATTTCCCTGATTTCCTTGGGACTGTACTTAGGAGTGGAGTTATTCATGCCATTTATTGCAAGCTTACACTTTGGGGGTCTAATTTCACACTGAAATGAAAAACTAACCTTATTATTTCACCACCTTCCTCCCTCATGCTTCCTGGAGTTGTGATGTTGTGTCAGCTAGGCGTTGTTTACATCATGTTTGTGGGCTAATGAAGATTTGATGTTTGCTATTTATACACAACAATTCCCTTTAGCACATTCATTATTGCAGAATATTCCTATTAGGGTATGAAGATGTTCCCAATGTGCTTCAATAGGGATTCCCACACAGCAGCAGCTTTACAGGTCACTGGAAATAAGGACCAAGAGAAAACTTTACAGTCTACCACACCCACACTCATCTCCCTGTGTGGCAATAACATTTTTTAGCTGTACAGAACATCACTGCCCACCCTTAGTCTATTCCATGATGTTAAAGCCCAGAATATCACTCTGGGAGCCACGTCAGAACACTGAAACATCAGTCTGAACAAACTAAATTTCCAGTCATTAACTGCATAAGCTTATAGAATGCTGACAGACTACAATATATTTTTTGAATTCAGAAAGCAAACAAAAAACCCACTTTTTTTTTATTTTATCTGTTGTTGGGGTCTCCCTAGGACAGCCTCTCCAAGCCCCTCTCAGAAAACAGCAGGTCCTCTGCCCAAGAGTGCTTTGGGGTGGAGATCAGTCTGTAAACAGAGGATTCCACACTTAGAAATAGAAATGGAGACTTTTATTTCCAATGCTTTGTTTAAATGTGAAGAGAGTGTGTCACATAAGGATTTTCTGGGAAAAATAGCACTGGGAATATAGTTGATCAAGAAATGAAATAGCTAATTATGCTTTGGAGGCATGTTAGAAATTAAGTAAAGCTTATTGTTTGTCACCTTTTTATATTATCTTCTCCCTAAAAAGCACGGTCTCAACATTTTATAATCATAGAGATTTGGCTTGCTGCACTGCTTTGAGCTGGACACAATTTAATTTTTTGCAAAATGGAACCCGTGAAGTTCTGTGTTGGCCATTCAAATCCATGCTCAGTGTCAGTGCTGGTTAGAAGTTCCATGTAAATTGTTTTACTCCCTTCCCAGACTGCAGACACAGCTCAGCTGTCATCACAAACTTTTACATTATCTAATAATAAAAAGGGATCTCTTTAACTTGAAATTGATGTTGCAAAGAGTTTTATCTCACAGTATCACGAGGTATGAAGCTCTTGATATAAACTTTAGATTTTCTTACTCAAAACAAATGTTTGTGTGTCCCAGAGGCTTCTCTCATCTGGTGACAGAAGTCATTTTTGACAGCTACTTTTCTTTTAGCAAATATCTATTCTCCTATCATGTTTTAGCTAAAAGCATTCTTGGGTGTGGCAGAGGCTTTTGACAAAAGCTGATCCTGGCAGTGATTTGTGGTGAGTGGATTTGAGCTGTTTTTTTCAGCTGGACTTCTCTCTATGACCTTTCTCTTAAATACAGTGGCCTCAAAAATCTTTGTGAACGCCCAACAGAACTTGGGAAAGGTTTTGAGTTTTGTTCTCAGAGTGGCCAGCAGCCTAGACAAAGCCATGTGGGATGTGACAACGTGCCACCCCTGTGTCATTCTCCATTTCAGACATTACTGCTTCAGCCTGTGGAACATCTCCTCCCATCTCCTGACTTTTCACAGGAATCTTCCTACAGTTTTGCTTTTCTCCTGAGTGAGGGTGGGATGGAAATGTCACCACTCTGCGCCTCACAGTCTGAATGATAAAGGGATTGAATTGGTAAACAAATTCCTAACAGAATACAGAGCTGTGTACATAAACCCTCATTTCAATAGGTTTGGAATCAGACTCTTGCAGATGGGTTAGTGTGCATCATTCCCCAGTCACTTATCCCTAAAAACGCCCAGTTTTACAGAACAAAGACCTCATTCTTTCAAAAAGGGCACTTCACCTGCATTTTGCCAACATTTGAGAGAAATGCAGATTGGGAAACAGAAAACCAGACAACTCAACATCTATTAATAATGCTGCAGGACTATTTATATCTAACCTGGATGCTGCACTTGTGTAGCAATTTATTTTAATTTGGATTCAGCTTACTGTACTTGGCAAGTTTCTGTGATTTTTCAACACTCACAAATAAATACGGACACAAACAGTTATGTTGGAGCAGTAAATGATACTGGTCACATGAGATGAAAATTTTTCTTTAAGCCAGGTAAGAATTAGTGCGAGTTTTAGCCCTGGAAAAGACTACACAGGAGTTGGATTTTATGGTCGTTTTTCCCAGAAGAAGATATTGTTATTAAATTTTGCTGATCAGAGCTTGCTACAGATCAGGTTATGATCATTTCTGTGTTTATGGCCCGACAAAGCTCCCAAGTTAAACACCCCATTAAGTTACAGGGCAAGATGCTCACATGGTGAAATAATGTGAGTGCATTCGTTTGCATCCATTTAGGGAAATTAGGTGTCTGAGTTCCCGGCATCTAACTTCAGATCAGGGACTTAAAATATGCTGCCCCAACACCTTCAGGTTCTAAGCTAATTTCTAGCACTCCAGCAAACCTAGCCACCTTTAAAATTAATTCTGAACCAAAAATCATTAAAAGAAATCTCATCTTTCTGAATTTTTACAGCTAAAATCTGACTCCCAATTTATTTTTTTCTAATATTTAATTCCCTACCTGACACTCATGTCCCTCTGGACTCTGGATTTGATTTTAGAAGGCTCCTGTTAAGTCATGACTTTCAACTCTTCTTTCCATCTGACTGGGTTCTGTAAAGGATATTTCAGTAGTGAAATGGAGATTTATTTTTTTATTCCTCAGAGCATAGAAAGTATATCTTGGGACTACTGATGTTAAGAATCTGTGCTGTCTAAAGCCTCTCTCTGACATGAACTGCTGGAAGAGTAAGAATCCACTTGGGATTCTTGTGAAATCATGAAGGGATAAAAACTCCAGGAGCATTGTGAAATTCTGTACACCATGGGAACAACAAGAATTTTGCTTTTCCAGGGCAGAACGATGAGTGAAATATTTCCATTTGGTTTAACAGACCTTTCCATGTGCCTCTCAGGATACTGTAGCCAAAATTACCATAAAAATATGTGCAAGACTAGTCACTGAGGGCTAGAAAATTTAATTTTTTACCCATTTGTACAAAGTATACTCTGCAATATGCTGCAATTCAGCGTTATCAAACACAACAGGATCCTGAGCATTGCTGGAAACACTGATATTCTTTACTCTGGCCCTCCAAAATCACTTGGATAATTACCTTAAAGATCCCATCTTTTATATTTCAAGGGACTAAGGCAATCCTGCAGGATTCTTAAATTCAGCAGTTTTGTTTGCTGTAATCTCTAACCACAACATTATATAGCGAAGTATAACTTTTTTCAGTATAGAATAAAGTTTGGCTGTTTTTCTTTGGAATTACCTCTTTCCCCACACCCAAACCACCTTTTAAAATGTTCTCTTGAAAATAACTATGAGCACTTATAAATGTTGATGCTTTATTTACATATATAGTCTATTTCCTTATTTTTAATTGAAAAGGAAAATATGAATATTCTTTCTTGTCTGATCACTCAAAGAGCAAAACTACAGCAGTTTACCATGAAAATAAATGTTTTGGCATCCTTTGGGCTGGACTGACAGCCACTACCATGATCTGCAGCAAGTTGCAATGATGATATGTTGCATTGACAGGCCAATAATCAAGCAGTGAAAACATCTGATAATCAAACCTCTCTAGAAAATGCCACAAAGACATTCACACATCATGTGTTTTTTCCTCAAAACCTAAGGAAAAGGAAAAAATATAGAAAAAAAGGTATTTGAGTATTGACAGACTTATTACAGCCAGTAAATATTTCTAACATGGTGCTTTTCAAAAAGGTTCCACCTGCACACTGCAAAATTTGATATTCAAATGTTTGCTTCCTATGGGTAAATGAAGCCAGTAATTGAAATGTAAACCTTTTGTCATGTAGGACTTTCCAGGTTTTTAGGCAAGAGGCTGTTCCATTATTCCAGCATAATAACCCTGAGGAGAAAACCACAACAGTGAGTGGGAAAATTTGCAACTTCCTTAATGCTCTAAAATGTACCTGGTACTTGAGACTGCCACTACGTTCCTCAGGGCTAATTTTTCCTTATAAAAATAAGTCTCTGTTCATGTTAGTAGAGTTTAAAACACAAAAACCGTGGAGGGAATGTTTAGGATTTTAGCCTGTGGTCCTGCTGTCTTTGTAATTGAATAATGATATTCCCACATAGGAAGCTTAAGGGTAAGAGGACTCTAAATTTTTTTTTCCTGTAATTTTTGGGGGCTTTGGGCCATTCACTCCTTGCTGATGATTATTTCTGCAATTTTTCCAGCAGCTTTGTATTAGGCAATTGGATCTGTAAATTGCTGTTGAATCAAACTCCTAAATAGATAATTTTGATGGTGCCAGGTGGTCTGAGCTTGTGGATTCAGTGGAGCTGCAGCACCCAGGGCAGCAGAGCTCAGTCCTGCAGGGAGGGTTCACTCTGTGCCACCACTTGCCAACAGCCTGAGAGGTGTTGAGCTCCAGGACAGGTCATTGTGACTGTGGTATATTTATTTTCATCTGACTTGTCTGTGATTCATGTGTGGACATGGTCATCATTAGCAGCAATGTTCTTTAGTGGGACTTTACTCATGTAATCCTAAAAAAAAATTAAAATTATTTTTGTAATATTCGGCTAAAAATAATATCGTTGACATTTTGGGGGAAGAAAGATCATACACACTCTTATTAGAATAATAATTCTCTTATTAGAATCTCTCAGTGATAAAAATTGCCTTTGTATAAAGAGGAATACTGTTTTAAAGCTGTCCAAACAGATTAGACATGTTTAGCAAAAGGATTTTCTCTATTTTCTCTATTACATGTGTAAAAAATTGGTTTAATAATAGGTAAGACTCAGAAAAGAAGGTTTGCAGGGTCCCTTTATAGAGCACCTGACAGAAGCACATTGATTATCATTGACAAGTTAGGTTTTAGAAATTACTATATAATAAATATTCACATCACATATCCTCTTCATATCCTTAGGTACCTTTTTAAATCCCAAAGGATCACTGGAAATATATCTCTCTTTTCCCTCCTTCCTTTTCCCAATTTCATTCAACTCCTGACATTTATTCTGTCCTTATCCTAAGAATTTTTCTTTCATTACTGATGATTAAACTATGTTCATATTCATATGCCAGACACATGATAAATAAAATATAAAAATAATATATATTAATGTATATATAATAAAATAAAATATTAAATATAAAATAATATAAAATATAAAGTATAAAATATAAATATTATATATATATAAAAGAAAATAATTCTAATAATGATAAATAAATTCTGCTAAAGAAGTGCCCAGCTCTCTTGGTCTGTGTGTCATCTTGTACACCCCATGTGGAGCACTGCACAGATGCTGTGCTCAGGCCTTGTAAAACAAATAATTTCATGAATAATCCAAAGGAAAATGGATGCCAGGAAGAAAAAGGTATCTGGATATAAAATGGGAGTGTAAGCATTACCAATATGAGGAAAACTTCTGGGCAGGATTTTAGTGCCTTGTCCATGGTGATGAACAGACTGCATTTCTTCTTGGAGCAGATTGTGAATTTCATCCCAGGCGTGCAGCCCCCAGGGCGTGGGATGCTCGTACCTACAGGAGAGGAAAATGGGAATAAAACTCAAACTGCATCAGAGGAGTGGGGACCTTGTGACAATTCCTGACCTTACTTTGCTACGGCTTTTCAAAGGCTGTGTTCAGTTTTGGGGGGGTTTATTTTGATTTGGTGGATTATTTTCTTTTTTGTAATGAAGCTTTGAGGCTAAGAAAGGCTGACAAACAGAGATTGGGCTCGGGCCATGCTGGCCAGGATCATCAGGCTCTTGGATATTGGTCTGTGTTTCCAACTGTAGAACTGGTCTGGGAATTGTGCACGGCAAATTCTGCCAAAAATTTTCTGAATCTTTACTCATTCTTGTAAGCTGTGCACAGAAAATGAAAATCATAAAGCTCACCCGCTTAAAAAAAAAAAGATGTACTTTGATGAAATTTCTCCTGGAAGAAAAGAGAGAAAAAAATCTTTATTTAGCTATATTAAACAAAAAAACAAACCTGCATGTGTGTTGATATAGATGTCTGTAAATAGTGAAAATATTGTGATCCATGTAATTCATATCTAAGTACAATACAAAAGATCTTTCAATGCTGTATCTAGACACAGGCACAACTGAAGCAGGTATCATATATTTTTAATAATAATAATAATAATAATAATAATAATAATAATAATAATAATAATCTGTTTAATGTGCAGTATTTCCTCCTGCTGCTGCACGACTGCTGATCCTAAAACTGTGCCAAACAGCAAGGCTGTCCTTTGTATATAAACATTTATCTTCAAAATACAGAGAGAAATCTCTCTGAGACATGAAATGTTTTAGAAAACTAAACTCTGCTCCCTGTAGTTACAGCTCAACCTTTCCAGTTTGTGTGTCAGTTCTGTCAACCCCTTGACCTTAATAACTGCTCTTGTGCTGCTCAAAGGATGAGGAGCCCATGCTCCTTTATTTGTTTGCCAATATTAAAAATTTCTGAAGTCTGTACGTGAATGAAAGAATTGTTTACAGGCAGATTCTGAAGAGTTTAGTCTTTGTAAACAGCATCCAAAGAACCTTACAACATATTTGCTCAACTGGTATATTTTTATTTTGGATTTGCACAGGTAAATGCAGTGGTAGATGGAGTAAAACTGCCAGTAGAGGAATGTATGGGACCAGGGTATGAACAAACAAGATTCAAACTTGATACAATTTTATATGTAAGTAATTTTATTATCTTTATTTTCATTTTTATTATCTCTTATTATAGCAGTTCTAGATTGTTTGTCCAAAGAGCAAGAACTGGGTGATATTTGACCTGTTATTTTGTATGCCTTGAGCAATTCTGGTCTTTATTTACCTCATTGCATGAGCAATCAAGGTTGCAACCTAATTGTCTTACAGTGATTGGGATAATTTTCAACATCTGTGTTTGCCTTGTAAAATTTTGGTGTAAAATATGTCAAAGTGTATTTATACGAGCTGTAATCAAAATTTATAATTTATGCTACTTTCCTATGAGGTGTATTTATTTCAAAGTCTTTAAATAATATTCCTGCCATTAGGAATTACAAAGGTAATGGACATCAGTATTATTTAAACTGTTGTATTTTCCTCTGCTGTGTCTCAGTGGGAATGTTGAGTGCCACACAAGAGCTATAATTGAGAAATCCCTTGCTCTCTCAGTGACTCTGATTGCTATTATGATTGGAATAATTTGCATTTTTATGAAGATACTATTCTGTCTTCAGGCATCCATGACTGTGCTTGATGTTTTGAAGATCATTTGAAAAGGCACATAGAAATTATTTGCTTTTAGTAAAATAGCTCTTCACTTGCAAGCAAAAACAAATTATTTGGTTCAAAGGAAATAAAAAAAAAGACTCCTAGTTATCTGAAGAAGGAGCTGTTGGTAAACAACATCTCCAGAAAATGATTCCTTCTCAAATGGCTGCAAAGAAAATTTACTAAAACCTCCTCTTGCAAACACACTGAGACCCTTGCAGCCTCACCAGGCAACAAAATGACTGCTAGGGTTAGAACCTCCCTGTCGCAGTAGGACACGGAATGAAGACACAGAGACCAGTTCCAGATCAAAAGGCTGAAACTGAAGTTTTATTTACAATTCCCTTTCTCCCTTTATAGCGTGTTTTGCTAAAAGGGTGTTCACTGGTCAGTCAGGACTGATTCCTCTTCCCCTTTGGTAAACACCAGGTGAAAAAGAGTTTTGGGAAAAACTTGAGAAGAGTCTGCAGCCCACATGGAATGTTTTGAGAAACAGGGAAGGATGTTTTTTGAGAACGGAAAACTATTGAAGTTTTCCCTTGGAAAGGAGCTTACAATTAGCAAGCTGAATTCCCTCAGGCCTAAAAATACCAACCCACAGCCAGGGATGCCCCTAATGCGTGGGAAGCTGGACAGAGCAACGCAGACACAACCCCAATGTGGTTTCATCAAGTGCTCTCCCTTTATTCTCTCGAAATGGTGAGTTAAATACAGTTCCAGATAGTTACAGTTACAGGTGTTTTCTAATTGGTATTCAGATAGAAAAGAATGCAAATAATCCAACCTTAAGGCAGCTATTGTGAATTTACTATAACCATACTATGAAATGCCTAAACACACCTTAATCTAATTTATTACTGCGCCACAGGCTTATCTACTACTACACAGACCTAAATCTGAGGCCTAGCTGACAATAGCTCATACCTAATCCCAAAATTCCTCATGCCCTTGTTCCCTAAGAAATTCTGCTACACACAGCAGTCGGTCACTTCACCTCTCTGTTCCCCCTCTAAGTGCCTCACAAAGAACTTGTGGGTTTTTCCTCTTTGGAAGCCTGAGGCTCTGACCATGGCTCAAATGCAGGTTTGTTCTCTGGTTTAACAGAAGCAGTGAGTTAGTGGTACCACCCTGGAACTGCCATTCTCTGCTGTCAGGAAAAACACTTTTCAAGAAGCAGACAGAAATGATACAGCTGAGGTTTTGGTACCCCTTTCACCCCACTAAATTCCCAGTCAGAAATATTTTGTTCTGCACTTAGACTTTGTTGAAAAGAGTGATTAAACTGAGAGGAGTTTTATCCTTGTTAAGGTGCTCTCCATTTTTGCATACTCTGCAATCATATGTGACATGCAGAGAAATGCACGTGTCCATGGAAATCACACCTCTGACTAGTGGTAAATTTTATTTACAGAATATTTCAATTTCATAACAGAGGGAATCAAACACCTTGGAGCCTGCAAAGTAACAGAGCCAAAACAAAACAAAACAAGCCAATGTAGGCCAGCTGGAACTTTAAAGTGTTGTCTTTAAAGCTAACATTAGAGACCTGAAAATCCCCAGGTATTTCATGTGATCCGTAAGTTTTATGCCCAACCCCAACAATTTCTGTTGGGCCTTTCTCTTTCTTTTCACAGAGGAAAAATTAGGACCTCCCCCATGTAGAAAGAAATCTTCTAATACTGCCTCAGAACTTTCTTAATGAAATGTGTGTCCCAAGTGAATGTCTTGATATTGCTTTGACCAAGTTAACTCAAGTGTGTGGATTATAGAGAAATAGTTAATTTAACTGCAGTGTCCAAGTGCATTGTCCATTCTAAACCTTGACTCCAAACAAACTTACAAAGACTTACATCAGACTAACAAAAAAACCTGCATAGCTGTGAATTGGCAATATTCACCACCTTTACCCCTCTCACAGAGGCACCCCAAATCATAATTAATCAAAATTTATTTATGAATTTAAGGCACAAAGCACTCTTGACATTAAAGGCTCTAAGACAACTAATTTCTGAGCAACTATAACAAAGCACTTTGGTTCATCTACAGTGAAGTTTTCAGGCACATAATAGATTAAATGACACTTTTTTCCCCCCACTAATTTTATTACAGCATTGTTCTTCGTGCCCTGTATAATTAAAATTCTGTCATCATCTCCATTATGAACCTCCATTTTTGCTGGTTTATAACCTTGTCCATAATTTGCTCTGAAAGGAAGGCTGTGGAACAGGGTTTTGTCACAATCAGGGGTTCTTCTTGCACTGACTAAAAATAAAAGCCAAGATTTTCAGAAGTGATTAATCAACTGCATCCTTCTGGTTTAAACTGGTGGAAGGGTTATGAATCTCCAAGGGTGAGCAGAAGAATCTGTCTTTTCTGCAAAACAAGCCTCACTGGGCACCCATTTTAAAACTGTTGTTCCTGTCTGAGGAACAGAGTAAGTTTGTTCCTTTTTTTGGAACCAGGCATCAGCAGAGCTGCAGTATTTGGTGTCAGATGCTCACTGCAATATTCTGATAGAAAGGATCTTCCTCTTTCCAAGCAGAATTTTCCATCATTGGCTTCTTGTCTTCTTGTATTTTAAAAGCAAGCACAGTGTCTGAGGGAAAATATATCACAGGTGTGGCAGTTAATTTAAATGTGAAATACCAGTATTTCATATTTCTTCTGCATATATAGATATACTGATTAAAGATTTCCCAAATGAATACTGACACAAACACATAGAAATGTTACAAAGATGCAGTCTGGCTATTTTATGATTGTTTCTTGCACAACTCCTGATTTTGTAATGGTGTATTGCAAAGCCTTGTAATGATTTGATAGAACTGCAATTGGTCCTTGTAGGCCTGTTCTTTACAATTTTCTTAGGCAATGAAGTATGAAACTATTATGCAAAGGACACAATCCACTGTCTCTCATGATCATGGCAAGCTATAAAATGTCCATTCTTTTGTAGACCATGACATTTTAAAATGCTCCTGGTTTTCTGTTTCCCTGTTTACCTCCCATGTCTCAATAACACTGAGTGGTGCCATTAGTTTAAATCACAGCTCTAACTCCCCCCTTTTCTAATGGGAACTGGGTTGGATCTGAGATAACAGTATTCCTGTTCTTCAGAGAGTTGGACAGGGTAACTTCAGCTTTACACCCTTTTTAAACCCATCCTGTTGCTTTACTGTCCTTCAGCCTCAAATCAGAAGTTTTCCTGAAATCTGGGCCACAAATGATCCTTGTGGCCATAACTGTTTTCTGTGAAGGTGACAGAGATGAAACAGTGAGAATTGTGAGGAAAGGAAAAATGAGAGGAAGGGGACCTGTTCTGCTCCCTAGTTCCACCTGTCTTTGAGTGGAGGAAATTCATATCTGGATGTGCTCTCTGCACTGCCTGCTCCTGACATAATCTGCTGTGCTGCATGCCATGGAGAGCTGCAAGAAGGGCAAAACACCAGGGAAAGAAGCACCAGTTAAGGGAGTCATATTTAGAATAGAACTTTATGCTGTTAATTCAATTGAGCACTTGAGGATGTGTCTGGGTCACCCAGTTTTGAGAAGTAGGACTGTGTGTTCAACATTTGGCAAGCGTTTTCCTGAATGTGTGGGGCTTTTTTACAAGTTTTTTGAGTGTCTATGGCTTAAGAATTGCTTAAATGCATTTTTTTTTTTTTTGAGTTGGCACTGTGTCGCAGTAGGACAAGAAATAAAGATAGTTTGACTCCAGTTTTGACAAAGAGAACATCAGGAAGGCTTTATTTACAATCTTTTGCTTCTTAAAAGGTATTCATTGGTCAATAGGACTGACACCTCTTTCCATTGGTTAAGTAATAGAAAACAACAGCTGGGGAATTTATGAGAAAAAGAACTGTTTACCTAGAGATGTTATGAGAAAGTAGTTATTTTACAAAAGGATGTTTTGGGAAGAGAAAACTGTTGAAAGTTTTCCCTTGGGAAAGGAGCCAGCAATGGTTAGCAAGCTGAAATTCTCTCAGTCTCAGAAATATTGAGCCCACAGCACTGGAATGAAAAAGCAGTCACAGAGAAACTATGAATTAAAATAAAATATTTTTTACTGCCTTGCTGGGAGGAAGTCCTTGAGTTCCCAGTTGTGTGCTGAGCTGGGATGTGCACTGTCCATCCTGGCTTGCTCCTCACAGCAGGGAAAAGGCTCACAGGGACATCATCCAAACAGAGGGGCAGTAGGACACTGTTCATGTGCCTAAAAAGGGGTGGCAGCGTTGGAGAGAGGGAGAAGCACCTACAAAGGTGTGCAGATATGTGCAGAACTGATTAAGTTCGTAAAATGTCTGCTAAATTATTTGATAGTTTAAATGATGCAAAACAATAGTATTACTCTGTCAGTGACTGCTAACCTGGATGTATGAGTGCCAGGTTTTCATCTCTCAGCCTCTGATGTAAGTTTGTGTCTATTGCAATGATTCTTGAGATGGACATCTACTAATCTAACCCAAGAGAGGACCTCAGCACAGCTCTAAACGCAAATCCCCCTCTTCCTTGAGAGCTTGGCAAAATAAAGCACATTGCAAAGGGTTTGAGGTTAGGGACATTTGGTCACCTGCCTCTGGCTGCCACTCCAAAAAGATGCTCAACATTGCAGGCATTGATTTAAGTTGTGGCTGCTGCAGACAGCAGAAAGTCTCAGGCACATTTTTAGCAGAAACATAAAAACGCTGACATCTTTTTTTCCTTTCCTGGCTGCTCCATATATTATGTTGCTAATAGATGCCTCTCTTGAA
This sequence comes from Acrocephalus arundinaceus, assembly GCA_021534815.1. Lineage (NCBI taxonomy): Eukaryota > Metazoa > Chordata > Aves > Passeriformes > Sylviidae > Acrocephalus > Acrocephalus arundinaceus. The sequence goes on from JAJEOU010002626.1 coordinate 4,908,418, forward strand.
TTCCAGACAGTAAAAATAATTACCACCATTCCTCTTTTGCCTCTCCCCCTTCCCTTCTGATGGCTCCTGAGTCTCTTTGAATGAGGGCTGGGCTGTGTAACCAGACCTGCATCGATCACAGCAGCCCCTGTGTCTGTGCAGGGGAGAGCAGCACATTCAGGTCTCCTACGTACAAGAGAGGATTAAGAACAGATTAGGCACATTGATTCTGCCATTCCCCCAGTGTGTGCTTCATCTAACTATTCCACTTGGCACGTTTGTGATTAAAGCCTGTGTAACAGATGAACATATTGTAAGCAGATAGAAAGAAGGCAGCTATTAAAATTGGTTGGAATGCTTCTCTTGCTTGCAGAAAAAAACATAAAAAACCCAAAAAAACAACAACAAAAAAAACCCAAACCAAAAAAAAAACCCAAAACCAACCAAACCTCCTCTCCAAACCAGATCTTTTATCTTGAATTCTAGAAGTAATCAGGAGTGTTCCTAAATATCATGTCTTCCCAAACAAGGAATTTGAAGGGAAGTGCCCTGTAAGCTCAAAGAAGACAAAAATGAAAAAGGGAAATTATTTTTTCTGGGACTAAGAACTCAAATTTGGTGATCAAAGGCAGGTCTTCCAGTGTTTTTATTCTGTAAGATTTTCAGTCTGTGGGAGTAGAGGGAGCTCAGTATCCCACAGGGTGTTCCAAATCAGGATTAGCCCTCTGGGTCTAGAAGAGTGATTGTAGTTCCTATTATTGTAGGAAGATGGTCTAGAATTACAAAATAGAATTTTCTTTGTTGCCATTCCTACACTGAACAGACAATACTAATATTTTCCTTCCGTGTACATCACCAGCTCGAAAATTTGTCCTTGGGTAGTGAGCTGGCCTAAATTCCAGATCCTAACAATACTGTGGATAATGGTAAAATTAAATTTTCATTTTACTGCGTCTCCTCCAATATAATCCTGACATTATCAGCAGCACGCCTCTGTGGCATGAAGGTTAACTGCATTCTGGCTCCATTTATGAGAATGCAGCGAGGTGAGAGAAGCAAGGGCTAATTCTCCTTTACTCAGCACTTGGGAGATTGCATCTGGTATGGGCTGGGCCTTCCCAGCCCAAGGAATTGGTGACCAAAGGGGATGAGTCCAGCAAGGGCCACTGCACTGATGCCTTGGGAGGGCTGAGCTGGAGCAGAGACTGCACAGAGCCAGAGAATAAAGTAGAGATTTATTGAAAGGCCTTTAGGGTACACCTTGGGCAGGACAGGGCCTGGCCAGGGCTACACCCAAGGAGGACCCAAAATAGACCCAAAACAGTCACAAAATGGACCCAAAATGGTCACAAAATGGCTGACCGGTCATGAGGTCTCACACTTTTCTAAGTTGTGGTCCATTTGCATATTGGGGTTTAATTGTCAGCCTTACTTAATTTCAATGTGAATCAAACTTCAGGTTCCTTTGTTTTGAGTGGCCAGGCCAGATGACCAGCAGAGATCAATTCCTACCCAAATTGTGTGTGAAGCTTTTGTTCTTGTTTACACTGTCAGTCACCCAAAAATTGTGGCCATGTAGTTATTGCAATATGAAAGGAAAAGGGTCTTCATATTGTGGTCTAGGATTTTTTTCCAGTTCTTTTTCTCCATTTTGCCTACACCAGCCCTGACTTCATGGTCTCTCTACAAAGTGTTGAATGCACAAGGAGAGTTAATTGGCTATTGATGGCAGAATATTTCCATTGGGTTTTCTTCAAGAAGAGAGTTACGGATTGTTTTCATATTTCTCATTGTGTTGTTAGTATTCAAATTTAAGGTCATAGGGCCTTTAGTTGTTGGTTGAGAAGTTGTTTGGTTTTGGGTTTTTTTTCTTTTGATTTTTTTCCCGGCCAAATGCTATCTTCTGACATTATAGCAAAATACTAGGAAAATTACATTTCCATTGTTTCAGTTGTTTGATACCTCTTCAACATCTCTGCCATTTTTTTTGCTTCAAGTGACAGCTATTAAATACACTTGCAAAGGGACTGTAAATTCTGTCTGTGGAAACCCCTTTCCACACAAAAATTCCAGACAGGTGCTACAGAAATTTATTGTTCAGTGCAAATCATTAAAACCAGAAAGTTACTTTATTACTTTGACTGTCTTGTATTTGAAGTCGCTAGCACCCTGAAAAAAAAATGCAACAGAGATTTAAAATGGAGTTACGTGGTAGAAACTAAATCCTGAACCTGACCAGATGGGATATTTGGGAGGTAACCATTTTAAATCCCCCTTTCCCTGTTGTTTTATGAGCTTAATGGGCTGCAGAAGATAGCTGAAGTGATTGACAGATGTATCAACATCAGAGAATATATCCACATGCTCCTCTATTACATCAATCCTCCAGAATTAGCAATGGTAATTCAGCTTTTAATTGTGATACCTAGAAGGCTGTAGTAAAATACTTTGGTGAGTGCTGTGCCTATGAAAAATAGAAGAAAATAAAATTATTAAGATTGGTGTAAGCACTATGGACATTGTGTAAGCATTAGGTTACAAAAACCCAGGAAAGCAGCAGTGAATTTGAACAGCTACATTTAAATCTGGTTTTTAGCCTTTTACTTTAACAGATAAGGAAGTTCTAGGATGAAATAAAAATGAACCTTGTCTCTCCATCTGAACTGAGACTCAGAATGACAATAAAAAGCCCACGTGAATTCATTAGGAAGGAGGCTGAGTAAAATTTCCTGACAAAATAGACACTCTTCACCTTGTATTTTTCTAATATATTCAATGAACAGTTGCAACTTAAAGATAAGCGTAGGCTTATCCCAAATTGTGTTTTTAATTGTTATCCTCCTCTTTTCACATACCTGAGTGCTCCTTTTTTATTGTCTCCTTACTGTGCTGATCACATAAACAGGAACTAAAAGATGAAGACTCCCACCTTCTCGAGCTGTATTGTGCCAAACAATTTCTTCCTGAAAAAGGCATTTATACAGAAAAACATCTTGTTTTTCTCACCTCAGCTCATAAAACCTGTGTGCACTTGGTTAATATGACCTTTATTGAAGTGAATAAGAGAGGAGAGTGGTGGGGACGAGGACTAGGAGGAAATAGCAGGAACTGTAGCTGAGGACTGCAGCTTTGTGTGAAGCCTCCAGGTCCTCTTTCATATTTTATTCAATTTATGAAATGCTCAGCCCCTCTATTAAAATTCTTATGTGCACCACAGCCCTAAAATGGCTGTGGTACTTTGAAGTTTGACTTAATTAATATGACGATAATTTGCTTCCAAGCAAATACCAGCATTGACAGCTAAAGCTACCACGGAGAGCCATATCTGGGAGATGCTCAGAGACATCTTTTTTGTTCCTCTTTTAATCCTTCTAAAAAGAATCTTCTGTTCACCCCCAAATTACAGGCTTCAGAAAGCAAAATTGCTTAATTTCTTGATGGCTAATCTCCTTCCTGGGCTTTCAAACCATAATAAGGCTTTATTTATAAATTATCATATCTTGTATGGATGGTAAGAGCAGAAAAAGAGCCTCATGTGCCCTTCTGTGCCTTCTGCAGCGCACCCAATCAAGACACCATTGTTTGCACATTCCTCCTTATAAAATCTTATCTTACAGCTCTAATTTAAATGACCAACACCAAAAAAAAAAAAAAAAAAAAAAAAAAAAAAAAAAAAATCCTAAAGAAACTTTGAAATTACACTGATTGAGCTGCCAAGCTTGCTTATTATATTGTTTTGGCAACTTTTTTTTTTTTTTATTTATTTCTTTAAAGAGTCCTGTGAGGCAGCACCTCCTGGGGAGCAGGCAGGATGGGATGCTGCTGGCTGGAGAGAACACAGCTCTGTGCTGAGGGCTGGACCACCTCCACAGCACAGAAAAGCAGCTGTGACTCAGCCCCAGCTCCTTCCTTGCTACTTTTAGCTCAGGGGAAGAGTGTAAATTAGTTCCTCTCATTGTCCTTCCTGGAGCTGATTTTTTGTCCCTTTTGGTGAGCAGCCTGGGTGGCAGTTTATTTATTGCTGCCATAAACGAGTGCTTCTCAGCTGACAAAAAAATACTCCTTCACTGAACACAAAGTAAGCCCATTCCTACTGTATGGTTCCATGAAAAGTAATTTTTTAAAAGGACTGGTATTTAATTTCCCTTGGCTTTTTTACTAATAATGCCATTTGATTGAGTAAATAGACTCCTTCAGATTTTTCATTGAAACAGAAGAAACTTTCCTTCTACGGGTGTATTTAATAACTGTTCTGCCCCCTTAAGATGTCATTTAGTGTCATTTACAGTCTGCTGCTCAAATCCCCTGGAAACAGCAGAGCAGGGGTTGGATATTTACTTTTCACTGGTTTTAAATAAAGCCTTGTTTAATCCCTAAGTGAAAGACTCAGCCTTCTCCTTGAGGAAAAGGAGCTGATAATAACTGTGAATGTGTAACTTGTGTGTCACTTCAAAGGATCTTCACCACTCGCCTTGGCACCCTCACCATCTCCCTTGCTGTAGGTGTGTAACGGGTGTGGAAAAGCATTTGCCAGCCAGCCAGACTGCTGCATGATTTGACTGCAGCAATCCAAAGCAAAGATATTTAATTTCTGTGGCAGCAGACAGCCACCACCACAGACCAGCAGCTCTTTAATGTTTTGAGCTGAGTCTCACACCCTGGGAAGATCAGAACACAGAACGCGGTCGGGGGCCCAGATCGATTGAGCACGTTTTATCTGGGAGAGGTGTCACAGACCTCTCCTTTCCCAGCCTAACAGAGCACTTGGCAACCTTTCAGTGGCATAAAGGGATCTTTTGAAACCCACAGAAGCTCCCAACATCTTTGATTTAAAGGAATCGTGTTATAAAAGAGAATAGGGAGCACATGGCTTCATAATATTTTCCCTCTGATTCCTCTTACCCCAAAACAATTCCATCTGCAAATACATTTTGATAACTAGCACATTTTCATATTACCTCAAGCAGAGGGGAACCAGCGTTCTTTATGACCTTGGGTTTGCTTTTTGGCACTTGCATTACTGAGGAAATGCTCATTAGAACTCCAGTCAACTCATCCCACTCTTCCCCAGCCCAAAGTCATTAAACTTTAACACAGAGGCACATTTCCCAGAAACAGTATTATGACCAAATATCCAATTTAAATTGAAAATAGAAGAGCTGGATTCAAAAATTCATGTAAAAGAAGCCTCAGCATAAAACGATAGCCAATAAGAAAAGTATTTTACTAAAATTAGCCAAGACCCTGTATGCACTCGTGTTCAGTGGCTGATTTTACAAGTACCAAAATGCTCACAAAAAGGGAGCCATATCCACAATGCAAAATAGCCCTGTCCCATGGAGACTGAGTAAAAGCAGGAGGATTTGTTTGTGTGTGTGGGCCCAAAATCATCATTTAGGGACAGCTCCAGCTGGCTTCAAAGTGTTTCACATCCAAGCAGTGGAAGGCATGCCTATATTTATTACATTATTTATTTTTATATAGTTGTGTCCTGGAGTGCTCTGCAGAGTGGCTATAAAGAGTAAATTGATAGAGTTAAAAAAATAATATTAGTGGAAGGAAGAGAAATAAGAACTGTGGACAGGGGAGAAGCACGGATATGTTTAGGAATGGGTTAGGGAGTCAATGAGGTGGAAAGGAAGAGGGAGGCTTCTTTCAGCCAGTACATGTCAGCAAGGAATGGATTAACAGCAGTAAGAGATCTTATGTGGCAAAGCAGACAAAATGATCCATAAAATACAGAATAAAAGGGAGGATACAGACAGAGGCAGACCCTGGGAGAAACAGGAGAGTCACCTCAGAGGAGTTTGGAAACAAAAGATTAGAACTGAGTGGGTTTGATATTTCTCTTAAAGAACTGCTCTTTAAAAGCCCCTTCTTTAAACAGGCCAAGGCCACATCCTGATCTAATTTTCACTTCTCATGTGTAATTTCCACTGAAAGTCATGGAATTCCATGCTTACAAAATATTGAAAATGGATCTGAAACCTCTGTGAAGCCACGAGAAATATTTTGGATTTATAAAACTGAGACTGCCATTATCTGCTCACTGGTTTCTCAAGGAACAGGAAAGAAAACATCTAAAAACTTCATTGATATTCTAAAAGAAACTAGCACAAAAGGCAAAAGCAAAGAAATCTCTTTTAAGTAATTTCTTTCATTGCATTGTGTTCATCCCTGAAGCCTCCATTATCTGTCAATTCAGATGATTTTTAGAAGCATTTTTACAATGAAATAACATCAAATAGAAAGCCCAGTGCCTGTATTACTAACCAAATGATTCAGGGACAGGCTAAAAGCAAACTCTTCCCAAGTTTGTCTTTAAAGTACCTTTAGGTTTGGTTTTTACCTTTAAGGCAGCCTTAGGAGGGAGGTGAAGCCTGGGTGAGAGGAGGAATTCGGGTGCTGAGCACTGGGGTGCTCCTGTCACTCTCACAAACTTGCCAGCAAACTGTCAAGTCAGTTCAGGCTTTGCATCAACCTCCTTGCCTCAAAATAAAATATGGATCTTGATAACCCAGCCAGTTCCTCCCCTCAGTGCAAATATAACCTTTAAACCCACCTATTAACTGTGTGGCAACACGCTTTACAATTTCCTTCTAAGCATTATAATTAAAAAGATTCAGCCCTTGTTTAATCTGGCATAACACATTCAGCAAAGCACAACAGCATAGGCACATCTGGGTATTTGCATACCAAAAAAGTCTAAAAATACTTGTGTAAAAGACAAAAGGTAGCTTTTGAATACGTGACCCAGTCCTAGCTTCAATTACACGTTTCAGCACAGGGTATTATGGTCTTGTTTTTAGCTACATGTGTGTGACTCCCTAATTACAAAGCAATGCTTTTAAACAAATGGCCTGATTGTGGCACTCACAAAGGGCCACCTGAGGATTACCTCTGCTAAACAGAATGGAACTCAGCTGCTGCAAAAGCTTTTTGGAATAAGAATCTTGACTTTATTTTGTCTTTTTCTCTGTGTCTGGAAGAAAGATATGGTAAAATCCAGGCTGGCAATCTCAAATTAGCTTTTGAGATATAGACCATTAATTTAATGATTAAAATATAATTCTTGACTGCAGGGAGCATATGATGATGGTGTAGTTAGGCCTCTCAGTCTGGCACATGGAATGTCTAACAAATGGGTTTTTTCAGTAAAAACAGGATGAGACCATAAATTTGCACAATCAGATGTGTGCAGAACTAAGTTCATAAGGTGTGTGTTAAATGATTTATTGGTTTAAAGGATAAAAAAGGTTTTAAAAGATACTGCAAAACAATAGTATTACTCTGTCAGTGCCTGCCAATCTGGATGTATGAGTGCCAGGTTTTCATCTCCCAGTCTCTGATGTAAGTTTGTGTGTATTGCAATGATTCTTGAGATGGACATCTACTAATCTAACCCAAGAGAGGACCTCAGCACAGCTCTAAATGCAAATCCCCTCTTCCTTGAGAGCCTGGCAACATAAAGCACATTGCAAATATTTAAATAAAGAGTTGGGGGTGGTTTTTTCCCATGTGTTTTATATTTTCACTTCCCTCTGTAAGGTATCCACTTTTGACTGCGGCGTATCTGAGATTCCTTTATTATTTATGAATATCAGTGAGCTGAGAGCCTCTCTGGGGAGGGAGGGGGAGAATCAATAGCCCAACATTTGAAGTACATCTTTCACATTGGAGATTGCAGCGGATGACTCACAGCGGGTGAAGCGCGCGGTTAATGTCTGGCAGCCAAGAGCATTTTTTATTACCTGAGCTCTCATGAGGGTGTGGGAGGGAACATTGTGCACCTCAGAACATGCATCCAGCCCTCAGACCATGATTCTTCCTTGATGAGGACTAAAACATGGATGCCTATGTGATCCCAGGGCTGCTCCAGTTCTGCTGCAAGAGGTTTATGGCACATGAAAATATAAAAACTCTCCCAGGGACATCAAGATCCTTCCAGTTTACCTGGCTGTCATCTCTGAAAGAATCACTGGGCTTATTAGTTTGATTATCACCCTAAACAGGCTGTGTTAAAGATCTATTTTGGTGTTATTTGTAGATTTTAAGATAAAAAGCATGGGCCTGCTGTAAGGCAGTGTGAATCTTACATTGACATTAACGTCAACGGACTTTAGGATACAAAAATATTATTCTTACTTACTTTTTCTTTTTATTAAGGGGCTTTTTAGAGAAAAACGCTCCAGCTTGTGCTTAATTTTAAGTACATATAACTCTTTAAAGTCTTGCAGTAATCCAGGCCTCAGACCATGATTTTTCCTTTATGAGGACTAAAACATGGATGCTTATGTGATCCCAGGGCTGCTCCAGTTCTGCTGCAAGAGGTTTATGGTACATGAAAATATAAAAACTCTCCCAGGGACATCAAGATCCTTCCATTTACCTGGCTGTCATTTCTGAAGCATCTCTCGGCTTATTAGTTTGATTATCACCCTAAATAGGCAGTGTTAAAGATCTATTTTGGTGTTATTTGGAGATTTTAGATAAAAAGCATGGGCCTGCTCTAAGGCAGCGTGAATCCATGTTGGTGTTAACGTCAATGGACTTCAGGACATAAAAATATTATTCTTACTTACTTTTTCTTTTTATTAAGGGCCTTTTTAGAGAAAAACGCTCCAGCTTGTGCTTAATTTTAAGTACATATAACTCTTTAAACTCTTGCAGTAATCCAGCCGTCAGACCATGATTTTTCCTTGATGAGGACTAAAACCTGGGTGCCTCACGTGATCCCAGAGATGCTCTAGTTCTGTTGTGAGAGGTTTATGACACTTGGAAATCTGAAAACTCTCCCAGGGACATCAGGATCCTTCCAGTTTACCTGTCTGTCATTTCTGAAGCATCGTTGGGCTTATTCTTCTGATTGTCACCCTAAATAGGCTGTGTTAAAGATCTATTTTGGTGTTATTTGGAGATTTTAAATAAAAAGCATGGGCCTGCTCTAAGGCAGCGTGAATCCATGCTGGTGTTAACGTCAATGGACTTCAGGACATAAAAATACTATTCTTACTTACTTTTTCTTTTTATTAAGGGCCTTTTTAGAGAAAAACGCTCCAGCTTGTGCTTAATTTTAAGTACATATAACTCTTTAAACTCTTGCAGTAATCCAGCCGTCAGACCATGATTTTTCCTTGATGAGGACTAAAACCTGGGTGCCTCACGTGATCCCAGAGATGCTCTAGTTCTGTTGTGAGAGGTTTATGACACTTGGAAATCTGAAAACTCTCCCAGGGACATCAGGATCCTTCCAGTTTACCTGTCTGTCATTTCTGAAGCATCGTTGGGCTTATTCTTCTGATTGTCACCCTAAATAGACTGTGTTAAAGATCTATTTAGGTGTTATTTGGAGATTTTAGGATAAAAAGCATGGGCCTGCTCTAAGGCAGCGTGAATCCATGCTGGTGTTAACGTCAATGGACTTCAGGACATAAAAATATTATTCTTACTTACTTTTTCTTTTTATTAAGGGCCTTTTTAGAGAAAAACGCTCCAGCTTGTGCTTAATTTTAAGTACATGTAACTCTTTAAACTCTTGCAGTAATCCAGCCCTCAGACCATGGTTTTTCCTTGAGGAGGACTAAAACCTGGGCCCTCGTGTGATCCCAGGGCTGCTCCAGTTCTGCTGCAAGAGGTTTATGCACATGAAAATATAAAAACTCTCCCAGGGACATCAAGATCCTTCCAGTTTATCTGGCTGTCATTTCTGAAGCATCGCTGGGCTTATTCTTTTGATTGTCACCCTAAACAGGCTATGTTAAAGATCTGTTTAGATGTTTGGAGATTTTAGGATAAAAAACATGGGCCTGCTGTAAGGCCCGTTTAAGTCAGCAGGAATCCTGTGTTAATATTAACATCAACAGACTTCAGATCAGGACATAAAAATATTATTCCTACTTACCTTTTCTTTTTATTAAATTTCATTATTTTCTTTTTAAAGAATAACACTCTGGCTTGTGCCTAATTTTAAGTATATATAACTTTTTAAACTCTTGCAGTAATTTTAAGTATATATAAGTTTTTAAACTCTTTCAGTTGAACTCCTTGTGCTTGTCTGGCCTTCACTCGTTTCTGTTGCATGATTTGGTGAGCTGCTGGGGCTGTGTTGGAAAGAGATGGTTTGAAGTAGCTCCCTGTACACAAGCATGCATTTGTGCATATTTTAATGGACTTACAGATCAAGCACTACTTTTGAGCTTCTTATGAATTTCCTCAGTACCGGGATTATGAAAGCGTTGACTCTTGAGATTATTGGCAGGGAAAGGGAGATGAAGGTCAAAAATTATTTTAAGAGATTTAAATATAAATGTCCAGAGAGGAGTATATTATTTATCATTGAAAAGAAGTAAAAACAGGTTTCATTTTAAAGAAGAAATAAAGTTATAATGGGTATTCTTTGCAGTAGAGCTTATTCTTAATAATGGAAAAGAAAATGGCATTTTGATGATTTAGCTTTATTTTTTTTCCCCATGATGACTATGATCAATGAAGCTGCTTTTTAAATAAGATATGTTTAATGAAAGCTTCTTGTCAACAATGAGCTGATGTTAATGGCATTGGTGTCGTTGTTTTTCTAGATGATCAAAATTTTCTGACTGATGAAAAATGTTTACAAGGTTTCAGTAGAAATCAGTATGGAGTTTTTCAAAGTGCAGACAGATTGAATGCTGAATATGTAATGAAATAAGTTGTGGTTAAGTTGTGTTCTTAATGGCTGTTCAACTTTAAAAATTAACATTTAGTTAATCTACTGTTTTAATAGAGTATGTATTAGTGAAGACAAGTGAATATGAGGTTTCCACACTGAAAGTGGTACATGCATTACTACATTGCCAATATCTCTAATTAAAATAGCGGATTATTTAGAGTCACTGGAAAATAAGTATATTCTTATCTCTGCACGGTAAATCTCATGATACCTCTCCAACAGACAGGAAAATTAATGCAAGTATTTGTAATGTTTCCAGAGAAAATCAGAGGCAGAGCTCTCAACAGCTACCAGAAATATTTCCATAATATATTTCCGTATATTCTAACAGGAAAGCAACAATATCTTCCCAGTTTATATCCATAGTTAAAACATGTAAGCAAGAATAGAATCAATTTTCCAAAAAATGTCAGTCATAGCTGAGCAAAAAATTGTTTTCTGATTTAAATAGCTGTGCTCATGCACTACCAGAGGGCATTCTTTACACCGAGTGCCCATGAAATTGTCAAATGTTTTGAGTAACTTCTTTGAACATAAATCCTCTGCCACCACCCTAAATGGCTGCAGTTGTACCTCAAGCTAATAGCACCACAAATGGACTGAATGAAAAATATATTAAAGACCATTATAAAGTCCAACTTTTAATTTAGTTTCTTTGGATGACTCACGATGATTTGAAGTCCTTAAATCAAAAGTGGATAGCATTCTAAAAGACATTATAGCTGGGCAATTATGAGCACAAAGTAAGAACTCCTGGGTGATGTTCTTTGGCCTGTGGGAGGCACGGAGTTGGAGTAGATGATGGTAATTGCTCCTTCAGCTGCCACATCTATGAATCTAAAGTACCTTTTCCCCAGTCCTGAGGGGAAGGAAGAATAGATGGTCATCAAGGAAGAGTGGTTTCTGTTAATGCAGCCTTCTAGCTACCGTTCCTGACAGCAGCTCACTGTACAGAGATCACCGTTCTGCTCTTTCCCATCCGGCATGGAAGTGATTAAAAACTTTGAGAAATACTTGTATAAGGTGATATTCAAGACATTGACTTTAGCTAAGTGATACTTAGGCTGGGTTACACCCCAATATCACTCAATCTTTTCATTTTACAACTCGTCCTGAAAGTCATTTTGCTATAGGATGCAGGTTTATAGTGCTGATGATTTATTCAGAGGAGCTCATTCTCAGTCCCTTGGGGCTGTCTTCAAGCATATTTCCCTAACCAATTTCATGTTTAGTGTTTTTCATTCCATTTCAAATCTTTCTCCCTCTTTACATCTCTTATCAGGAAAGGATCAAATTTTCTCACCTTGAAACAAGCTTGTCCCACTCTTTGGAGCAATCATGGGAGATAGAAATGCATCATTTAGATATTCTTACAGGTAATCACGAAGGTAATTGCCAGATCAGCTGCCACTGCGGATTTCTCTTCAAATACAATCTTTATTCAAAAAAGAAGGGACCCCCTGACCTCTGCAAAATTAATAATGTCCAAAATCCACTTAGAAACTTCTCAGTCTTCATGGAGGGGTTTATCAGATTTCAACCTTTCTAGAAAAACAGATAATATTCAATTTCCTTCCTCCCACTCATTCTTAAATCTTGGGAGATGAATGTGAAAGCATCTTGAATTCCATTTCAGTCCTATCTGAATTTCTGCCTCTGGTTTCTGCACTGCAGTGCACTTCTTAACCTTCACTTCTTGAATTTCTCACTTTACTGTGGATCAAGTATCCCCAAAAAATGTGCCATTTAAGAGCATCATTAATGCTCTTAATTAATGCCATCAAGAGCACAAGGTGATGGAGCTGTGGCTGTTGCAGCCACATGAAGTTCTAGACAGCACAGACAGTATCCCTGCTGTGGAGCTTCACTGCAGGGAAATCATCTTTTATGAAACTTGAATATAGTGGTGGGGTGTAGCCACATTTCTAACTCTTGCTTGTGAGTGTAACTTTTATTTGAGGATATTTCACTTTTCATTATAAATATATCCATCCTGGCTTAATTTCTTCCGTTCCTCTTCTGTGTCCCTTACTCAAAACGTTCTGTAGGAAATTCTGTATAATCCCCTGTTTCTCTCTGCTCCATTTTCTCTTCCTCCCAGCATCCCACAATGAGTTCTATATCCCTTTAGGCAGTAATCCCTTTTCATTTCCTGCTCTTCTGGAGAGAGTTTCATCCCTTGGGCCACCTTGGTGGGTTCCTCCCTGGGATAATCGTTCAGCTCAGGGTGTGGCTGTGTGGCTCAGGCAGATGTTCTCCCCCAGATCCCTTTGCTTTCTCCTCCTCTGGTCAGTTCCAACACCTCTGCAGTGCCTTGGTGTTTAATATGATTAAAACCTGTATTTGGATAATCCAACATCGAACAATTTTAATTTAGTGTTCCAGGCAAAGCTTGGGGGGGAACATGGGGATGTGGCATGAGCAATGATGATGAAGGAGGAGGGGAGTAAGCAGTGGGAGAGGTTTGTTCTGTAGGTGGGAAGGAGTGTTGATGTTTTTTCTCATCCTGCAACAACAGGAACTGAGGCAACTGCCAAGAGGCACCTAATGCCCCGTTCTGGCAGCCCAAGCAGAAAGACAAGAGGATCACAGCTTGATTCCTTGCTTTTGGCAGCTCAAAAATGACAAATGAAACAGAAGTGCTCTGGAAAACAGCAAAGGCATAATTAAGCAGCATTTACCCATGGCAGAGAGGGGAGATGTGCACTTGTAGGCTTACAGAACTTTCCACACTGCATTTCTTTATTAACCCCTTGCTCCTGCTGGAAAGTTTAAATTGCTTTTATTCTGCTTGGGTGCCACGGTGAGGAGAGAGCTTTATTTTGTAAGTGACTCAAGTGGGTTTGAACAACTGCTCAGTTAATAGTTTGGAAACACGCTGGCAGGTTGTGAACTGTTTATTGGGTTTTTTTTCTCTTTTGGTGATGCACAAATAGCTTGAACTCTTCGGGGAGGTATGATAAACCCAGCAGCTGTGCATGCAAAATCCTGGAGTATTTTGCTTGGTCTTTGCCTTGCTCCTTCAGCTGGGGAGATAAGAAAAATCTCTTTTTCCAGAGATAAGTGAAGGGATGCAGATGGGTGAGTGCCCAGCTGACAAGTGAAATCAGGAGAGGATGGTGCTGGTGGCTGAGGAAATGGCTGTGGCAGATTTCCTTCTCAGTGATTTGTGGCTGCCCTCCACAAATCCTGGCCAGCAGAGCAGCACCAAGCACTCCATGCTGCAGTGTAAGGGAAGTCAAACTTTGCCTTCAGCTGGCAAGGAAAGCTGCTTAAAAATAGCCCTGCTGGTTGTACACTGCAAGAGCTGAGGAGCATCCCCTGACCCAGCTGAACGGGCTGGGGACAAGTTTGGAGCTTTTCAGATCATCTGACACACCACAGGCCAGTGGAAGGCAAACACTCTTCCTTCTGATTTGTCTCACCTGCAGATAAAGCCTCCTGAACCTTTTTCTTCTGGAAGATTAATATGATTTACACTCTGTTTTATGTGGAATGACTTGTAGTATTTACCAATCTTGAGTAAATAATGTAATTAATTAATCCAAAAATATATTTATTGATCTGCTAAATTAGAAACAAATCGACCTAACTACAGAAGAAAAAAAAAGTTATTTAGGACTTTTTTATTTGTAATCTAAATATAGATTATCTACAAATATAGAAATCTAAATCTATATTTAGATTACAATGCCATTTTTTATATAATTGCCATTTTTTCTTAGCCACTTCATTATCCTAGGTATCTTGGAAGAAAAAATAAAAACCCAGCATAGTTTCACCTTTTTCTGCCCTGCCAGTAGTGAAATGGCAGCCTCCCAACAACTGTCAATTTGCAAACAAAGGTGAACAAGTAGTCCTTTAGCTGCCAGGCAGCTGATTCAGGGTGCTAAGTAAGCTTGGAGAGATGCTGAAGTGTCAGGCTGCCTGTGACAGCCTCATCTGGAGATGGAGGCAGGCAGCAGCACTAGAGACAGCAAAAAGCCTCTCAGGTTTACACCTGGTTTTTAGGGGGCTCTATTTCCTACAGCATTCCCTATAAGAATTTTATTAAGCAGTAAACTTGTCAGGGCCATCTAGGGCAGAGAAATCAGCATCTCTCCAAGGGCACCACAGCATGGGAAGCTGGCTTTATCCTATTTCTGACCTTTTTCTGGGGTTATTTTAGTCTCAGTATCACCCAGTTTCAGACTAGTGTGATTTTTTTCAATATCACCCGAGCCATAGTCCAGGTGTTGGGGTTTGTCACAGTCTGTACAGTTGAGACATTCATATTTCTTCATTGGACCTTGCTCAGCTTGAACCTGCAGTGACAGCCTCAGAGTCCTGCTGAGCCAAATAAGGCACTGAAATTCAGCTGCTTTGCATGTTTGGCTGCAGGAGGTTCCCCAGTGCTGCACAGGCAAACCACACTCACACATCAGTAACCAAAAAATGCAGCTGGAGCCCTTGGGCAGCCCTGCAGCCAGAGCCAAATGATTCCAGCTGTAGCCCTGATTTTGTGCCTGAGATGTTTTGGTTTCTGAAATTCTTTTCCCAGGTGATTTTTTGTAAACAGAAATGTTTTTGTAGCTGTACCTGTGTTATTCATTCTTTCTCACAGGAGGGGCTTCTTCTTGATGTCCCTCTGGTTTGACCAATGTGATTGAAGGGTTTGCCTTTGTTTCACCAATCAAACTGGTCTGTGTAAAATAGTATAAAAGGGAGACACATCCCAAAATAGAGGAGTCATTCTGAATCTCAGAGTTTGTGTTGTTGGGGTGTAAAACAGCATCATCCAGCCACTCTGGGGGAACACATGTGCCCACAAGGATCAGTGGGGCCACAGACCCTTCTCACAGGAAATATTCCTTGAGAAAATATTTCACAGAAAGCTTTTCTTGATAGGACATCAACAGTGACAAACTCGTGAACATTGCAATAAAAATCCCAGGATCTCTTGTAAATTCTCTCCTCAGGGAATCAAATGCTGGTTTTATCTCCTTTTTTTTTTCTCCTTAGGACGTGTCCTCATTTTTCTCACTTATGCAAAGGGAGCAATGTCCATAGCACTGACACACAGTTGCAGTAAATTATTATTGATTTTATCAAATCACTCAGCTGCATTTCAGTGCCCAAGCAGCTATGGGGCCATTTATTGCTTCCTATTGTGCATTCTGCATTGATGAGCACTGTGTGCTCCAAATGGTGAGTTGGGGAAGAAAATAACTCCTGAAAATATAGTCAGTTTGTTAATTGGTAAAATGCATTCTTTATTGACAATTGGTTCATTCCTCTCTCCACACCCCAATCTCAGATGTTACTGAAAGGCTCCTCAAACAAGGAGGGAGGGGAAAATAGTTATGAAAATGATAGAAAGAGAAATGATTGAAAGAGAAAATTGATGTTTTAAGGTATTATGGAATAGCTTAGATCATTTATTCCTCTCTAGTATTTATCTCTGAACTATGAGCATATTCTTCCTAATTTATAGCCTGATCTAAAGTGATCTTTCAGCTTTTCTCTTTGTGCATTAAAAGGAACGTTATGTGTGTTTGTGAGTTCAGTGTAGTACGTGGGTTGCACTTATGCACTCAGGAGTGATTTAATTCCAATAATCTGAAATGACAAGTACTGTATGGGTTTTCTCTTGGCACTAATAGGATTAAATCAGAAGTGAGATATTTACTGACAGAGAGACTGGAATTAAGGATCATTAAAAAAACCCAAACCAACGTTTGAAATGGTTCTTAAATTGATAGAAAGCTCAAAAAAAAAAAAAAAAAAAAAAAAAAAAAAAAAAAAAAAAGGCAAGGAAAAATATTCAAGCAATGGGAATAAAGGAAATGTACTGTTCATTACAAGAACCAAGGGTATGAACAGGTGAAATAAAAATGGCAATGGACAGTTTTACAACATCTGTTAACAGAGGAGAGAGATGCCCCAGAGATTAGAAAGAGGCCACAGCAGTTCTAAATGCAAGAAAGAGAAGCAGCAAACACAGGAGAAAGTTAGTGATCTATTAGTTTAACTTCACTTTTGGGATAAGCTTGGTAACTCTTCTTAAAGATCAAGCATAGCACCAAGAAAAGCACAGAAGTTCTCCAGGTTTCCTTCTCTTTCTTTCTCCTCTGTATTTCAGTTTTCAGCTAAAATCTCTATAAAAACATTGAAACTCAGATTCTTTTCCAATACCTTAGTAGCAGGGAAATTTGTATAGAGTTAAGGAGGGGAAATGATAATTGAGACCATTACCAAGGTGAAAAATTTGTATTTTTGTATAAATAAATAATATAAATAATAAAATAAATAAATAATATAAATTTTGTATAAATAAAGAATCAATGTTATTTCACTGAGGAAAGCAAACCAAGGCCAAAGAGAACCAGTGCCTCCTAAATATGAGGTGACTTCATGCTACTGAATATTAAAGTTATGGAAGGAGCTGTCCTTTCCTTTATAGGCATGAACTGAAAGCATGACATCCAGGTGAACAGGGTCCACAGGAGCCAGTAAGGAATGGGTGAACAAGAAAATGTACCCTTATGTACAAGAAAAAATGAGTCAATTCCTCATCTAACATGGCTGCAACAGAAGTCTTGGAAACAGAATTTTTCTTTTAGGGAGGGATAATAGGTAGGATAAAGATACACGAGGTTCAGTAGAGAAAAATGCAGGAAGTTCACCTTGGTGGGAAGGATGTTGTTTGAACTAGGGAATTTAAGTCTCTAATGTTGGAAGATTGCTTTTCAAGGTCTGGTGTTTGCACAGATTTGGCACTTTCAAGATAAGACAGTGAATGCTGCTGCATCCTGTGACTGCTTTACAGGTTTTGAGATGTTCAGTCTGTGCTCCCTCTGTACATTTCTACTCTGGCAGCTGAACAAATCCTATTCACCAGTACAAAAAGGAAAAGTTTGAAACCAAATTGTGAGATTGTGCAGGTTTTTACTCTGTTTTAAAAGGAGCTTTATTGGCTTAGCAATATCATGGAAGAACATGATTCAATGGTTTCAATGATTTAGGTTTTGCATAATTCTTTTACTCCATAGACCACAACTAAGACTTCAGTTTATATGAGGTCAGACAGAAGGGGGTTGGCTGCCATTTAGAATTTTTCAGCAAGCTGTAATCCTTGTTAAATGTTCATTTTCCATAGAAATTCTACATTAAAAAAACTATTTACTCTTAAGCATTCTTTAGGAAAATAAGAATATTTCCTCTAAGATTTTGATCCACCCCATGGAATTTTAGTTATCTACTAAATTTTTTATTTTCTTTTTATTTTATTTTATTTTATTTTATTTTATTTTATTTTATTATCTTTTTCAAGAAAACATCTCTTAAAATTAAGTTATTTAATTAACAATTGCATAAAACTGTTGCACAAGTAGTGCTTTTGTTTTCCTCCTGTTAGATTGATACTACACAATGTGAAACATCTAAACTAAAACTTTACCATGCTGTAGAGTTTGGAAACATAAATATTTTCTTGTCCTCACAAAAAATCTAAAGTGGGGATTGAATGAGCTTATATAGCAATAGGATAATTCCTTCCTTCATACAGAGACACTACAGAGGGCTGTAGGATGAAAGAGATGTAAAAGACAGACAGACAGATGCAGATTAAATTTGGAGCGTGATCGATTGATCTTTTATGTTAGAACATTTAATATCCTGTCCTTTGGTTCAGATGTGGCATCTGACAGCAGACATGACGCAAATCCTGGTAATGAAAGGAAAACGCTCCAGCTGTGTTATTTGCTGTGATTATTGCATCCCATTTGTTGCACCCCACCTCTTCCTAGCTCAGCAAATTCATGGTCCAGCTGCTAAACAGAAATAAAGTTCAAATAAATAAATAAAACTAAAATTTACATAGGTTCAAAAGCAGTTCTGGATAATTTTGGAAATTGCATTGTCTCATCTCTTAGTTGTTCTAGAACTGCTCCAACAGCAAATGAGATAAAACTCTTGTGGGTATTGAAGGGTGGCTACCTGAGAATTCCCCCAGACCTACAGGTCTCTAAGCCAGGTCACTTTCTGTCACTGTAGAAAGATAAATTAGTATTTTAATATAGAAAATATCAGCTTAAAAGCTCCCTTTGCTGCATTTCAATGCCAAGCAGGATAACAGATTCCCTCCCCTGAGTCTCCTTGTATTTCATACCTTGTAACCCAAAATTCTCCTTAAAGTCTATGAAACCACTCAGAGCTGGACAGCAGGCCTTGATTCAGCCTCGTGACACATAAATTAAAGATTATGGCACCAAAATAATTGAGTTTTGTAGCAAAACACTTTTTTTAATACTCAATGGAAAAAGGTGAAAGTTTATTCAAGTTCCCAGAAGATTAATATTTTGGAATCCATTCTTGGATGACCTGAGGATTATCCTGCAGTTTTGTCAGGAAAACACTGCTTTTCATGTCCACTATGAGAGCTGAACTTCAGCTGCAATGGGATTCTGTGTTAGTAAGGAAAGATTTCTGACTCTTAGGGCTGGAATAGGAGATGGAATCTCCACCAGAGGAGCAGCAGGGGCCTGACTTTGACCTGGAGGACGTTTCAAGGCCAATGTCAGAGTCATTTATGCAGATCTCTATTGCTGCCACAAACTTTTGGGCACTAATAGACCTTTGTCTGCATAATGCCTGCCCCAAACATTAATGTTAATTCCTTCATGAGAGACATTGCTGAGAAAGAAATTCAAACCTCAAGTGGCACGGATATTTGTGTGTTTCTTTTCCTCTTTTCTCCCTGTTAGAGCTGGGATTGGGACACAGGAGATGCAGAGTTCATGTTCAGAGTCAATGTTTATTAATTCTTATCTATAGTGTGGGAATTGTTGGTATCGTAGAGCTCTATTGGCACAAGCGTGGTGTACATCATGTTATGATTTAGAATTCCAAACAAAGTGTAAAACCATTAAATTTTTAGTTGCAGAAGAAGAAAATAGCCCCCATCTTCCTGCTCTTAGGGAGGAATGTAGAAGAGAATTTTTGAGAGAATCAAAAGAGGTTCAAATCTGTGGAGTTGAATGCAAACCAAACAATTTAGTGCCAGATCTTTGGCTGATTCCAGAACAAATTTGGGAAAAAAACCAAGAAAGGAATGTGCTAAAAGATTTGTTTGGAAATCAGGAAAAAAAAAAAAAGAAAATGCCTCAAATCAAAAAATAACCAAAGCATGATGTTAAATCAGGTCGAATATCATGCTTTTGCTTGAGGATCAGTGCCTGCTAGAACTGAAAGCCCAAAATTCTCAGCCTCCAACAGATATCCCTTGGTTATTCCCTGCCACGGGTTCTGCAGGTGCTGTTCTGACCCAGCCCTTCTCAGGGTTGTGCTGCACATCCCAGCCTCTCCTGCACTGAAGCCAGAGGAGTCACCTCCCTCCTTGAGCAGGGCAGAACCTGGCAGGGCAGATTTCTACAGCACTGACACCTTTTGTGCCAGTGGAAGGTGACCCTGTCTGTTGATTGTTCACATTTTGATGGGTTACAACCTTTGAGCTGGCAGGCAAAATATCTTTTGCTGCTGAACTCAGTAAGGGGCTCAGTAAAAGTGACAGAGCCCACCCTCCCACCCCCCAAAAAAAAATCAGGATGAAAGGCAGATATTCAAAATTAGTGCCCAGATGAACAGTGGAAACCATCTACGTGTTTAAGGAACCTAAATAGGATGCTTAGAACCCCGAAATACTAAGATTTCTCAGATTTTATTGGAGTATCTGAAAATTATAGGTTCCCAGAATTTTATGTAAGAAAAACTCTTTGTTTAGAACCCTTTGTGTGTGGCTATATTAGACTCCTTTACATATGAAGTGCTAGTAAATTTAGTAAAACTAATTTTAACCACAGGACTTTGAGTATTTCAATCAAAATATAATTAAAAATCATTCCACTTGCACACTTTCTGCTGGAGGGCTTTATTTTTGATAACCAGAGCATAAGAAGTTAAGAACTTTCATTTTGTGCAGTCTTCCCCTTTCAGCAGCGATC
This sequence comes from Acrocephalus arundinaceus, assembly GCA_021534815.1. Lineage (NCBI taxonomy): Eukaryota > Metazoa > Chordata > Aves > Passeriformes > Sylviidae > Acrocephalus > Acrocephalus arundinaceus. Next base: position 4,929,085 of record JAJEOU010002626.1, read on the forward strand.
TGATTAAGAACTTTTGTCTTTATGATGAGAATAGAATTTAATATTTTTTTTTAATATATCCATCATTGCAATACAAATTAATTCTATTGAATTTGTGTTGTGTGGTTAACAAAGAGCAACTCATCAAGCCTTTTGCTTATAATTATTTCATTAAAAGGACAGTTATTTGTTCAACCTCAAACTATTATTTCTCTCCTTTTCATTTTCCATTTTGTTCCATATATTTAAAAATATCCAGAAAAATACAGCCTGTGGAAAAAAAAGGTCAAAGTGTGAATTTACTTCTGTTTAAGAGCTGTGGTATTGATTTTATGATGTGTGTGAGTCTAGGTGGCTTTGTTCTTTACCTGCACAAGATTATGTTATCGGGTTGAGCTTCCTAGGTAACTGTGTCTAGTTAAAAGGAAGAAAAAAAAAGCTTCTTCCTGGAAAATGTCAGTGCTAACAAAATGTTCTGCAATGATTCAACCTAAATGGAAATGATTCATGATATCAAAATGGCACAGGACACTTTCTGAGTGAATCAAAACAAGTGCATGCTGCATTTTCTTAGCTATGCGTTATGGCGGTTGTAGCCTGGGATGCCACTGGGATTTTAGGCAGAAAAGAGGGATTGTTTTAAATGTGTCAGAAAAGATGTGGTCTCACTAAAAAGCCTGGTTTATGGAGCACAATGGGATGTCACACTGCCTCTCTGGAAATGGATCAAAGTCTGCAAAGGGTATTTTTTCCACAGGATGTTAGAGAGGGAGGAGAGCTGCTGGTCACCACCAAAGCTCTGATCCAGCAGCTCCGGGGGCTGCCCTGTGGGCCTGATATTTCTGGGTCTGAGAGATTTTAGCCTGCTAGCAGCTGCTAACTTTTTCCCAAGGGAAAATTTCTCAAGAAAGCTTCTTCTCAAAACATCTTGGCAAACAACTCTCCTTTCTCAAACAATTTTCTCCAGGTGGTGTTTTGCTGTTTCTCTGGTTTAACCAACGGGATTAGAGAGGTGTCGTTCCTATTCACCAATCATGTTCAGTCGCTATCGGAACAACTTACAAAAGTAGTAAGAATGAGACAATAAAGCTTTTTCTATGCTCATTGTCTCCTGAAACATTTGGAGCTTCTCATCTTTCTTCGTGTCCTACAGCAACAGGCTGCCCCATGAGCGGGCTCCAACATCTCACATTCTCCACACCGTGAGCTAAAGCTGGGCTGGCTCAGCCTGCCCTGTGCAGCAGAGCCCTGACTGAAGCTGTGAATGAACAAATGTGCAGAGTCCAGCCAGCACTGCCCTCCCACCAAACACAAACCTGCCCTTGCTCAGACAATCCCACGGTGGCCCATCCAACATGTATTTACTGCTTTGTAAGAGAGGAGGGGAGCAAAACCGGGGGGAAGCCAATGGAATGGAAACACCTGTCTGGCTCTGAGGAACAGCTGCCCATGTGCAGCTGCTGCTCCCTCTCTCCAAACCACCCCATGCTTGCTGCTTCACTCAAGGCTGGCCAGGTTCTTGGCAAGTCTGAGGGATTTGGTTGATGCTATTTAGAAAAGGAGGCTTCTTTACCCTGTGGATTTACTCAGCTTTAATCAGAACTTCTATGGTAAATAGCAGGCCTGTAGAAGTTGTATCTGGTTTTTTTGGTTTTAATTTTGTTTCTGGAGAAGAGCTTTGAAAGGAAAGTTTTCTTACTACTTATCCTTAAATAAACTGTGGGTGACTTTTAGAGAATGATATGAGAAGTAGATTCTTTCTTTTCTTCTACATCCAATTACCTTTTAAAAGACTCTACAAGCAATCTCATTTATGGAGGCTCCACTTGAAGTGATTGTGCTCTTTGGAATCTTAATATGACCTTCATTTTTGGATTTTGTCTCTTTTTTAAAAAAAATACGATTTTTTTTCTCTTAGAAAATGCAGTTCCATTGTAACCCATCTAGGGTATTTCCATAATCACTTTGACTAAAGTAGTTTATTAGAAATTAAACATACATCTTCCTCCATGCAGGAAAGGCCCCATTCCTCAATCATATGTAGGCAATTAATTCCTGCTGGAGAGCATCCAGCTCTGAGCATAATTATAAGCAACAGCTAAGAACCATCAAACTCTATTGCATTGAACCATGAAGGATAGAAAGTGTGAGAGGAGAACACAGGTTTTGTGGAGATATGAAAGCCAAAAATAATTGGCCTGCAAGCTGAGTGCAGATGCCTAACCATGTCATAAACTGTGCAGAGCAACAGTCAAAAAGGAATTAACTGCTGAACTCCAGGCACCACTGCTGAGTGTAACAACCAAGGCAGAATCAGCCTGGCCCTGCATTTCTTCTCCTTTCTTTCTTTCTGCAGTGTAAATTTATTGTATGCCAGCAATAAGTAATTAACTTAAAGATAAGTAAGTTGGTAAAATTCAGACAGTTGAAATCTATAGGAATGAATTAATTGTGCCATAAGGTGCACAAAGTTAATTAGAAGTTGGGAACATATGGAATAAAGACATTAGGGCATTTAGTTCGTATGAAATTAAGCATTGATGCAATCTTCTCCAGAAAAGGTAAAAAATTAAATGCAGGAGGCATTTAAAAAAAAAAAAAAAAAGGTCAATTCTGTATTACAATGGTAAAGAACAGAGTGATCTTTTGTAAAATATATAAATATATTGCTGGCAGTGACTTCTTCCCTTTTTGTCTGCCAAGTCTTATGACAGTGTACATAAAACCAACTGTAAAAAAAATCTTATAATTAGAGTACTCATCATCTTGCATTAAAAATTGGTACAAAAAATAAATGCCTTTAGTGGATAGCACTTAACTGCAGTTGACAGTAGGCTAAATCCCACATGCTTTACTCATAGCTTTAGTGCTGCTGACGTCAGTGACTTCTGTACCAGGGTTTGCCCTCAGTCATGCTTGCTCAGAGGGAAGAGACATAAAAAACCACCACCTTTAAGGGTAATTACAGTGTAATCCAAGTGAAATCTCTGATCTCCTGTTGAAGAAAGGCCTTGTCTTTGCAATGAAGGAACCATGTTCAAAGCCCCCTTTATATCCTGTGCTGAAATGCAGCAAAGTGTATTTCAGCATACAGATACAAACTACATACATGGCACAGGATTGTGTGTAACCATGTCCTTCTTTTTTTTGGATTTTTGAGGAGGTTTTGACACTTGTATTTTGAGCAAATGACATTTCCATGAGCTGCAGCCAGTGAGACCTCGTGACCATTTGTCCATTTTGTGTCCATTCTGTGAGCATTTTGTGAGAATTTTTTGACCATTTTGGGTCCATTTTGTGACCATTTTGTGACCATTTTGGGTCCATTTTGTGACCATTTTGGGTCCATTTTGTGACCATTTTGGGTCCACCTTGGGTGTAGCCCTGGCCAGGCCCTGTCCTTCCCAAGGTGTACCCTAAAGGCTTTCAATAAATCCCTACTTTATTCTCTGTCTCTGTCCAGTCTCTGTTCCAGCTCAGCCTTCCCAAGGCATCACTTGCAGAAAGCTGTTTCCGTGTTGGGATGGAGGCTCAGGAGAGCTGCTGAATTTTGTGATCTCAATTTGTTCTGCTCCCCCTCACACCTGCAGCTCACTGTGCTTCCCAGAACTGTGCTCAGCCACCCTGCAGCTGGCTCTGTGCCACCCAGCCTCGTGTGCAATGCTGCCTGCCTTAAAATGCTTTGCAGACATTTCAGACCCTCTTTTCTTTTTTCTTTTTTTTTTTTTTTACCTTGCTATAAAAGTCAACAGAAGGATCTGCTCTCAGCCTTGCATTTTGAGTGTCAGCATCAAACTTTGCAAGTTTGTGTTTTGAGAACACGTCTTTATTCACTTCTCTCCTTGATTGTCTCTAATTTATCCAGGCTTACCTTAAAAATACTTTGCATTCAGTAGCACATTTTCAGTGCCATTTATTTACCATTTTTTTACCATTTAAATAAAAGCAGGAGGAACAACCACGGCAATTAACAGCGTGTATTGTTTCTCTAAGACAATCCTTGTAATTAGTATGTTAATTTCTCACAAATATGACCAGAGCTGTATTAGCAACCAGTATCACCATATGCTTCTGGAAAGAAAATAATCATCAAATTGTTTAAGAGTCTCCTGGGAAACAGAATAGATTTGATTTAAGACAATATCATGTCTTGAGAAAATTACACTATGTCCCTGTCATATTTTTATCTATTATGGTGCTGTCTGCTGATGCATTTCCATTTGAAGAGTGTTATAATTTATCATGGAAGTAGAGTTCTGTTGAATGGAGGCTAGTTAAGTGCCAGGAAACAGAACATCCGAATTTACTGAATGTGGGACAGAAAGTTGACCCCTAGATAAAGGTGCAGTCAGTCCTGTCAGAACTCCTTGTACGTTTTCATCAACACAAGCTGTGGAGTTTTCTCTCCTTTTGGCAAGCAATTGGGACAGTAATTATTTGATAAGGTTTTTAAAAAGCATTGCTGCTGTATTCTCTCTCTACTTTCCTATATTGCAATGCAGCCCAAATTTGCTTGTCGTTGCTGCATGTTAAAACATCCAGGACCTGCCCAAAGGAGATACCATCAGAGATAGCACAAAGATCCTCCTGGGCTCTTGTAGCATGGATAATCTTAGATATTTTCTACTGATTCAGGTTCTCATGATGATAATTTCATCTTTTCTCACCGTGGAAACACACACATTTGTCACCCAAAGTATGGAGTGTAAAGGCAAGCAGTGCAGTGATGCCATGTGCTGAGGAATCAGTGTGGAAGGAATTTGGAAAATTTAAAAAGAGGATTTAAAAACAGGAGGCTCTTCCTAGGCACTTTCCTTCAAAGTCCAGGTATTTCTCATCAAATGGGTGGGCTGGGAAAGGTTACCCTGTTTGATAGGTAATTCTTTTTCAGATTTTGTAAGAATTCTCTGCTGTTCCAAGTTTCTTACAGCTTCTCTGCTTTACTGCTTAGAGCAAGTTGCTCCTTAGTGGCGTTAACATTGTGGCTAAGGAAGCCTAAAGAGGAGCAAGTTAGGCAGAATCTAAATAAATAAAATATCCCTTGGCTGTGTCAGCACTTCAGCTCTTCATTTCTTATAGGTATGTAAGGATTTCTTGCAGAGACTAACCAAAGAAACGGCAGAAAATCTACTTTGAAAGAACATAAACTTTTGAGAAAAGCTCATAAAACCAGTCTGCAATAGCATTCCTTGCATGGCTACCCAAGCAGATTATTTTCTAGCCTTTTGTTCCTGTGAAACTGCACTAAATATACTGAAAACCTGGAAATTGCCTCTGGATTGGGGTGGGGAGCATTTCATATGATTTTTTTTTTTTTTTTTTTTAATAAGAATTTAAAAGGAAAATAAAATGCACTGCAGGCCCCCAAGAGTCAAAAATCAAGAAATGCCGTGCTAAAGCTGCATGAGCATTTGTATGAAAAATATCCCTTCACTACAGTAGGATTGAAAAGGTTTATTAATTCTGATTTATTTTGTGGGATTGTGCACTTTGAATCTTAATGTTCCCCAAAGTTCTGCAAGACCAGGTTTTTCTATTTTCCCAATGAAGCAGGATGGCATTTCACATGAAGCCCATGATGTTTAGTATTTAAATGTCTTAAGTATTAATACTAAAATGATCATGGTTGTCTCCCAAGCAACAGTTATATTTTAAATACAATATACTTAGTCTGACCTTTTTTTTCCTGAAAGTTGTATTTATGCAGTGCAGATACACATCTTTTAAAAATACAAGGGTTTTGTCCATAGTCTATAGGAAACAGATACAAAGGCATTATTAACAGTATTATTAGCAGGTTCCTGAGTAAGAAAAAGCAGAATTTTGCAATATTTTCTTGCATTAACATAGGGTTAGGGTTAAATATTAAGGTATTAAATATATCTAAATATTAGGGTTAAATATGAATTCAACAGCCATGCTGATGAAGGTGTGCCATGAGCCACAGCTATTTCTGGACAGTTCACTGTGGCAGCTCATTGCTGACTCATTTTTTTTTCACTTGCATGACACAGGATTGTGCGTAATTCATGTCTTCCTTTTTTTTTTTTTTTTGATATTTGAGGAGATTTTGACACTTGTATTTTGAGCAAATGACATTTCCATGAGCTCCAGTTCTCTGATACCACACTGACTTCAAGTCACTCTGGATCAGCTGAGGTGATTATGGGGAATATGTGAGGAATCATCCCATGAACTTCTCCCAAATCACACGTTCAGAGCATTGTCTCTGGGTAAAAGAACATTTTGTTAAAGTATTGCTTCTCAAACTCTGGCATTGGTGCTGATTTTCATTGTTAAAACCAGCCAATTTTTAGTTTCTCCTCCCAAAAAACCTAATGTCATAAAATTTACTGCAGAATAAATATTAAGAGAAAACTGCACTCTTTAGAAATAGTCCACAAATAAAGATGGTGAATCTTTGAATTGCAAAGATATTATGGGATGCAATTCCACTTCATTAAGGCAGTGGCTGTACCATGGCTCGCTTAATTTCACTGATTTGACACCATAAAATAACACCCTCCTTTTTGAATTGAAGTGTGATTGTGCTGAAATATCTTGTAACGTATAACTTCAGCCTAGATTCCCTCTCTGAGGATGTGTGATGGATACAACCATGTAAGAGCCTGATGGGAGACAGGGACTGCAGGAAGCTCTTTTAGAGGTGTTGTTTAATTCATAGACTGAAATTACAGCAGTCATGGGTTGTGGGTTACAGAGCCAAGCCTAAAGCTGTCAGCATCAGCTTAAAGGGTGCCTGAAGCTGCTTTAGTTCTGGCTACAATGCATTAAATAGTTTTCTTTACTGATTGTCTTAAAACATAACACTCAATCAGTATCACACACAATACCTTTACATTTACCTATAGCCTACCACAACTGTTATCCTTACTTTAATATGGTCAATATTATCCAATCACATGGAGTTAGTATGTGACATTTTAAACTTCAAGTTGTTTCTCTGTTTTTCTTGCAGTGGAAAATTCTTAGACCTTTTCCTGTAGTGTAAAAACATGTTTTTGTTTGCCTATGTTTTTCGCTTTATTTGGTAAAAACATGGGGTTTTTTGCCTATGGTTTTTAAACGACTCCTCCTTTGCTCTTAGCCATAAAAGTTTCCTTCCAACTCATCTTACCCTTTGTCCAGTGACAACTAACTCAGCAATCCCTAACTTAAACATTTCTTTATTCTTCTATATCAAAACTTGCTTTCATTTCTATTGAACCCTCTGCTAAGCATTCATATCTGTAGGACTTTCCTGTTAAATTTTCATCTTCCCCAACACAACCATACAGTCCAAGCTTGTAACTTCACTCCACAAACTGATTTTAGATACGAGCAAAGTGTGCAAAACTGGCCTGCTGCATTGTCCTAATCAGTTTAACTTCACTGTGGAAAATGAATTTATGATAATACACCAGAAAACCATTATGCATTTGACCTTATTAAGCTGGAGTAGAATCAAATTGTATACTATTGACCTTAACCTTGGCTCGCTGTGTAGATGAATGAAAATAATTGCACTAGTGAAAATAATCAAATGGCTGCACACAGCTCTGCAGATTGAATGGACCTTGGCTCAGTGCTATTAGGAATGATTTAGACTACAGAAATGGAGTTTTGTAATTAATGAAGAACAAGGACAGAAAAAAAATATTGTGCTCTACCAGCTGCCTTTAAGCAAAAGTGGATGGCTGCAATTGTGTTAGGAGGAAGTTGTTATAACGACTGAGATTGTTTTTAAAGGCTGAAACAGAAGAAATGCATGGCAGGGTGGAGATGGAAATCATGGCTAGAGACCTAGAACGAGGTGTGTTTGTAACCCAAATTAGACAAGTAACTAAGGAATCCCTAACTGTTACTCCAATTAAGAAAATGGAGCTACTGAGACTTGCAGCTTATGTGACTTTGGTGGAAATTTGTCTCAGGCACTGTAAAAAATAAACCAAAAAGCTGGAGAGATGCCTTCCCTGAGGTCAGTGAAAATATCCCAATCTTCATTTTGGACAAAAACCAATATTTGCAATTGATGCTGCTGGGCAGTGGAACAGTTTGTGGGTGTGTGTTTGTGGTCACACAGGAGGAAGGACATGCAGTCCTTCTTGTTCCAGAACCACTAAACCAGCAGCCCCAAGTCCCAGAAAATCTATTGCAGGGACTGGTATTTAAGTGGCACAGTCTCCTGAGGCCAATTGAGGCTTGATTTTAAACCTCTTATTTAACAAAAATAATATGTTGTGTGGTTGTTGGGTTTTTTCCTCCTCCAACTGATATTTTTTTCCTCCAGAAGGGATAAAGAGGTAAACCCTGCTTTGTCCTATTAATTCAATTAGTATTGGATTGATGCAATTGAGAACCAAATTTGTCCTGTGCTGCTTAAATTAAATGAGAGCTCCATCAGGCTGATTCTTCCATATTACAGTGCATCTTCATTACAACATCATTTAATTCCCTCAGAGATTTCAACCCTTTATTTCTGTTCTCATGCAGAGCATCACTGTGACACCACAGTCAGGTAGGGCATTTCACTCCTTCCTTCACTGAATTTGGCAACTCCAAAAGAAAAAAAAAAAATAGGGAAGGAAGGAAAAAAAATAGTTTGTGTCAACCTTGACGAACATTTCACGTTGTGGTTTAAAATTAATGCTGCAAGATTTCATGGACAGGATTTCATGACTAACACAAACCTGCTGGGAATTCTTTCTGTGGCAGGGCAGGGCTGTTCTGTGTTTGCTGCCCAGCTGTTATCATGAAAGGGGGACACAGGGGCTGCAGGGCCAAGGCACAGCTGGCCCCCTCTGCTGAAGTGGTTTCATGCCAAACACATGAAGTTTTAATTGTGAGCAGCCTGAAATATTTAAGCTGTTTGAATTTCCTCATTCTTGTACGGAAACAAGACAAAAGTTCTTTTGAAGTTTCATGATAGGAAGAATTTGACACCAACACAGTGCAGTTGTGGTGACTAATTAATTAGTCTGAGCTAGTAATTATGTTGTTGGGTTTTCTATTATTGTATTCTGTGCTTAGTGATACCTTAAGCCAAGAAGTGCAATTGCTCAGACATGGAAGAATAATCCTCCCCTGCTCCTTCCATGGATCTCTTTCAGTTCAAAGAGGCAGCTTGGGCACTGTGGGAATTGGCACCACTGCATGTGGGTGCTTCTTGGAAAGAGATCCACAGCTGGGAGTGTCACTCCAGCATCACTTCCAGTGCTTCTCTTGGATTTACCATCCAAGATCCCTTTCTGCACTTAAACACTCACAGCAGAGCTTTTACAGGCTTAGCTAAGCTCACAGCTCTTTTCATATCACAGCTGGCACCCTGATGCTGTGGTTAGCTCTGTAATAACTCTTTGTGGTTAGCAGAGACACCCACCAAGAGACAGCACCTGGGGTTCTGCCCTGTTGAGCCCTTTAGCTCTCCTGTTTGCCAAAACAGCTGAGACTCATGGGCCAGAAGTGGTGAAAAGAGAAGGTGACATCCTGGAGCTGACCAGAGACAAACCATGCATTCCACATCAACACACTCTTGTGGCTTGTGACCTGGGGGCAACAAGAAGCTTGGAAACCTTTTCTCCCCTTTCTAGAGAAATAACCAATCATTTGTGCATGTGTGCATGTGCACATACATACTTATGGACACACATGGACATGTAAATTCTCTTCTCCTGGTTGGCTTTGGGTGGTTACTGAGCCACTCACGAAGCCCCACTCTCTCAAGGGCTGAGGGCTTTCAGTCTGTCTGGATCAGACCCTGGAGGGAAATTAAATGAAAGAAAATCTTTGGTGCACAGATCATTGTAAATGCAGCAGGACTCTTGAGAAGTATTACTGAAGTTATGCACTCAGCTCCTTTCATGTGTTTGAACTCTCATCTTTGCAATTGCTCTGATTTTCAGAACTGATACCATCAGCTGAAAAGTGATTCTTCTTCACTTTTTCCCTCTTATGGCATGTTCTTAGTCTGAGAGAATGAATCAGTGCCTCCTGATGGAATGCAAAAACATGATGAGCAACAGGCAATTGCTGGAAAGAACAGATTAGCTTAGAGATGCAATCTAAAAATAAGAAAGAAAGAAATAAAAAATCCAGAAGCATGGATATACGTGTAAACTAACACTGACTTGTCTAATTCTGAACTAAAACTCCTGCAAGATGGAGATCTGCCACTGATCAACTAGCTAAGCTCAGTAACAATTCCGTTTTCTGTCCTTTGTTAAAGTAACATCAGGAAAAGTGTCCACACTGCAGACTGAGGGTGCTGTAGCCATACCTGGGGTTTAAATGAGCTGTCTTGGGTACTGGGAGTCCTTGCCAAGGTCAGGTTGGATTAATCCTCCTGATCTCCACTTTGCCATGGCTGTGCAGCTCTCATTAGCCAGACCAGCTCACATTGTATTAACCTGGGTATCTCCTACCCACACTGCTTTCCATATTGTAATATTTATATGAAAATCATTTTCAGCCAGCCAAGAACAACCCAATTTCTCAAGGTACAGTGCAGTCAAAATGTTTCCTGTCTTTCAAGTCCCATAACACCTCTCACCCACCTTAGGCCCAAGCTGCATGCAATAGTAAAAATAGCTGCATTTTTATCAGGTCTCCTCAGAAGTTGCTGCCTTATTAGTAGAGATTTAGTGCAGAGCTTTTTGTTTGATTGATTCTTTTCTGGATTTTTATTTTTCTTTATTTTCTGGACATTTTTTGGTGTTTGTGGTTTGGTGGGTTTTTTTGGTGGGTTTTTTGTGTGGGTTTGGGGTTTTTTTGGGGTTTGGGCTTGTCTCTGTTTTTTTGTGGGTTTTTGTTTATTGGTTTGTTTTGTGGGGGAGGTTGTTGGTTTTGTTGCTGTTATTTCTGTTTTTAGTTTTGGTTTTGGTTTTTTGGTGGGGGTTTTTTTGTTGATTTTTTTCTGATCATCATTTCACTATTTCAGGACTACTTGTCCCTCACAGCAGAACACCTCCTTCATTTCCCTTGTCCTCCAGGTCCTCTATAGATTGCAGGATTTGATAATCTCCCTCCCATCCTGCCTCACGACTTGCTCTACCTCTTGGATGTCCTTGGATGTCCAGTGTCACAGACAGGCTGCTTGACAACACCCTTGATTCATGTGGATGCGAGCATTTAAATTTGGAAAGGGAAAGAACAGCAGTGTTTAGAAGTTCACTCCTAGATATTGTTCACTGATTTTTCAACCTCATCACTCTCCACAGCTCCCTGAAAGTTGGCTGTGCTCAGCTGGGCTTGGGCTCTTTCTCCAGGCAGCACTGACAGAACCAGAGGACACAGCCTCAAGCTGTGCCAAGGGAAATACAGGCTGGATATCAGGGAAAAGTTTTTTACAGGAAGAATGATAAAGTACTGGAATGATCTGCCTGGAGAGGTGGTGGAGCCACCATCCCTGGATGTGTTTAAACAAAGCCTGGATGTGGCACTGGGTGCCAGGGTTTAGTTGAGGTGTCAGGGCTGGGTTGGACTCGATGATCCTGGAGATCTCTTCCAACCTAGAAATTCTGTGATACTGTGAAATGTTAAAAAGTTTGGCAGTGAACTGGTGAAATAAAAAGCAAATATCTCAGTGAGCATGAAACAATAAGATCAAGGAGGAAAATACCAGCAAAACCAGTAAATATTAACCATTAACATGTGTTAAAACAATATGGGTTTACCCTCATAAGAAACATTGCCACAGTGCCCAACCAACTGCAATCCCTCAGTCTAAAGAATCATTTCTGCACTGTGGCTTTTCTTGCAATAACACTGCCTGTATAACTGTCTGTGCAACTGGGGGATCAATTCCACCTGTGATCATTTGATGATTTCTTTATTCCACAAGGCCTTTATCTCTTAGGCTCTTTCTCCCAACAAAGAAGTGCTTTTTTTAGTGCTAATTAAGTAATTTTTCTTTTATTGCTATCAAACATTTTATTCTTCTTAGTTAAACAAAAATAGCAGCATCACTGGAAAAAGCTTTAAAATTGCCATCATCTCTTCTCCACCAAAGAGATTCAGAGGAGCAATTAATGACACACTTCTCTCTAATAAAAAAATTTGCTTTATAGTTTTATAGAAAACCTACCCAACGCAAAGCTGTGAAGCCCAATTGACTGGAGGAGGATAGAAATTAATCAGAGCACATGAATAAACATTTATAAGGGCTATGAGGAATGTCATACACATAACACTGCATAGGTTGAGCATCTGACTGGAAGAAGTCCTGAATAATCAGGATGTTCTTATTTCCTGACACAAGTCTTGATGCAACTTTCCTCCTTTTTTAGCTGGTTTTCTTTAAAATGAGTTCCAATCCTGTTATTTAGCTCCCAAATAATAACTTAAAGCCGCGTGAAGCTTGATAAGCACAATTCTCTGTGGCTTGAAGTCCATTCTTGATGACTCTGCCTGCAAGTTATGGTCTAGAGTTAGAGCCTTGCAGGTTGGAAGCCCAATTAGAGGGTTTCCTAAAGGGCTTGATGTGCTTGAGTGCCCCACAGTGTGAAAAGTCTGCTCGTTCCTGTGGTGCTAAACCCTTCAATGTGTTCTTCAGGGGGAGGAAGAACAACACAGCAAGGAAATGATGCTGACCTTCTGCCTGGCAGGCAGGCTCTGAGACAACAGGCTCAGTAGGAGAGCAGATCCTTGAGGTGAAGGAACACGTCCCTTAACAAGACTTTATATCTAAGTGCCCCCTCACAGTCATTATCCAGGAACAGATTTGTCAGCCTCTTCTTAAATTAAAACTCCATTTGCTGCATGGAGCTGTTTTGAGTCTTGCAGACCGCAATGTTTTGTCAAACCTCAAGGATTTGTAACACAAAAAATATGTTTGATAATGCCTTTCATTCAGTTTTCTTACATTTCATAACGCTGGCACAATAAGACACAGTAAAACATGATACATTGCTTGTTCCTGTACATTGCTGTGAAAGCAGAGTGCAATGAATATAAAAGACACTGAAAGCAAGATCATTGCAAAAAATCTCATAGTTGCTTATAGTTTTGGGTTTTTTCTGTAATGATTGATAGAAGTTTCACTTTTATTATCTAAATGTCTCAAAGACCTTTTCTCCTTCCCCCCTCCCATTTTTCTATTTCAAATTTTTGAGGGTTCTTCGTTTGAACAATGCCTGATGATCCGTGCTCCTTCAGGCCACCAGCTGTGGGTGTAGTGCCTTACACTTTTCCAGTGGGATCACTGGGAGGAATTTCTCACACTTCAATCTGTGCTGCTGCATTAGTACAGAAGAGACATAGTGCCAAAGAGAAGATTTTTTTTTTTAAATGAACACCCAATATAAAATACTTTTAGATCACAGTGCATTTGGGTCGTGTCTGCAAAGCTGGACTTGATTTGAATGTGTCACCTTCTGATAAAAACCTCCTTATTCTACTCATTATATTCCACTTGCAGCACAGGGTGCCCAGGATATCACCTCAGGCTGGGCAGTTTTGGAGAGGGCTTGTGTGATACCTCCTACTTTCCCATCGGCATTTCTTCCTTTTTATGGAGGACATTGCCACAGGAAGAACCTCTGGGTGCTTTGGGTTGTGGTTTTCTAACAGAGTTTCAGAATATCTTGATTCTGACTCTTAAAAATGAAATCTAATATATATTCAAATCAAAATGTTGCTTCTTTCTGCCCTCTGCCTGCTCATGAAGATCTGCTAGGGGGAGAAGTAACTTACCCCTAGAAAAGCCATCCTGATTTCAGGAGAACCGAGAGGTGAGGTATTTACAGAGCAGCTGCAGAGGGTTTTGGAAGAGGTCTCCCCATTTTGACTTCATGCAGAACTGAGATATTTCAGATGTAGTAGAGAAATCATTCTATAACCAAACACTCAATCCATCACACTCTCAGGAGAAGCACTGAGTTACATAGGTTGCATCCATTCCCCAAAATCTGGATGAAGAATGTACATTTCTGTGTTCCTTGGAAGGAAATGTTTTACTTCTAGAAGATCAATTACAAATATTTTTGACCCTTATGGTGACTTAGAGATGTTTTGGTTTTTTTTTTTTTTAAACACCACCCTCCCCAGTAGTAGAAAAATGACACCCTGGTCTCTGTGGTCACACAGGATCAATATTCACCAGGCACTGCATCAGAATTTAACATATTTAATTTAGTTAATTTAATTTAATTTAAAAAATGCATATTTTTTCAAATGCTGCATGTAAGTTGAATGTGCCAGCAGAATTGATTTAAGGCCACCTATCAGCACATAACCAGTTCACTTTTACATCCATGTGTAAGATATATCACACAGAGTTAGCTCTGATACATCACGAGGTGTGGAGTTTTTCTCAGGCTTGTTTTTCAGGAGCACAGCTGTCAGACCAACTAAAATGAAACTCTCCTTGGCATTTTAATCCCTCAGCTTTGCAGCCTGGCAATGAAGTGTTAACCTGCCTGGCTTAGCCTTGTGTTGCATCACTCATGCAAGGTTGAAGCAGGTTAGATTTACTCATTTCTACAGCCAATTACCACAGGTCTCATTCACACCCAGATTCCACTCACAGCCATTACATGGTTCATTTCAGAGCAGGCTGCATTTGTCTGGCTGTGTTTATGCTTTGTTTTGCCCATGGATAGGGAGAAATGTTGTTCTGCTGAGCACTTTCTCATCTTGTCCTCAGCAGATCCATATTCCTCCATAATTTATTTGAAACAAACGAGCAAACAAAGGCAACAAAACAAACAAACAACAGTCCCCAAACCCCCAAACCACAAAATAAAGTTTCTGGTGCTTTCAGAATACCTTGAGGAGTTGTTATCTCCAGCAGCAGAAGCTGTGGCATCCAGAGTCTGCTATTAATATGCATATGCCAAAACTTAAAGGGGAAAAATGCAAATGTTTGTCAAAGCTGTGCATTATTTCAAGATACTGTTCTGTCCTACCACTGGGAATAGAGAATTTGGATCTTCTCACCACCAAGAGAACCCCTTAGAACATCTTCCCTGGTCATGGATATGAACCTTCCCTGGAATGATATAGAATGATATGGACATTCCCTAGAATGATGGCTGGAGCATGGAATTTTCTTTCTGCAAGGCCTGGACTTTGCGTGGCAGACTTGGATGGAAGGGAGACACCTTCTGCAGTATTTTCTTTGGTATTGTTATTAATACAATGTAATTAACATAATATAATATAATATAATAAATATAATATAATATAATATAATATAATATAATATAATAATATAATATAATTTATATATATAATGTAATATAATATAATATATAGAATAGAATAATTAAATATTTTCTATAATATTCATTATCTGTAGAATAATATAATATATATTATAATATATTATAATATTATAATATATATTATAATATATCATAATATATATTATTATATTATATTATATTATATTATATTATAATTATTATATTATATTTATTGTATTATATTATATTTATTATGTTTGTTATATTTATTATTTTGAATTAGTTATATTATTAATATTTGGCATACCTAAACATCCCTCACCACTACCATGTGAGATGACACTCACAAAGCCATCTGTACATTTGTTATTTCAGCCCTCTGGATTATTTCTATTATTTCAGCCCTGGTGATGTAAGGGATGGGCCAAATCAAAGCAGTACAGCAGAACAGGATGGGTGTGCTCCCAGTGGAGTACCACAGCCAGGGCTGAAAAGTGAGTTTAGAGTCTTCATTATCACAGAAATGGAAGTCAAAGAATTATACTTCATTCTAGAAGTAGTCACGGATGCCTGGTGAGATAAGAGGAAAACTTTGGGATGCTTAAGTGGCAAAATGAAGATTTATTGGTCATATCATTGACATTTGACTTTTGAACATCTGAGGAGTTTAAACCAAGCTTAAAGAGTGTAGCCTTGATTATTTTGGGTTCGCCACTCCAGATCTCAGCCCTGCACTCCACTGCCAAGATTCTGCTGAGATTTTCTTGGGCATAAAGAATGTAAGACCAAATTCAAAAGAAATGTTTGAACAGAATCACTTTGAGACTTCTTCCATGAAATATTTTGTCTTTGTTTCAACCTAATGCCTGAGTTCTCTGCTGCCTTGATCCTCATTCCTCATGAGAAATGAATCAGATTCATTTGCAGTGTTGAGCACTTCCAAGAGATTTTATTACACATTTTTATGTGCAAGGGCCATTTTGAAGAATATATGTGCTCTCATGTTTAGTGCCACTTTAGTTTCTCTTCCTGGCAGTTACAACAATTATTTACCACAGTTTTCCAGACTGTGCTCAGAAAAGAGGCAATAAAAACAACAAGGTGAAATCCTGACTCCGTTAAATAGAAAAGAATTCTGCTACTGATTTCAGCAAAGCCTCTGTCCCCACAGCACACTTTTCTTTGATTTTTGTTAGAGTCAGAAGTGTTTCATGTGCAGTCAACTCATTCAAAAATCTAATTCTCTTTTGAGGTCCTTTTCATGAGAGGTTACAGTTCCTTAAAAAAAAAAATCAGGTTTTAAAAGCAAGTCAAAGTACACCCCAAAGTACAGCAGAAAAATCTTTTTTGTGTTAAACAGCTTTTGAAATACCTTAAATACTGCACTTTTCAAGGTAACAAATAGGAATTCAATACTCACTCCAAAGGGAATTTGACCAGTGCAGCCTTGGTAAGATTATTTATCTACAAATTCTTTGTGGCTACTCCATTGTCAGGGAAGTTTTGACTTTGCTGCACATCACTTTAAGCTGCATTGTACCTCAGAATCACTGACCTATTACCACAGGTGTTCCCAAAGAATGGATACAATCCCAAAGGGTGTCAGTCTCAACAGATATCACCAGCACACTCAATCCCTATAAAATAGCAAACAGCAAAGCAGTTCTACATGAGCAGAGAGAAGCTGCCCTCAAGAGAATAGTCATTAACCCAAAATAAAAAATATATTTGATATATATTTATATATATAGAAATTATGGTACCATGAGGAGGCACAGATCCAGAATTTTTGGTTTAGTTCAAGAAACTTAAATATTTTTATTTGAGTTATTCCAAAATCTCACCCCACTAGTCTTGCTTTTCTGAATTAATTTCAGATATTTTATCATCTTCTGAAAATACAGAAAAAATTCTCTTTAGGAAGTACACTTTCCACTAAATAATACTTAGGTGGAAAATTGTCACTAAGTCTTAGGGCATCTGACTCTGTGAATTGACTCACATGACTTAATTGATCTATCAGGAAAAGTTCATCTCCCCTGTTTAATTCAGTGCAGTCACTCCTTTACTGCTCAGTCTGTCAGGGTTCACATGCAGCCTACTCTCATCTGTGAGATTTCACGTTGCTAAATTTGAGTCATAAACATTAATTACTTTGTGTTTTAATAACCTTATGCTGTCAGAGTTGTGTAGGGATAGTTTCAGACACGATACAGGATGTGCATGAGATTTCTTTCTTTTCTCAGCCATCACCAAGTTGCTGGCAGGCAATAGTTTCAGATAATTTCCATCTAATGGTTTGATATCATATAAAGAACAAAGGGGGAAGTTGTAATGAATCATAAAAGACATTTCCATTATCCCAGAATAAACTGGATGCAGTTATTGAATGAGGCAGTTCAGTGTTATTGTATTCTGGAAAATTTCACTGAATCATAGTTAACAGTATCCTATGCCCACAACAAAGCACGAGTAGGAAAGGAGATTTACGAAGCAAAAGCAACAATAAAAACTCTGCACTTGCCAGATTTAAAAAATGCATTGGGATCAACATTGGTTACTAAAATAATTGCAGCCCTAGTCCATTTGATGGCATCTTATCTCTTATACAAGGAGAAAAAAGATAGAAATAACAATAGGAATAACTATGGTTTGTCACGGGTGACCAAATGTCTGATTTCTATGCTGGCATTAAAAGTGAATCCAGAGCTGTGACTTGTGGATTGCCCCCAATCTAAAAGCACTAACTCCTATAGCTGCAAGCACATTGTTAAAATCTGCCCTTTTGTCATACCTCCCATTTCCATTTTTCAGTTCTAATCCACAGGCTCATTGATTGTGCTTGTCTGTGGTAGGGACACTCCAATAAACAATGAGGAAAAAAATGCACTCCTAAAAAAATAAATAATCAGCTAGTGCAGGGCAGTGAGATGAATGCTTAAAAGGTTAAGACCATCAGTTTTCCAAGGGAGCAATTCTGTAAATATTACTTGGTCACTGAAGTCAACAGCACCATTCTAATGAGTAAAATTTTTGATCAAATCTCAGCTTTGAGCTTCCTATCAAAGGAATTTTCTTCCAGTCACTCAGTAACACTCATTATATTCATCACATTATTTTACAAGAACATAGAAATCAGCTCAGCTCAGATGAGCTCATGGTTATTAGACTGAGAGTGAGGCTTCTTGGTGAGGAAAATGTACTGATTTAGGAGAAGCAATAGAGAGAATTTGGGCAATATTTTTGCTAGGAAAGTGATGTTTTGTGTGTTGCTGTTGGCTTTGTTCTCTTATTACACTGAAACTTCCAAAATCTATACCTCAAGTTCTCCAAACATTTCACTCAACCCTGGCCAAGATTTCAAAAGACATCCTTTGACCTGTGCTGCCTTTAACCCTTCTGGCTGCAAACAGAGCAGCACAGGGGGCAGGAAAAGGGATTTTTTCATGGCTGTGTCTGCTTTCTTCTCCCCTTGAGGTGCCACCTCCCTGAGACCAAAACTTGCAGGAAGATGCTGTAGGAATGGGGTAAAAAGCTGGCCTGACATTTCTTCTAAGTGCAGCCAACAAGCAATTTGTAAGTTCCCATGTGAAGCTGTTTTGAGAGTGAGAAGTTCCTTTAACACAGGGTGAAAAATAAATGCATCTGTAATAAATAAAACGGGATTTGTCCCATGAGAATCAGTCAAGAAAATATGTAAACAATCCGAGAATAGAGAGATTTAACAAAAAACTAAAATACCTTTTACTAACCATAAAGAAACTAACAAGAAAGCTATTAACAAATTAAAAATTGTAAAAACTGTATAAAAACCAGCATGCAGCCATAATAAAGGAGCCTTCTGAACCTTTATAGTGCCACTCTATGTGTTGTGACTGTCCCAAAAACAAGATGCCATGCTTTCCTTCCATCCACACTACTATAAAGACTTTATATGTGCTGTAAAGTCACATCACTCTTCATTCTATTTTAAACCCTGAATGTTATTTTCTAGCCTGAGAAAAAAATAAAAAAAAAAGAAAATTATTCTGATTTTTCTTCTTCTGGAAAGATGAGATGGATCTCAAATACTTTACTGCCTTTTAAGTGCTTATAAAAGCATAACTACAAAATAATATTTTATGATATGCTGAGCATTATTTTCCTTCCATATACTGCTCTTGCTGACTTGGGCAAAAAAGTTATGCAGGCCATGAATGGGAATGATCATGGAATGTGGGAAAAGTGAAGGATTGGCTCTTGCTTGTCATTACCTGGTGTTCAGTTGTGTCCCAGAAGTTCTGAAGTTTGCTGTGGTAGGAGAACTCACAGTCCCATCAGCAGTTCAGGAAGTGTGGCCAAAAAGTTTACATTGAAGGCATTGTAAAATTATCTCAGAACCCTGGTATCAGATGATGACAGGTCTTACCCAGTGTAATCGTTTTTATCTTTCTTTGCTCTGTTGCACAAAATATCTGGAAAAAAAAAAAAAACAGATGAAAAATCCATAGAGGTCTTTTTATTGACTGATAAAGTGCTATTCATGCAAATGAGACTAATATTACTGAAATGGCTCACCTGTAATTGGGCAACCTAATTTTCAAACCAGTATAATCTTAAAAATCCCAGTGATACAAAAAATAGAAAATTCATTCTTGCAAAGAATGAGGGAGAAAAATCACCGTACACAGAGCTGTTTGGAATTACAGGTTTGACATGGAAGGTACTGTGCTTACTATGAAGAAAACATCTTTTTTAATTCATGGCCATCTCGTAGGAAAGCTAAGGATGTGAAAGGATATGATAAAAACTTTATCTCCCTCTTTCTGAAGCCTGTATTGATTTGGATTGGATCCTGTGTATGTTGCACGATAAGCAGATTTGTATTTATTCTTTTGTACACTATGCAAAGCATCAGAATTCCAAATCAGGTGTGCTTAAGCTTTATGGGTCTGGTCTTACAGGAGTGCAGCAGCCACGCTAAGCCTTTTACTGGAGAGAATTGTTACCAGGAGAAGATCCATTACATTTTTATAGAGAGAAATCATAAGCCCATACTTCACACTTCTGTGCAGGCATTAACAATAAACTAGATAGGAAATCATTCAAAATGACATGAAGGAAAATAATTTTATGATCACTAGAGGACCTTGAAGAGACTGAGAGTTGCACTTGTAAAAATTACAATGAGAATACATCCTTTACGAATGTCTTGTAAAAGGAAAAATTTATTATCATTGTTATATGTTGAGGATTTCGTTTTCCTGTGATTTTTAGCAGCTCTGCTCCTAGTGGAAGTTTTTTTTTATTATTATTTTTTTTGATCTTTGACAAAATGATAGATCATTTTCACATTTTTGACAAGAACAGAGGAATGAATGGGAGAATAAAAATGGTGAAATAGCTGTTTATTGATAACAAATCTCATATTTACATCCCAATTCAGTAACCAATGAAAGAGAGGACATGTTTACATAGACAGCTATCATCCATTTTTTACAAAACCCAACAGCTGTTCAGTACTACACACTTTTAGTCAGGGCCAGGAAATAAGTGTTTTGATTGGAACTGCCAAATGTCTTCAGTTAATCCAAATATGCATATCTGAGATTTAATATGGCAGAAGTTTAACTTCTCTTTGTGCTAAAAATTAAAAATTATGTTCACAGCTTCAAGAGGGTCGAACTATGACCCTGTATCTCAGCTGAGGTGACACACAGCTTTGGGGCTACCTCATGGACAGCTTCCACCTTACTCTTTGACCTGTCCTGGCCCCTTTTTTATGAGACATTCACAGAAGAAAATTTAATATCTGCATCTGCAAAGAGCAGGAGACTTCTCACGAGAGAAGGAAAACAGTTGTCTTTGTACTCATTTATTTATATGAATATACATCAATATGCTTCTCTGTCTGAGTGCACGTTGCCCTTTATTGTCAAAGGGAACTCCTCAGGAGAATTTGCCCTTTGGTGTCAGTTGTGCTTTTCCAACCACAACCCCAGCAGGAGCATAAAAGCACTCAGGTATAGGACTCTAATTTCTTTTAATTTTCAGTGAGTACTCAGAAAATTGTTTATTTTCATGTCTACCTGTCTCTTGCCTACCTAATTTAGTTATTATGGGTGAGTTTCAGAGTGGAAATTCTAACTTTGGGCTTGGGTGAGAAGCTAACTGCCTCGGTTTGGAAACATGAAAGGAATTGCAGCTTTGGCTGCCATATACAATTTACATTTACTGTGTAAAATGCCATTTACATTTACTATGTAAATACCTATAGTATCCTCTTTGTAGCTGGTTAACACCAGGGATCCAGGGGTTCTGCTGTCTCACACAATAATTTATCTGCCCTCAATTTAACCTCCCCACACTCCAAGCTGGGCCTGCTGAAGTCAATAGCACTAAAGTCAATAGCTGCACTGAGCTGCAGCGGGGTCAGCAGCAGTGTGCTTCTGGAAAAGTGGCACAATCTCCAGAAGAATCTGTCCCAGCAGCTCCAACTGTCAGCTGTCTCTTTTCTTTCATCTCCTTCCAGTGACAATGGCTGTGGGAGACTCCAGGGAAAAGTCATCCAGCACAGACAGGGGGAAAGGAAACCTCAAGGACAAATGTTGCAGTCAGGCTTATAAATCTCTGCTGAGACAGGTAAATAGGATGTTCTACCAGAGAGGTGACCCTAAGTGAGTAATGAAACTTCTTTCAGGCTAAGCAGGCAGTGTGTATCAGTTAATTAATGTATAATGGAATTTTCAGTTGGGCTTTTATAAATATGCAGGGCTCTTCCTTCCACTCCTTACACCAAGATACCCTTTGGAGCAACTTTTTTTTTTAAATTACAGTGATTTGAGACTGCAAAACTAAAAGAACAAAACACAGAAAATAGGAACACACAAATCTGAGGACAGATTCTTATGCAAGTAATATTCTGACAGAGTTTATCCATCTTGAGATTTGTACGTGCATCTCCTCCTCCTCCCCTAACTCTGACATCTTTAACACATTTCTCCAGATATTTGGGGATGCTGGTGCTGTTTTTAAGGGGTGAAAGACTTGAAGGGGGAAGGTTTTTCATGAATTTTTTTATGGTGACCCAAATGCTGTGAGCAAACTCCAGTGCTGGCAATGGATGAAGCCACTTCCCTTAGTGGAGTCAAAGTATCTGATGGTCTGAGCTTATCTAACAAGAGGCACAAAGATCATAACCTCTCTGATATTCCAACCTTTAATAGAATTTCCCATTCCTATACATTGTGAGCATTAGCAAATTTTGTTGTCTATTACCAAATTTTAAATTACTGTTAAGCAGGATAGATTTTAACCATGAAAAGTATTAGGAGAAAAATTGCTTTACAATAATTTCCATCACATAAAGAGAAGTATGTATGAAACTTTCAGAAGTCTATTCTCTGTGTGCAATTAAATTATTTATGTGGTGTATAATTAATATGTTCGGTGATTTTGGTAAAGAGGCTTAGCTTTTAATCCTTCTCTAAAGATAAGAGATCACAGGAATGAAATGCAAATTGGAGGTCTTATTTTATGTTTGTATAATAATATCAAGCACTTTTCACTGTGGATGATTCTCAGGAAAAAAAAATAAAAAAGCAAAGACAAACTAAGAAATTCAGAAATCCCCACAGGCTAATGATTACATTATCAATGCAAGCAAATTCCCCAGCACAATGCTGAAAGGCTCAGGCACAACAGCAGTTCAGTTCTGTCTGAATCCACAGTGCAGCAGATCAGCTGCCAAAATACCTTCGTTCCCCACAGGTAATTTGGATATCTGGTAGGTGTAGCAACTAAATGCTCTAAATGCATTTATTTGAGGAAAAATCTTCCCCATTTCAGAGGCCACAGAGGCTGTAAATACTGCTGAACTGCCAGTTTTGTTACAAGAAGCTGGACAGACAGACAGACAGACAGACTGCAGAGCTCTCATAGCCTTTGGCATCACGACCTGCAGGTGAAGATAAAATGTCATGATTAATTTACAGAGCGTGGGGAGCTATTGGCTGTCATAGCAGGACACAAAATAAATTGACTCCAATTGTCAGAAGAGAAAGAAATGAAGGCTTTATTTACAATTTCCTTAGTTTCTTTTATAGCATGCTGCACTAAAAAGGGACCCTATTGTTCCATAGGATTGACACCTCTCTCCATTGGTTAAGTAAGAGAAATAGGAAACAAAAAACCTGGGAGAGGTTTTGTTATGGGAAAAAGGTACTGTTTACTTAAAAATGTTTTGAGAAAGGCAGAAAGATGTTTTGGGAAGAGAAACTGTTGGCAGCTTTCCCTTGGGAAAGGAGTTAGCAATGGTTAGCAAGCTGAAATTCTGTCAGGCTCAGAAATATCAAGCCCACAATCAGCCATACACTCAGAAATGGGATTAAAAATGCCAATGACAGAGGAAATCCTGAGATGAGGGGTGAGGGATGGGTGCATTTCCACTGACAGGGGTGCTGGAGGTGTAGGGGGTGTGGAAATGTCCAGCAGAGCTGTACATGCACGTCCCTGGGGTGTTCACACTGCCACTGCTGCAGCTCAGTTTGGTTTGGGTACAGAACCCCAGGTTATTTGGACAGGTGAACTCTGGAGCTCCCAGCAAATTTGAGTGTTGCCCATCTTTGAAATGTTTTCTGTTATTAGTGAAGGTGGCAGTCAACAGTGTTTGTGTGCAAACCCTCCATGAGTTTGAGTTTGTTAAATTTGTTTTTCCCGTGACAATTCTAGCCTGAGGAAGGCTGAGCAAGACACATTGTATGTATTTGTTAATTACAGATCCAAACCAACAGTAGGTTTTCCCCTTAACTTCTGCATACCCTGAAAAACATTGTGGCCTGTTCTGTATTACTGTGAGAATCCTCAATATTAGCAAATCTATTTGGTGTAAGTTTCTGGAAATAAATGTATTTGGCATATTAGCACAGCAGCCGAGTTCTGAATGGCCCTGCTGAGCTCATATCTCACATGTTAAAACATCCCTCATTTGATTTGTTTCAACCCTTATTCTATCAATCTGTGATCAGTCACTTGGTGGCTGTAAGCCACTAATTAAGACACAATGGAATAAAGCAAGGAGTTTGATAGCTGAAGTTATAGCAAACAAGATTCAGGCACATGATAGAAGGTTTATTCGGTTTGAGTTAAGCTGTAAATTATTAATTTTTCTACTGCCTAAAATATGTAACTGCAGGAGTAAGTGTATCTACATAAAATCAGAAATTCTCAACAAAGCAGCATAAAATTGTTGGGAAAAATAAAGGTATGAATTATATGGAAAGACTTCACATGAAATAATATTCTATTATCTAAAAATAATCTGTACCAAAGAAGAATTTGTTCTACAATATATAAGTGAAAAGTTGCCATATTTTGTCATTATAGAGAACACAGTTCCCCTGAGAGCTTGAATGAGGAAAAAAAAATAAAAACAAACAGGCAACTGTCCACATTTTCCAGTTTGTCTGAAAGAGGTTGAAATCTTTTTTTGTTTCATTTGAAAAGATTTTACATCCCCTGTGTTTACTTTGAGGTTGAGACTCAAAGTTCAGAATACAAAGGAAATCTAAATATTGGACTGGAAATATTTATTCATTTCAGATCAAAACACAATGGATTTTACCCAGTGCTTTTGCTCAGGCTTGTTGATATTATTCTTCAGGATCTAGTAAATGCCATAACTTTCTACAAAATGAATCTCACTCAATTGTTAAAAAGACTTGTTTAATGAGTAGCTGCATTAAATTAACTTTGGAGAATGTCCCAGCCATGTCATTTTCTTTCATTAGTTCAGCCTTTATAAAAACCTCAAGCATCATACTCTGAAAAACTGTTGTGAAATTAAAGTTTTGTCAATGATTCTGAAAATCAGAGAGATAGAAATTATAAATCCAGCCTTGTCAGCGCCATTGCTGTTGGAGTAGAGTATATCCTGTTTTAAACCCAGTGAGAGACCTTGTTCCAACAAATTATATTTTATTTTGCCCATTCACACGTTGCAAATAACTCTACATCTTTCAGGGAGGCACAGCAGTAAAAAGCTGCACATTTCTGTTGAATTTCTGCCCTGTGCAGACCCAAACCCATCATTTTTATCCCCTCTCTTCACCTCCCCACCCGGGCAAGGCTGCCAGGTTTGTGGCTCTTTCCAAGTGGAAGGAACCAAGTATCTGCTGTTTGAGATGACAGCGACTTGTGCCTGGTCCATTATCACATCACAAATTGGGATTTCCTCAGGGTGCCAGGAGGAAGCCAATCACGATGAGAGCTGGTTTATTTCCATGGCTTTGGACAGCTGATGTAAGAAACAAGCTTCACTTATGTAAGAGTAATTCTGGACAGCAAAAACCCACAGAAAAATTAATGTAAGGCGTTCTTTTTATAACATGTGTCACTCAAATCTTAGCACAAAGGACCATTTTAAAAATTGACAGCCTTCAAACCAAGTGAGCTGTGATTGATAGTAGATTTTTAAATATAGATTTTTAAATAAATATGTATGGACGTGGTGCTTAGGGACATATTTTAGTGATGGACTGAGCTGTGCTGGGTTAATGGTTGGATTTGAAACCCTCAAAGGCTTCTTCCAGTCTAAACAATTCTATGATACTAAAATATTTTTCTTGTCCTTGTACGCTTACAGAATGGTAATTTCACCCAAATATATTTCCTACTGTTTGTTTTAAGATATCACAAATGAAAACCAGGCAGTTTTTATCACTTCCTCCTTCTTATCCACTACACTGCATATTGGTTACCGTGTCAAGAAGCACAAGATTTGTTTAACATAATTAGTTCTTCACAGAGCTCAGCTGTTGTTATCACCCAATTATCCCCCAGCTCCTTTGAAATCAATTGTTAAGAAACCAGGCTTCCCTGATAGCAAAGAGTTTTAATTTTATTAAGGAAGTTTTACCAGATGTTTCTATAAGAGCACATAGGGGGATATTATGGAAAATGTACGTCGCATTACAGGATTCAGCCTTTTGGAAAGATTGTCTCTCTTAAAATTTGCATTATGCAGAACTGCATCACTGTGTACAAAGAATGATAAAACAAGTCAATTGTTGTGGCAATTTAATGTGGGTTTAATTTTTATGTTTTATTTTTAGAACTCCTGTTAGTACATTTGATTTTAACAGGTGTTAATGCACCAGGCTTTCAGCAAAACAAAGTAGAGAGGGAAAATTTTGCTCCTTTTATGGGATTGCTGAAGTCTTCTCATTTAAGATGTTGCATATTTTAGTCAATTAAAATGATCATCAGTTTGTTACAAAACAATTCTCATCTGTGACATAAAGCCAAAGGTTTGGTGAACACATGAGAATTGTATGTGAGAAATTTCCCTAAAAAAAAAAAAAATTTGGAATTGAGAAATTTCTGAATTGAGAAATTTCTGCTCATGGAATTGAGAATTTTATTGCTTGTATTTAGGAGGACTCAGTCTTGCTTTCACCTGGACTCTTCTGAAATTCCCATTGAGTTCCCAGGCAGCAGGAGTTGGGGCTTTAGTGTGTTAGGGCAGAGAGATGAATTTCTCATTTCAATTCTCATTTCAATTTCAACAGGCTCCTCCCACCACATTTTGATCATTTGTGATATTCCAGCAGAGGTGTCTTCACATGCCTGGCAGCACTATAAAGACCACAAATAATGGTCTACATTTCTTTAAATGTGTAGTTTTTTGGTTTTTTTTTGGGTTTTTTTTGTTTTGTTTTGGTTTGGTTTGGTTTTTTGGTTTTTTTTTTTTTTTTTTGTCTTCTCTCACATAAAGACCACAAATAATGGTGGACATTTCTTTAAATGTGTAGGGGTTTTTTTTTCTTCTTCTCTCATTATACATCTTAAAAAAGTTTTTTTGCTTACTGCAGGGAAATAATACAGTGTTCACCAAGTCCTGCATCTCTTGTCATCTGCACACTTATTGATGTGCCTCTATTTAGGCTCAAGGACATTTTCACACTGTGTCCAAATGCCTTTCTGGTGGCTGATTACATTGGCATTTTCCTCTTCCGTTCCTGGCGTGGTTTCAGAGTATGTTTTGCAAGGATAAGTGAAGTGTCAGTGGAGTTAAATGAAAAGAAACACAAGAAATGAACTGTTCAGCTTTGGCTTCATGGTCATCCAGTTAAGCATTAAGATGCACATGTTGTCTGGAATATTACAGAACAGCTGATCTAAAGTGATGCAAACAAGTCTTGTGGTTTGACAGGTACAGCACTGAATTATTTTTATCTTCTGTTTCTAATTTTGCAACAGTTCTACATTTCTTTTATGGTAACCTACATCATAAAAACAAGGCACATAGAAGGTATAGAAATTACTTGGAAGCACCTGATTGCTTAAATTATCTTGCCAAGTTAGAATTATCTTCTAGACTAAATTCAGTTGCCAAGATGTAATTATTTCATGTGATCTTTCTTTGGTTGAATTCAATCTCTTCTCCGTGGTATCCAATGCTAGGATGCACAAGAATGGTTCAAAGCTGTGCCAGGGCAGCTTCAGACTGGACATTGGGAAGCATTTCTGTGCTGATGCCTTGGAAGGCTGACCTGGAACAGAGACTGGTCAGAGCTAGAAAATAAAATAGAGATTTATTGAAAGGCCTTTAGGGTACACCTTGGGCAGGACAGGGCCTGGCCAGGGCTACACCCAAGGTGGACCCAAAATGGGCACAAAATGGACACAAAATGGACACAAAATGGACACAAAATGGTCACCAGGTCTCACTTTGATAAGTTTTGGTCCATTTGCATCTTGGGGTTTCATTGTCCAATCCCAGCTCCAGGCTGTGAGCTCCCATCCTTCTTGTTCCTCCCTCCAGCCACCCTTGTTTGTGCTGTTGGGCTGAAAGTTGTCCTTGGTGTGCAGCAGGACAAGGATTTGTTTTGTGTCCCTGCTGTGTGCAGAGAGCTCAGTGACCCTGACTGTGAGCTCAGAGCTGCACCCCTGGGCACCACAGAACCTGAAATACAGGAAAATTAAAACTTAAAGCATCACCACAGAGAGGGTGGTGTCTGAACACTGGAACAGTTTCCTAGAGAAGCGGTTGATGCCCCAAGACATTTGGACAATGCCCTTAACAAAATGCTCCAGCTGCTGGTCAGCCCCAGACTGGTCAGGCAGATGGACAAGATGGTTGTTGCAAATCCCTTCCAAATAGTCTGTCCTGTTCTATTCTAATGACATTTTTAATTCACTCTTAAAAAAAAAAATTCTCAGTTTCTGTATTTGGATAAAAATTTCCGAATCTGGAAATATAGAACAGCCTTTCTGTATTTAGGTTTTGGTCTTGCTAAAAATAGTTGGTTTTGTGTGGTGTGGTATTTTTACTCTTTATAATCTCATTTTGCTATTAACACTGAAGACTTCTTTCAAGGGCTCTTCTTAGGAAGAGATTTGAACATCCAAATGATGCATCTGATTTTGGGCAAGCAGACCATTATCCCATTTCTTTTGAATCATGGCTAAGAGTCAGCCTGGATCAAGCACTAAACTCACATAATAGTCAACCCATCCATATTCAGACAAATCCTGTGGGTTTTCAAGCACTTTTGAAGAGGATATGAAAATCATTACATTAGGAAAGTGGTAGTTATTGCTGCTGCTCTCACTCTGGATTTATGCCTCAATAGCAATTCTGTGCAACTTTCTTTCATTGTTTAAATCCTAGAGGAAAAGGCTGTTTATGTTTCTTTCTCCAACATGAAGATGGACAAATGATAATGTGCTTTGCTGGTTTTAGCCACAGCAACTGAAGATTCATGGCTGTGCACACCGAGCATAAGTACTCAACTAAAACTACATAAATAAAACTGCGCAAATAAAACTTCACAAATAAAACTACATAAATAAAAAGAAATGGAAATTACTTTCCACAGAAGCTAAATCCATCCCCAGAATACATCCATGGCTGAGGGGGAAATAGAAATATGTATTGATATTTTACAATGAGAATAATAACAGAAAAGCAGTAATATATTGGGGTTTTTAATGTGAAAAAGCTGGTTCCATAGGAACAAACCTTTTTTTGTTTTAGTTTAGTTTGGTTTTTTGATCAAGAATATGCATAGCTAGGTAACTCAGTTCTTGTGAGAGAAAGAGGGAAATAGGACATTATGGCTTGGAAAGGGTTTGCAGACAGGAAAACCTTTATTTGCTCAGTGGCAATTGCTGTGTTTGCTGTTCACGGTGCTTTCAGCACCACCCCAGTGATCCAGCAGTGCCCATCATGGAAAGGTGTCAATGAAACCATGTCAGATCTGTCCAGCCTCAGAGAGCTGTGTCAGGCCCCTGGGAGAACCAACAGGCTGAGATTTTAAAAAAATCTCTTTTAAAACAACAACAATTTTTTGTTTTAAACCAACAAATTCTATCTGTTTAATTGTAAGTTGGATGCACCATGCACAGGGCTCTTGTGTGCACACCAAACACCACAGGTGCCATTTTGCCAATCTAACCACTGCATCCAGGGACTGCCCTGCTACATCTGTTTTTTCTCCTTCCTCTTTTTCTCACCCATTCCTAATACATCAGTGTGGTTGTCTGCTACCTCACAAGTGCAAAGTGAATTTTCTGCAGTGAAGCTCCTGGGTTTTATCTGTGATAGCATTGCCTGTTACATAATTGCTCCAATTATTGGCGTTGTCTTTGAAAAGAAGTGTGGTTTTTATTTTCAAATGTGAGCTGTTTTATGGAGCTGGTTTAGCCTAAGCATGATTCCTTGCTTAAAAAAAAAAAAAAAAGGTTGGGAAAATTGTGAATACTAGATAAAGGAATTGAAAATATGGGCTCAAGCAAGCATTCAAAATTAAATCAAATTAACCCAGACAGAGCGAGTCTATATGAAAGGCTGCATAAAGGAATGCCATTAATTTTCACATTTTTATGAAATTCTCCATTATTTTCCTATTTTAAAAAGGGTACAGTCATTTTTCCAAATATGAAGACCCCTATCTAATGGGTCTAGTTCCCTATGAAGAGTGTTTATGCTTCTATTAATGTAAAAATTACAACAGGGTGGTAATTCTCAGAAACTCCAGGGATGGGGTGATTGTGATGTGATGTTTCAGCTGTAAAGCCATCACTTAACCTTGATGCTACAAATACCACCTGAAAACCACCTACTACTTGTCAGGACAGCAGCATTTGCTCAGGACAGCTGAGGAGGAACAAAGTTGTTAATTTTTTTCACATTAAACTGTCAATTTTTTCCTCCTCTCCTGTTGCAAGCCATGGTTGTTCTCAGTGGTTCATTTTCTGACACTGGTCTCTGGGGAAATGTTCTGTGCAGGACCTGACAGAGCACAGGTTCAGGGGCAAAGGGAAATAATCGGTGCAGCAACTTGATGCAGCAGCAATTATAAATATTTTAATTATAACTGAGGTTGAGATGTGATATCCAACCTACAATGACTTCTTTAGCAAGAATAATGCTGGGAAAAGACACAAAGGTAAGATAATATTGATATGAGATTTTAGATAAAAATACTTCCTAAGCATCCTGGGGAAAGAGGAAATTTCCATCAGGGATTTGAAGAACCCATAATGCTTGCCTTGGGTGAGAAATCCTCGTGCTCTATGAGTTTCTACCTTCCTCACATTTTGGACTAGACCTTCCCAGCTCAGGGTACCACAAATTCTCCTCCCAGGTGAGCACCCCTGGGTGCTGCTGCAATGGGTGGGGCCCAGAGCTCCTACAGCAGATAAAGTTTGAGTCTAAAAGCCAATCCCTGGGCAGTATTACAGAGAGCTCATCTAAATGGAACAAGGTCACTGGGATGGTCGGGTAGCTTGGGCTACGATTTTAATCCAACAATTTGAAGCCCATCTCTTCAAGGACCTCAAAAGCAGCATCAGTTTCCTTCAGCCTGGGAGGTTTCCTTCAGCCTGTGAGGTTTCCTTTCAGAATAAAAAGAAATTAAAACACAAATGAGATCTACTTGAGGTGCTTTGCAGCCAGGGGTGATGGCAGCCCAGGCCAGGTCACCCTCTGGATCCCCTTTGAGCTTTGTAACCATAATTGTTCCCAAGGTGGGATCTGGGGTGACAATGTCAGACCCCAATCACTGCTGACACCATTTATCCCCTAAGCAACAAACACTCAGTTCAGGCCTTGTGGGTGTTGTCAGACAGAAAAATGCTCAAGGAAATGTGACAATTAGCAAGGTCCAAATGCCACAAGCTAAATAAGAAGGGCCAGATTTAGGTAGGATTTGTGTAGCTCTCAAATAACTTTGCATTACCCCTCCTGAGTTGTGGGAAATGGGTTTGTACAGATTCTCAAAGCCTGACAAAAGGCTCACATAATGTGTATCTGTGTGCAAACTCTGAGGTAAGAAATGCTGACTTAGAAATGCCATGGGATATGATGGACATTGTCAGGAGAGAAATGGAACTGGAAACAAGTTTCAAAGGATGGCCTTGCAATAAGGCAGATACTTTGGAAAATAGAACTATGAAAAGTGCATTGTAATACGACCCATGTGAGGTATTTTAATAGGTGATTGGCTTTAGGGCATTAACAGCATTGTGTGGCAAAAGCTGATAGGCCAAAAAAAACGTTTATAATGTATTGAATTAAGAAATAGTTTGTTCTGATTGTGATGGTGTGAATTGTAACATCTGCACCGTCTCACCCTTCTCATGAGACTGAAAATGGAATAAAAGTTTTTAAAACCTCTCAGTTGCCCCATCTCTGGGTCAGAAAAGGGCATAATCCAACACTGAGTTGGTATTGCCTACAAGGTAATTTAACTCACTGTCTTGTCTTCCTGTTGATAAAAAAATAATCTCTTCCTCTGAGACACCTAAGGGATGATCTGCTGAAATACATGCCTAAATAATTATCTGTCTAGGAGACTCTTTTGTGTGGTGAGTCATCACTCACTGTCACCATAAAGGGCTTGTTCTAATTTTGAGACCCTCATTAGAATTAAAATATCAAAGTACATGCCTCTGACAGCTAGTCCACCAGAACTGCAGCAGGAATTCTGTGCAGCAAGGAGCAAACAAGGAGTGCTCTGAAGCCACAAGTTAGAATACACAACATTTTCAGCACAGAGTCAGAGTTCAAGGCACGGAACATTTGAATTCCACCTGCTTGGAGGAATTTTCTCCTGCTAATTGTCTGTAAGCAGAAGAGAAAAATGTTGAGAAAAGCAAAGATGCAAAATATTGTACTCCAGTGAAAACTTCCACAGGATCTCCAGGGAAGGAATAGAATGTTATCTACTAGATATAAAAAAACCAATATTTTTTTCTTTTTTATTATTATTTTTGTGGGAGAGAGGGTCAGTTTGGGATTACAGGGGCTCTTATAGGATACTTTCCTCTTATGCAGACTAGCATGGAAGAAAAAATTTGGAAAACAATCTAACAAGAACGTTGAGTGATTCCAAGCTCCAAGCTGGAGTCAGGTTCTCATACTCTTTCTTCCAACCATTTGCATTTCATTTCTTTTAGGAGACACAAATGTAGCAGGCTAAATTTTTTTAAAACACATCCCTTGCCACAAGCTAAAACAGAGCTCAGTGTGACACTGGACTCCAGAAGTCAAAGTTGGAGCAGAGTGGGAGGAAGCAAACTACAAAGTCTGGAGGAGCTGGAATCTCCACAGGAAAAAAAAAAAAACTCCTCTTTGGCCTAATCTCAGCCATCAGGGAGCAATGCTTGGCTAGAAGGATTTGTTTAAACCACACATCAGAACAGTTCTTTGAAAAAAATTTGACTTTTGACTCCAAAAACCCCATTGAACTGGAAATGGATGCTGAAAAGCTTCCAGAGCACAGACCTCAGCCTGTGGATGAGAATAGGGTTAACTTAATAGACTTAAAGGCAGGGCTGCTCCTCAGAATATTGAGGGGAATGCAGAGGAAGTTTAGGGTACAGCTGAAGGTGTTTGCTCCAGGAAATCGAGATTTGGCATTGCACCCTGGAAACAATTGTCATTCCTGACAGATCTGCCCAAACCCTCTGCAGGGAGCTCCTGCCTGGCTGAGCTGGGTTTGACCTGCTCAGGAATCCCTGAGTACCACTGGGAGCTGGCAGGAGCACCCCTAGGGATCACAAGTTTTTGGTTTTTATAAGAGATCTAGCTCTGTAGTGGCTGATCTTTTGTGTCAACTGCCCCAAATGTAGCAGAAAATACTTTATTCTATGAATAAAGTATATATACATATACATATAAAGTATATCTATAAATTATCTATACATATATATACATATACACACATATATAATGTATTTGCCTGTTATATTATAATGCAGTCAGGATTAGATACTTTTTAAAGGGTTCTTTTGCTCCTTGTTGCAAAAATTAGGCTTAATTTTAAAATTAAGCCTAATTTTTGCAATTAATTACTTAGATTAATTAAAATCAATTACTGTGGCCCATCAGATTCTGTGTTACTGCTTTAAACAAAACTGCTATAGCAATGGTTCTAAGTTTGTCTTGTCTCAAAGCATTTGATTCAATGGGCACATGAGTTCACCAGTGTTTTGAGTCATTTTATGATATTTCCTTTGCTGGGTCCTGAGGAGACTTCTGTAATATCTATATCTTATATAAAAAAAAAAAAAAAAAATCCCAAAATATTTTTCTTCCAACCCAGACTAATGTGACATCCAGCTACCTCTGACTGTTATCAAACTGTGCAAGTTGCCAGCTCTGCTGAAAGTTTTGTGAGGTTTCAGCAACTTTTGAGTCAGCCTGTAGCATTTGTGGTTTTATGTGGAAATTGTGCCCAATCAACAATGAATGTGAATGCACAGCTTTGGGAAAAATGTGGATATGTAAATGTATCTGCATTGACACTAAAAAAAAGTCCCCTTTAGCTCCTTAGAGGGTGAAATACAGCCAAAATACAGAGCTATGAAAATGATGAGAAATTAGATTTTATCTGAATAAATTAAGGATGATGATAAATATTTTTTTCCGTGCTCTACAGCTGGGTTCATTTTCTCCTGTGCTAGTTCACTGCAGTGGCAAGCAGAGTGCCATCTCGTGGATAAAGACTCAGAATAAAGCCTGGCCCTGTCTTTTCTCCACTGGTTGGAGGAAAATCAATTGTGGTTACAAATATGACCAGTGCAGAAACATTGGTGATTTTTGACACTGCTTCCCTCCTGATACACAGCAAAAATCCTACTGGGAATGTGCCAGACAGCAGCACCTGTGGAATCCAAGCACAGATTTCCCTGGAGTGCACTATTTTTGAATTATGCTGGTGGTAATATGTAGTAGATATTCACTTGCTTGGCTTATTAATAGAGAACAATTTCCCACGGTGGAAAATGTACCATTTTTATTAGGGTATGTTAATTATAATATTTCGCATGCCAGTAAAGATCAGTCACAACTTATATTTAGAGAAAGTCTGAATGGTTAAGAACATTCCTGTAGCTTATGTTTTAATCCCGTTTTGGAATAGAGACAAAATCAGTATTGCCTCTGCCTATTAATAGATGATAAAATTTTTAAGGCATATTTCTGTGCAATCTGTCCATAAATTAGGTTTAAAAAAAGAAATTAATTGCCATACCACAGCATTCAATGCACGCTCTCTGCAGTGTCACAAACACACATGAGTTTCTCTGCTCCCTCTAAATTCTGGCCAGCTCCAGTAAAGGGCTAAGCCATAGATTGAAACCTTCATTAAAATTTAAATTTAAATCTTAAAAACATGATCCTCTGCTCATATTTTATCTGTGCTTGCATCCATGCCTTGGCCTTCTGCACCTTCTTGCTATAGCCAGGAAATGTCCCCACACTCCCCCTGTGCCTGCTTGCACTGCCCGTGCAGCTCTCCTCCCCTTCAGTGTGACCAGCATCTTCCTACTCAGCCACGTCAGTCCCTTCCCTTCCTCGCCTGATTTCTTGTGCCTGGGGATTGAGAGCTCTTGTGCTCTATGGAAAGCATCCTTAAAAACCTGGAGTGGAGAGAAAATTGCTCCTTTTGCAGTCTACTGGCCCAGCTGTGTCTTTTAACTGAGCTTTGAGATGCCAAACAGACCCAGCGAGTGCACCTGGGCCGCCTTTGGCTGGAGCTGTTGTTGAATGAAGGACAAACAGATTGGCCCGTGAGAAATGAGAGCACTGCAGTTTTAGTCATTGAAATTCTCAGGTTCCTAATGAAACTTATCAAATTAATTTCGCTACAAAGCAAATTGCCCTGTAAACAAAGCAGAGTAGCCCAATTTGCTAAACCCATCTGGGTGATTTGCTCCTAATGCAGAAGAACTTCAAGTGAAAACTGAAGAAGTGCTGGGCAGCTTTATGTTGTTGTATGCCTCTGGCATGACTTTAAGGTGTAAAACATTCACCTGATTCACTGAGGACAGAAACAAGGCACTCACCCAGAGTCAGGCCAGCTCTTCCCTTGGCCTGCAGCAAGGGCAGCAGTGCCAGTCACTCCTGGGCAGTGATCTTTACACTTACAGGGATGGTGGAACGCTTTCTGTGTTCTATCCCACAGTAAAGAATGGGCAGTGCTCTCTCTTCACACTTACAGGGAGGATGGAATATTTTCTGTGTTCTCCTATTCCACAGTAAGGGCAAGACCTTGGACTCAAGCAAACCTGCAAAAACTGAAATCCCTGTGCTGGATCTCCAAGTTCTTTCAAGGGTCTGGCTCACAGCAAGCACTGTGAGGCCAAGGACTGTTTGGTTTAGGTTGTAGAACCAGACAGTTCCTGCTTAAAACTTGACTTGAGCAAAGCCTGCTTTCCCCTGCTGCCTTAACCACTGTCCCCAGTCCTGTCCCTGTTATTCATCTGCCAAAAAAGTTCCTGCAATGTGAAGTCCATTAGCTGCAGGGCCATCATCCTGTGACACAAATGTGTTGTTTCCTGTCCTAGAGCCCAGCTCCTGACTGAAGACCCTCTGCAAGGTCTGAGCAATGGAAGATAAGTAGGTTCTTATCAGATGGATCCACAGAAAGTTACCAAACACTGAATAATATCCCAAAGGCTGCACTCTTGAAAAATAGGCTGCTCATTGTGTTCATGAATGAAAAATTACAGATAGAGTAAGTTGCAAATAGTTCCTTTTCTCCCTTCTTATTAATAGGGGTTGTTTCTACTTCCATTTACATCATGGGTGCTGCATTCTTTCCGATGATCATTAATTTGTTTTTGCTGAGAGCCAAGTTTTGACATCTACTCTTAAATCAAATGAGGAGCTCTCCCCGTTCCATAGAGCAGTACCAGGTAGCTCTTTAGCAGATTACTGGGTTTGCCAGACCTGTTAACTATTGATTCTGTAGAAAGGGCAATATTAATGGCTCTTCGCTGGCTTTCAGAAACTGAGCATATACAAAATGGTAAAAAAGTTTGTGGAACCTCTTTAGACATATGCTGTGTCTAGTCTCACTGATGCAGTTCTGTGAAAAGCAGCGAGGCAGACAGGATCTGTCAACAATTATTCATCAAATGCCTGATTTGTTAAATATTGCATACAGATTGCCTGCTGAATAACAAGAAGCCAATTCTGGAACTTGCTTCAGTGTAATTTAGAGCACCTCCCAATCAGCTATTAACATCTGGACTTTTAAGTATGTCAGCCCAAGCTACCAAGCTATTATTTTAATTTCATTGCTGCCTTCTTACAAGTTCCTATCTAATTAACTATAATAGTGCTATTTGAAAAGCTCTCAATTTTTTTAGAGCAGCTTACAAGCAGTGCTAGCTGTCTTGGCAAATCAGTCATTTGTTTTGATAACCTGAGTGATTAATACATTGAAATGCCACCACCTTATTCCGGACTCAGAATTGTTGAAACTTAATGCACAGTGCATAAAAAGCTCTTTAGAAAACACTGATGCTTTAAGCATTCCTCAGTTTGCCAGCTCCAGGAGAAGAAACAATTAAAATAGCCAAGGAATTTTCTTCCTTAGTGAAACTGCAGAAGGTGGCCCTTGTCAGCAATGAATGAATTCCCTTTCCCTGATGAAACAAAGTGTGGGTTTGATCCAGCTGCCACTCCATCAGAGAAAATAAGAGTGGAGACTGCCACAGTAAATGCTGCATATTCCTCCATGGGAATTAATGCATGAGCAAAATAGACAATAATCAAATCACTGAAGATGCAGCTTCAAAAGAGGCACTTTTAAGAGTAAAAATCTTGCTAGAGAATTTTTGGGTCAGAGTTTAAAGCCAAAAAATGCTTTTCATGTATTTATACAGGCAGCTTATCCTGTTCTTAGACTCCAAACAAGATTTTAGGACAGATCTGTGATGATCTCTGATTCCCTCAGTGTTTGAGCCCAGCTGTCCATGTGTGCTGGCATCTTGTTCAAGGCCTTCCAGGAATTGTGGAGCATGGGCTGCTGAAAAGGCCTGGGATCCCAAATGCAGGTGGCTGCTAAAAGCAGATTTATTCAGGTAATTGTGACATGAGCATGCTCACTTTCTGAGTCCAACCTGAAACCTGTGATTGGAATCTTAAATTGGGAAGCAATTTGTGTCCCAAATTCACAACAGCTCTCCCAGAGATTTTCTAGTTTCTGTACAAAACAGGGAATAATTGCATTAAGCTGATGACAATCAAACCTGGGACAGCACTGAAGGCTCTTCAGATGGAAAGGACAGATATTTGCATCCACTTCAGCTGACTCCCAGCACAATCCCTCCATTCCTCAGAGGTGTCAGGATAAAGAACTTGCAGACAATGCTTTTCCCTGGCCCTTGGCAGCCTGGTATGTTCTGCTCCATTTTTGCAGGTGTTTACAAACAGCACAGCGCTGCATTAGTTGAATCTGTGATCCTCTATAGTGCCGTAGACTCCAGTTTTAACCAAGAGATTTTTGGTTTATCAGACTGGTTCTTGTACAGACAGTTCTCTCTTCTTCTCTTAAACAAACCCACAAGCAAACAAAAATAAAATCCATAAGCAAAGAAACAAAAGCCCCACAACCAAAAACACCAAGAGAACTTCAGTACTGATTTAAAGTGGAGCTGGGAGGGAGATGGGAAATGTATTCCTAATATCCATTGATATCTACCAATGCTGCAGTTTACTTCCTTGGCTATCACTTTGTTGTTGTTAGTGGTTTGTGTTGGTTTTTTGGTTTGAGTTTTTTTGAGTTGTGTTTTTTTTTTTGGGGGGGGTCGGGGGAGGTGTTTGTTTTTGGGTTTTTTTGTTAGGACTCATTGGTACGTGTGAAACTCGTTCCTATGCAAACCTGTTTGTGATGATTACTGTGATGGACAAGAAAAATCTGAAGACCTTGTTTTTAGCAAGTGCTATAATGAGAGTGACTTCAATCATCAGCAGAGTTTAAGAGCAGTGGTGGGTTTACAGGAACTAAAATTAAATTTAAGGTGTATTAGGATGCAATGCCAGGCCATGGATCTGTGTTGACTGACCCTGTACAAGAATGAGGAGCAAACCCAAGCTGCTGGAAGCACAGACAGAGCTGTCATTGCCTCTGAGAGCTCAGGTTGGGTTCTGCTGCCCTGGTGTTCAAGTGTCAGGGTAAGGGATTCAGCAGATGTAAAACTGGAGCAGCTCTGCCTGTGCCAGGAGCAAAATGTACCAGGAGCTTCCTCTCCCCATCACCTCCTGCCCACCTGGATGCCCTGCATGAGGACTGTGCACCTTGAAAAAACCCAGCTCTGCAGACACAGGACAACTGAGGGATGTTCTTAAAGATTTTATTCCATTATCAATCTCGTAGAAGGGTGAGACACAGGAGATGTAAAACTCAACACCATTCTATCAGAAGCCAAACTATTTCTTTGTTACAATACCTTATAAACGCTTTTCAGCCTATTGGCTTTTGCCACACAATGCTGCTGATGCTTCTAACACCAATCACCAGTTATTTTACCCTACGTGGTCTTATTACAATGATTCTTTCACAATTTTCACAATTTCATAGTTATAATTCTCCAAAATACCTGGTCTGTTTGCAAGGCCATCCTTTGAAACTCGTTTCCAGTTCCATTTCTCTCTCAACAATGTCTGTTCTATCCCATGGCCTTTCTAAGCCAGCACACCTTATGTCAGAGTTTGCACACAGATGTACCAGACTTGTGGTACAAACTATTTTAGGATCCTCTACAAATCCATTTCTCACACTGTAGGAGCTGGCTCTGTGCTCTGGTCCAGTGCTCATGTCCACATTTGGGTCACAGGTCTCAGGGCCACCCCTGGGTGGTGACATGCAAACACCCACCCTGGTTTGCAGACAACTGCAGAGCATTTTCCAGACTGCTGGAATATTAATTCACTACCAAGTACAAGGGCAGGCTAATTGCTGCAGTGTGAAAAACTTAGCATTTTTAAGGAGCCATTAAGGAAACAATAATTCACCAAAAAAAAATCACTGCTTGCTCTTTCTCAGACCCTGGTTTTGCTACCATCCATTGCAGGGAAAATAATTATGTCAAAGGATGCATAACCAGTCGTGGTGTATATCAACATGGGCTTCTGCTGTGCATCCAAATACATTTCTGCCAGCTTCACTGGGGCTCTGTAATTATCTTTGATTAACCTAGACATAATGATAGGAAGCTGCAAGATTGTAATGGAGATGAGGATTTCACTTAACAAATGGCCTTACCAGGTGCTCTTCTGCATATCTGTATTTGCTGCCTGACTCTTGAGAAACAGGCTGGAGAGAAGAGAGGTGCTGAAATAAAATCACAGCACATGTGAGCTCAAAGCACTTCAGAGGTGCAGTGAACCACAATGTCTTAAAACCACAGGCTGCACTCTGCCACTGAATGTGTGTTTTGATGGTTCTGATTTACAAATTGTTTGGAAAAGGAAGGATTAAAGTTCCTGTTCTTTGTCATTTGAAACCCCCAAAGCAGCTCACAAGAGAAGGTGATGTGATGTTTCTAGTCAGACAGATCAGCACAAAAACAGAGGTTACAGGAGCTGTGGCTTGCACAGAGCATTAACAGGAATTTGAGAGCTGAAATCCTTGATCAGATTACACCATCATATCCATGTTTATTTATACAAATAAGGCAATTAAGGCAACAACCCTCACGTACTTAATTTTTATTACTTAATAAAAGCTCAGCAACCTGAGACCCTCATAGATCAGTCTGCTCCCAAGACCATTGCATTAAGGAGGCCCTCACTCCTGATTTTACAGAACAGGCTCCTTCTTTATTCCTCAGTTTTTCCTTCTGACAAGTGATGGGGTGTTAAATACAGAGAAGTGTGATGATTCATAAAATGTGTTATAAGGAACATTATCAGCTGAGATAAATGTTATATCATGTGTAATATTTATTGTCAGAGCAAGCGGAAATGTTTTCTAAAATTTAAATTCCAGCTATGAACTTTGGCTAACTCTCAAATGTTAATGATTTTTTGCAAGTGCATACTTAAAACTGTCAAAGTGTTTTTGAATTTGGCCTGCTAGCTTGTTCCAATTTATGTTTATCCCTTTACTTTCTCAATTCCTTTTAGATGCAGGAAGATTTTAGAATTTATAAAGCCAGCAAAAGGTTAGATTTTCCATTCATATGTGGTAGCTTTAGTCTGGAGAAAGGATCTAAAAATCTCATCTTTAATGTTCTTTTTCAGAGAATTGTTTAGTAGTGATGCCACTGCAATGTAACAGTCCCAGGATAAATGTTTTGGGGGAGATTTCCTTACTGTGTTCTCCTGTATTTCATATCTGACATTTCAACTTTAGGATTATCAGCTCTGCTTAGCATTAGGTTTTGTTGAGAATTAGCTTTTCAAAAATAACAATTCTTTTAAATATACTTTTTCTTAATTAAAACTTAAGTCATCAGGGAAATACAACAAAATGATTAAATGTTGGGTAGGGATTTTTTGTATGATAGAGATGTCACTTCTTGAAAGAAATCCAGAGCTGACAGAAGCTGACAGAATAAAGGCCACAAAATTCAGCTGCTTGCCTCTAAGGTGCCCTTGGGGAATACTGATCCTCAGCTCTGCCTAAAATAATAAAACTGGGTCTGGAAGGTTCATGAATGTCCCCATCCCAACACCTACTCAGTGAATCTCTGGAACTGAAATATTCCTTTTTCATGATTTTAGAAAACAAACACGAGAACACAAATATAAATAGATGTTAACGTGAGATGGACTCAAGGCGTGCACTAAGCAGAACAATAATGTGAGTGAACTCACATTATCATATATATTTTATATATATATAAACTTCCCAAAACTGGATAATAAATACTCTGACTGAGCAGCACGAGATTGATTTCACTGTTTTATGGGCTGGCTCCCAAACTGCACTTTTGAATGCCCAACCATGTTTGGGTACAGGTAGAAAAATGCTATTAAAATGCTGGTGAGCAGTTCCAAAAAAAATTAGATGCTAAACCAGAACCTGAGGGGCAGCCCCAGTGCCACTGACCACTGACCTCAGCTGGAACTGGGACCACTGGATGCATGCAGCCATACTGGCCTGCCAGCCATAAATCAGATTTAAGGAGCCAAAGGGATGGAGATAAAGACGTTTTCAGCTTCTATTATATATCACTGCACATGTCAACACTAACAAGTTACAACCTGAGAAGGAAACAGTGCTTGAATGGCGTTTTGTGGGGTTTGAGAACTGGTTTTTGAACCTGCAGTGTGAGCTAAGGCTGATTTGTACATGGAAGTTATTTCTGAAAGACATTACAAGCTGAAATAATTTACATGCTGAAACAGGAAAGCATCAAATCCCTTTTTTTAAAGGAAACTTAGTCTGACTGGCTTCTCTAAAAGATGCATTACATCTTGACTTTGTCCAAAAATTACTTCAAACCTCAATGAAAAGCACAGGGTTACTAGCAGGAATGCTACCAAGAAAATAAAGTTACATCCACTGGAATGCCAACAAAAGTTTCCTTCAATACAAGCAATGATCTTAGATATAAACAGCACAAAAAAAAAAAAAAAAAAACCCAACCAAAAAAAACCCCAAAAAAACTCAAACAAAAGAAAAAGGCAGGAAGTCAATACAGCATGTTTTCAGAACAAACTGAAAAGGGGAAAAAACGAGATGTCTTGGATCCCTTGGCATCTGTAAACATCAAGAAGTCATCACACTTGGGCTAATCTCAAGGCAAAGCCTTATAAAATAAATCTACAGGCTATCTAAAGTAAATCTATGGACTTTCTTGGCCTTCCAAGGTATGGAAGATAATAGAAAGAGCAGAAGATAAAAGGAAGTCCTCTTTCTTTTTTGTTAAAAAAGTTGCTTTAAAGTAGGGTGGACTTTTTTCCTCTCACTTTGTAGGATCTATTTTAAATGACCTATTTAAATGTTCTGCAATTATGGTGCTTTTGTATATTTTCCATGCCAAGCTAAGAGAAAGGGAATCCCTTGAAGTCATGGTATTTTAACCAACCAAAGAATAATCTCCTCTTTCTTCCTCGCTGAATTCTTCATACAAGGTGTCTTAAAATAGATAAGACAGGTTCATTACCATTGTCATAATTGTCAGCTTCTGTCAGTTCCATTAGTGGATAAAGGTGTCTCTGGGTATTACTCATGCACTCCTAGCCAGCTTCCCAAACTCTGTACAAACCTCCCAAAACCATTCCTCTGCTGCTCTCTCCAGCCCCTCAAACCTGTTCTTCAGTTATTTACAGTTATTAAAATATATTTACAGTTATTTCTTCACCACGTTCCCTGCAAGGATCCCCTTGTTACAGCATTGAAGTTTTTTCCACCTTCTGCACTGTTTCTGGCTTACTTTATTGATATGTGAATATCCGAATATAATTATTGATTTATCATTTTTAAGCAAATTCATTTCCTTTACATTTTGAGCATGCTGGTTTCAGATTTGTCTGGGAGGTTGGTTAAACTTCACACCTTGGAGAAGACCTGAAATGTTGTATGTCAGAGCAGTATTCAGGTTGTAGATCTTGAGAATAGGCAAGGCATTGAGGGTTTTTATCTTTTCAGGTTGTAGATCTTGAGAATAGGCAAGCATTGGGGTTTTTTATCTATTCAGGTTGTAGATTTTGAGATTAGGCAAGATATTGGGGTTTTTTATCTTTTCAAGTTGCAGATTTTGAGATTAGGCAAAACAGTGGGGTTTTTTATCTTTTCAGGTTGTAGACCTTGAGATTAGGCAAGACATTGGGTTTTTTTTATCTTTTCAGGTTGTAGATTTTGAGATTAGGCAAGACTTTTTTTTTTTTTAATCTTTTCAAGTTGTAGATCCTGAGATTAGGCAAGGCATTGGGGTTTTTTAAATCTTTTTTGTTATGCCCAATGTATCTACAAGCATATCCTCCTCTTGGTTTAAGAGGATTCCAGTAATGCTAGAATTTGCCTTTAGACTACAAGGTTTCAATCATTCAGGCACCAGTTTAGAGTTTTCACATTAATCTGTCTTTGATTCTTTCACTATTTAGTAAATATGCATAAATGTTTCTTCTGAAAATGAGATTTCATGGACATGTGGGAAGAAAAGATTTTTTTTTTTCCTTTTTAAACGTTAAAAGGCACAAGTGTGAGAAAATACAGACTTTTTTTCTGGTGAAGTGAGGAAACTCTACTAGAAGTTGCAGTTTCTTTCTTGAAAGATGCTCCTGCATTCCTTTGCAATAGTCTAGAGGCAACAGGAAAGTCAGTATTGGCCCGCTTTTTAAAAAACAATAATAAAAAAGTCTGTTAGCTCATGAGCCTATGGAGGCTTTAATTGAAATTAATAGAAAATGCGAAAGCAGAGGAAATTAGGGCAGCTGCAAAAGAAACCCCAGAAGCAAAAGCAGATTAAAGTAGAGCAGCGAGCAAACCCATGCAACAACTTAATTTTGCTTCAGATGTTTCCCCCTTGGTGTAACTTTTTCCCCAAACT
Organism: Acrocephalus arundinaceus; assembly: GCA_021534815.1. NCBI lineage: Eukaryota > Metazoa > Chordata > Aves > Passeriformes > Sylviidae > Acrocephalus > Acrocephalus arundinaceus. The sequence goes on from JAJEOU010002626.1 coordinate 4,973,025, forward strand.
GAGCAACAAGTGGGAAGCACGTGGTTTCTCCTGCAGATGCCTGCTAGTCGTGCCCAGTGCTCCTTCAGCTGATGACACAGGCACTGCAGTGCTGGGGAGGGAAGCTCCCAGTGTGCTGAGACACAGGAGGAGCTGCCAAGTTCCTCTGTGCTTATCCCCCTGTGCTGGTTGGAAAGCAAAATGAGTGAGAGACTCCAAGTCAGAAATACAATTCAATAGGAGGAAAAGAAAAAGAAAATAAATTAAAATAAAGTAAAATAAAATAAAAGCAATAGTACAAAAGAGCACTGACAGAGTCACAATACAACCTGACACCCTGTCAGTCAGGGTGGTGGCAGCAGTGCAGATGAAATGCTCTTGTCCAAGCAGTGATCCTGTAGAAAGGTCTGGGAGTTCTTGTCCTCTGGGAATCCAGTGGGTCAGGGCTCCCTGTGCTGTCCCAAATCCCAGATTCTATCCAGGTGGGAATGCTTGGCTCCTCCCCCTGGGCGGAGCATCTCCCCATGGGCTGATCTCATTCTCTGAGCCCTGCAGTGGCTCCTTGCTGGCCCATGAACCAGAGACAGCTCCCGCAGGGAGTTCCCCATGAGCCATGGGCACGGCATTGCTGGGCCATGGACAGGAGAGAAGGGAAACACTGCCCCAGCTGGTTCCAGCAGCTGCTGGGGATGGGGATGGAATACAGACTGTGGGCACAGCTGACAGTGTAACCTAGGGCACCCCCTTTCCACAAGGTCACAGCTGGAAGCTCTTCATGCAGGAGACAGCACCAGCCTAAACTTCAGCATAAACAGAATCTTTTTTTTTTTCATTCTAGGGATTGAATGACAACTATTTGATTTTCTCTCTTGTAAGCTTTATTCTTCAACTATCCAGGAAATAAAGTAAGAGACCTCTCTGCTTGCACGTAGCTTTATGGAGGAGTTATTCCATCAACGTTTACACGTGTGAGAAGCCTCATTTAGGTCTGTGGGATTCCAGAGGGTGGTGGGAAACAGCCTCATGTGTGAGAAAAACATGGAGGAGTGAGGATTTAAATTAGAATGTTTTAAATCATATTCTGGTAATGTCAAGTGACCTCAACCCACCCAATCCTGACTGCCGTATTCATGGTATAAAAGACTTCCCTTGCCCCACTGTTGAAGACAAAGTTATTAGGAGCAAACAAAGAAACAAGTCTCATAACACAATACATTTCCTCCCCTTCTTATCCTCTAACATCTCCAACCACAGTCAAAGTTCTTTAAATTTTCTCTGCAGTTCTTTTATTCTGTTAATAGCCTGTCTGCTCAGGGAGAATGAAGTGTTATTTCATGATTTGGTGTATTCAATAATGTCAGAGTTTTCTAGCACAGGATCCTTATTTTAAATATATTCCTCATCTTGAGAAATCACTTAGTGAGCAGTTTCCACATGAGGTGGGCAGGACAAGAGCAGTTGCTTGAAGGTTTTGCATTTAGCCTTATATCATAAAGCCTCGTAGAAAAATATCCCCTGTAAGTTCCTTACCAATTATTTTCCTAATTTTTCTCTGCCTCCTGAGTTCATATTTTTGGTTGTTCCAGGAGTCAAGAGAACAGGCCAAGCTTGGCTTTAGCCTCTGACAGTGAGCTGGAGGGTGAACAACCCCTGGGTAAATGAGAACAGAGAAGGAAAATAATTAAGGCATAAGGCATCTTGCGTGTTAGTGAAATTAAGTGCTCTGCCAGCACAGTTATGGAAAGCTGTGGACAAACACAAACAGTGTTATGGAGCTGGACAACCCCACAGGCTGAGTTTGCAAAGAGAACTGGTGAGAAAAGCCACTACCAGCACTTGATCAAGCATTCAAGACAATGACTCAGTGCACATGAATAGCAAATGATGGAATTAAACCCCCTGGAAATCCCTGTGGAAGGGATGCAGGCACTTCAGTGATTCCTCAGGTTTCCTGGATGCAGGTGATAGGTAATTGTTGCATATTGAGGAGGGGTCCTGGATAAAATGGAGGAGATAGGTAGAAATAATACAGAGACAGGCAGAGACATATATCTGGCAGTTTCTTCCACTCTGTTTAGCACAGTGCAGTCTCATAGTGCTGCTGTCTTTGGTCTGTTGCAGACTTGCACTGTTTCCTACCACACTGTGTCTTTAAAAGGATGTTCATGCTGGGACTCACTCCAGTGCACACAGAGTTTTCAAGGATGCTCTTCCTCCCCCACTTTTGACTGGCAGTCTGGCAAAATACAGACAAGATGTGAACATTGGGTGGAGTTATTGGTTGATTTTGTAGGTTTTTCTCCTCCTCAAAGGCTATGACCTGTTAGTTGAAGCTTTATTAGAAGACTGCACAGTCATTTCTGTATTCTACTGTGTTGGATGTTGTTTGCTGAGTATGGCTGCTGTTACTGATCCATATGAAAGCAGAAACTTGTTGTAGACCTGTTAAACTGAAATTGCTTAACCATGGAAACCCCAGTAACAGACTAAGCCCATGCAGACCTTTGTTTTCCTCTTCAAAGAATTGTTAACCAGCTTCCCACGTGTGCAAACAAAACAGTTTATTCTTTACCTGGGCCCTATGTGAAGGGCCAAAACATTGGGCTATTTTTACCATTCTTTGCGAAAAGGAAGGTGTAACATGTAGTGTTTACATAAATTATAGAGTCTGATCCAAATGGATTTGCACTAATTTATGGAGATATTTTATAAAAATTTCTACTCCTGGCACAAACCTTTTCAAACAGCACGACCCAAACCCATATGTGTGCACACTGCTCCTCTCCCAGGTGTGTTTTTGCCATCTGGATGCACAAGGATTGCTCACTGCTGGCCAGTAGAGGTGCTGGCACATGACCAAGGCAAGAGCATTCCTCTGCTGCTCACGGCAGTTGCAATTTCCTGTCTTGGCCTTCTGATTTCAAGAGGGGTCTGGGGGTCCTAGGCATCTTTGCTTAGTTCTCACTGCTGAGGACTAACCCTTACTCGATTTTCAGGATGACAACACACAAACTGGAGAGAGCAGAAGAGTGCAATGCAGTGCCTGTGGAGAAAGCGTTCAGGATGCACACAAATCCATGGGTAACATAAGGGCAGGATGAATGGCAAATGTATGGAAGACACAGCTTAATTTCAGGTACTGCATCTTAAATTGTGCTTGTAAGTCCTCAGGGACCAGTAGGGTGTTTAGCTCCTGTTTCCTGTCAGTTCATTTCTCACTCAGAAAATTACTGTGGATGAGAAAACGAAGCAGGTTATTGCACAGAGCTGTCCTCGCCCTCAGCTGCAGCCCCATTTGCATGTGTGCCGAGTGGCTGGAGGAAAATGCCCTCCAAGGTTTCCTGCTGTGAGCACTAGGCTCAGCATCTCCACTGGCCTCTGCATTTTGATGACTCTGTTACAGGAAGCTTCTTCTCCTGACAGACTTTGAGCGCACGTAAAGCTCAGTTTCAGTCTCAAGTTGCTGCATCAGCCCAGAATTAAATGGGGAGAGGAAGGTGACCAGGCATGTCTGTGTGTTTAAAAGAAAAGTATTGTTTAGAAGATCTCACAAAAATATAAAGGTAACAAAATATAAACAGGCTTCTGTAATTTCTGAGCAGGTTCGATGATGAATGTCAGCAGCCAGGAGTAAAAATCACCTTTCTCTCTCAAGACCTTCTGCTTAGATTTGGTAATGACATTATCAACAAGCTAATTGATGATGTGATACTGAATGCCACCCTGAGTGTGTCTGCTTGGCTGGGAAGCAGTATATGTCACATTTCTACCTTTTCTTCAGCTACTTGTCCCTGCAGAAATTCCTCTTATGGATCTGCCTGCCTGTTAGCTTTTGCTCTCCTTCTGCTAAGCTGAAGAAGGAAAAAAAACCACGTTGCTGTGGCAAACAACAGACAGGGGGAGAAATTCAAAGGAGATGAATGAGGTTCCATCACAGTGGGAAATTTAAGAAAAGGTTAGAGATGACATTAAATGGGCATGGTGTGCAGCCTGAGGTAATCTTGTAAACTTCAGGGAACCAGCCCAGGTACTCCAGCTTACCTTGTCTGGCTCTGCTGTCTTCCAATTACTACCTGCCATCAGCCTATGCAGAAAATTTCTCCTGAGAGTGACAGAACCTCAAGCTGGATCTCAGAAAATGGGTGCAACCAAGTGAGTCTAGGATGAAACCCTTTAAAGTGTTTTATTCCTGAAGCACATCATCATTTGGATCCAAGTCTTGACCTTAGCTTGTGCTAAGGTTTATGTGCTTGACCTTATCTTGTGCTATGTTCTTTAAATTCCCCTCGATTTGCTTTGGATTGTGGTCCTGACATGTAAGCCTAAATATCAGTGAGTTTGGCATGATGTAGGCTAGGGCAGGTAGCTTAGAAATCACTTAAGATTTGGAGAAGTTATTTTTAGTGAGTGAATATTAGAAATATAAATATATGACGTACAGAAACCCTAATAATGAAATTGTGCTGCATAACTAAGTTTCCTTCTCAGATAAGTTCTACAGCACCATAAACATATGCCATTGGTAGCAGCCACTTACAATAGAAACATCAAGAATTATTTATTTAGAGTGCAATTTCAGTTCTCAAGTACTTATTCATTTCACAGTTTACTTGGTTAAACTACAATATTTTATTATGCTTCTTGTTTGATGTTTAATTCAGTCTCTGAGTAGTTGTTTGAATGTGGTGGGAGCAGTGATCTCTTTGAAACTGCCAATATGCTCTTTCACCTACCAAATAAGCAAGGAATTAGTTTAACATCCAGATGAGGCTGCTGATCAAACAAAATGGGCATCTTGATCTTTACACCTGTGCCTGCTGCTAAAATAGTTATAAACCAGCTATCTTCCTAAATGAATTTCATTCTAGACCTTTGCTCTCTAATTCATTATTTTATTTAAATAGTGTTGGAAAAATTCAGCTTAAACTATATGCAAATTCTTCTAAACTGGGCCCTTTATATACACACATCCCCTTTTATGTGAACAGTACTTTGTTAATGGTTCCATAATTAAGAGAGTTTACATTTTAAAGACTTCAGTTTTTAATTGGCTGAATATTAATCACAGATCACTTTCAGTTCTGTTGTGATATGCAAATTATTGATGCCTCAGCTGCATTTGTTTTCAGGTATCAGTCTAACCCCATAATGCAAAATAACATTCTGCAATTATTTCAATTAGATGCAGTCAGCCTTTGGAGCGAGCTATTTATTTCACTTCACTAAGTGAAGAAAGCAGTTGCTGTTTTCCATTCCCTGGCGTTTATTGCCCAGAACTAGCACTCACAGCCGGTCTGTGTACAGCACATAAACAGTTTTCTAACTGGATCACGTTAGCCTTCGTGGTAAAGGACAAGCAGTTGAACTCTCCTTGCAAGATTTCATTTGCTTAACTGACTCTTCTGCTTCGGAATGAGATGTCACCTTGTTTGGGGGTATTCATTACCATTTTAAAGTGTATTATTAAAGCTAGAGTCAATAGGAGTTGTTAATTAGCAGGATCTGTTTAGCACCAGCGCATAACATTTGAGGATTATTTCCATCCGACTGCAGCTGTTACCTAAGCAGAGAAGGAATTTCACCTAACCACAAAGAATGAGATAGACAAATAGCTGCGTTGTCGTAAGAGCGGCTCGGCTATGTCTCCTCGCAGCGATTTCGCTCCATAATTGCAACTCACATTAAATGCAGCAAATGTTACCATCCTGCCCACTCAGTTTCCACCTCTACTTTTGTTTCAAGCCGGGAGGGGAGATCATCAGAAGAAAAAAAAAAAAAGAGCGGGGGGAGTCCTTTCCTTGCTTTTTCTCTCTCCTTCCCCCGCTCGGCTCTCGCAGCCGCGCTCGCCCCGCGGCTCCCGGGGCGCGTCCCGGCCGCGGGCTGCACTTGTGGCTGCCTCGCCCGCCCATGGCAGCGCCGCGGCTCCCGGGGGGCTCCTCCCGCCCCGCACGCCCCGCCTGGGCTCGGCGGGGGCGCAGCGCCGCGGCTCCCCGGGAAAGGAAGGTACCGGCGGCGCGGCTCCTCCGGGCTGCGGGAGAGGCTCCGGCCGCGGCGATGCGCCGGGATTATCGCTCCCCCGGAGCGGCGTGTCCGTGCCCGCCGGAGCAGCGCTCGGTGCGTGTGCGAGTGAGTGTGTGTGAGTGTGTGCGGTGTGCGTGCGGCGGAGGGGAGGGGAGGGGGCTCCGTGCGTGCAGGGGGTGGGCGAGAGCAGTGCGATGGGAGCGGGTGCCCGTGTGCAGAGGGATCCTCTCCCCGCATGTGTGCGGGGGACCGCGGCGGCGGCGGCGGCGGGGCAGGGCTCGGGCGGGCGGCTGCTGCATGCGGCGGAGCCCGCGGGGTTCCGCAGCGCCGGGCTTGCCCTCGCTGCTCCGCGCGGAGCCGCCGGAGCTCCCGGGGAGAGAGCGGCGGAACGCAGCCGAGCGGAGCCGCGGACACCGCGGGCGCAGAGGTAGGGACGGTGCCGGGCTGGCCGCGGAGCCGCCGGGAGCATCACCGAGGGCTGCGGGAGCCCGGCGGGCGTGAGAGTGCGGGGCGGGGGTGGGGGCACGGCGGGGCCGCCTGTACGTTGGCGTTTTCATTTCTTTTAATGATTCCGGAGGTTTTGTTTTCATTGCTATAATAATTGCCGGTGCTGTTTTAAAGACGGCGCGGGGGGGGCCGGGGGGATGGGGGGCGGGGGTGCACACGACGAGGCGACAGTGGCTTCCTGCCGGAGCCTCTCTGCCATCGCGCTCGCCTCTCCCCGCAGCCCGCCGCCTCCCGGAGCCCTGGCCGGCGGCACCGGGCGCAGCGCTGCCCTCTCTCCATCCTTCCCGGGAGAGCGAGCGGAGCCGGGCGGCCCGGAGACGCCGGTGGAGGTGTGGGAGGGACGGGGGGGGCAGGATCTGCGCAGTGGGACTGGGGAAGGAAGGGGGTGTGTGGATGTGCTGCGGGCTGGACTTTGCGAAGGTACCGGGGCGGGGGGGGTCGGTGCGATCAGCGGCGGGGGAGCGCGGCCGTGCCTCGCCTCGTTGCGAAGGGACGGCGGAGGGGATGCGCGGCTGCTCCGCCGCGCCGTGCCCGCTCCCGGCCGGGATATGCGCGCCCTGCCAGCGCGCCCGTGCCCCTGCCGCCCTCCCCCGCCGGCAGCCAGAGGGGAGCCGGCACCAGCCGAGCCGGATGCGGCAAAAAATTGCCGTAGTGCCGGCACCGCCGGTCGGGCTCGCCGCCCCGCCGCCAGCCCCGCGCAGAGCCCGCAGCCTGCCCGCTGGGCACCGGCCGGGGCCCCCGCGATGAGGAAGAGGAGAGGAGCGTGGGCGAGGCAGGGATACGGGAGGACGGCGGCTGCCGGGGGGAGGGAGATGGAGCGGCGGGGGCAGCGGTCCGCCCCTGGGGGCGCGCACGCCGCGGCCGGGGTCGGGAGCCTGCGGGCATCGGCAGCCGCTGCTCCGCTTCCCCCTTCTCCCGATAAGCGGCCTCCTTGACCCCCTCGGCCATCCATCCCTCCTCTCATCCTTCCTTGGCTCCTCTGTGCTTTCCCTCTCCCTCTGTCCTTCTGTCCTGCGGGCTTTCTTCGTCCCTCCTCTCCCGTCCCTTCCAGGTCCCCCGGCACATCGTCCCCTCGCGTCTCCCCTCCAGCCCGGTTCTCCTCCCTCCAGCTGGCTCCTGCTTTCTCCACTTTTCGTTCTGGCTGCCTCCTGCCAACTCAGTGGCTTCCCACAGCAGGAAATGAAAGGGACAAGTTGGGAGATGGGGGTAATGGGAAGAGGGAATGTGTGTGTGCGCGTGCAATGTATTGATTATTGACTGATTTGTTTAAAAAAGGGGGAAAAACCCTACCTTATAACTCAGAGGAAATGCTGTGGCTTGAGTTCTTCTGCGTAAAAAATGGCAGCTCAGCTGGCCTGACTATATGCAAAGGGTTCTTATCAATGCAGGAATAAGAGCAAATTACATAATGTTTTAGGGGGGAAAAAAATAGTTCTCAGATTTCAATAGTGTCAGGCTGGCAGATTGTGACTTTGTTTTGTCCTGCCAGTCAGTGTATTGCTATTCCTGGGGATGGGGCTGTGTGCTTGTGCATGCTTCTTCCATGTCTGTGGGCTTCCATTGGTCACCCAGAGCTGATCTGCTTCTGTGCACAGTTGTATTTCTGCAGTCAGCTTGCCACCTACTTATTTAAACTCGATATCAGAAGTGACAGAAACAATGTGTGTGCATGCCTATGTAGCCCTTGAGTGAATATCTTTATCATAGTGATATATCTGTATGTACTGCTGCTTTAGACATATATTGAACATTGGCATTGCTTTTTGTGTCAGCATCTCCATCCTTTCCGTATTGTGCTGTCCCATCCCAGATGTTTGGGCATGCATAACATCAGCATTTGTGTTTAATATCCCTGAAATGCACAGCAGCATATGAGCAGTGCACAATTGAGGGGAGTAAATATGCATAAAATTGGAATCTCCTTTGGTTATTTTACTTTCTTAGTTATGCATGCTTGGCATGTACGAGAGAGAGGAATACGTTTGACAGACCTGAGAGTTATTTGTGTTTGTCTACAGAAATTTACATTCCGTGTTTGAAATCATCCCGGCTCCCGTGCATTTGTTTGGTTGTTAGAGTCTTTCATGTTATTTTAAATTCAGTTCTTGTAGTTTGTCTATAATCCTTGGCAGGTACAGTAGCTCAGTGGTATACAATTTCTAACTCAGATGACGTTTTGGAACAATGTCAACTGAAAAACATTTTCTTTTTCTTTCCTTCTTTCTTCTTTAGATTCTTTATCTTTGTTCAGGAGCCTAAGGTTGCTTGCTGATCATAAGAAGATGATTCTGTGGCTCTTTCTGGTTCTGTCATCTCCAGTTTCTTCTACAACTGCAGATGCTGATATATCTGTGGAAATTTGCAATGTTTGCTCCTGTGTGTCAGTTGAGAATGTACTCTATGTCAACTGTGAGAAGGTTGCAGTCTACAGACCAAATCAGCTTAAACCACCATGGTCTAATTTTTACCACCTCAACTTTCAAAACAACCTGCTAATTATTCTATATCCAAATTCCTTTCTTAATTTCACACATGCAGTGTCCTTGCAACTGGGTAATAATAAGTTGCAGAACATTGAGGGAGGGGCCTTTATGGGTCTTAGTGCATTAAAACAGTTGCACTTGAACAACAATGAATTAAAGATTCTCCGGGCTGACACTTTCCTTGGCATAGAGAACTTGGAGTATCTCCAAGCTGACTACAATTTAATCAAGTTTATTGAACGGGGAGCCTTCAATAAGCTTCACAAGCTGAAAGTCCTGATACTTAATGACAATCTGATTTCATTCCTTCCCGATAATATTTTTCGATTTGCTTCTCTGACCCATCTGGATATACGGGGGAATCGAATACAGAAGCTCCCGTACATTGGAGTTCTGGAGCACATCGGGCGAATTGTTGAGTTGCAGCTGGAGGACAACCCCTGGAATTGTACCTGTGATTTGTTGCCTTTGAAAGCGTGGCTGGAGAACATGCCCTACAACATCTACATTGGCGAGGCCATCTGCGAGACACCCAGTGACTTGTACGGAAGGCTGCTGAAGGAAACCAACAAGCAGGAGCTGTGCTCCATGGGGACGGGGAGCGACTTTGATGTGCGCATCCTGCCTCCCTCGCAGCTGGAGCCCGGTTACAGCACGCCCAACGGCCACACCACCCAGACATCGGTGCACAGATTAGTCACAAAGCCGCCAAAGACTACAAACCCTTCCAAGATCTCGGGGATAGTAGCAGGCAAAGCGCTGTCCAATCGCAGCCTCAGCCAGATCGTATCTTACCAGACCAGGGTGCCTCCTTTAACTCCTTGCCCGGTCCCTTGTGTTTGCAAAACTCATCCTTCAGACTTGGGATTAAGCGTGAATTGCCAAGAGAGAAATATAGAATCAATGGCTGAACTCGTACCGAAACCTTACAACGCCAAGAAACTGCACGTAAATGGCAACTACATTAAGGATGTGGATACTACAGATTTCGCTGAGTTTGAGGGGCTGGATTTGCTGCATTTAGGCAGCAATCGGATTTCAGTGATCAAAGGAGATGTTTTCCGCAACCTTACAAATTTACGGAGATTGTATCTCAATGGCAATCAGATAGAGCGTCTGAGCCCAGAAATGTTTGCTGGCCTCCACAATTTGCAATATCTGTATTTGGAATACAATGTTATCAAAGAAATCCTAGCAGGCACCTTTGACTTGATGCCAAATTTGCAGTTGCTCTACCTGAACAACAATCTTCTGAGAAGCTTGCCAGCCTATATTTTTGCTGGTGCACCACTTGCTAGACTGAATCTGAGGAACAATCACTTCATGTATTTACCTGTAAGTGGTGTTCTTGATCAGCTAAAATCTCTTACACAAATAGATTTGGAAGGTAATCCGTGGGACTGCACTTGTGATTTAGTTGCTTTAAAACTGTGGCTTGAAAAGCTAAATGACGGTATTGTGGTGAAGGAGTTGAAATGTGAAACACCCGTGCAGTTTGCTAACATAGAACTTAAGTCTCTGAAAAATGAGATCCTCTGCCCTAAACTTTTAAACAAGCCATCTGCTCTGTTCACTAGTCCCATGCCTGCTGTTATTTTTACAACACCACCGGGACCAGTCCGGAGTCCTCCTGGTGGCCCAGTTCCATTGTCCATCCTAATCCTAAGCATATTGGTTGTGCTGATCTTAACGGTGTTTGTTGCTTTTTGTCTTCTTGTTTTTGTGCTTCGGCGCAATAAAAAACCAACCATAAAGCATGAAGGGATTGGGAACCAAGAGTGCAGTTCTATGCAACTGCAGCTAAGGAAGCACGATCACAAGTCAAACAAAAAGGATGGACTGGGTGCAGAGGCCTTCATTCCTCAAACCATTGAGCAGATGAGCAAAAGTCATACCTGTGGCTTGAAAGAGTCTGAAACGGGCTTCACGTTTGCTGACCCGCCAGGGCAAAAGGTCATTCTGAGAAATATGAATGACAAGGAGAAAGATTTATTGCATGTGGATTCCAGAAAAAGACTTAGCACAATCGATGAACTGGATGAGTTGTTCCCTGGAAGGGATTCCAATGTATTTATTCAAAATTTTCTTGAAAGTAAAAAGGAATACAACAGCATAGGGGTCAGTGGCTTTGAAATACGTTACCCAGAGAAACTGCAAGACAAAAAAACCAAGAAATCTCTAATAGGTGGTAATCATAGTAAAATTGTAGTAGAACAAAGAAAAAGTGAATATTTTGAACTAAAAGCTAAACTTCAAGGTTCACCTGACTACCTACAAGTCCTTGAAGAACAAACAGCTTTGAATAAAATATAGGTCATACAATCTTATTGCCTACAGAGGACAATTATTTAATGATGAAAGTGCCTTTTGTTGACTTTTAACTTCCAAATACTATATTATATTGATAGGCATAGAGGTATATACAGGTGTATCCAAGGGTGTCTGATTAACTGTAGCTGCGTACGATTTGTCAAGTAGAGGAGAATTTCCTTAATAGATTTTACTCCATAAAGCTCATGCCCTGTGGAATCCTGTAGGGATACTGCAAACTCTATTGCCAAAGGGATGCTTTATACACGTTACACTGAATTTAACCTCAAGAGGCATATATGTTTTGTATCTTAAATGCAAACCATCGTCTCCTTGTGATTTGTTAGAACAAACACAAGAAACCTGGTACTGATATTTGTACTTCAGCTGGGTCCTTCATCCTGCACGTGGATTTAAGTTGGTGGAACTGGAGTAATCCTTTGATTTGTGGTGTTCTAATGGCACTGTTTAAAGCTTATCTGGAAAGTAACGAGCATGCAAAGAGAGAACATTCAATAGTATGTGTAAATTGGTTACATTTATGGGCTGCATCTTGAAACCACTGGAATTATAATGTTAAATTGTGCAAATATTTGTTTAAAATATACCATGCATTACATACCTATGAAATAAATCTGACCACTTGAAGCATACATGTCTATACAGAAAATTAAAAAAAAAAAAGAAAGAAAGAAAATAGTTCAAGCTGACTTCTGCAGTATTCGTGACATCTGAAGAAAATATTTGATATTTATGCAGAATCTGTTCTAAGACTCATCTCCAATTAAAACTAGAGTTCCTTCTCAGTTATGTGAAACTCTTACAACCCCAACAGGTTGTCCAAAATTGTCAAAGTGCTTACTGTGTGAGCGTAGCAGAAATTATTTTTGTAATATAATTCATATTTATGAAATACTTTGTATACTACATAGGAAAAAAATATGTACTCCTTAATATGTATTTAATATGCCTGACTTGTTTTCCTGATCACAATGCATTAATCATTCAGTATAAATAAAACCAGAACACTATACCAAACAGCAACCGGGGGATGTAATGTATAGCATCATCCAGAATTAAGTGATCAGATATAATAATATTAATAAGAAGAATAATAAAATTGTTCTGTACTATTCTTGTGAGATTAACATATCACCTTATTTCAGATTTGTTACCAATGGTGCATTTTAAAATAGATTGATTAGTTTTTTTAGTATTGTGTCCCAGGCAGTTATTTGCCATCAGTTTTCTTGCTTTTCAGGTCTCTACAGCTTAATCTGAATTCTTTTCACAAGTATTTACAGGAATTCGTGCTAAGGGGAATATTGTTATTGTACATGCAGATATTTTCTGCTCTTATCTCTCTGGCTGCTGTTAGTCAGCAGAACCTGATCAGAACAGTGAACAATATGGCAAACCCCTAAAACCACAGTGCAGAATGGATACAGTGGTCTCAGTTCAGAGGACTGTGTAGCTCATAACTAGAGGTAAAGGCTGGCCTTTGGGAAAGCTGAATCTGAATAGCCAGGAGGAAAGGTAGGAGAATGGAAAATCCCCGTTGTATCTCACTGATAGATGGCTCTTTGACATGAGAATGGAGAGATATTGGTAAAGCAGCCTGCAGCAAATCTATGCCATGAGATTAACAAAATTTCTTTGACTTGATGAGCTTTGGATAAGACCCTCTTATCTCCTTTGCTTCCAAACCTTTACCCCTCCCTACCTTTTATAATCAATACATAAGTCAATTAAGATAGTAGGATATAAACATGAACGTTTTTCATGAATTTGAAGCTAGCAAAAATTAGAGCAAGACCCAATAATAATACTGTGGAGAAGGCTGTGTCAGCTATTTCCAATATAAACCTCTAATTTCAGGGCTTTATGACACTGAGTTGAAATTTTTATTCTGAAATGATGCTTGGCAAACAGCCTGCAGTATATTTTTATCAAAATAGACCAAAAAAAGGCACTGCTTCTTTATTTAAGAGAAAGCAAACAAAACATTTCTCTACTTTCAGACATTTCTTTATGCTCTTTTGGCTTAAGAAAGAGCATGGTTTTATTATTTTTTTTCTCCATACTCCAAAGCATATACATGACTTCAGATAATAAAACTAAGAGATAAATTAATGGCTGAATTTCTTTCAAAAAGCTGCATCTATCCATGCACAATAATTAACTCAATTCAGAATGTCATGGGGATTTTGAGGACATGGATGCTGCGTACACACCCAGCTCTGGCATGAAAAGCTCCTGGTTGACCAATGATGCAATGCATGGTTTGGCTGAGAACGTGTGAGTTTATTGTCTGTGGACTTAGGAGGGTCCAAGATGCACTGACAAGGTGGGCTCTGCTGGCTCCTGCAAGAGGATGAGGATGGCAGGTCCCTGGGTCTGCTCTGCACAGTGCTGTGTGGCCTCAAGGCTGTGTCCAAATTCCCTGGGGTTTGCCAAAGCAGAATGTGTCTGACACAATCAGTGCGTTGTCACTGGCATGTCCTGTCCGATCCTCCTGAAAATAATTTGGAAATAATTTGAAATTTGGATTTGTGTGTCCAAATTCTCTGGGGCTTGCCAAAGCAGAATGTGTCTGACACACTCAGTGTGTTGTCGCTAACATGTCCTGTATGATCCTCCTGAGAATAGTTTGGAAATAATTTGGAAATAATTTGAAATTTGGATTTGTGTGTCCAAGTTCCCTGGGGCTTGCCAAGCAGAACATGTCTGACACACTCAGTGCATTGTCACTGGCATGTCTTGTATGATCCTCCTGAGAATAGTTTGGAAATAATTTGGAAATAATTTGAAATTTGGGTTTATGTGTCCCAAGTTCCCCTGGGATTTGCCAAAGCAGAACATGTCTGACACACTCAGTGCATTGTCACTGGCATGTCTTGTATGATCCTCCTGAGAGAAATCTGCTAAAAATATTAAAATGGCAAGCAAGGAAATACTTCTAAGTGATGGTAAAACTGATGTGCTTATGACTTTGTGTTGCCCTGAGTTGAACAATGATAAATGATCGTACCTTCCTCAGCTAAAAAAAAAAAATGAGGGTTTTCTTGTTTTGTATTGTGTTGTGAGGCTTTCTGGGGGCGTTTTTCTAGGGTTTTTTGTTTATTTTGGTTTGGTTTTTTAAATTTGTTTGAGTTTTTTTGGGTTTTGGAGTGGTGCATTCTGTTTGCTGATCAAAAGAGCTGAACCGTTATGCTGTACCATTACACTGGGTCAGAGTTTCTCTGATCACCCAGGCCCCAGTTCCAGTAAAACATTTCACCTCAACCTAAATCATGTGCAGAGGTACTATTCATGAGGTAATAATTAGATAACCTGCCCAAGAGTGGGGCTTAGCTAGAGTTTTGTCATTGATTTCGAAACAAGCCATCTCAGAACCATTGTATATAATCCATAGAGCCCAGTGACTCGTCTGGGGTTATGCAGTTGAGTGTAGGTTCACCAGCATCACTAAAGGTTGCACAATCTGGACCTTCCTGTAGAAATTGTCCCTAAGTGTTTTACGATGTACGGTGCAATATGTAGGCATAATAGTGTGAGTGAAGAACGCAGAAGCTGGCAGAACACTCTTTTTTCTGTGGAGTTGTTACTTTGAACGGCGACCTTAGTTTCTTTTTCTCCATGTTTGGAAACGGTGTATGTGTCTGCACAGCAGTTTTCGTGTGATGTCCATTCAAATCTCTGGTCAGTCTTTCTGAGGAGGTGACTCTTGGGTGTGGCTTTACGGGTCTGTCTGTTCATTTTATTGGTTTGAGTGGCCATGCTTGTAAAATGGCTGTTAAGACCCATAGACATAAACTAAATCAGTGAAGGTGTTGACATAACCTGTTGTCTCCATTGTATTATAAAGAAATTTCCATTTTTAAATGAAATCAATAAAGTGTAATCGTTTCCTTGAAAAAGAAAAAGGATTGTGCAATTTTATCAGAAAGCAAATTACCGCGGTGCAAGAACACAAGAACAGGTGATTCATGTTTTGCATTTAGTGTTCAAGATTGACAATAATGCAGCAATCTAGTATAAATATATTTTTAAATGCTTTTTTTTTTAAGCCATAATGATGATATAAATTATAAAGGCATGGCCTTGTGAATAATGTTAACAAATGTTTCAGAATCAAGAAAAAAACATCCAGAACTTGATGGTGGTATAATATCTATAATATCTTTTGCATGATTTGTATGTTGATATTGTATGAAATGAGCACAGTGAGACTTTTTTTTTTTTTGGTTGCATCCAAAGAGTTAGGAAGGAAATATAACAAGAATGTATTTATAATCACTCTATTTTGAAATAAAGTAAAGAAAACAAAATGTATTGGCTTTACCCTGTTTTGATCATTACTATTTTAGCTTAGTTTATAATTAAAGCAGTTACTTACAACATCCAGTCCAATGTAAAACACAGAAACCTATTGTTTATTAATTTTGTTTGCCTTCATCAACATCAAAATACTAGTCAGTGTTGACTTCAAAATTTGTATGAAATATTAATAAAATTGTTTGGTACTATTGTATTTCTGAAACTAGACTTTGTTAAGTGCCTGTCATATTCTCTTTTGGATTATCTGTATGTGGATGAGAAAGAATCTGTAAAGCAGTTATGCAGTGATGTTCTCTAACCACCTCAACAATTTGTTGTAGTTTAGAAAGTTTTTCTCATCTTCTGTTGTCCAAAAAAATCTTCCTTTTCCCTGTTATGCAAATAATCCCCCCAAAGTCAGTGATTTTTTTTTCCATTATTACCACAAGCAAAATTTAGTTTTCAGTTGGATTCTCAGTTCTTCAACCCAGAAGTGCTTAGAGGAACAATTACATAACGTTAGGGGCATTTGCTTTGATTCTACTCTCTTCTTATTAGTCATTTTCAATAACAATTTTTTCAGAGGGAGGAAAGTTGATTTGTCCTTAGAAGAAGCAAAACCACCAATCCATCTACCATTTCATTTGGTTAGGTTACTTTTATAACTGAAAGTTGCAAAGACACCTTCAGGTAGTTCACCTTCCAAATTTATATTTTGTAGTTAAAATGGTTTACAAAGCCTCATAAAAACCTTCATGGCAAGGGAGAAGAGCAGGAACAGAATTACATTTAGATTAAACATTCCCTGTTGTGCAGGGTTTAACATGCATTATAATGGCAGTGAATGAGGATCAGAGTGGGATATGGAGTGGAAAATCAGGACTTGATACAGATTTTTTTTCACTTCTAGTTAAACTGTAACATTAGGAAGGTTGAAGGGTAGCATTAGTTGAGAAAGGCCTACATATAATATTCCATATCATTTCTTTCTAAAGAAAAACTCGAGAACCAAGAATTAATTATTCATGTTTTGATAATAAGTGTGAACTGCTTTCCTGAATGCAGAGGAACTTGGGAGTTTTCTGTTAATGTGTTTTGCCATTATTAGTCTTTATTTCTAGTTTCAAATCACTCTTCCTTATGTGTTATGATTGATGCTGTGTCGGAAAACAAAAATAAGAATATTGTTGCTCAGGGACAAACTCTTCTCAGAAATTTACCAATGTAAATCCAGACTGGCTGAACAGACATCAATGGAGTCAAATCCGCCTCACCCTAGTGAACAGAAAAGGCAGAAAGTACAAGATCTATCCATCACTGAAATAAAAATAAGTAATTTTTGACCTGAAATGGAATATAATCTTGCTTTATAGTCTGTTGATTTGTGTTGTAAAGCTGTTGGTATTGTTAAAGGACTGTAGGGAGAGCACAGACCAAGTGCAGTCCTGTGTCTGTTTGATGTCAGTGGAGCTCTCCAATGATTCAAGAGATGTGGGCATCCCAGGGCTGCACTATGGGTACAAAACTATATAAATTTCCTGGTTTATACATACACTTGGGGTAGATCTCACATAAAATACAAACAGTATCTTAACAGTACAATTTACTTTCTCCCTGTAATGGAGCAAAGTTACTCTGCTCTTGTTTTGCATTAAGTAGAGACTTTATTGCAAATATCTTTGGTTTACTGCTAATTTTATTTGTATTCACTAGCAATACTTGAGATAATTAATTCTTTGTCTGGTAGAAGTACATTTCAGTCTGTTGTTTTTAAAATATCAGTCACTGGTAACAAACAGATACTGAGTTACGTTGAATTTCCATTCCCTAAGTAATAATTCCATAAATAATTCCTCAAAAGCACAAATAAAGATCAGATAAGGGGAAAAAAAAGTCCTAGTTGTTACTAAATCTGAATTTTTTCTATGTGTGTATGTGAAGTCTTAACACAGTGTAATGCAACTCTGATGGGTGGTACCTCACATCTCTTTGGTCTTTGTTTAACCAGAAAACAGAAAGTGATCTTTAAATGGTTTAATCATCATTTTATAATAGTAGAGTATAAAAGAATTTTCCTAAGTTTTCCTCATCCTTGAGGATTTCATTTCTTGGTTTAATTTCATTCAATTTCCTGGAAATGTGTGCACTATGACCTTCCAGAGCATCCTCCCACTCCATGCCCTCATTTCACCTTCAGTGCGCCAGTCCTTTACAGCTGAAGGTTTTTCTAGGCTTGGGTTGGTGGCAGTTTCCGAAGAGGCAGAAGAGTGGGATTTGTCAGTTCCTAGAAAACAGCTAAAAAAGGCAAACTGAGAGCCTGGCCTGGATGGTTTCTGAGTCACGTCTGATGATGTATGATCCAAAAAAGAAAATGTAGGAAATGGTCTAAGCTTCTGTTGAGAAGTTTTGTTCTGGGTTTTTGAAGCTGGACAATCATGGCTTTCCACAACTGTGAGTTGTGCAGTGTAAAGGAAATGTGATGCAGCCAGCTGAATCCTGACAGACTGTGGATAAATCCTGCAGATATCTGCACCCACTTACCTGAGCTGGGCTTTGCTCACTGAAGAGTCTTGCACAAATTACCCAGGTTAAACCAGAGGTGATACAGATTTCTCAGGGATGCTTTTAACTGGAATGTGGATATGTTTTCATGCACACTGGGAGTTGTTTGTGTTTAGGGGTCAGTCTGTGCCCAAAAATGCTGAGCAGTGGCTTTGGTAGGGGCTCTTTTCATGTGCTACATTGGTGCTCACGTCTGAATACGAGGCACTGTGCAGGATGTACATCTCGATGAGCAGAGTCACAAAGGGCAGCATGTTTTGACAGATTTTGAGCTCCTCACTGCAAGAAACTGCAGGAAAGGATGTACCATACAGCAGATTTTCTTGCTCCCTGGCAGGATTTCATAGACCCTGTGAGTCCTTCTCAGCAGGGTATTCTTCTTGTCTGTACACTGCAAATAAGGCTCCAGGTCACCAGTCTCGTGTGTGTACAGTCTGTGTTTGCTTATACCCAAAAATAGTTTTGTAGAGAAGGGTAGGAGAATAGCTTCCTTTTTTTTTTTTTCTTTCCTTTTTTTTTTTCTGAAAAGCCAAATGGGCTGAACTTGAATTTTTCCAGACTGAAAAAGAAAAATACAGGTATTTTAAAGAATGGTCACATTGTTGGTTGATATCTGTACTATTAAAGATTTTTACTAAGAGAGAGGAAGAAAGCAGTTCTGTTTATATTTTTAGCATGCAACTTTTCAGCCTCCATTCTTGGGTTGGAATATGCCCCTGGGTGCCAAGGGACTTACGTGCAGCTCAGGCACAATTTAGCTGCAAAGCTCATCCTCAATGTCTTTCTTGCCTTTTGTGTGGCAGCAATGAAATGCAAGGTTTTGAATGTTCCCTCTCTGTTTGCTTTAATGGAATTCACATCAGCAGGCATTCCTCAGGACCAGATTTCAAGCTCCTGTTGAGGTGTGCCTGCAGTTTGATGAAGTTGGTTAGCAAAAATAGTACAAATGTCATACAAGGGGTGATTTTTTTTGGATATGGTTAACATTTGAAATAATTGGGGTTCGTACAGTTTCCTTCTTAAATATCACCATGTCATTGCACTGTTTTATACTCATGAAGATCTTTACTTCTATGATCAGTCCAATAAATCAGTGGTTTTACAAATATGATCAGGAAATTGGGTCCAAATGTCTAGAAAATAGGGATTTGCCTTTAATTTTCATGGGGTTTTTTAAGAAAATAAAGATCAAAAGCATCATGAATAACCTAGATTTAAGATTTCTATTTGTTCAATGAAAATTAGTTTTGCCTTAACAAAGTGAGATATTCAGGAAGTACAAGTGAAATATTTAGGAATTAATTTGGGAAAATTTGGTTTGTGCCAACAAACAAGGCCCCTATTTTGTAATCCTTTCTCAAGAATATGAGCTATGGATGCCATAAGAGATTTTATCTTTTAAATAGCTTCCTCTAGAATCTGGAGTTTCAATTCAGCTGTTGGAGCTATGCCCTGAGCATGATTTTGTGACTTTGCTGTATTGGTCAACAAACAACAGTGTGACTCATTTTCTCTGTGTAGCTTTGTCAAGTAATTTATAGCTCTTATGACAGCAAAGATAGTAAGGATTAGAAATTGTAAAGTGTTGGTAAGGATTCCTATACATTTGTAATGTGCTTTCAAAATGAAAGCAGCATGCAAATGATGAGTATTATCAGCATACAATCCATTTCAAAAGGGAAGTGCCATTGTACTCTTCACAGTGGTCTATTGTTCAGACTGAGAAATATCACTGAGAGTGGCTAAGCTGTGTTTTCCTCTTTGTAGACTTTTCTTCTTCAGCTGTTAAATAGAGCTGTTTACTCTGTACAGAGCAATACAACGCTGAGCCATCCGCAAGAAAATACACAAGCTTAAAAAGGCCAAGCAAATACATCCCCTCCCAAAAGAACATCTGTGTTATAATAATAAAATCACTCATATTTCCCAGTGTCATTGGCCCCTTTGGCCGTTTTTGCTGCGCTGACAAGTTGTGGGATGAGATGTGGAGTTGGCCTCCTGTTTCTCCACACAATTCTTCCCTTTGACATTGCACACGGACAAGGTCAGTTGGCCCAAGTGCCTTTCCTTGCCAGATGGGGCTGAAGCAATGAATTCATGAACACGGATTCATACCCACTCTGCAGGCATTTGCAGTGAGCTAAAACTAGAGTTACATGAGCTAGATATACTCAGAGGCATCAGGAGCATGGCAGTGACCTTTGCCAAAATGCCCTCTCCTCTGGAGCACACCTGTGCCATGGCCCACAGCATCCTTGGGCCAAGGAACAGGGCTGTAGCAGGGCTCAGTAAATTTGTTTTAGCATTGCAGGAAACAATTTTAGCATTACAGGAGCTCTGTAATCAAGGGTGTAAGACCCTCCTTGGCTGTCTGCTATTCAATATGTGGGCTTGTCCCTTTTGCAATAGCAGTAATCTTCACTGCTAGGTCAGTCTAAACTCTGGGAACTGGGTAGGAGGGCTTGTTTGACCAAATGAGATTTCCCCCACAGCAGAACTAGCCCAGGCTCTCTGTCAGATGTGTGGAGATACACGTTTTTCCCTGTCTGTAAATAGCATGCCTGTATATTATAGTATACAAGTATAAATAGTATAATGGTATACTATATTCAAGTCAAACTTGTATTAACAGTTCTAATGGTTTGGTCATGTGCTACACATAATGCACGTGCACATGCACAATTGGATTTCTGTGTGATAGTGCTGAGTATCACTGGCAGCAAATGAGGACAAACCCATTTTTTACCTCAAAACCTATTGTGGTGGCCAGATTCAGATTGCTTTGCCTAATAATTCCATATGCTTCATGTATACCAGTTTATTTTCTTAATAACAACACTCTCTTTCTTTTTAACAAAGAGAAAGCTCTCACCTTTTATTTTTTTACTCATTCCTCTAGAGTTGAAGTTCTATGAATCCATTTCCAACCCACAAAGAACAAAGGAAAAATCCTCTGCAGGAAAACTCCACTTTATGTAACGCACTGAAGATGGCACTGTAGTAACAACTTCACACTGTGAATGATAAGATATGCTTGTGTTTGTTACTGGGAAATTGTGATTTTTTTTTTATTTATTTAGCACAGCTGACATAAAGCCAAAGGTCAGTTTAATGCAGCACCACCCAACACTGCTGCTGTAATTAGGGTGAAGAAGGGTTTCTGTTACTTGGACTTATCACAAGGAGACTCCAACTCAACCCAAACTATGTGGAATAGTTTGTAGCTGATCTTCATAATGAGGAGGGTT
This sequence comes from Acrocephalus arundinaceus, assembly GCA_021534815.1. Taxonomy (NCBI): domain Eukaryota; kingdom Metazoa; phylum Chordata; class Aves; order Passeriformes; family Sylviidae; genus Acrocephalus; species Acrocephalus arundinaceus. The sequence continues at coordinate 4,994,455 of JAJEOU010002626.1, forward strand.
TTTTGTTAAAAAAGAAAAAATCCATGGAAAACAAAGAAAATCATTTCTCTAAAGGATATCTTTCCATGTCTGTAACCTTCACAGCCATGTTAAAGCACATTAACACCACAGCAGGTCTCCAAAGACCCAATGAACCTTGGGGCAGTGCGTTATGGTTTTAGTTGCACTACACAAATCTTCCAAAATTCAGTTTCCTATAGAGATTGGAGGCTTTAAGTCATCTGAAACAGAGCTTCAAGTTAAAAAGGAAAACAACCAACCAACCACACTCAAAGAACACCAGTCACAGGTAACAGCCACATTTAATGATCGTTTGTAGTAAGAATAAAGAAAAACAAATTTTAAATGGCACTTAGGTCTAAAATGATGCTTCAGTCTGTTTCATAACCCACACCTTTTAAGCCTTCACTCATAGCAGGTGGGAGTTTTGGGTTGTTTTGAAGTGTGTGAGTAATTGGGTCTCTGTGCAGCAATTACCTCTCACAGCCATTGCCATCATACATGCCTGAGCTATTTTGAAGGGGATTTAAAATGGAAACTTTACATTCCTTTTTCTTTGTCTTGCTCAAGAGAAGTCAGTGGAGGAATTTGTGTGAACTGCCACAATGGGGATCATTTTCAGGTGTTGAGAAAAACTTGCAGGATTTAAAACCCCACTGATTTCCATGAGAGACAGCATCTGTCCCAGATGACCTAATGCTCTTTGTCAGCAAACTGCTTTTGGGGAGGAAAATTTTGACTTTTTCAAAACTCCCCTCTCAAGCTGGCAAAGTACTTCTCCTGCAGTCCAGTGCTGTAAGTGTGCAGCTTTTCAAAGGTATGGGAGTTAAATAAGTTTAAGGCCTTGATCTTGGAATAAATCTGGTAGGAGCTCTCAAATTACCCAGCAGGATGCTCTGCTCTTTGCACAGCACCTGAGCAGCCTCCCCAGCCTCCCCTCCTTTGCCAGCTCAAAACCTCCTAGAGAACCTTTGCAGATTCCCCAGCTGAGGGAGTTGCTGGGTTTGTTCTCATGTGAATGAAATCAGAGGTAAATTATTTCTGTCTGTGCCACCACGATCTCCAGCTGCAGTAAAAACTCAGTGAGGGTGATGGAGACACACACAGGCAAGCCCAGAAGCGGTAAGGTAAGGGGATATTTGAAGGATGCAGAAGGAGGAACTGAAACAACTTGGGTTTGAACTTCTGGAGCTGGAATTTGTGCTTAGAGGTGACTTTGGGGCCATGGGATTGCTCAGAGGCCTGTGGAGCAGTTAGCAGGCATAGGTGGGAACAGACTGAGCTGCTACAAAAATAAGCACTCAAACTTATATACTCATGTAAACATTTGGAGATGTCTGTGATGCATTGGCTGTTAATATTTAATTTATCACCTATTAAATATTTCATTTTGTATCGTTCTTCACTGGAAAGGTGATGGATTGTGTCATCCACCAGGACCTATATATAAAGATCTGGCAAATTTCTCAGTCTTTTGGAAAATAATTACATTTATAAGCAGTTTGCAGGAGGTAAAATGCGTTATGAAGAGATTAGTCATGTGCAAACGTGTTGTCTCATTTTAGTTGGTAAATAGGCAGGAGTAAACACCTGCAGGCAGTATTTGTATTGCAAAGGGAGAGTTATTATGAACCTGGAGAGAAGCTGGCACCTGGGTCTTCACTGCCCCCATCATCACAGGATATTTGAGCTGTTTGCTTCTACCTGCCATGGCTGAGGGAGAATGGAGCAGTGTGAGGGGCTGAGATGGGAGCAGTGTGAGGGGCTGAGGGGAGCAGGGAGCAGTGTGAGGGGCTGAGGGGAGCAGGGAGCAGTGTGAGGGGCTGAGGGGAGCACAGATCAGTGTGAGGGGCTGAGGTGGAGCACAGAGCAGGGTTAGGGGCTGAGGTGGGAGCACAGAGCAGTGTGAGGGGCTGAGGGGAGCACGGAGCAGTGTGAGGGGCTGAGGGGAACATGGAGCAGTGTGAGGGGCTGGGGGAACACGGAGCAGTGTGAGGGGCTGAGGTGGAGCACAGAGCAGTGTGAGGGGCTGAGGGAGGAGCAGTGTGAGGGGCTGAGGGGAGCACGGAGCAGTGTGAGGGGCTGAGGGGAGCACGGAGCAGTGTGAGGGGCTGAGGGGAGCACGGAGCAGTGTGAGGGGCTGAGGGGAACATGGAGCAGTGTGAGGGGCTGGGGGAACACGGAGCAGTGTGAGGGGCTGAGGGGAGCACGGAGCAGTGTGAGGGGCTGAGGTGGAGCACGGAGCAGTGTGAGGGGCTGAGGTGGAGCACGGAGCAGTGTGAGGGGCTGAGGGGAGCACGGAGCAGTGTGAGGGGCTGAGGTGGAGCACGGAGCAGTGTGAGGGGCTGAGGGGAGCACGGAGCAGTGTGAGGGGCTGAGGGGAGCACGGAGCAGTGTGAGGGGCTGGGGGACATGGAGCAGTGTGAGGGGCTGGGGGACACGGAGCAGTGTGAGGGGCTGGGGGAACATGGAGCAGTGTGAGGGGCTGAGGTGGAGCACGGAGCAGTGTGAGGGGCTGATGGGAGCAGGGATCTGTGAGGGGCTGAGGTGGGAGCACGGAGCAGTGTGAGGGGCTGAGGTGGGAGCACAGGACATTGCCTCTGTGCTTGTGGCCCCTGAACCTGGGCAGCACAGCTGTCTCTGCATCCCTGGGAATTCAGGTCTTTGCCTCTGTGCCTCCCTGGGACTTGTGCCACTCTGATATCTGGAGGCTGAGATGGCCCAAGACATAAGCCAGTAGAGCTTAAACACTGTCAAAAAGCAGTGCCGTGCAATGCTCCCCCCCATTTTATTTATTTTTTTTCATGAAGGAGGCATGTGAGAGCTCCACGCCTCAGTCTGTGTCCTGTCCTGTGGTCACACATGGCCACTACCTCTGATGCCCCCACCTCAAGGTGCCAGCAGGAGTGGGGGGCAGGAGCTGGGTGTTCCTCTGCTCCAGGGGGGTTTTCAGGGGCCTCACTGTCCTATCTGGGGTGCCAGAAACTGGTGCCTTGGGAAGGCTGACCTGGAACAGAGACTGGACAGAGCCAGAGAATAAAGTAGAGATTTATTGAAAGGCCTTTAGGGTACACCTTGGGCAGGACAGAGCCTGGCCAGGGCTACACCCAAGGTGGACCCAAAATGGGCACAAAATGGACAAACGGACACAAGTCTCACACTTTGATAAGTTTTGGTCCATTTGCATCTTGAGGTTTAATTATCCAATTCCAGCTCCAGGCTGTGAGCTCCCATCCTTCTTGTTCCTCCCTCCAGCCACCCTTGTTTGTGCTGTTGGGCTGAAAGTTGTCCTTGGTGTGCAGCAGGACAAGGATTTGTTTTGTGTCCCTGCTGAGTGACACTGACTGTGAGGCTCAGAGTTGCACCCCTGGGCAGCACAGAATCTAAAAAATTATGAAAGTTAAGACTTAAGGCATCATCTCAACACACACAGGCCCCACACACACAGATCTTACTCTGAAAGCAGTTCCCTCTCTGCTGAGGCCTCTGACTGTGCTGCAGACAATGAACATCTCCTCCATTTTTCAGTAGCTCTTGTTCTTAATCCAGGAAAGCATTTCCTTAGGTCCTTAATAGCAAGTTTAAGGTTAAGCATTTATTTAAGCACTTTGCTAAACTGTGTCTTGCTGAATGCCTGCCAGATGAAAACAGATGGGCTCATTTACCCTGGTGCCCTTCCATGACTTCAGGAGAACTGTAAGAGCAGGAATCCTGATGAAGAGTGGGCTCCAAAGCAAGCGAGGGGTAGAGTTAAAAGATTCCAGGCCACAAGATGTTTCTGACTTCCCTGGGAATCTGCAGATTTGGAGATTGACTTGGGGAGGGTACAAGCCTCTCTGCAAGGAGTGTCAGCCCAACCATTCATCCCTGGTGCTGTCTCACTTACAAGGAACAGAACTGAGGAACATCAGCTTTCCCTCATTTGTCACCACCAAACATCTGTGCCTGGGTTGAGTGCAGTGAGCTTTTTTTCTAGCTTATCACCCATCTGTGCTGTAGGGAGTTAGAAACAGAAGTGTGCTCCTCTTCTGATGGCATTTTTGGTGAGCCAGTGGAGACACAAACTGTTCATGGATACTTTAAACCACTCCCTTTTATCAAAGAGCAGCCAGACACGCTGTAGGATTGGAAGATTCTGAAAACTGATGTTAATATGTTAGAGTTTGGTATAAAATTATGACCACTGTCTGTCACTCATGAAACAATGCGATAAGTTTAAGGCTTTGCAACATATCACATGCTTTTAAAAAGTAATAAATAATGGCTTATAAAATATATTGATGAAACAAATTGCTAACTTAGGAGCACAGATTTGTGGAGATGCATTTTTAGAGTAAATTGGTTTTCGTTCACAAACCTGAGAATGTTGCTGGCAGTCACATTTAAATGCTGTAATAGAAGGTCTCAGAAAGGTTTCTGACTTAATGTAAAATGGTCTTAAGGAGAAAGAGTGAGAGAGCATGGAATTAAAAGCTTTAACATATTTCAAGAGTATGCTGAACCAATACTGTCTTGGCAGTATTTATTGTTCCAGTGTTATATTTAAGGGGTATTTTCTCTGTGTGGTTTTGCTCCTCCAACTGATGATAGACCTGCTATCCACAGGCAGTCTAGCTTGTTACCAAAATGTGCCTGTTTATAATAGCTTTAATGCCAAATGAAAAAAAGTAGGAGAAAGAAAGGAAGGGTGGAATTTGGGCTTTAAAATGTCTTTCTCATGCATTATTCATATTATTTATTTCACAAGATCAAATGCTGTTTTTGAAAAATAGTACGACAGGGAGTGCGCAAGAGATTTCAGAGGTTGAATATGAGCAACAAACCTTTTCTGGGAGAGAAAAAACAATAAAACCGTCTCCAAACCTCAAACAGAAAGTTTGCCTAAGAAATATCAAAGATCAGTGTTATGGGACTGTAAAATGCAGACCCGAATCTATCATTTTATTTTTACAGCAAGTGTCATCGAGCTCTTCTCTGATCCAAGACTAAACAGCAATTTTCCAAATGTGGTGGCAGAACACAGATCACCTTTCTTTTTAGAACACACAGCTTGGAATGAGCCTCTGCAGGTATCAACCTCTTTAGAAACTGAATTTCAGCTTCTTGAACAGCACTTTGTTCTCTTTGGGTAATTAACTCCAGTTTGTGAATGGTGAAGTTCCTTTATTTAACCCAGAGAGCAGAAAAGGATGCCTGTGGAATGCCAACCTCACTTCCTTCTTTCTTTGTGCCCACTTTTAAAGGGCAGCAGTGAACATCTTCCTGAATTTAGTTGGATGTACATTGGGGAATGCACCCTGACAAAGCTGAGGATGTTCCTAGCCCACTTCACTGTGGGGATGGGAAAGGCTTGGCATGGGGACCCTCTGGTAGCCTCTCCTAGGATTTTAGGAAAATAATCTGGAGGTCAAGGAGATAAATGGGTTCTTTCTTTCCTGCTCTTCACATTTGTAGCACCTCCTACTTGGATTAGCTAATGCCTCTAGTGAATGGTGAGATGCACCCATTTATATTTTGTTATTCTTATCCTTAAATATCACACATTTTATAAAAATATAAACAACAAAAAGTAAACTGGGTTCAAGAGGTGTTTCTGGTTGTCCTCCGAGAACATATTGGATAAGTCAGGTCTTGACAAGCCCTATCCATTGAGCTGATTGTAAGTCAGACAATAAATACAAAAAGAAGTCGTTCATGAGGTGAGCTCAGCAAATTCTGAGGAAATCAAACACATTCCACTGTGCTTATGGCACAAAGAACACAACATCAAGGGCATATTTAGTGGAGAGAAGGAGACAAAAATTCGTTGGGAATTTTTGGTGGGACCAGCAAAGCTCCACTGGCCTGAGCAGCCCCAGAATGACCTTCCCAGTGATCCAGGCTCTGCAGTGACCCTGGTGTCCCTGGAAGTGCAATGCATGTAAAACAAGTAATAGGTTTTTCCTGTTGATACCATGGGCTTGGCAGATCCTTTGTAGTCTCTAATGCCTTTTTCTCTCCACTTTCCTTGCTTACTCTGCATATAAAATAAGACCAACTGGGGTTGTACCAGCTGCCTAATTTATTCAGATATTCAGATTTGTATTTAATGTCATCTCCTTGTCAGCCTTGGTAGACTCTGGTTCAGACCCACGGTTTTTGCTGCTGCAGCAACGCTCACAGGCACAGGGGCTGGAAAACAAGTAGGATGTGACTCAAGAGCTCTTTACATCTATGTAACCACGGATACCCAAGTGATGCATATGACCAGTGTTTACAAAGTGCCTTGTTTCCAGAAATGGGAAGCACAGGCTGTGAATTCTCCCTGGGACATATGGGCAGGAGAGAAAAAGTAAAAGTAATGTTCCTCCACCTTTATGAAATAGTGCTCTGTAGTAAGTTCTACTTTCAGTTGTTGTGACTGCAGTAGAGGTGAATGGCTGTGGGTTTGTGGCTTGGATGGCCATGGCAGACTTTGATGGCCCAATTTCATATTTAAAGTCGGATGTGAGGGGTGCAACAAATTGCTAACAGAAGCTTGTCTTCATAGAGAATATTGTATAAGGTAATGAGTTAATTGGCTTAAAAAAATTGTGATGTTGGTGTCAAATGTCTCAGGTTTTTCATTGTAAGTGCAAATAGTAAACTGTCCCACAAAAATATGATTTTTAAAACAAAACTTAATGCATATATATCATGCCTTTTATCTTTTATTTGTAATATATCTCTTATCGATGCTATCTCTTAACACAATTCCCTACATGAGGCAGTTTCCTAAAGGTCTTTCATTTAGCACTAATTTGTTGAGACTATTTTCTTCTCAGACACAATGAGGAGTTCTAGGACACTTGGCATTTATTTCTTTCGGTACTGCTTCAGAGTACACATACTCTGCCTCAGTTTCTACTTCCTAGGTTAATGTTTTATTCATTCATTCATTCATTTTAACCATTCAGTTTCAAGACATTTAGAAAGTCTACCTAGCTAACACTATAAAATGTCACAGCAATAAGTAAATATGTACAAACAAAAAAGCCTAGGTCTCTTATGAAAAAATAGGCAAGGGAATAGGAAAATTTTATTTTCCTGATGCTTTCCCAAAAAGCACATTGGTGTCATCATGACCTGTTGGCCTTTTTGTAGAACTGGAAAACCATACTATGGGGACAGGGAAGAAATAAAAAATATATATATTTCTCAGGAAGAAAGTGTACTTCAAACTACACTAAACATTAAAGTGTTTTGCTTTGCAATAAGCTTAAAATAATTCCAAGTGTTTATTGCTAAACCAGTGGGAAGAATCTCATTTTTCAGTGCTGAAAAAACGGATAATCTGCTTCAGGTTGATATGTATGTAAAAGCCTGTAGGGAAAATTTTATGAAATTGAAGATTGCCCACAATTTTTCTAGAGCTGGAATAAAAACCAGACAACAAAAAGCAGTCCTTAAAACTCTGATACTCCAGTATGTTACTGATTTCTGTGAGTACATATGACAATTTTTCATTTTATGTAGCAAATCCCTCTCGGTAAGGTCAGCAGAGTCAGATGTGGTGGATGCTCTAATATTGGGGACTTGAGGGCTGTTCTTGCTTGTATGGCACAGTTTTATGCTCTTTTTTTGTTATTTCTTTGCTCATGTTCACAACTTTCTACCTCATGTTTTCCTCTGTATCTGATTCGATGTGGAAACGCTCATCAGCAGCAGCCACCAGAGCCAGCAGCTCCGGGGCATTTGTTCAAAGCTGGAGCTGCAGTAGCTGCAAGGCCAGTGCTGGCAGTGTCTGCAGGAGATAATCCCTGCTCCAGCTCCAGTCCTGGGCACGCTGCTTTACAATCTGATTCATGTACACGTAAGGAGATTGTGGTCAGAGAAGGAAAAAAAGATGAGGCATTGTTGGACAGTTTCTCTTGATTAAAGCATGACATTACCTTAAAAAAAATTTAAACTAAGGCACCAGGTAACAGAAATTCCCCTTTTCCTCCAGAGTGCAGCCACAGGCTTGTTTCAAAGCTTGAGGGAGCAAGAAGCTTTCCTTTAGCAAAAGAAAAGCTTTTAGACTTTAGACTTACTTTTAGAAAGTCCCCTTTTGGTGAAATGTAAACACTCTGTGGTCAGTAGCTCTCTTTGATTTGGAATTACACTGGGGTCTAAGGGAATTTGGGAGCTCCCTGCCAAGATGGGGTGAGAACACACGTGTGCACAAATGCCTGCAAACCCACGCACAGAGGTGAGACCTTTTTGTACAAAATCTCTCTCCCATACACACATGACAAGTGTAAAGATGAAGAAAGAATTAACTTCTGTTATGAACTGGTTTCTGTTCATCTGTGCCATGTAGCCAGTCCAGCATTATCTAATGGGTGGCTACTGCTGCTCAAGGGCAAAGCAAACTCCCCAAAAAAAGCCAGAGCTGTGAATTTGGTGGAAAAACTGACCATGAGGAGCAGCCAGCATTTGATCCTTTGTAGTAATGCACCCCTCACCCCCGAGTGGGCATTTCTGTCTAAGGAAAGAGTTCCAGTTTTTTACCTTTAGACATTTTAGGAAGTTTAACTAGAAAGTTCTGTGCCTTTCTCATTGTAACTGGCTCAGTGGCAGCACAGAGGCATTAACTGGGCTTGGAAAATGCAGCTCAAAGCCTGGTGCTGATTTCATTGGGCTAGGGGCCAAACAGCCCACCTGAACCATCAAATACTTAAGAGCACAAAGGAACTTGAGGGCTTTTTAGGATGTCTTAGCAAGATGTGAGAGGCTTCTCAGACACCTGTGCTCAGCTTTTTTTTTAATTTTTGTAACATTTCATTATTTTTTAAACCGTTTGCTTTTACAAAACACCTGAAGAGCAGCCTCACTAATTATTTTAAGCCATTTCTCTGCAAGGGCTGGACCCTCTGAGGTACTGGAGAGATTCTAATAATCCTTGCTGCTGCAGAGGCTTGTTTGCTGGCAAAGTAAGTAACCACACTGCTGGTGAACCTTTCCCACACTACTTTTGTTTCTGTCAGTTCTGCTTCGGTGGCCGGGATGTCAGCTTGGCATCTTTATATTTGTATTTTAGTGATGATTTCAGTTTTGCAGTTACACCCACCAACTTGAAGCCCATGATGTAAGGCACTATTTAGGGGCTTTAGCCTGTACATAGCTGTGTGGGAAATCTGCAGTACAAGTGTGTTCCTCTGCAGTACTTACTTTTAGCAGGTAATTGATTCAGGTTTCAGTAAGGAGCAGCCCTTTGACAACTCTGTTTTCTTTCCTTTTTTAAACCAGTGTTACAGGACAGCTGCAAGAGGCCGAATTTATAGCATGACACTATGAATATTATCATAATTATTGTTTGTTTAAATCTTTTTTTTTTTTTTTGTCCTGGGTCTGACATATTTTGTAAGCAGCTTACATTTTATTGATTTAAACCAGCACCACCCAAAAGTACCTGTCTAACTTTTGAGCCAACCTTAGTATGAAAAGAGGCTTGAGTTTTATAACCCAGAAGTCAAATTAAATCTCATCCAAAGTCCTTACAGGGAAAAAACCAAGCTGTGCTAACCCATGACACCCATTAGTCAAATCTCAAGATTTTATATAGGCAAACCTTAATTATTGCAACATAATTTTTGAATGCTTGAGGCTAACAAACTTGGCTTGTTTGAAAATGCCCTGAGCCCTGCAGCCAGCACTTGTCATTTCAGTGTGTGAGGGACATTCCCCGGAAGCGCCCGTGGTGAGCCTGAAGAAGGAAACCTGTGTGGTCAGACCAAGGGGGGAGGAATGGCGTGGGGATGAAGTTTGGCTCAGAGCTCCTGCAGGATCCCCGTTGCTGTGGAAACCCTTTGCAGTGCCTATCACATCTCTATACGTCCCTGAGAGCCATCTCTTGTGTGTGGCATGAGGAGGAGCCTGACACGGAGCCCATCAATCGGGGGCCTGTGCTGCCAGGGGGAAACACAGACAATAACTCCAACTCTGTGCTGAAAAAGAGATAATGAATCACCCCGTTATGCAGGGACATATAGCTACATCCAAACGCCATGCTGTGCTTCTCAGGGAGAAGAAAAGGAGGGAAGGATAAAAACGGAGCTGAGCTTTTATGTTCATTTGCTCACAACCTTTCCTGTGTCTTCCTCACCCTCCGGAGCGAGCCTATAAAATCCCTCCTCCATTCATCCACTGCCTCGTGAATAAGATCAGATTACATGTGATTATTTCTTAAACTAACAAGGCTCAAGCTCAGGGAAGTAGGTGCTCCCAGTTAGAGCACATTTCCTTCTGCTGTTTGCAGTTTGTTTGTAGGAGCAACTGTCTGATTGTTACCCAGGCAACCAATGCAGGCGTGAATTTGATTAGATATAGTTTCACAGATGTGGGCAGTGTTTCAAGCATTGTTTGGTGATCCTGTCAAAAAAAAAATTCAGTTTGTTAACTTTATGAGTTTTTGTTCGAAGGGCAGAGAGGAAAAAGTCAAGGATCCTATAATAATCATTTCTCGATGGGGTTATCTCAGCTTGTTAGTTGCTATTTGTGTTTGGTACATGGTTATTCTTTCCACATAAAGGATAAAAATGTGGAAAAAATCCAGTATTGGCAGCAGGGAGATGTGTAAAAGTACGCAAATTTTTATCATCTCCACTGAAGCAGGTTCAATTATTATCATCCCTCTAGAAGATAGCATCATTAAAATGTGGAGACTCTGTCATATAATACTAATAACTGCACTGGGAACATATTTTGGTGCTTAGCTATGCACGGCCTGTCTTGTGGAGAGGCAGCTTGGTATTTTAACTGATGGCAGCCTTGTGCTCAGTGTTTATTTCTCCAGTGGAACTTGCAGATGTAAACATCAGTTGAATGTGCAGCTAGAGGACAATGGTCTGACATTCTGCATGAGCTCTCTCTTGGTGAGCAAAGCTCACTTTCTTCTGCTGCAAAAGCAGAAGGGGGAAGTAAACTTTGTGAATAAAATGAAAATGACTCCCCCTAAAGCTGAGCATTCCGGGTTTCAGAGTGCAATTCACTCTTGCAGAGACATAAGGCTACACAGTGATGTTCAATTCAGTTTCCAGGTAAAAAAAACCAAGGGTAGCTGAGATTTTCTGTTCTGTTTCAAGCTAAACTCTAGAATAAACAGGATTAGCTGTTTAACTGTGATCACTTGTTTGGGATTGCAATGACCTGCAGGCTGGGAGCTGGAAACAAGTCTTCCCTCACTGCAGATTCAGTAACCTTGAGAGCTTTACTCACTCTACTGCAAATGCACATCAGAATTACTTCTCTTGAGTAAACGAACTCTTCTTTTATGACCCTGCTCTTGAAAATGGATGATTTGGCTGCCAGTGCGCTATCATTCATACCTGGTCTGTGATTTTATAAGACTGTTACCTTCTGGGAACATTTAGTCTGGCTTTTTAAGGAAACACAACTCGTGATGGCATTGTCCATCTGTGAGTCATTTACTTCCTAGAAGCTTTTGATATTTTTTTAGTAAGCTCCAACCAAATTTGCGAATATCCGCCGCTTTCATAGCACAGAGAGATCTGGAAGGTGTTAAGCTCCTAAATATTCTGTTAAAACCGACAGCTAGCTACATGGCAAAGAGCCTTTAGTGAGAGATAAACAGGGAGTGCTCCCTTGCTCTCAGCTGAGTTTATGGCAGCCATATAACCAACAAACAGCCTGCAGCCAACTGCTCACCTGCAATCAGCAGGACAGGATGGCTGCTCTGATGTGGAATGTGGCAGGGAAAGGGCCTGGGGACCAGAGGGAGCCACTGTGGGAGAGGAGAATAACAGCAGGTATTGAAAATAAGGAGCTTGACTCAGCCAATATATCAAGCAGCAATCAATTTATTAATTAATACAAAATGGTAAAATGGGAGCAAAGCAGCGCTGGGTACAGTGGGGGTTCCCCCTCCAACTGCACGCCGACTGTTGATTTTCTGCTGGTATTTATTGAGATTTTTCATAAGCACTTCTCAGCATTTTTTTTCTAGTTTCCTCCTGATTTCTATTTTTGAAATCCAATTTCTATACCCATTGTGATCAATTCCTACTGGTGACGTTGAATTTCTATACATTAGAGGTGTGAATCAATGAAGTAACCTTTTTGCTTCCCTTGTTCAGAAATAACAACAGTGATGATGATGCTCTCAGGACCATAAATTAGTGATGGTGATGTTCAGATTCCTTCTTCAGAAGAAAACATCAGAAATGAGAGTTCAGCCTTCCTTCTCAGGACCATAGATCAGGTTTTTTGGTGATGTCCAGCTCCCAGATGGTGATCTGTCTCTTTTTCCAGGACTGTCCACCCTTTCTTCTCATGGTCATTAATTTTTAGCTTGGGATAGCTCAGTTCCTTCTTCTATTTAAGTGATTACAATTCTTTTTATATATATTCTAAAGCTGTAGTTCAAGACTTTTATTATAAAGCAGCTTAAAGCTTATAATAATTTTATTTCTAAAGCAAATAATATTTCTGCATTCCTCTAACCTACTTGTTTAAAACCTATAAAACTCATACTAATTGAAAAAGCCTAAAACTTACATTGTAAAAACCTTATAGGCTCACATGGTTCACTTATAAGCAAGCAAAATATTAGTTCAAAAGCCTCTTTCCATGCTTTTTCCATTTTGTTCATTAAACAGATGTTTTTATAATTATCCTATGGCCTTTTCTACACATTTCACAGCCATAGCTACAAAGGCCATCTTTCTCTACCTGACACGAAACACAGCCCCACATTTCACACAGGGAGACTGGGAGTGTGCAGGGCAGAACCCTGACAGAGCTGTGGGGAAATGGGAATTATCGAGGGAGATGGGGATTAGGACAGGAGTTATCTGAAAGCCAGACTCTACTCTGTTCATGAGTCAATTTGCTCCACCACATCACTCAGCCGTGATTTGATCCTGATAGTCTGTAGTGCAAATGAAAGAAGCTGTTACAGATCAAAACTTCATTAATGGAATGACTCCTGCTGGGTTGAATGGCTGTCGGATTGGGATCGTGTTTGGCAAAAACAAGTAATAAGGGATCAAAAAAGAGAAGGAGTAATTGAGAGTAATTAAAAACCCATAACCAGAAGGCTAGATTTGTAATGTAGCTTAACCATCTTGATTGCTGGTCATTTAAAAGCGCAGCCATTGAGCAAAAGATTCTTGCAGATTGAGATGAGATTTTTTGATGAAAGGTTTGGGAGAGAAGCTGAATAATATAGTTCAAAAATGTAATGCTGCTTTTGTAGGTTGCTGAAAATCACATGGCTACTTACAGCTGTTTGCTCTAATGAAATTATCACTTTTTCTGAATATCATCAATACAGGCTTTGATTTTCTGCTGATGTATTTCTCACTGATGTGAACTGAGAAAGTGAGAATGAATTCTATCCTCCCAGCTGATTGCCAGTAAGTGTTATTCCTCTGTGCTTTGTAATCAGATAGTATTGTTTCTGCACTTCAAATTCATTCTTTGTGAGACAGTTGCTGGGAATGCACACTTTTGGGGTGTGCAAAGGAAAAAACAAGTCTGTTTTTTCTGTGTGTAACTGGGAAATTTGCGTGTTCCTATTTCCACATTGGTCTTTCCTTTGGCAAGTTTATATTTGCACCACAAGAGACATTTTCAGTGCAAGTTTTTTCAAAATCCTTTATATATGTTTGTTAAGAAGGGCAATAACTGCAACCTCTACATCTAGTCAGCATCTCAAGCCCACTCACTTTGTTGCCCCCTATTTACTCAGTAGTGGGCACCAGTTCTGGCTGTTTGACACTTCTTTACCCTTTCAAAACAGAACATGTTATTTGAAATGAAGAGAGAGAAGAGGAATTGACATAATTCAATACAATTTCATCACCTAATGAATGGAATGGGAATGGATTTTGCTTTCTCATTTGAATTCCAGATATTAAATCCTCTGCATACAAAGGCAATTATTCTGGTTTAAATATTCATCTACACCAAGCAATACAACACACCCACAGCACACACACCCTGAATTGTATAAATGCAAGAGCAGACGTGGATCAACATTTTGATTTTTAATTTTGCTCATCCTCTAGATTTTTAATGCCCCACCATAGGAGACTGAAGCCCTCCACCCATGTGGCTGGGTGCATTTTATGCAGGGTGACTTCACAGGAATGCACTCAGATGAAGAATCACGTGTTAGTGATGGTTTATGTCCTCTAAGAAATGAGCAAAGCCGCCCTGTCAGGGCTGTAGATCTGGGATGTGCTCATCCCACTGGGAAACAGATCACATTGTTGTAAATATAAGATACTTGGACAAAAGCTTTCCAGTCCTTATAAATTTTAAAGCCACATTCAGGGAAGTTGTATTTTTCTTGAGCATTAAATTCTCCGCAGGGAAGAAATTACAGCTCATACTTTTTAATGGTAGCAATAGTGGAATCCTTTATATGGAACCTTTTTCATAGGAATAATTTTAATAATTGCTTGGCACAAAATCATATGCAGATGTGGAAATATTAAAAGTACCAGAGGATAAAACAGCTGGAGGTTGGGAGCTGTGCCTGGCTGGTTCAGATGCTGAAGCTGTGTTATGATTTCATGGGAATGAGAGCTCACTGACATTTTGCATTGAAGAAGTCACAGAAATTATCCAGTATTTAGCCCTCAGCAAAAACTTCTACACCCTCAGTTTCCCCAGCTCACCCTAGAGTGAGTCCTGAGCAGGGCAATGCCACAGCTGCAGTCTGGCAACTCTCCACAGGAGAAATGAAATCCTTGGTGTTGCTTGAATGGGAAACTTCATCAGAAAAATGCTGCACTATAACTGGAACACGGTTTACTGTTGTCACCAGTAAATCTACTTTTGCTTGTATGCTGTAACAGCTCTGTAAGGAGGCAAAAGCTAAAGAATCAGTGTAAGGGTAACAGAATTCTGATTGTAGCCATCAAGAATTTTTCTGCTTCTGACTTAAAAACCAAAAGGTGACACCAAAATCAAACAATAAGGCATTTAAAGTGGAAGGGAGCAAATTCCATACCGAACCACAGAAGAATTCAAGATGCTATGCAAATATATTGCATTCTGTAAAAAATATAACAGAAAACACAGAATTAACTTCTGCTTTGAACACGGTTGGATAGTTTTTCACTAGCTAAAAATACCCACAAAGAACTGATACAGATCCAAATGTTTATCTGGACGTACCCCCATTATTTATTCCCACTGTTGTATTCACATTCCTGCATTAGGATGAGGCTGTATTACCTCAGAGCACAGAGAAATTGCTCAGGCTTTCTGGAAGGAACTGGGAAAAGACAGGCAGGAGGATGTACTTGTACTATGCGTGTACTTTGTACTTTTTTTTTTTTTTCCCCCTGCTTGTTTGCCAATAGAGCTTTCTTACAGGCAAAACCAGTTTTTCATCTGGCATCATCACATTTTTAAAAGAACTCGTGTCTCACCAGGGATGCAGAGAGCTCAGCATCAGTTTGTCCACTTTTCAAAGAGCTGTGTGGATCTGCACTGAGAATCCAATCCTCAAAGTGCTTTATGAACCTGCAGATATCGAGCAGCTATCTTTAAAGACGGTGGCAGCACACCTTTGAAAATAGGGCTGTATTATCTAATTATTGCAGTTATTATTAATCTACAGTGTTATAGCAATTTTTAATAGTGTTAATAGTTTAATGTTATTAATATAGCAGTGTTATATAGAAACATAGATATCAGATTTCCCTGAAATCTGCATGGTGAGCCCTTGGAGGTGTGCAATGCCCTGTGATGTCATCTGTGATGTCATTTGTGATGTCACTGCAGCCCAGCACAGGAGCTCCATCCCTGGAGCTGTGACACTTTGGCTGTGGGCAGGGAGCTGAGCAAACAGCAGCAGGGGAATATCTGCACACATTTCTTCCCTCAGTCCCCGATTGAATCCCAGGCGTGAGGTGGGGCTGGCTTGGCTGATCCCAGGCTCCTGTGCTGGGATTTCTGGCAGTGAATTACCTGGTGCTGCCAGACCCTCTGCTTTGGGATTTGCCTGTCTGTGAAACACTAATTTACTGAAGCAAAAATAAACCCAAACCTCACAGTGCTGACAGCTCCCCTACCAGATGACGTGGTATTTGGGCACCAGAGTATCTTAGACTGATGACAATGCTGCACCACCTAGAAGAGCAGTAAATGCTGCCTCAGGCTATAGAAAGGACAATTTCTGACTCATTGAAAGAAAAATTTTAAAAAAGCACATTTAAGCTGCTCTTAGTGGAGCAGAGAAAGTCTCTCAGAATGTCACACTGAGTAGTCATTCAGCTGTATTGTGCTTGGGGCTTTTTCATAAAGGTAAAACTATTTTGAGCATAAAAGTTTAAGGTTTTAAACCTTGTAAGGTATTTTTCCTCATTTATGAGTTAAAGTCAGTCCTAGCAGATTGAGTTTATCACACTCTGGACTCTGTGATAAACTGGAAATTCTAAGCATCTCCAAAAGGAGTAAATGATATATTGTTTCAGGATGGCTGGTATCAATAGTCCATCCCACCTCTGAACTAAGATTTTTCCATCTCTCTGCTGCTTCACTGAAGCTTCACTATCTTCCCTCCAATGCACTGCATTTCTAATTTGATTGGGGAAAGAAAAACCTAATGACAAAAGAACCCCAGACTAAATCTGATTTGATAGAACTTCAAGCTGTTTATTATCATCATAAAGAATGTGCTGCTCTGTAGTGCCCACAGGAAGGAATTTTTTATAGCTTTGAATTAAGAAATCTTAAGTACTTTAATTTGTCATAGCAAAACTACTTGAGTGACTTCCTTTGCTTCTACTCCAAACACAGATCTGTATCACACTTTCCATTTTCAATTTTTTCAGCACTGTAAGTATTTTGATGCATGGATTAAATTACTCTGAGGTTTGTATGTGTCTAACCACTTCCTCTTATAATAAATTCACTAGATATTCACTTGCAGGGATATTAATATGGTTTTTGCTGAGAGAAGAAGTAACTGGGAATCAGCCATGACTATGTGTCAGAAAGTGAAATATAAAGCAGTGAATTCTATGATTTAGTTATAAATGTGTTTGGTAGTATGAGAGAAACAGGATTGCACTGTGTTAGTGGAAAGTCAGGGGATTCCTTTGGCAGTGCTGCTGCTGTGAATGGCAATATGAGAGAAAAATGCACATCTGCACACATTTCTGAGATTGTTGGTGTCAGTGGAGTCACGTTCTCTTTCAGTAGCTATAAATCTTGCCCAATTTGTGTGATTATTTTTTTTGCAGCTGCCACCCAGTTTTATTATTGCTTTCTCAGATGCCTGTTTTTATTCCTTTGCCTCTTCCTTTTGTAAAGCTCTTCAAAACTTAAAAAAAAAATTCTGGATGGAATAGATAAATTACATGGAGGGAAAAGTGATAAGTTTACAAAGGATGGATGATAGAAGTTGGTTTCATTTATGGTGCAGGGAAAGACAAGGTGGAAGAAAGGATAAAATTCATTTGATCATCGTTTGGTTTGATTTGGTCCCTCTAATGAACATGGGATGCTAAAAAGTTCAGCAAAACAGGGGTCCTGTAGGCAGTGATTGTACACAGCAGAAGTTTAAGGGAAAGCAGGTTAAAGCCCTCAGGCTGCAACTTGTCTCTGTTTTAGTAGTGTTGTCTCCAAATGCTGTTGTCTGTTCCTGTTTGTTGTGGTTTTGCGCTCTCTTTTCCACAGAGGGAAGCACATTGCATATTTATTGCTTTACTCTCCCACCTCTTGAACAGAGAAATCAAGCAAGCCTTTTGTTATGGCTGCAGGCTACCATTTGCAAACTGCTGGTTGTAACAGCCTATTGTAACCTCGAGGTACCTAGAGGAGTTTCAGTGGAATTGTCTTTTAAGCCTTTAAATGTAGGTGCTGCTGAGAAACTTCTTAATAACTCTACTGCAGATACAGGTGTGAACACACAGGTAGTGTTTTTATCTATTACTACTTAGACCAGAGCACATAAACAGCAACGGAGATCAGAGAGCAACTTTGGTTCTTTCTAAAGCTATCCAGTAAAGGTCATTTATTTCCCAAAGAGCTTCAGTCAGACCAGGGAGTCAGAAATGATTATCTGCATTTGCTAAGGCCCTGTGATCTAGGCCACAAGAAAAGACCCACATTGATCTCAATAACTGAAAAATATATATGAAAAAACCCCAGTTCCTTTGGAAATACCTTTTGATGTAGTCACACACTGTTCTTATCCTGTCTTCCTTTAGCCTGCTTTGATGAATATTTATGTTATAACCAACTTTAAACTGGAAAACTTAACATGTGGGCACAGGAAAGAAACAAGGTGAACCTTTATGATGTTTTTCCTGGCACAGGGGATCAGCAGACAAGAACTGCTGCCCATCATCAGGGCTGATAATGATCCCCCTCCTGCTCACTAGCCTATTAATTTTTTAATGAGGAGTAGAAGTTGTGGTGAGGAGACAAAATTTATTGTATTGAGATTGATGCAAATAAGTGATAGAGGCTATAAAAACTTGGTGTTTCTGGCTGCTAGAGGCCTAAAGAAAGGAGGGGCTGAGGTCTGCACCTCTGGATTGTCTCTAAAGAAATCTTGCAAATGGTGGTAAGGTTTAATTTAAGAAGACAAGTGCACTTGGAGTCAGCTTTCCTGGAAAATACTTGTCAGGGCCTGAAAGATGCTTCCAAAAGTAGAAGGAAGCACTCTCTGGAATCTGGAAAAAATTGTGATGTATTGCAGCAAACCTGGAATGAAGGGTTTATTTAAAAAGAAGAACAGCTGGTTGAGCAGTCAAAATATAACATAATGAGATATCTATCAAAAAATTCCCAGCTACTTTTAGGGACTTCTCAGTTCTCCTTCATTACTTACCAACTGCAATTTCCATTCAATTCTTAGAGTAAAATTTGTGAGCTGTGAGAGCAGAATAGAAAAATGTATTTCTGTTGGCTGTGTGGTACAGCCGATACAGAGCCTTTGGCAGGCAAAGCTGCTGGGTTCCTCATGCAATTAAAGAAAATTCTTTCCCAGAGTTTCATTCCAAAATGGATTGGCTTGGAAGAGACTTTAAAGATCACCTCGTCCCACCCCCTCTGCCGAGGGCAGGAGCACCTTCCCTGGCCAGGTTGCTCCAAGCCCCATCCAGGCTGGCCTTGGACACTTCCAAGGGGATCCGCAGCTTCTCTGGGCAGGCTGTGCCACAGCCTCATCCTCCTCACAGTAAAGAACTTCTGCTAATCTAATCCAGCCAGATCAAATGCAGGGGAATGAATCTCCGTGGTGCTCTCGTGGAAGTCACAATCAGATCCACTCTGATTCATTTTCCATTTCCTTGCTGCCTCAGGGCAGCTGCAGCAAGGCTGGTCTAGATCAGATCTGCCCGGGGAAGGAAATGCTTTCACTGCTGCTGAAAGCTCCAGTTTGGGACTTGCCATGGCTGCTGCTAAAAGATAAATTATTCCAAAGGCTGAGCATCCTGAAGGAGTCATCACCTTCTCTGTCACTTGTTCGGGCTTTGTTAGTAAACACTTCTCACCTGTGACAGTCGCTGATAAATCTCAGACAGGAGTTTCTGATCTATTGTAAACAGCTTTCAGTTGCTCCCCTGAGGGAGGTGTTTTTCAGAATTTGGCATGTCTTATTGCTCACATGGCAGCATTAGCAGTATGCTGCTTTTCCAGTGTCCTCAGTGCACTTGTCAGGAATGTTAACAAGATGATACTGGGATGGTTCCCTCCCTTTCTTGCTCCTCTAGCTGATATCAAGGAAAATCATACCAGTGCCAAAGCCTTCACACTCAGAATATTTCATTTTTTTATTTTTATTTTTTAAATTTTATTTTTATTTTATTTATTATATATTATATATATTATAATATAATATATATTAATATATATTATATATATTATATTTTTTATTTTATTTTTATTTTCTTTTTATTATTAAATTTAATTAATTTAAATTATTTAATTTATTTAATCCACAACTACAGCATTGCCAACAGACAGACTTCCATCCTAAGAGACTGCTTTAAAATACCCCCTGTACTCAGTGCAATGCCATTTCCTTTCTGTCTAAAATCAGTTTCTCTAGTAAGTTGATTTATGGTGACCTTCTGGTGGGATATTGAGGACAGGTGCCAGCACAAGCTCTTTTTATGCAGTTCCTAAGGATCCATAGAGTCCATCCTGTTCTCTGCCTTCTCAGTGAAGGCAGCAGGAATAGGCACAAATTTAAAGTTTGGCCTGAGCTTCAGTGCCTTGATGGACAGACAAGAATTATGACAAAAACAGAGAATGAAAACTAAATTATATGTTTAAACAAACTAGTGAAAAATGTGCTGGGTTCAAAAGTTCTTCCATCATATTTTCTCTCAAAAGACATGCAAATCCACAGTGGTGTTTATATTTAATGTAATACCAGTAAAATTAGAGACCTACAGCAGTGAAATGTAAAAAAAAAAAAAAAAATTGAACAAGCTTCAGTTATACTCCTAAAGTGAAAAAAACCCAATAGTAAATCATTAAACATAAAGCAAAATATGGAAATGCATCAGCAAAACAGAATTCACAACTGTAAATAAGACGTATAGGCTACTGCAGAAATGTTTTTAAAAAGCATTTCTGATAAATAAAAGAACAGTCTGAGCACAATTAATTGTAATTCATAGTTCCATTACATTTTTATTGCTGGGGAATTGCATAATGTTCAAAGGTAGCAGAAACATTTATAAATGTTCTTGAATAATATATCTTAAGCATAACCCTTTAATGTGAGGAAAAATAGAATTAAACATAGTTACTTCTAGGTATGTATATATAAGAAGGAAACCAAAAAACTACAGACAGACAAAATCAGACAATTCCAAAGTGGTGATGCATAAATATGAGAGCATATTTGGATCCCTTTGGATAACACATTTCTGTGATTGAGGCCAGACATTCCCCTTTGGGTGAAGGTGTTACAGCATTGGAAGTCACCTCCAGCTGCACCTCCTTTGGGCAGCAATTGTAGCTCCACACGTGGAATACCCAGCACAATTTCTGGGGTTTTGCTGTGTAACAGCAGGGAAACAGCGATGAAGGACACACACAGTTTGGTGATCATCAGAAGGCTTTTCTACATTTCATCTTTGCTCTTTTATAACACAAAATGTTACAAAGGGCAGTGATTGGTCAGAGGAGGATTGTGTCTCTTCTCCTTTGGTAAACAACAGGTGAGGGAACAGTGTTATGAGAAAATGCTGAGAAGAGTCGAGCCCACATAGATATTTACAGTAACAATGAGAATGTGTTTTGAGAGTGAGAAACTTGTAGTTCAGTTTCTCATGGGAATCAGCATGCAACAGTCAGCAGCAGAATTCTGAAGCCCACAAAATACAGAGCTGCAGTGGTGCTCATTCCTTCTCTAAGTCACCTCAATCAGACCAACGTCACCTCCAGGGTAGGCAGAGACAACAGGACTCTCTTAAAAATCAGAGGGTTTTTTTGTTGGGATGTGGGTTTTTGGTTGAGGTTTGGTTTTTTTCAACACTAAAGTAATAATAAATACCTGGCTGGTAATTACTTCACTCATTCTAACTGTGTATGCAAAAGATTGTTTGCTGATGCCTAAAGAACAGGAAAGTAAGTCCAGGGATTTATTTCTGCAAATCCAAGTTTTGATCGTTGTTCCATGCTAAACTCTGCAGCTAGATAGATTAAAGTTTCAGTTTCCAAAACCCAGTTCCAAATTTTATTTTATATATAATTATATATATATATATATAATTTTATATATTTTAATATATCTATATATCATACATAATATATAAAATTTTATATAAAACTATATAGATATATTTTATATATTTATGTGAATATATGTCATTTTTATTATATAACTATATATTTCTATATTATTTTTATATTTTATATGTCTATAAATTATATATATTTTATATATAATTTTGTATTAAATTATATGGAGATGTATTTTATATAATTATATATAATTATATAAAAATATATTTATTTTATTTTATATAACGATATAAAATATATATTATATCTAATTTAATATATATAAAATTATATATAAATAAAATTTTATATAAAATTATAGAGATCTATTTTATATAGGTTTATATATAATTAATATATAAGGATATGTAGTTTATTTTACATAACTATATATAACTATATAACTATATATACAAAATAAAATTTGGAACAGCCTTTTGAAAACTGAAACTTTTATATGTATATTATATAAATATTTAACTATATTTATATATTAGACAATGTATATGACTAAATAAATGTGTTGTATTTCTGAATCAAGGCTGTTGGGTGATTCTGGTCATGTGTCAAACGTGAGGGGACAGGTTGGCTTTGGCATCTTTGCAATCAGGTGTCTGTAATCCCCAAAGTTTTTATGTGCACCATGATGCCACAGATGTTCATTGCCTCCCTCCCTTATGAAACCTTTAGAGTTTAATTTATTTTAAAAAACAAACTCGTAAATCTTTGTGCTGTGACATATTTCTAAATAAATCAGAACAACATCTTAAATTAGACTTTTCAGGAAATCCTACCAGGTGATTTAACTGACAGTGATAAAAAAAGGAAACAAAACAGTCTTAGAAGGTATTTGCTGTTAAAATTCCCTGCACTGTGTCTCTCGAATTTACCAAAACCTGGCATTCTTCACATTTATTTGCTCAGTTTTTTATTGTTCCTGTCACATCATTAGGACATCAGGACCACCCCTGCTTGGTGTTTCCACTTGTCAGTAAATCCCCAGAAACAGTGAAATAGTAGAAGTGGCATAATGAATTCTCTCTGCACTGAAGGTATAAGAAGACTGAGATGTGTCTCCTGGTAAGGTCAAATTTAGTAAAAGAATAATAAATGTCTACATTTACAAAAAAAAAAAAAAAAAAAAAAAAAAAAAAAAAAGAGAGAGAGAGAAGAAAACCCAACCCCTCTTCCATCCAGATTTTACATCTCTAGCTATGATCACAGTGTGGTTGGTCACTGATAACGAGGTGTGATTGTCAAGCCTACAAGAGTGATAAAGGTGGGAAGGAAAATCAAGGGAAGGTGCTCCCTTGCATTCTCCCTGCCTTTGGTCTGTCCTTTCTCCCAGGGCTGGCATTGCCTTCTCCTGCCTGGACCAGAGGGGACAGAATTTTTATTTGCCAGAACTTTAATGACACCCTACAGCAGCAAAGCAGAAGCAAGGCAATGGGTAATTCTATCTCTGGTTTTGTCTCCTCCTGGGGTAATTCTGAAACAATACAGGACTTGTTTTTATTGTTGTGGTTTCTTTCCTGTTTGTTTGGAAGTTATTTTATCACTGTTTCTGTGAATAGATGTTGTATTTCAACCAGGAAAAGAAGCACCAGTGTTCCCCTGATCATTCTGTTGTCCCGTGGTGGTTTTGTGGCTGCCTTTTTTCCTGATGCAGAGGTCCATGTGGCAGACGCTGGCAAAGCTCCTACAGAAACACAGAAGCCCTGCAAACAATGACCCTCGTGGAGGGGAGACAGCACAGCATCAATAATGTCAAGGTAAAGCACGTAATCATCATTCCAGGAGCAGGGTGAGGTAACACTAACCCCGGCTTCTGTCACAACAAATCACAGCACAGCAGAGAGGAGCTGCCACAGGCAGGTGGCCCCTACCCCAACAGAAGTTATTACAGATCCTCAAACCTGGCTGTTTCTACAGCCACCAGACCCAGCTATGGTGTAAAACCTTGTGCATCCTCATCACCCAATCACCATTTTACTTCATATATGAGGGAGAAAAAAAACAAAGGTCAAAACCTGAAGCATCCCTGTCCTACTGCTGAATGAGAATGTTGAGAAGTCTGACAGAGTCCAGAGTAACAGAGGGGGTGGTTAATAAATCATCTTCTGCTAACTTGTCCTTCTTAGAGCCTATGCTTAAGGGCAGAGATATCCAGGAGCTCATAAAGCACAGCAATGCTGCTGTCTCACCCTCTAGGTGTGCTTTTACCAAAATTCCCATGGCACACTGACCATTCTTGCTATGGATGGAGAAAAATCTCTCTCATTAGAGATCCAGGGCTGTAATAAGTTGATTTCACCAGGGTACTCTGCCAGCTGAAGTGGCTCATGCATCTGACACCTGCTGGTGAAACATGTTGTTTGGTTGGGAGAACACAGAGCTCCTCCTGTGTCCCTCACAAATGGAATGTCTTTCAGATTCATCTGGCAATCTGGGACTTTTTTATTTGGGATTTTTTGTGCTTCTGTTACTGCTGCTTACCATTATCCATCCATCTTCAAGAGATACGTTTACATTTCCTGGTGAATCCTGAGCTCATGGTGAGCTCTGTGTCACCATCACTGTCTGAGCAGCCTTATCTGAAGTCATCTGTTTAGGATTATGCAATAATTTGAAAGTTATGGCCCTGCCAACTGAAAGAACAGAGGGAGATGTTGCTGGCAAAAAACCCTCTGCAGATCTGCTGATGATTTTGATGATGATGCTTTATATAAACGCCCCCAACCTGTTCAATATTTTCCCATTTCTGGAGGAAATTTTCCTGTGCACAGCACAATATAACCTGCCCCAATATTTCATACTTAAACTTCAATTTTTTTTTTAAACTTCCTTGAACACTATATTTTCTGAAGACTTTAACGTATTAATCTTTTTTTGCAGCTCGAGCCTGCAGCCTGTTTTCTGCAGAACCTTGATGAAAATGGACTCCTGTTTCTGAGCACTTCTTGAGTGCATTGAAACCCCACTCAACTAAACACATACAATAGAAGTAGCACCTAAGGTTTGTCTGTAGTGTGGCTGTCAGGGTTTAACCCCAGTAGGAAAATAAAACACAGCTGGTTTCTCATACCCCCACCTCCATCCCCACCCTGGCTGGATAGGGAGGACAACTGGAAAACAAAAATAAATAAAATAATAAAAATAAAAATGGAAAATAAAATTCATGGGTTAAAATAAGAAGAGTTTAATAATAGAAAAATTATGATGATGGTAATAATAATAGATATAAGGGCCTGGCAGGGATTCTACACTGTAGTTTGGAATGTACCTTCTCCAAAAACCCAAAATATATAAGAGAGTTTCCTTCTCACTTGTTTTAGTGGGAATTTGCTGTTAGATCATAACTTTTTAGCAAAGGCCACATTCCTCTGAAATATCCCAGTGGTTTTTCAGGTGGGATATTTGGTCCCAAGCTGGGACCTCTATTGCCATTGCTGTGAGAACATTAATTCCATTCCAGCAGAAATGGGTGCACTGTGAGGATTTGAATAGAAAGCAGAAGAATTTGAGAGGCTTCTCTCACTTCTACCTGGCATGAATAGACAAATCTCTGAGGATAACTGTGGGTATTAAACTGATCAGTTTGGGTCTGGTGCAAAAACATGTTTATATGATGATTTTTTTTAATTTTCTTTTTTTAAGTCAATGCTTTTATATTTATGAGAGTAAAGCTGGAAATTGTCCATTTAGAAAGTCTACTGTAAAGCATAAAGCTTGATCATAGTCTGGTTTTAATTTTTATGATCTCTTGAATTTGCATATACAGAACAGATGAAATAGAACAAACAGGAAATACTCCATCTTGGCAGAAACCCCAAATGAAAAAAAAAAAAACCATAAAAATGCAAATAGTCTCACATTCATCCAATGTATTTGTAGTTTTAACAGTGCAAAATGCTTTCCTTAGAAACTAGTTTATCATTACAATATACTGCTGAAAATTTACTTATTCTGAAGCTGAAATGAAGAAATAGAGAAGTTTTCTCTATTCAGTGATATGGAGGTGATTGTTAATGCTACATCTGAGGTCTGCACCATGCTAAGAGACAGTGCTGGTGTGTTACATGCATGAGTGGCTTTGTACATATAATGCAATCTGTTATTAAATTGTTTATTTAAGCAGAAAATAGACCAGGCTGGACAAAAGTGTTAAGAGGAAGAGGGAACTGCATGTATTGGAAAAAACCATGTGTGTTTGGTCACTCTGCATTGACAGAAGCAGTCTGGGCATTGCTGTCAGAAAGCAAGGGGAACACAGCTCTTCATTATTGCCCTTGACTAGAGCAGAACCCATTGCATCAAAAAAGATCAAGGATGAAGTTCTCAAAATCTGCCCCTAGGCACTGCAAACAGCATTCCCATTCATGGCAGAAGGAATTGGGTGTCTCTCTCCTTCAGTTCAGATAGTTATTGCAGAAAATTCAGTGTGAATTTTCATTACTCACCAAGTTAGAAAATATTATCAATTGCAGAATTCAAATTCAATTTACAATATATTTACATCTACTTTTACCTTGGCTCCAGTGCTGGAGTAAAACACAGCTCTTTGTCTGCACAGAAATTATCACTTTTTTCCTTCTGCAGCAGTCAACAGCATGTGCCACTACTTAATTCAAAATAGGTAATTAAGAATCTTGCTAATGATGCTTAGCACATTTATTGTGCTGGCAAGACAACAGATTTCTCCTAGGGAGATGGTGTGCAGTGTGCTGGCTGTTTGCCTGTTTGGGATCACCCAGAGATGTGCAGCAGACCTTTGGAATTTTGTGGTGCATCCACCAGCCAGAGCTCAGCACCAGTGCCTGTGCTGGGACTCAGCAGCTCATCAGAGAGGCTGTGACAGGAGAGATCTGCATTTCTACATTCCCTTTGCCTTTCTGGGGGAATCAGGATCTGTTCTGCCACTGTATATTCAGAATATCCATGCTGAAAGGCATGAAGTCAACATTCAGGGGCAATTGGGTATCGTTCTTTTGGGGTGTAGAATCTCATAAAGTCCCACCTAGTGAAAAAAGTCCAACAGTCATTCACCCAACCTGTTGTTTTTAGGGTAGGTTGGGGAAAGTTCATGACAATTTTTTTTTTTTTTTTTTTTTTTGGTATGTAGCTGTAGAGCTGTTCTCTACATTTTTCTAAATTTTTCTAAATAAACCTCTAAATTTTTACAATTTTACAATTTTGTGTTCTCTAAATTTCTAGATCTGAGAATAAAATCCCAGCAGGAGGCCTGGTTCAAAGCAGGTAAGAGAATTTCCATCAACTTCAGTGTGGGGAATGCCAAGGTATTGCTCAAGTGTTTGTTTATTGTTTTCATTCCTGATCAAATGTACTGGCCAAATTTAGGGAGATTAACATCACCAACAGCTTTAGTGGAGTTAAATAGGTTTACATCAGCTAAAAGTGTGATTCTGAGCTTTCATCTGATTGCAATGTACTAAACAACTAATGCTGCTAATAAATAAACCTCCAAACCAAGAGAGTTGCATAGTGTAAGTTTTGAATTTTTATCCAAACAAATGCTGCTCTCTAAATGTATTGTATATTCTACAAAAGAAAAGGTTGTTCACCTTAATTATTTATGACTGACTGATTTATGGATTTTAGGTTGTGGTTCACTTTTGATTTTTTTCCATGTTTGCTGTTTTCCCTGGTCTCAATTTAACAATCTCTTTAATATTGATCTGGATATGGCAAGCAATGCAAATTTTTAATGTTCTGCATCATGTGGCATACTCCACTTATTGGGATTTACTGTCATGAATAATTTATAGCTGTGTTCTTTAATTTGCTATTGATTGTTGCCTTCTTTTAATAAAGAATGTAGTTCTGTTTTGCTGGATTGACGGGTATGGGTAGGTATGTTCTGTTCAACTTCTTAGAGTACAAGAAAAACAGTGGTTAAGAACTAACAGAGTCAAGAAAACCTGTCCTGAACTGAGAACAAAGCAGAAAAATAAATAGTCTTCCCTTTCACACAGAAATAACAATAATTATTCTTCTTAGTTGTATCCTGAGGTCAGGGCACTACTGAAAAAAGCTTACAACCACAGGAAAAATAAAAACATGTGGGAGAATGTTTAATCTTTTGCACTGCAGCAATCTCAAAACTGATTTCCTGATGATAATTATTTGTAGATGGAATAGCTTATTAATAGGAACTTATTTCAAAATCAGGTGATGACACAGATTGCCTAGTAGAAGGATGTACGTTGTTCAAATTACTGAAGGAATTTGTTTCTGACTTCTCTGCAGATGATAAAAAAAAAAATCCAGACAAGGTCACTGCAAGCACATTTTCCATCTGTCAGTTGAGGAAAAAATGGCATCAGTGGGGAATAAAACCTTAGAAACAATTGGTACTTTCTGAGGGCCTGTGACCTATCTGAACTAATTAAGCACTCTTTGAAGTAGCAGTATTTCAGCCTTCATAATACATAATGCATACTCATTGCCTTTATTTTTTCTGGAGCAGCAAACTGCAGTGCAGCAGATGGGATTTCCAAGAGGATTGCCCTGTCCTCACTCATGCTGGAGTCAATGAGAGTTTTTCCACATCGATATTTATGGGTAAGAATCATGACAACACTAACTCATTGACCTCAGCAGCAGCAGCGAGAAATCAATGATGATGGCCTTTGAAACAGCTTTTCCTCAGTGACTTCAGCCAGCTTGGCATAAAAGACACAATCAGAAGCAGGGAGGTCACCCGGGTCACCCTTCCAACCACACACTTCTCTGCCTTTGCAGGGAAGTTTTCAGGTGCTCATTCCCCTGCTGAGAACTGAGTGTGCAGGGCTTATGAGAAGTCTTTAAATGCAATCTCTGTTTTCCTTCCCACAGAGCAGGGAAAGAGAAAGAGTGGTGGTATGAATTTTGTATCTCAAAATAATGAATATTTTTGCAGCTCCGTGTGACTAGGAGGACATTTTCTTTGCGCTGCCACATGTAGAACGAAAATAACAAAACTTTTAAGTACATTTGGGATCACAGAATCCAAGTTAAATATTACAACTCATTATATGGTCACAAGCCATTAGCTGCAGCTTCAAATTGGCAAGAAAGTAGTAGTTCAGGATTCATATGCATGTGGGAAAAATGTACTCAGAAAAATCTAAAAATTAATCAGAAAAATTGTGTTTCATAGCAATTCCCTTTTTTTTCATTTTAACACTCTGTTGCTTATAATGATGGCTCATTAGCTTCTGTCAAATATTTAATCATTTAATCCTCAGCCTTACTTGAGAATGGCTACATTACATTTCTATTCTGGCTCTAAGGAGGTTTATATTTGTTAGTCTTGATTTCAAATTTATTTAATGCTAACCCCCTTCACCAATTCATAGTACTTCAATACATGTTTATTCATTTGTCATTCTTCTCCAATACTTAATCTGTGCTTCAGTAATAAATTGTGCAAAATAGTTTTTCACAGTGGTAATTATTCTAAGTCACTGCTCAAAATAACTTTCATGTTACATAGAGAAATCCACAACAAGATATGGCCTGAACAATTAATGACTTCCTACACGAGTGCAGTCCATTCTCACCCTCTGTTCCAACAGCCTGTTAAAATAATACTGTTGGCAGCTAGCAAAAATTCCGAGTGCTCATTAAAAGAAAGTGACAATTTCTTTTTGTTTTTTCCCTTGGACAATATACAATGGTAAATGTCTGAGAATTACCAATGCCAAACACTTAACTGCAGCTGTGTGCTACCTACTAAAACAAATGGGAAATATTTTTTTTTCTTGGTTTGACTCTTGTTTTGTGTTGGAGAATCTCAGAGGGTATATCTTTTTTTGCTTTTGCTGAAGGTTTAAAATGACTGTCTGTTGTCTTTAGGAAAGAGAATGCCATGGAACACATGGAGTCCCTCAGTCAGGATGTGCAAGTTGTCTTTGTACGAACCTGTGCTGCACATTGCATACTGATGATTTTAAAACAGGGTGGAATCTGACACAGTCCTGGAGGATGTTCCCTGGAGTCCTGTGCTTGGATCCTGTCAGGATTAGTGAGAGCAGGCTGTCAGACCCCAAACACTGTTCTGTGACCTTTGAGAAAGGCTGATTTCTTTATTCATATGGGTGCCTCGACAAGAATGCCTTTAAAACAGCACAAAACTGTGCAGCACTGTGACTCCAGGTAGGGAGGGGTCTTGGGTTATTAACCAAAAAAAGTGTATTTTATTTCATCTGATGTTTTTCTTTATCTCTTGTAACTCCAGGGGGGAGGGGGGTGGGTGCCTTTTGATAATGGGCCAACTGTTAAAGCCAGCTGGGGCAGTGTTTGTTATCTCTGGGGCAGTGTTTCTTGTCTCTTCCACCCCCTGTCCATCCTCCGGGGGATATCTGCTGATAATGGGCCATGAAGGCTCACCAATGACATCACACATTACATGATCCCATTGGGAGATGCTCCACCCAGTGGGAGGAGCCAAGTTTTCTCTACCTGGATAAAAACTGAGACTCAAGAACACCAGGAATCTGTTTTTTCCACTGGATTCCCAGAGGCAGACCGGACCCACCTTGCCACCATTGCAGTTTTCTACAGGATCGTCTCTGCTCCACAGAACCACAGCTGTTACTCCAGGTGGATTTATTTGGACTGCTCCCAACACCCTGACCAACAGGGTGTCAGGTCGTATCCCTGTCTCTGTCAGTGTTTTTGTTTGTTTGCTTGCTTGTTGGTTTTCTTTTTTTACTACTATATTTGTATTTTTAAATATTCCTACTAAAGAACTGTTATTCCTATTCCCATATCTTTTCCTGAAAGCCCTTAATTGCAAAATTATAATAATTAGGAGGGAAGGGGTTTACATTCTCCATTCCAAGAGGAGCTCCAACTCTCCCTGGCAGACACCTGTCTTTCCAAACCAAGACAGGAGGATATCAGACACAGACCTTTGTCTTTGCACAGCTCCCACCACCTGGAATCCTGCCGTGAGGTTTCATCCAGATGCCTTTGAAATGGTGAAACTCTGGAATGGTGTGGATGGTACATCTCAGCCCAAGACAGATGTCTCAAATCACAGAGGAGAATCACACTCTGGAGGTGCTAGACTGTCTGTCGGCTTTCAAGTCAATCCAGATGAGTGACTGGAACAAAATATTTCATTCTGGATAGCTAAAATTAGGTGATATTTATCTATACCAATTACCTACAAATCCTTGCTGCCAGCATGGCTTACAAGGACTGGTTTGGATTGTGTGTACTTTCAGAAAGCAATGAGTGAAATTTGTTTTGACATTGTTTCCCTCTAATGCAGCAGAAGATGGTAAGAATATGCAAGCACAGGGTCCTTCTGCATAATTTGTATAATGATGGTGATTATGGTACTGGCAATATTTGTAAGAGAGCAATTGACAGAGGATGGGAAGAAGCACAAGCAAATAAACTAACACAATGATCTAATCTCAGAAAAAACAGAAAAAAAAACAGAGCCAAATTTGACCCAAGGATTGCAATTTGCAAATAGGAATTAATAGGATTCCTCAGTGAATGTAGCAGAACATAATTTAATCTGAAGTGCACTTGAGAAATTAGAAATGCCTCCCTTTTGCTGCTTTTTGTCATGGCAGAGGTCTGGATAAGTGTTAGGTTTTACTGTAAATTAACAAGATTAGCATGTCTGCAATTTGTCTACAAATAGTCTTCATCTGTTTAATTTCCCTCAGTGCTGTCACCCTCCATTTCATCCTCTTGAGATGCTTCAAGGGGAGAAGAATTGTCACGGCACAAAAATTATTTAGATTTCATTTTCAAATACCATCTTGGTTTCTTAGGCTGTCTTCTAATCAGGCTACCCATCTTGAAGAGTAAATACAGAATTAATCAAGCTTGTGCTTTCATGTTCACAAAATTCCTGAAACTCATAGCATACACTGCAAAGAGGTTAAACTCAATATATTATAGAACTTTATTAAAATGACCTATGCCTTGTTTTCTGGAGAAAGGTTGGATAAGTGAACAGGGTACATAAGCAATCATTTTGTCAAGTACTTCTCTAAGAGCAGCTAATTAGATCCACTTCTACTCAAAGATAACAGGAATTGCATAGGAAAAGGCTTTAAAGTAAATGGAACTTTTTCTTCAGGTAAAGAATATTGAGATTATCTTTGGTGTAATTTTGAAAAGTCCTTTCATTGCTATTACTCAGAAATTAAAGTGAAATCTGCTCTTCACCACTCCTTCCACTCAGCTTCCTCAAAATGACTTTCACTCTCAACACTTTCAGATCCATTTGGCGCTTAAAAAAAAAAAACAAAATGAGGAGGTCCAGTGGGAATTGCCAAACTTTTGCAGGGCCTAACCTCAGCTCCTTTTCCTTGGGGCTCAAATAACATTTCCTCCTCTCCACAGGCAAAAATATCACATAGTGAACAAAAAATGCTTTCCACCATATCATTAATCCCAAAGTGCTGATATGGATTCCCCGTTTTATGCCCTGCAGGCACAAAGGGACAGGAGGGGATACACAGCAGATGGTTATTACAAATGGGGCTCCACTGTATACATTCCATTTGCAGATTCTGCTCTTGCACATGAATCCTTTCAGCTCTCAAACTGTACAGCACAAGGGCTTACACAATATCAAGTAATTTTTGGCAGCTGCTGCTCAGTCCTACATCGCTGCCAGATCTCTGGCAGAATGAGCTGAATCCCTGTCTGGTATACAACCAGCACAAGGTCCTCATTATACTGGAATTTAATACTCAGGGCCAGAAGGCTCTACAGCCAATGCAAACCCAGATTCACTCCCTTGCCTTTTGAGTGCACAACTGTTTAATATGTGGTGCCTTACAAAGCTGCCATAATTAAATGGATAACTATTTATACACACATTTGCATCCAATGTAAATAAATAAGAATTAAGAAATTAATGGGATAAATATCAGAAGTTAAATCTGCTGGAATACCTGCATTTATGCCACCAAGGAACAATGACAGCTGGCGCTGAAGTCTGTGTAGGACAATTATGATATATAGAATGTCAAAGGCTGTGTGAAGTCTGGATTATATCCCAATACTGGGAAAAGTGTGTATAAATATGTACTAGTTTTAAAGCAAATCAAGTCAGAATTTTAATTTAATGGGAAAATTAAGATAAAGTCAATAATACAGAAACACTGGCTTAAACTGACAGTCAGGGTGCGACCTGAAACCCTGTTGGTCAGGGTGGTGGCAGCAGTCAGATCAAATGGTGGCTGCAGTCCTGTTGGAGTGATGGATGTGATTCTGTGGAAGTGGTGATCCTGTAGGAAAGTCTGATCCTTTTCTGGACATCCAGTGGTGATTATGGAGCTCTTCCCTCTGGGAATCCAGTGGGAAGTGCTGCTCGTGGTGTTCCAAGTCTCAGATTATATCCAGGTAGGAGTGGTTGGCTCCTCCCCCTGGGCAGAGCATCTCCCAATGGGATGATGTAATTTTGTGAGTCATGCAGTGAGCCTTGATGGCCCATTAGCAGAAGATATCACCAGAGGTGTGGGGATATATCATGGAAGAGATAAAGAGCACTGCACTGTTTTAACAGCTTATGGTGATAGAATACATACTTTTGGTTACACCTAACACTGTAACCAATGTCAATACAAATACTCAGTTCTGCACGCACAGCCCAAGTCCTTTTCTGCTCATTCTCCAGGACATTATTTTAAATATTAGCTATAGATTAGAAAAACCACAATTTATTTTTTTTGCCCACAGTCTTTTCAGTTTCCAAGTCTGTCCATTCTCCAAGTGGGAAAGGAGGAATATCTTATTGAGGTTCTTAGCAATATGTTCTTGTGAATATAGATTGTCCCAAAAATATCATTTCAGTGCTGTGTTTATACTGCCAACATGCACGCCCAAACAATTTGACAAAGCACCTTTCTAAGAACAGTCTTGTTCATCCAGATCCTTAGAAACTCTGGGGCCCCCAACACAGGAAGGACATGGATCTGTTGGAACAATTCCAAAGAGGAGCCACAAAGATGCTCAGAGGACCAGAGTACCTCTCCTGTGAAGAGGCTGAGGGAGCTGGCTTGTTCAGCCTGGAGGTGAGAGGGCTCTGGGGAAACCTTACAGCAGCTTTCCAGTGCCTGGAGGGGCTACAGGAGATCTGGAGAGGGTCAGTTCATGAGGGGGTGGAATGATAGGACAAGGGGTAATGACTTAGAAATAAAAGATTGATGCCTCAGCCTGGAAATTTTGAGAAGCTCTGTGTGGAAGAGGAATACTGAGGCAGCACTTCTGGGCATGCACAGCAGCACAAGGCTGAGAGTCTGGGGAACCTTTCATCTTGTCAGTCTAAACAGAGTTTTTTGACTCATTTTTCACTCATCCTGCCTGCAGAGGTGACAATCTAGATGCCTAAGTACTATTCTATATTTTATCCTAAATGAATAGATAATCAGAGTAACTCTAATAGGATCAAATGGCTAAGCAGGGAAGAAAAGGGAATTATTTTGAATGACCAAGCCAAAATCAATGATCAAGGCTGTAAACAGAAATCTTTTCCTTTTAATTAATTCACCTTCAGTGCTCTTTTTCATTAAAATTTAAATGAGGCACTGTAATTCAGAAGGAGATAACTGCAGAATGTGGGGATATACTGGGCTTTAAATCAGTTCATGGATGTTTGGGGTTATTTCATTGTGTGTTGATTTTGAAGCAATTTCACAAAATCAGGTGTTAGTGCTATGAGGTTGTTTGGCACAAGAACCCTTAAGGACCTTGAGGTTAAATAAAAACTGAGGTAGACTGTTCGTGTTTCTATTTATAGTAGAATTACTATGACCATGTGAGCATTTCAATAAGACAGATTAAAATTTTGCCACTGAAATTCCCTCTACAGGCTGATATTCATCACAACAAGGCTTCAGTATTTTAATAGTTCCTTAAAATTAGACTCAGATGCTGGAAAAGGCTTTCCTGTTTAGACCAAAACTGGCTGAAATTCACTTTGTTTCATGGGAATTGAGGATATTTTGAAGAAGTTTTTATTTCAGGATAAAAGTAGTGCTTTAAACTTCCCATGGAAGCAAATATTTTTTATTTTTAAAAATGATAGATTAAGATTAATATTTTTTTTTGAGAAAGAGTATGAATTTCAGCAGACTTTTCTAAAATGAAAACGAATAAATCTGACATAATGACGAGTTTTCCAGAGCTTCCAGGCTGTCAGAAGACATTGCCAGGAATTAGAAATGGTGAGTTGAGAAGTGGAGGACTCATAGCCAGGTTTGCCAGAGCTTTGCTGGAGCTTTGCTTGATGAGGAAGAGGTTGGACATTCTGAGGCCACTGAGACCTCCTTGGAGCTTCTCCTCCCAGTTGTTTTTGGCATTCCTCTTTCCATGTTTTTTTGGCAATCCATATGCCCTGTAAAATGAAGAAATTGTCTTCTCATTTTGAAAATGGGTACAAAGAGAGGCAGAAGGCAATGCCAAGGTATAAGCTCATCTTTGCATAACTTAACCTTGGAAAGTCTGCAACTGAGAGCAACCAGGAAGTAAAGCCAAAGTAGTTGAGAAGAAATATGTTGTATGGACCTGTAATTTGGAGTGGAGGACGGTGCATCCATCCAGCCAGGAGTCACAGAAATGTTCCTCTTTCAGGCCAGGAAACTCACTTTGCTTCATATTTTCTGCTAGAAAATTCAGGAAAGAAGGCCTGACCAAGCGTGCCCGTACACCAAGGCAGGAGGTATTTCAAATGAGATTCCCCTTTCTCACTTCCAAATCTGTTCCTCTCTCCATACCAAAATAATTCTTTGCTCACAGGGCCGGGGAGAGCCGATGACTTTGCAGCCCAATGAGTCAGATGCACCTTTGGGAGTCTCTCGTGCCTGGAGGAATTAAATTAATCCAGAGCAAGATGACAAGTGGTAGGTTTGAAAGTCAATATTTTAGTTTTAGCTACTCAGATCTTTCAGGGGTCCAAGATTATGTGTTCATCTGTCCAAAGGCTCAAAAGAAAAGCTGTAGTTGAGCCAGCAGCTTAACTCTCTTGGCAGGAAATTCCGAGATGCTGTCAGTGCTCAACAGTCAGTGTTTATCATCAAAAGGCATCGTCCCCACTGGTTTTCTTTGGTTTAGAACACTAAATTGCAACACACATTTTAGAAACTTTACAATTAAATAATAATTTTTATTAAAATAATAACAATATAGTTGAGATCTGTACAATTTAAAGGTGTTGTTTACTGTGAAATATATTTTTCTAAGAAACTCACTATGACTTTTTCTAACTTTATATGACTCTATGAGCAATTTATAATCCTTTAAAGACCTATAATATAAACACACATTGGTTTCTTTATCTCCCTAGCAGAACCCAGAGGAGGTATTATTAAAATATAGGTGGTGAACAAACATTAGGTTAGTCAGAACTCTTGTCAGATCTAAATATGGCTATTGATAGAATATAAACTCAAAATGAATCTCGCATTCCTTTGTGTTTAATAGCACTTTGAAAATGCATACACTCTAATTTTGCCAAATCAGAATAGAAATAAAAAGGAATGAAATTACTGTACACCATCATAAAAGTATTTAAGCAATCATGTAAATGTGGAAAACCTCTACCTTATTCTAAATCATTATGGCTATTGTTACAAGAATTTATGCTGTCTTATGTGATCACAGCAGTTATTGCCAACCTAGGAATGATCATACCTGAAAGAAAATGCAATATTTTACTGCAAGCCATGGAAGAAATCAAATTAAAACAAGACAAAAGCTGTGAGGAGAGTGAGACATAAAGTCATGGCCTGTGGTTTTACACCTTATTGTGTTAAATCTGCAATTTTGGCACAAATTCCGACTGAGGCAGCCTACTCAACATCAGCTGTCAGTGTGTGTGTGTGTGTGTGTGTGTGTCTGCCATCTCATAAATTTACTGTAAGAAAGGTTTGGCATGGGGCTCATTAGACAGGGCAATACCCATCAGTACACACCAGCTTAATCAATCTCAATCAGAAATAATTTGTGCCATTTCCTCGGAGCAACAATTCAAACAATTGAATACAACAATTCAACAATTCAATACAGCAAAGTCACCAGCGAAGTGGATTCAT
The DNA here is from genome assembly GCA_021534815.1 of Acrocephalus arundinaceus. Classification (NCBI taxonomy): domain Eukaryota; kingdom Metazoa; phylum Chordata; class Aves; order Passeriformes; family Sylviidae; genus Acrocephalus; species Acrocephalus arundinaceus. The sequence continues at coordinate 5,031,252 of JAJEOU010002626.1, forward strand.
GACTAAAGTGCATCATGGAGGTGGGGATGGGTGCATGCAAATTCTTTCCTAAATTTTAGGAGTTGGGTAGGAAATATTTATATCCTACTTCTTTTGACCAAAAGATCTATCAGAGTCTCTATGTGCACACTCGTGAAAACTCTTCACAGAGGTTCATTCCTGTAACAGAGTTTTGACATAAAAAAAAGTCAGCACTGTGAACTGGAGAATAAATTCTGAGTCTCTAAACTCAATTCTTAACCAAGTCTAAATCTGAGTGTTGCTAACCCAGCAGACACTGAGCTCACTTTGCTTCCTTGACTCACTCTAAATCCTAATTGAATGCAAATAATGACATAAGAATAGTAAGAATAGTTTGCAAGATGGGGCAGTTCTAGATGAAAGAAGTAGAAAGTGTTCAGCAGCTGATCATATCTTTTTCTTTTTCCAAATTTAGCATTTTTAGTCACAGAAAATTAAGCTGATTTCAGAACTAGAGAAAAATCCCCAAACACATCTAAATAACAGTCTTTTGACTCCAACAGCAACAGTTTCTTCTGAAAAAAACACTTTGAAAATTATGAGCTCTCTTTGAGCTAGCATATGCCAAAAGAAGGGTTGAATTGCAGCTGTTCCCAGTGCTCAGCATATACTTTCAACCTGTTCTTGGTTTCCTTTTCTATTAAAAATTTAAGAGACTCTTTCTCTGTGCTGAAAAACTAAAAAAAAAAAAAAAAATGCAGTAGCCTGTAAAACTTCTGCAAGGTTTAAAAGATCTCTTTAGTAAAGCATTTGATTTTTAAAGTTAAGGCTAGGCTGCTTCCACAAGGTTTTCCTGCAGCTCCTGCATGGAATATAATCTTGTTTCAGGTTTAAAATATATAAATATCTTGCTAGTGACAATTCTGGCTTTCAGTAGGGTTGCTTGATGGTTCCTGGAGGATGACAGGGGTGTGTGAGGATGCTGGGGCTGAGCAGAGTCAGTGACACCACCCCAGCCACTGTTGGCACAGCACAGGCTGGGCTCCCCTTCACTCTCAGAGCTGAAGTTATTTCTTTGGGAGGCAAATGTAACTGCAGTGGGGAAGTCTCTCTATAGGCTGAGAAAGGCCACTGCACAACAGGATTAATATTTCACAGGCTAAGTGGAGTGAGGTGGCAGGAGTCACAGCAACAGTTCTGGAGATGGCACTGGTGACAGAGAGGTGGCTTTTTTTTTTTTTTTGTCTGTGTTATAAAACATTTCTTATCAAATTAATATGCAAAATTATTAATAGCTGTGAGCTATATTAATGATGAGGTCATATACATAAACTAACAGCAGTGTTGATGAAACTTTATGACCTGAGCAAATGTGATCAGGAGCTATTCTCCTGGGTGGGTTTGTTGTTTGTTTGTTAATAATAAATGAATAAATATTAGCCTGGCAGTTGCATAATGAAAGCGAAAAAAAAAAAACAACACCAAGAAATTGCAAACTTCTTTCCTTTGATGTAGGGCCTGAATAAGTGAGCAGAAAAGCAGGCATGAGGGAGCTGAGGATCAGCACCCTGCCATCCTTGTTTCCTGGGAATCTGCTGGGTCCCAATGATGGGAGCTGGGAGAGGCTCAGTGATTCATCTGTAGGTGGCTGCCTGTCACGGGTGGGTGAAGTGCTTCCTATATATAGCTCGTGTGTGGCTTCACAGCACACTTGAGGATGGCCTGGAATGAAAGGTGCTCCCAAAAAGCCCTGGGTAAGTCATTATTTTATTATTACAGCAAGGCACTAGCAGCTGTCAGTCTCAATAATTGGATCAGCGTTCGTAATGCAAATGCCAGCAGGTTTGACTCAGCTGTTTGTAGTTCTGTAGCAGATAAATTATATTCCATGGAACTGATTTTATTTCAGGTGAGGTTTTTGGGAGGTGGGAGAAACAAAGGCCAGACTGTTCTTTGATCCCAGTGCTGGTGTCCCAAATGATTTCCCTGTGTTGTGCTGTGAGTTGGCCAGGCAGGACTGGCAGTTCCTGCTCGTGGCTGTGGCATGGACAAGTTCAGTACTGCAGTGTCAATAAAACCCCAATTTCTGGTCCTTGTCCTGCACTGCAGTGTGACTGAAACCCCAATTTCTGGTCCTTGTCCTGCACTGCAGTGTGACTGAAACCCCAATTTCTGCTCCCTGTCCTGCACTGCTGTATCAATGAAACCCCAATTTCTGGTCCCTGTCCTGCACTGCTGTATCAATGAAACCCCAATTTCTGGTCCCTGTCCTGCACTGCTGTATCAATGAAACCCCAATTTCTGGTCCCTGTCCTGCATTGCGGTGTGAATTAAACCCCAATTTCTGGTCCCTGTCCTGCACTGCAGTGTCAATAAAACCCCAATTTCTGGTCCCTGCACTGTGCAGCTCATCAGTGCTGAACCCAAGCAGGTTCAGCAGGGAACGCTCTCACTGCTGACCTGAGCTGTCTGGGCCTCGCAGTGAAATCTGATTCTAAAGGCATTTAAAGGCAGCAGACTGCCTTACCTGGGTGATAAGGAAATGCTGCTGCTCTGCTGTGCTCTGCTGAGAGAATTTAATCAGTCTCAGGAAGCCATCACCTGCAGCAGTGCACAGCTGGGATGTCCTCCTGGAAGAAAAGGCCTTGTCTCCTTTCTAAAACCTGGCACAAACTCATGTCAGGAGGACAATCCTCTTATGTGGCAGCCTTAAGTTCAGAGTTCTTACCCAAAACCATGCAGTGTAGGCTCACTTCTTCCTCTGTTTGAACACACTCAGCTTTCATTCTTTGGAAATCCCTTAATATCAGAGCAAATTGGGTCATTAATTCCTGTTAACCCCCATCTAAACTCACATATGACAAAAATTATGCACCGAAGTAATAAAATTTTGCTTTTCCTCACTGAATCATAATTATATCAATGGCAGTGTGCATTTGAAGCAGTGTTTCCCAAGATGATCTACAATTTATATTTTGGAAAAGTCTTAAGAGGGAATGCTGTGAGCTTCAGAAGCAGAGGTTTAGGTCCAAACCCAGGAAACTCCCACTTGATGATATGTTTGTTTATTTTTTCCATCACTGCCTCTCTCTTTCCCTGGCATGAATAATGTATTGATTATTTTTTGGTTGGGTTGGTTTTTTTGTGGTGGATTTTTGTTTTGTTTTGTGGTTTTGTTTTTTTTTTTCTTTTGTTCTCTTAACACCTCGAGAAAATCGAGATGTTAATTTCTTACAGTGGCAGCTGAGACAGGCACAATTAAGCAGTTTACTTTCTAGGGATTGCTCAGTGAATTCTTCAAGAAGTTTCTGTGCCCTGACGCAGTTGAGGGCCAGGCTATCGATTCCTGGCTGGCAGCAGACAGATGGGCTGGCAGCAGAGCTGCTCATACTTTTACTGGGGTGCCTCATTAATGAAGCCAACTATGCACTTAGATTTTCAGCTCCCTGGTGTAGCCCTGATTTTATGCCAGAGATGTTTTAGTATCTGAAATTCTTTTCCCAGGTGAATGTCTGTAAACAAGAGAAATGTTTTTGTAGCTGTACCTGTGTTGTTCATTCTTTCTCACAGGAGGGGCTTCTTCTTGGTGTCCCTCTGGTTTGACCAATGTGATTGAAGAGGTTTGCCTTTGTTTCACCAATCAAACTGGTCTGTGTAAAACAGTATAAAAGGGAGACACATCCCTGAAATAAAGAGTCATTTTAGCCTTCTGAACCTCAGAGTCTGTGTCATTGTGGTGTAAAACAGCGTCACCCTGGTATTTGAAAAGTGGTGAAGCACACTGCAAAAGCAGTTTGTTGGATCCCATGTGTTATTCAAGGAAATCAGCAATGTGTGCTACCGGTGCTGTGCATTTTCTCTGACAAATTTGATTTTTCCACAGGTAAGTGCTAAAATACTGCTTTGCACCTACTCTAGCAGTAGCTTCTCTTTGCATTCCCTGATATGGTGGGTGTCAAAGCATACAGAAAAACCTGGGGCAGCCAGAAATGCCAATGGTAGTTCTTTTTTAGCTTTGCATCACCATTTTTAGTTTTGCTTCACCTAGAAAAGACTAATTGTGTGTAAAAATTCAGACTTCCAAACACCTGGCTACAATTTCACATACGTTCCATCAAAACAGTGACAGTTAAAGGATCAATTCCCACTCACTTTGCTCTCACTTCAGTCCCACTGAAACTAGGCCAGCCCTGTAAAATTTGAACTCTTGCTCCTGGTTTGTTTCCTGGAACTGAATTTCCCCAGGGCGGGGTCCTGTGTGATGGTGTTCACCAGTACAAAAAGGTTCATTGCTCCAGAGTCACTACTTGTGTACATGGCAAAACAAAAATAAACTAGTCCCAAATCCTAAACAATGAAAGATGATTTTACAATAAAGAAAAGAGATTAATAACTACTGTGAGACAATCACAAGAGGTATATCTGTAAGGATACTGACAGCACTGTGGGCAATATTCTTAAATGCTGTCACTGTTCAGAGTCTGTTTTTCCTCAGACAATTTTCTATATAATCTATGTACTTTCAGAAGAAATTTCTTCATATCCCCGTAGTCATCTTTGTCAATTTAATAAATGCTTGATAGTTTTGTTCAGTAAAATTTTAGAAGGGTTTCTTGTGTGCTGTCACCTTTTATTAGCAATGTTCTCTACAGGGGGAATGGTGATGTCTGAAGGTTAAAGTGCTTCCAAGGGTTTGGCTGGAGAAGCTGTATTTTTTAATAATTACTCATTTAAGAAAACTCAAAGTGTACAGAGAAGTATTGTTCCTAGGGTGTTTTATTGTACCTTTTCTGGCTTTTTTCATGTTCACCATTTGTTATTCTTCTATTCTTTCTCTCTCAATTACTATTGACGTTCAGGATGACTGTCAGCTGATGGCTTTTTATAAGCTGTTCTGCAAGCTGAACACAAATAACATGACAGCTTGCAGGCTACTTGTTGTCATGGTGTTCTTACTTTGCCCTGGGCAATGCCATATAAAGAGTATTACATCTCGACTCCTATCTGCATCAACCAAATATTTTAACATTAACACAATAATATCAGAATGGCAGGATGTTTATGACATTACCAGCACCAAGGAAGCAGAATAAAATTATGTTCTGTTTCCACCTACACATTTGCACCCACTGCCAGGCTCTGTACTACTCTGGTTACAGGATTGTTGATTTCTGTGGAGGTAAGTTGATTTGAGGTTCTAAGCCAAATTATGAAATCTAATTTAAAAAGTCTTTCTGACTGCATTTGCAGGCTTCATTAAGTGAGATGTAACGCAGGGAATGTCACCCAACATGCTGCTCTTTGAACTGTCTTCCACCAATTTACTCTGAGGTTGTCTTTGGTTTAGAAGTTCTCTGCAACATCCACAGCTTAAAAGTCTCCAAGGAATTACAGCACTGACCAAGAAAAGGAAAATATTTTGTGAATAATAATTTATGAAAGAATTTTAGCAAAGTTATAGACTAGAGAAATTTCCTGCACCAGGAAATCTCTCCAGATGTGAATACCCTTTGACTTTGGTTTATTATATTTGGTTTGGTATACTGTGTTTTGCATTATTACTATAGGTTTGGCTTTGGTTTATTGTTTGGTTTAATAAACTGTCTAGCCTGAAGGATAAAATGCTTTTTAAGCAAGATGTCTTTTAAGTTCTTGTCATGCAGTAACTGTAGCCACAGTTCTCTTCATACAGGTGGCTCCGAGTTTCCAAGGAATTATTTTGAATAAAACTCCTCTCAGTGCTGTGCTGTTGGTTGTTAGATACAAGCTGAACATCACTGATATGTTCCTGTTTGACCCTCTGCAGCTTTGCTAATCAAACTCCTGTCACTAAATGCAAATTTTTTGTCCAGCAGGGCTATCTGCAGTTTTTCTGTCTTCCTCTGTGGTATGAATGTTTGGGAACATGGAGAACAGCAGGCAGAGCCTTGCTGGGAGCCCTGAGGTTGTCAGGAAATACCTGCTTCAATACAGTAGGCTTCATCCTAAAAAAACCTAGAATAAAGCAGTGCAGAAGGGCTGTGAGAAGGGCTGCCAGAGACAGTTTGGGCTCTTGGAGCAGCTGCTGTGGTGGTCCCTTGTCCTAAGTTACACTGTAAGCTGTGCCCACAGTGTGTGTTCCATCCCCATCCCCAGGAGCTGCTGGAACCAGCTGGGGCAGTGTTTCCCTTCTCTCCTGTCCATGGCCCAGCAATGCCGTGCCCATGGCTCATGGGGAACTCCCTGCGGGAGCTGTCTCTGGTTCATGGGCCAGCAAGGAGCCACTGCAGGGCTCAGAGAATGAGATCAGCCCATGGGGAGATGCTCCGCCCAGGGGGAGGAGCCAAGCATTCCCACCTGGATAGAATCTGGGATTTGGGACAGCACAGGGAGCCCTGACCCACTGGATTCCCAGAGGACAAGAGCTTTCTACAGGATCACTGCTTGGACAAGAGCATTTCATCTGCACTGCTGCCACCACCCTGACTAACAGGGTGTCAGGTTGTGTTCTGACTCTGTCAGTGCTCTTTTGTACTATTGCTTTTATTTTATTTTACTTTATTTTATTTCTTTTTTTTTTCCTCTTGTTCAATTGTATTTCTGACTTGGAGTCTCTCACTGGTTTTGCTTTCAAACCAGCACATCCCTCCACAACAATGGTGAAAATGTTGTGCTGTCTCTCTGAAATGTTTCTGACTTGGCACCTCCAGCCTCTTTGCTCCTTCCATCCCAACATCATCACCCTGCAGTGGTTTTAGTTTGCTAATTTTGGATTTTCTGGCCAACGCACTTGGTAAAGAGGCTGGAATTTTATTTCCTTTTAAAAATAGCAGAAACAATATATTAATATAATCTTTGTGCTTCTCCTGTGCTTTATACCAAACAGGGCACAATGGATTCACCTGGGTGTAGTTATTTTTTGCACTCTCTTTCTCACTTTTCCAGGATGGCCTCTTATCTTATGTATTTCAGCATTGCTCTTTCTTGTAGAGAGAAATTAAAGGCTTAAGGATGAAATTTGCTTCAATTAAGTTGCCAAAAAGGTTCCATCAAAATACTTATTCCATCCGAAATACTTATTACTTATCAGTTTACTATGAAGATGGAGAGAATTTTTTCTTCCAAAGATCTGAATTCATAGAAACATAAAAGAAAGTGGAAATTAGTAAATAATTCATATACAAGTTGCTCAAGATCAGTTAATGGACAGATCAATAGCCAGGCATATTCCGTAGACACATAACATATTAAAAATTCTTAAAAATCTAATTGTCACCCAACAAATTAGATCAAGATTTATCCTTTTCTTCATTTGCATTCATTTTTTAGCTTGTTTTATTCCCAAGATTTTATCCTTCTGTCACCCCTGCCCTTCACAGCCAATATTGGTGTACACATGACCCCATCCTGCTGGTGTTTTGTACTAGGCCTTTATCAAGATTTTTTTTTTCTTTCCCTCTGGATCTTTCTGGACACTTTGGACAACTTCAAAAGGGAAGATGAATGAAAAATGAATTTAACTTTCATGTCAAATATGATTTTACCTTCCTGGCAAATGGGAAAAGCTTCACCAGAGAAATATTTTTGGTACAGAAGAATATACAGTGTCATTCTAAAATACCCTAGAAATGCACCTTATAGCATAGCCAGCTTTTTAAGGAATATCAGTTGGAAAGGCAAGAGAATGAAATACTATTCAATTAAGCATGTTTATGGTTTGAGGTGATTTTTTTTAGCATGATATAATGTAAGGTCAAATGCTTATAGATTTTTTTGACACTGAATTATGCCATCTATATTGTTGTAACTCCACAGACAACCAAAAGATACATGGTTGGACTACTGGCTGTCTTCAGGCTTGTTAACAGAAGCAGATGTAGAAAATAACTGGTTTTAGAGACACCTAAGGACGTGCTATTGCAGGTTACCCTGGAGGCAGCTGAGCCCCTCTCAGCCACTCACTCCCCCACAGTGGGACGGGGAAGCAAATCAGAACTGCAAAAGTGAGAAAACTGGTGGGTTGAGATAAAGACAGTTTAATAGGTAAAGCAAAAGCTGCGTGTGTCAGCAAGGCAAAAGAGCTAATTCACCATTTCCCATGGGCAGGCGGGTGTTCAGGCATTTTGGGGACAGCAGGGCTCCATCACACACAGCAGAGACTTGGGAAGACAAAAACCATCACTGAATGTCCCTCCTTCCTCCTTCTCCACAGCTCTGTCTGCTGAGCCTGATCCATGGTCTGGGACATCCCCTGGGTCAGCTGGGGTCAGCTGTCCTGGCTGTGTCCCTGAGGCCTTGAGAAGGCTGACGTGGAACAGAGACTGGACAGAGCTGGATAATAAAGTAGAGATTTATTGAAAGGCCTTTAGGGTACACCTTGGGCAGGACAGGGCCTGGCCAGGGCTACACCCAAGGTGGACCCAAAATGGCACAAAATAGACCCAAAATGGGCACAAGATGGACCCAAAATGGTCACAAAATGGCTGGCTGCTCACGAGGTCTCACACTTTTATAAATTTTGGTCCATTTGCACATTGGGGTTGAATTGTCCAATCCCAGCTCCAGGCTGTGAGCTCCCATCCTTCTTGTTCCTCCCTCCAGCCACCCTTGTTTGTGCTGTTGGGCTGAAAGTTGTCCTTGGTGTGCAGCAGGACAAGGATTTGTTTTGTGTCCCTGCTGTGTGCAGAGAGCTGAGTGACACTGACTGTGAGCTCAGAGCTGCACCCCTGGGCAGCACAGAACCTGAAATATGAAAACCAAAACTTGAGTCATCATCCCCTCCCAGTGCCTCTCACAGGTGGGGTGGGTGAGGAGCTGGAAGGGCCTTGGCTCTGGGTAGCTCTGCCCATGACAGCAAAAACCAAGGTTGTTTTAGTCACACTGAAATGACACTGAAACCTCATAAAAGCCACTGTGAAGTGAATTAACTCAATGCCATCCCAAACCAGTGTGCATGGATAAAACTTGAATTCAAAGACAGGTGAGAAAGACCTTTGTAATTGCTTCCATCAAAATCTTTACTTACAAGTGTCCTAAAATCAAGTGCCCATACCTTGGGAATACCTTGTCGGCAGAGGCAGTTCATATTTGCTGTTCATTCATTTAGCAAAAAATCATAAAACACTTTAATATTGAGCCTGTGAAATCTGGGAGTTTTGACCATTTCAGCTGAAAAATATTAAGCAAAACTGAATATTGTATAAAGTGCTGGGGCAAGTAATCTGTCGGGAAAAAAGGGGAAAGGGGAAAAACAGTGAAGAAAGGGTGGAATCACTGAGTCTTTTTCAGTGGCTGCTCTAATGGAAGAGCAATTGTGATGCTGGGACAGACCCTCAAGCCTCTTGTGGTGCTGCAGCAGCAGAGGCGACCTTAAACTGACCTGACTGACCCGACCTGACTGAACACTGATTTCCTGCAGTTCTTACCCAGAGGGCAGGTACCACCACACTGACAGAAAATTACAGGAATTAAGGACTGTGTCTGGAAATAGAGGATGAGCCAGGCAGCTGATTTGGCTCTGTTTGAAATGACCTCTTTGGGCCGTGCCTGTTATTACAGAAGCTGGGACTGCACAGAAACACAGAGCAGGGATGGTTGCATTTCACATTCTCAGAATTCAAACATCTCAGCAGTGTTATGAGCACAAAGTGAAGTCTGAACAACAACAAAACCAGATGAGAATCTCAACAAAACACATCATTTAATAAGTGCTTGCTCAGCTCAGCACAGAAACCAGCAACCTCAGCTGACTGAACTGGGCCTTATTACCACTCCAGCAACATCCTTTGAACTCCACAGTTCTGGAAACCCATCTGCTTTACATAACAAAACAATAAAGTTAAAATAGATGATCTTCCTAGAAACTGCTTTTACAAGTTTACCTTAAAGCTAAAGATAATCATTTGACTGGGAACATTTCTTGTGTTCAGAATTTCCAGAATCTGGCAGCTGGAATATCTGATACCAGATATTCAAGTGTCTATAATTAAGATATTCAAGTGTATATAATCAATTTATTCAAGGTGTTTCTTGTGTCAGATTTATTGTGTGAGCACAGATGATTTTTCAGAATATGTGGTCCCAGTTTTCTAAAATGGCAAGATTAAGAGTAAACACCAGAAAAATTTCTTTTTCTCCTGTTGTGTAAAGAAGCTTTAGACCTTCAGATTAGTTTAGGAATGAGATTCTTCCTCAAGCATGGCAGCTAGAGGTGATGGAAGGCAGCATGTGACAGAGTCAATTAATAAATCAAATGGAAATAATAATTAATTGTATACACTTATACAAGTTCTCTTTATTTTAATTTCTTTATTTTGATTTTGCTAGCTCCAAGTCCCAGACATTAGTTTCCTCTATTGCTTATATTAAATAAAGAATGATCTGTTCATGGGAATATTAATCATTTAATAAGATAGATTCATTATTTACTAAAAAGCTGCTTTTTTTTTCAAACCAATTCACATTTTACTTAGTTCTGTGAAGCATTTCATCTCTTCTAAAGCCTTCCAATCCCACAGTTAAATAACTATTGATGATAACTAATCTTTCCTACTTTACATAAAGCTCAATCTTGACGTTTTTCCCTGAGTCCAAATGATCACCAGGGCTACCCTGCTCTGCAGTTTCAAATACTTTTTAACTATCTTTTTTATTTCCTAAAGAACTAAACATGCCTCCAAAGGAAACTTTCTTAGTATAAACTCACAGCAGGTCCATCAGTTTTGTGCTTACATAAGTCGGTTCATTTCCTATTCCTCTCTACTTTGCCAAGCCCACTTTAAAAATGCATCATTCCATTCAGCTAATTAAATTTCCGCCGTATTTGTTTCCTCTATCTCATCCTGAAATAAAAATTCATCACATATTTAACCTCTTACTTAACAGCCTCACAAATTGCACCATGCTGCTGAGTGATAAATTCTTAAGCAGGTAGGATCCCAGATGTTCTTTAACACATTCATGTATTGATTGTTTGCATTTCTTGCAGCAGTAGCTGAACCTGAACCTGCAATGTTGTCTAAAAGAATATTTCTTCTCCCTGTTACAATTTTAATGAAGGATTTGCACAGCTCAGTACAGAAAGGTGGGTTGGTACACTGAATTTAGCTGATAGCAATCAGCTAATGCCCATCAACCTGTTTATGATGCTAAACATCAAGATTGTCTTTCATTTATGGTGCAGCTGTCAAGTGAACTCAGTCTGGACGTATCTCTGAGTGCTGGAGGCACGAGGAATGTCAAAGTCTGAGATGGGCATGCAGAGAAAGCATTTTCACAGGAATGCAAATATAAAAATATTCTGACATTTATTCCTGGTGTTGAGAGTTTATGACAAAAAAAGTAATCAACCCAGAGATTAAGGATTAAACAGCTCAGAGCTGGTATGGAATAAATAGGAGCATTTTGCACAGTGCTGTCCTCAGCAAAGAGTGAGCACAGTGCTGACGTCAAGGAAGGAAAAAGCCAACCCCTTTGCTCTTTTTCTGGTATCTACATAAGCTACAGGCTGTCTAGTTTAGAGATGCCTTTGCACCTTCCCAAAATTAGCAGGAATCCAGCGTCCCACATTGGCCACCTCTCAGTAGTTACAAAAGTGCAAGATTCTGCTCCCAGCAGCTGTAAAGTTTCAGAAAGCTGTGGTGTCAGCGTGGTCTCCTAAGCCATCTGTGTCTCTAATCTATTTTTCCATATGAAATCATCAATATTCTGATCTCCACAGCCACAGCTGGGTTTTGTTTGCACTACAAATACAATCAGTTACACATTACTCAAGATCTAATTATGTTGGACTGCAAATGATGTTGAACTAGGTAATTTCTTCGGAATGATAAAGTAAATTTATCAAACCCTTTTTTTGCCACCCAAACAGAAATTTCCCTAAGAGGATTCCTTGGGTTCATGTTGGTTTGCTTTCACATTTATTGCTGTTTCCCAACAAATTGCTGATGCAGCTTAAGCAGTGCTCAGAACCAAACATTTGTGAGGAAATGATTAAATGGGTTTTTTTCAGTTTTAATAAAACTTTATCTGAAACATCGCTCTGGTACAACTTTCCAGAAATATATATTCATAATTACTTGTAGTGCTCTTCATTCATATTATCATGGTGTGATTATTTAAAAGGATGTAAATGTCCTGGTTTGTAGGATTTGCATAAGAATATAAAATATTTTAGACTTTCATTATTTTGGAACAAAGATTAATAAAATAGTAAAAAAAAAAAACCGGAATATTAACTTTCTCTATTGCAAGTAAAATCTGCTTAAACACTGTTTAAAAATTAAAGTATGTTGACTTATGAGAACATTCTATAGGAGGCAAACATGAGAAATTTAATTTGGCTAGAAAGATTCAAATCTCCCCAAACATATGGTTTTCAGTTTTTAGCAAACTGAAAATGAAATTCTTTTGGGACAAAATAGAAAAAAGGAAGGAGAAGGAATGAAGAAAATGAGAATTAATAGAGAAAAGCCCCTCTTGCACATTACTCAGCATAAAGTGCCATGAATTTCTTTTAAACTGTAACTTAGTGACATAATGTCCATTTTCCAAGAAATCCTGTATCAAGATATGAAAGAGAAAATTTGAAAGGATTACAGAGGCATTTTTAAAGTATTGAGAAGACATCACAATGTCTGTGCTGCAGACAGTGGAGCTAGCTGAAAGAAGACCAAGGAGGGAAATGAGTATTTATTTCAAATGACAGCTGATGTCAAGAGGTTGGCAAGGAGAGGAAAGCACCAATGTGTTCTCCTGGACAATAAGAAATGAAGTTACCACAAAGAACCTTTTCATTAAAACATGCTGAATGGCAAGAGAATCAAGATCTAAAACACAGCTGTTAAGAGAAGATGGGGATTCTGCAGCACCAGGCTGTGGACATGATTTTCTGAGCCTGAGAGAAATTTTAGCTTGTGCTACCTCTTTCCCAAGAGAAACCTTGTTTCTCTTCTCAAAACAACTTTGTGTAAATAACTTTTCCCATAACATTTCCAAGTAAACAATATTCCTTTCCCATAACAACCTCTGTGCAGGTGTTGTTTGCTATTTCTGTTCCTTAACCAATGGAGAGAGGTGTCAATCCTATAGATCAATAATGTGCTTTTTAGCACAGCATACCATAAAAAAGCTAGATGAATTGTAAATAAAGTCTTCATTTTCTCTTCTGAGAATTTACTGGAGTCAGCTACCATTATTTCGTGTCCTACAATGACACCAGGCTGTTTTAAAAACAGGTTGGACAAATGGCTGTCAAATATTCTTCAGATAAAGCTGAATATGTCTGTAATTAGTAAAAGAAAGCAGAGACCTCCTGAGATCACACCAATCCTGTTCTTAAGGTTCTGTATCTATCTTCAGATTTTTTTAACAGCTCTAAAACACAGACTACACTGCAGGTATTGGGCTGAACTCGGAGCAAATCACTCTCATTTGTGATCAAACACAGCCTGGTGGATACCAACCATCACTGAGTCAATAACAGAGACAAAGCCTCCAATATAACATCTGAATTTTATTCTGGGGGTAAAAGCCTTGGTCAAGAGATAGTTACCCTTATTTTTATTTAAGAATGCCCAAGGTCTATGGTAATTGTTGAAAATTGATTCAGTAGCTTTAAATATAACAGATTTGTGGTCCTCTTTTGCTTTTACTGCATTTAAGAGATAGTAAACGACTGCTAAAAATAATGAGTTTGCCTCATAAAAGCTAGGCGTTAAAATAATAAGTTGGAGGCCGTAAAAACAAATGTCCCTTAGAGATTTTATCCATCTGGACTAGATAGAATATATAGCTCCTGCAGTTGTTTTGCAAACAATGTTAACAACATTATTCTAAAGCTTTCACATTGAATCTCAAAGCCCACAACACGTATCTGTCACATCTAAAACTCACAGATGGCCTCACATGGTGATGGACCAGCCCAAATCATTGACTCAGGGAAAAATCTAAGCAGCAGTTAAATCCATCTTCTCAATAAAATGTTAATATGTGATTAACTTTAATAATGTCCACATTTAAAACAGAATCTATTCTGCTGCCAGGAACGTTCACATATGTTCAGTAATGCATTTAAATTCTTATCATTAATGTGAAAGAGGCTCCTAGAAGGGACCACAGTTTAAACATCACAAAATGTAAGATTGCTGGGGAGCTGGAACACAAAGCTAGATGCAAGTGTCAAGGTCAAGCTCTGACATGAAACACTCTGTTGGCCATTAACAGCTGCAAGCAGTTGTTGTGTCCAACCCTAATTTGAATGGAAATTACAGAGCATTTCAAGGAAAGAAAGCCTGGCTGATCAATATGAAAATCACAATTTTAGATTAGTGTATCTTTTTGTTTTGGTTGCTCAGCACAAAATATTCAGTTTACTTTGAAATTACTTTGTTCTGCTTTAATGAGGCTGATCCAATTCCTAAAGCCTTAGACCAAAATGGTAATTGACAGGCATCATATAACATTTACAGGAGAAAATCAAAAATCTATACAGCATCTATGAGTGATTAAGCTTTCTCAATGAATACGAAGAGTTTGAAATGAGCAGCTATTATGAATAAAGAATAAATAAAGAATAAATAAACCTATTATGAAGAAAAAGCCAACATTTCATGATTATCCTCCTAAACAACTTGGTACTCTGCAATAACCAGCAGAGATCTGGAATGACAAGCTTGTCCCAGAGCAAGAGAGGTTGGCAGTATTGTGTGCAATATTCCCAGGGTGGCTGGGTGTCTCGATTTGGAAAGACAGTTGTCTACCAGGGAAAGCTGGAGCTTCCCTTGGAACAGAGAATCTAAACCCTCCTTCCTGCCAAAATATTATAATTTTGCAATTAGGGGTTTCAGGCAAAGATATGGGAACAGGAGTAACAGTTCTTTAATAGGAATATTTAAAAATACAAATGTAGTAGTACAAAAACCAGGCAAGCAAGCAAATAAAAGTCCTGGTAAACCCTGACAGGGTCAGGGATACAACCTGACACCCTGTTGGTCAGGGTGTTGGGAGCAGCCCAAATAAATCCTCCTGGAGTAACAGATGAGGTTCTGTGGAGTAGAGATGATCCTGTAGAAAGTCCAGTGGTGATGAGATGGGTCTGGTCTTCCTCTGGGAATCCAGTGGAAAGCCGGATCTCAGGATGCCTGGTGTTTCTGAGTCCCAGTTTTTATCTAGGTAGGAACAGTTGGCTCCTCCCACTGGGTGGAGCATCTCCCAAGGGGATGATGTCATGTGTGATGTCATTGGTGAGCCTTCATGGCCCATTATCAGCAGATATCCCTGATGATGTCATGTGTGATGTCATTGGTGAGCCTTCATGGCCCATGATCAGCAGATATCCCCCTGGAGGATGGACGAGTGGTGACAGAGATAACAAACCCTGCCCCAGAGATAACAAACACTGCCCCACCTGGCTTTAACAGCTGGGCCATTATCAGAAGGCATCCACCCCCCTCCCCCCTGGAGTTACAAGAGATAAAGAAAAAAAACATTTCCCCAATGGCTTTCAAAAGATGAAATAGAATACATTTTTTGGTTACATAACCCAAGACACCAGGAAATGTGGAATGCCTGCAGAGCTGCTGGGAGGAATGACACCGACTCCAGCTCTGTGGCCACTAATGCATGTGCTCAGCTCGAAACAGGGTTAAACCACAGAGCTGAAACAGGAACAACACTTGTAGCAAATGACACCAAAATCTGTCTCTGAGGGATGCTGTAGATTGGAGATAAGCAAGCATGTTAATTTAAAAGAAAACTTATTTCTGTCTTTAGCTGGCTAAGTTGTAACTAAGTTGTAAATTTAGTACCCTAAATTTAAATTTGATTGCATTTTCTTGTACCTTTTATTCTTTAGGCTCTGATTAGGATCAGAAGTCAGAAATGACAAAATACCTGAGCAAAACAGAACAGAATGTTTCTAAAGCAGAGGTGAAGAGAAGAAAATCCCATTCCTTAGCATCCTGCCTCACTGTGTAGATAATAAATCTACAATTAGTTCAAAGCAATTCAGATGAATATGATTGCCTGAATTTAGTGATTAGTAATTTGAACCATAGAGCCTCAGTTGAGTGAATAATCTGAGAATATCAAACATTGTTTTTTCAAATTTTTTAAACCTATTTGCGACTGATTTTACTTTCTGCAAAATCTACCACTATCCTGTTTATGAATCATTCATAAAATGTTCCTAAGTTCAACAAATGCATTTCCTATCAATAAGTGTTTGCCGTATAGTCTGGGTATATAATTTTCCTTCTCTTTCCTTTTCTTTGATCACTGACTATAGGACCAGTCATTTTTCACAATTTCTGACATATTTGCTCGGCTAAATCACAGAGAGTTATTTCTCCTCCCTGACAGTGTGACTGAGGCTTGGGGAAAAAAAATGGAAAAAAAAAGAAATATATGAGAATTGCAAATTAGAAAAAGCCTCTAGGATCCTAGGATCTGCCATCCTGGTATAAACTATCTTGCATATAGTCCAATACTTTGCATCTGACAGTTTTCAGTGCTGAGTCCTTCAAAAGACGGCAGGAAAAAAATCTGTAACAGCAAAGGGAAACTAATCAAGACAACTCACACAGTTCTTTGCCTGAACTCTGACAGTTTAAAGTTGGTTAACATCTGCAAGCAGAAGTTAAAATGCTTTCAAATGCTGTCATCATTATTAATTCTATCTATGAATGTCCCTGATACTTTTATACATGCCAATTTTCTTTCCATTTGAACTTTTTTTGCTTCAAAATAGCAAATGACAAATATAGCTTTGATGGCACAAGTACTTAGTCAAACAGCCACTTACAAAACTTTCAGAATCAATACATTCAGCAACACAGAAAAGCTGTCAAAATGTGTGTCTAAAGCACTAGGAAAACAGACTTCATATTTCTAGTCATGAAAATAGAAATGTTGAGCTCTTAACTAGCAGCAGTAATAAAAAAGTCTGTGGGATAACAGAATAATCTCTAAAAATTCAAAGGTGTTTTACATTTTTTATGATCGGGTGTAAGTTTATAAAGTTTATATTGGATTCCTTCTGGGAAGATGGAACACACAGACAAACTTTGATTACTTGTAACTTAACCTCCAGCATGTTTTCTTTTACCAAGGAAATCATGAAATAATCTGGGGCTTAGATTACCATTCATTTGAGTAAAAGCATTTACACTAAAATGCACTATGATTCTTATTCTCTCCTAATTTAATAATGAAAAAATGAGGCATTTGGTCAAAACACAGTGATTTTGGACAACATTTTGGGCTGGTTTCAGAGTCCACCTGAAAACAACTGCTTGGGACTGGGATGAATCACTCCCCTTTTAGACATTAATCTACCTGCCTCATCTTCTCTGCCCATGAGCCAAATTCTGTGAACTGCTGAGCACCCTCAGCCTCCTGAACAGACAACAGGAGTAGAGAACACAACTCTGCCCAGGAGCAGCTCAATTCCTCTCAGACTAAAGCTTTGAAGAAGAGAATTCTCTTCTAATAATAATCTGGCAACAGTTTAATGAAAAGTGGAAACACTGGGGGATAGGTGTGCCTATATTTCCATTAGTATCACTAATCAAAGATTTAGAAAAGGCAGCACTAAGTTCTTTTGAAATCTCACTCCCAGGAGCACAGCTCAGAACAATTCCACTCCATCTTATCAGTAGGCTTTACAATAAGACCCTTATTAGATTGCAATTGATTCACAGTAATCTATTCATTTTTAGTCAAATTAAAACAACCTTGATTGTAGTGCCACAGTTCATGCTGATACAATTAATGTGGTGTGAGAGCATTTCCATTATGAAAATCCTTTATTCCCTGCCTTGGTTTATAGCTCAAGCATAAAGAACTCAAATGGCACTGAAACTTGTCAGACAAAGTCTCAGGCCAGGCAAGATTGTTATTCTTTGAAATATATAATAGAATGAAAAGAATTTGACTGCTTTCCTCTTGCAGTAATATAATGAGGTGAGAGAAATTGGAAATGTGCTGGAGCTGACCATCAGATTAGCATTCTTTAATTGTAGATGACTAATAAATGTGAGAGCCAGGAAAACAGGTTCATCTGTTTTGTCTTCACTATCTTCATTGTATGGGATACAAGGATGCAAAGTGAGGACATGATTCCATACAGTTCCC
Source organism: Acrocephalus arundinaceus (assembly GCA_021534815.1). Classification (NCBI taxonomy): domain Eukaryota; kingdom Metazoa; phylum Chordata; class Aves; order Passeriformes; family Sylviidae; genus Acrocephalus; species Acrocephalus arundinaceus. Next base: position 5,049,324 of record JAJEOU010002626.1, read on the forward strand.
ATCCCTTTAAGTGTATCCCTAATTTCAAGGAGTGAACAGAGGAAATAGTCCCAGGGAGATGCAGGAGCTGCAGACACATCCTAAAGCACAGACTGTCCTCTCAGCACAGGCTGCCCCAGAGGGAGGGTCAGTGGATAAAGCACAAAAAGGAGCTGGGTGTGATATAAAGCCAGGTTAACACAAACAAGCTGGGAAAGAGTCAGGAAACTGCAGATGTCCAGATGAAAGATGGACTGAAGCACAACTTTTACTCTCTGCATCTGGTATTTATCCTGGATTCATGCTTTGGGCTGTATTTTTAACTCAGTTAATGGAAGTAGCACAAAACTGAGTGCTTGGCAGAGAGAGCACACTCTTGTGTCTTCTCTGTGGGTTTGGTGATGCATGCACTAATCAGTGCAGCACTGATTTACAAATTCAGGGATAGAGTGAGACCAAATTCCAGGCTAAGGTAAACTTCTCTCCATTTGCTGCCAGCCTTTCCTTGAGGAGTGCATCCACAGCTCCCTGAGCACTGAGAGCTGCTGTAAGCCAATGTTGCTGCTCAAAGCCTCCCATACACTCACAAAACCATCCCTTCACCTCAGCCAGAGGAAATGTTCAGGGAGCTGATCCCAGTTACGACTCACCTGCCAAAATAAATACACATTGCTTTCCAGACTCCGGGGTTTTTACATTATTCCATGGATCACACTTGTGTAAGCAAAAAGCTGCGGTTGGAATGAACAGGTGGGGATGGGATTTCCTCCTCTGGCTGCACAGAAAGACTTGACTAACTTAAAGTGCTCTTTATGTTAAAGAGAGTTTCCAGAACCTGCTTGTTATGCAGCTGCAATTTACCCTTTCCCAACAGAGCACAGCCATGTGAAATGAGACCGAGGCACCCTCACTTGTAACCTGTGGCAGCAACTCTTTGTCCCTTGGAGCTGACACAAGAAAGCCTGATTTGCTTAAAAACCCCTCAAAATGGAAAATGGATAGCAAAGTAATGAGCAAACAGGGAAAAAAATAAAGCAAAGTTCAGTGTGGTAATTTATCCTGAGATCTTTTGTTTTAATACATGCAGTTCCCCTTCCCTACATCTTTAAATACCAATTCTTGCTTCTATTCTGCCTGTTTGTCCTGGGGACAACAGAAATTAAAATAAAATAAAATAAAATAAAATAAAATAAAATAAAATAAAATAAAATAAAATAAAATAAAATAAAATAAAATAAAATAAAATAAAATAAAATAAAATAAAATAAAATAAAATAAATAAAATAAAATAAAATAAAATATAAAATAAATAATAAAGGCAGATCATCACAAACTCAGGTCTAATTCCTATTCAGCAACAGGTTCCATGTGTTATCCCAGCTGAGGATCACTGGGAAGGTGCTGGAGCCAGAGAACATTTTTAACCAGAGCTGCCACCAAGAAAACACATGTGGGAACTTCATTCCCTCAGGCATCACCTTTCTGTGAACTTTTCTTTACAGATCATTGCTGCCTAATTCTATTCAAACTGATTACCTGAGTGTTATACAATTTTTTAAAAATTACTCTTCCCTGGGAAATCTTCTTCTGAAATACCAGAATTACCATTAGAAATATCATAAACTTCCTGGTATAATTGTATAAAAAACGCTAATATCATATTAAAAGTCAAGATTGTCTCAGGAATTTTCTAGAGTTGAGAGACCTTGGTTGTTCTGCTGTCCTTCATTTTTACTGCAAAATCATTTCCCGAGTACAAAGCCAAAAACAGAAAGCCAAAAGCATTTAAACAGAGCAGACTAATTCAAACATTAAACATTAGAACAGTTTGAGGAGCAAACTTGAATGTCATGGGGTATGCACAAAGGAACAGCAATTGATTTAATGCAGGAATAGTGTCCATCATCAAAAGGAAAGCAGATGATGAATTGAGTGTGTTCCCCAGTCAAGCAGCAGAAGAAACCCCAATATTGCAACAAGTTTTGTATCTATTTCTTTTATTCCCACTGGGTTGATCTTTCTCATAAAGGTTGACATCACCTGTGCAAGTATGGATTTTTCTGGTAAAAAGGTTCTCTGTAGATCTTTAAATTGGAAATAGTTTAGGGTCCAATCCAGAAATAATTAATAGTGATGGAATGCTTGCTATCCATTCTAGCAGGAGCTGGATTCTCTTAGGACTAGATCTTAATGCACACCTGAGGGAAATCTTGTTGACATCTATTCAAACCTATGTCCTGGTTATTTAAAAAAAAAAAAAATTCAAATTGTACTGGAGTAGAGATTACAGCTCTTTTCAAGTTCTGGACCAGTTCCACATTTCTTCCAATTTAACATCTAGCAGAGTACCCAAACACGAGCTCCAGTGAGATACAGTTAATTGTATTATGGCAAATGTTCACAGAGTTTCAACCACATTGATTTACAGAAATGCACAAAAGTGCACACTCTGTTCAGTCTTGAAAGGAAAAAAGAAAGCAATGTGAAGAGCCATTAGCTTTGTCATATAACCTTGAAACAATTTCGCTTTGTAGCTCATATTTATTTGCAGTCAAAACTACCCAGATAAAGTATTTGAAGAGGATGTTCTGCTTTTATCCATCATATTATTCCTCATCAATTGGGATCAATTAGCAGTAAAGCTTTCATCTTTTTATACACAGGTTTAAGTATTTACCAGAGAAAGAACACTGCTCCTTTTCCATTATTAAAGCAAAATCTAGTGGGTTTCTCCAATGCAGGGTTAATTTAATTGAGAGCCTCTATTCAGTGTTTCATAGACATAATCCTGGTTGCAACCAGTTACTTAAACATGCTCCTCATAGTGGCAGAACCAGAACTATCCACAGTTAGAAATGTTAGAAGATTTCCAATTACCTGCAGAAATTAAAACTAAGTGTGCATTGTGAACTTTTGAACTAATGAAAGATTATTTTTAAATGGTGACACTGACGGAAAATCTCAGGTTTTGTCTCTTTATGTTGTTTGTAAGAAAGCGAACACTTGTGGGGGGAGGAGGAGTGTTTTAAAAGTTTCACTTTGATTCTCATTTTCTCCTTTTAACAAATCTATCTTTGTGTGTTAACAAATCTTTGTACCCTTTAAGGTTTAGGCCTGTTTTGCTTTTTTTCCTCCTAATCCTACCTCACAGCAGAGAAGACATTCAAACCACCACACTAAATTTAGTAAATAGAATTGGGTGAACGTGAAATCACTGCAGGGAGAAACCCATTTCAGCTGATCTCTGTTTAACCTTGTGTGTGATGGTTCTGAGGAATTCTCGTATCCATGGGCAGGTTTCCACTCTGCCCCTCATCAGGATTCAGATGTAGGCATGATCAGCAGATAAATGACTGACAGATGACTAAATGACTGATGATAACACGTGTTGCCATATGCTGGGCGAGGACAGAGCTGTCCCCAGCTCCAGCAGCAGGGCTGCACTGTGACACCAGCACTGCTGCACTGTGACACCAGCACTGCTACACTGTGACACCAGCACTGCTACACTCTGACACCAGCACTGCTGCTCTCTGACACCAGCACTGCTACACTCTGACACCAGCACTGCTGCTCTCTGACACCAGCACTGCTGCTCACTGACACCAGCACTGCTGCACTCTGACACCAGCACTGCTGCTCTGCTGCAGCAGCAGATGTGCAGAGCCTCAGAGGCTGCCAGCCCATGGAGGGGAAAAGAAATGACACACAAGCTGACGAAACTCTGTACTCAGACTTGCTAAATTTACACTTGCTCTCGATTAAATGAAGCCTGCATTGGAAAAACCCACCAGATTTTACTTTAATAATGGAAAAGGAGCAGTGTTCTTTCTCTGGTAAATACTTAAACCTGTGTAGAAAGAGATGAAAGCTTTACTGCTAATTGACAAAGCCAGGGACTCTCCTTTATACATGGGAAGCTGGACCGAGCAAAGCGGAAAACTACCAATGTGGCTTCATCAAGAGTTCTCCCTTTATTATCTCAAAATGGTGGGTTAAATACAGTTCCAGATAGTTTACAGGTGTTTTCTAATTGGTATTCAGATAGAAAAGAATGCAAACAATCCCAACCTTAAGGCAGCCACCGTGAACCCACCATAACTATACAATGTAATGCCTAAACACACCTTAATCTAATTTATCACTGCCCCACAGGCTTATCTACTACCACACAGACCTAAATCTGAGGCCCAGCTTGGGACAGCTCAAACCTGATCCCAAAATACATCATGCCCCTGTTGCCTAAGAAATTCTGCTTCAAATTGATCCCAATTGATGAGAAATAAGACGATGGATAAAAGCAGAACATCTTCTTCAAATACTTTATCTGAGCAGTTATGCCTGTAAATAAATACGAGATACAGAGTGAAATTGTTTACACACGTGCAGAGATTCTGAACTTTGACACGGAGCACACAGGATAAACTGTTGGAAGCCTGGAGGTTGAGAATTTTGGACTCTCTGTTCTAAAAGCACTGACCCTCAAACAAACACTGCATTTGACCTGAGGCCATGGAACAGGCTTCCAAAATTAAGTGACAGCACTGGGGTTGTGGGTGTGTATTTGAATAGAATTGTGTGATATCAAAGGGTGAAAAACTTATTTAAGATTTTAGTATACAACAATATATGTGGGGCAAGATGGAGGACTTTGGGCATTGTCTAAGTCCTTCCTCTTCACCTTCTTCTTCATGGTTTTGGGTGGTTTTTTTCCTAATTGGGTGAAATAGGTCTGCATTGCGGGCCTTGGGTGGTCATTATTGGATTAAAAATATAAATAATATAGGTGTCATCTCATTATTGGGTAATTATCACTTAAATAACCTTGGAAAGAGTTAGAGACTCTTTCATTTTCTAACTTGCTAGTTAGAGCTCACAACTCATGAGACTGTGCTATAGATAAGAATTAATAAACGCTGAGTCTGAACATGAAACTACAATTCCCATATATCAATCCCAGCTCTAACACAAAGATAGGAAATCAACAACAAACCACCCCAAAAAAGATGCCTCCCGACACCTGCACCAACAGTGTTTTATTTTTGGTTGTGCAGACAGAAAACAAGCTTCTAATTCAGAAAAGTTGTCAATTTTTTTTAAAAACCTTGACCCAAACCTATCAATGTGCTGATGTTTTCTATTTATAAAAAAATTGTAAACATACCTCCCAGTGAATTTTCAGGTGCCTGGTACTAATTTATGGCAGTCCTCTGTAATAAAAACAGCCTGAAACAAATCATGCAGCTGGAGACAACTCAGAGAAAAATTAAGAGAAAAGGGGTGAAAACTTGAAAGGTTTCCTTCTGATGTAAAAGGCAGATGCATCCTCCTAGTTTATCATATTCTGGGCTCTTTTCATCACCCTGCTGTCTTCACACATAATGACCAATCTGACTGCTTTATGTTTAATCTGTTTAAGACAATTTAAGTTAATTAAGAATAAACAGAATTCCTGGAGCTAGAACACAAAGACCACATCTAAGTAACAATACCTCAGGGTAAATATTTTCTCTGTCAATATTAAGGATATGTTCACACAAACTATTGGACAGATGTAATTTAAAGTGTATACTTTACAAGTTTTCAGGCCTGAGCATCTAACCTGTTCTCCAGAAGAGGAATGTGGGTCTTTGCCTCTACTCAAGGAGAACGACTGCTCTTAACATCTGGAAATCAATCACAGAACATGCCAGGCTGTAGATGAATGAGTGTCACTCTGAACAGACAGGTACACGATTTCTGGCATTTGTGCTTCCATTCCTTTCTGCTGTAACTGATCTCTCTAATTTTATTTATTTTTCGTAGCTCATAATGCACAAGCAAGTCCAATATGCCTACAGCAGTACCTTGGGTCTATTGAGCTGTAAGTCTTATTCCTCATCCCTGGAAAGGAAATCTACCCACAGGGGTGTTTTACATCTGATTGCTGGCTGTTTGTGGCACACTGTACAAAATGCCAGCGTTTGATATTTCATGTAGGCACTGAGCCTTTGTTCACATTGGAATGTAATGAAGACTTGTACAAAATATATTCCAATTTATTCCAGCCCATCATGTACGCATATAGGCTTTTCTTCTTGTGCCTTCCCCTTTTGTCTTGGTCACTTATATTTTACTGTAAACAACAAAGAATAGATGAACTATTTGACTGCCCACGTGTCACAGAACAATGTGATTTTACAGCAATGGTCTACCAAGGCTATTTCAAGCCATAAAGTCATTTTATGCAAACTGCATGAGGAACCCACAACTTAGACCATAAATGATATAAATATTAATATATTAAATCGAAGATTCCTTCCAGAAGAGCCCAACCTCCCAAATGTTTATAATTTACTTATGTTATATTTAAGGAACAGTAATGAAGTTTGACCTAAAAGGCAATAATAAAAACTATTACAGACTGAAACTCACTACAGTTAATTTCTCATTTGCAATTTAAACAATAGTTTATATAAAACCAGTATGCTGATACTCCATATAATTTTTATCAAGTATTTTCCTATAAATGTTTCTTAAGTTAGGCTTTTTTAAGGTTTAGTTCTGAAAACCATAACAATATTTTGATTATCATTTTACCCAGAGATAAAACCAGCATGAAAATGTTGAAATTTCTCTTGGGACAGAAATTTCACTTTCTCAGCAGCTCTAGATTTCATACATATAATATCCATACACTTCCAATTTGTATAAATAAGACATACAGAATATTTTAAATTTCTTATCTTTTCCCTCTTCAGCCTCTTTTTTCTGGTAAACAAACAATTTTTAAAAAGCTTATATATCCATGTATAACACCAAAAGCATGAAAGCCAAATTGATTTAGAAAATACTGAAAAATAACAGTTGAAGAATATAGAAAAGTGAAAGTCTAGTGAGCTGAAGATATGAGGCAAGTAGGACCTAATCCAGGAGCAGGTGTGCACCAGCTGTTTGTGTGTTTTAATTTATTTGAAGGCTAAAAGAAATGACAGAAGGATTGACCTCTCCTCTGCAAGCTGCACATTCAGTATTTCACCCTGTCCTCACAGAAATTCCTTCCTGCTCAGGGAATCCCAGGAAGTGAAGCATCAATCCCTGTGGGGCAGTGCAGCCCTGGACACCATGTGATGATGACAAGGAATTCAGACCATGGTTTATGAGGGAGAATCTGAGACATCCTCAGTAAAAACTCCAGCTGGTGAGGATGGAGTCAAACACAGCCACTCACTAAATTCCTTTGCCACCATTTCTAAAGAAATGTGAAAGATTCTACCACGGACACCACCCCAAAGCCAACACGGTGGGGAAAGACCCTTCTGCCAGCATCTGTGTGACCAATCTGGCCAGGAAAGCAGCTCTCCACTCAGCTGCAAAGGGTTCCAGCAGCCTTCTCTTCAAAGAGATTCCTCTATCCCTTCATTAACTACTTCTATAACTGCTGTTATTATTAATGACTTCTTAGGCTGAGAACTGGATTGTGAATATCACACAGGACTCACCACTGCTGTTACAATCAGTGACATTTCTCTGTCTCATGCCAGTCTGGTTGTTGCCTTAGTGGTTAGATGTATTGTGCTTTCACAGAAATAATAAAGTACAAATCTCACGTTGCCTTTTCCACAGTAGGAATTTTACCATAGGAGCTCAGGCTATTTTGGGAATACCAGAAGAAGCAAGGTCTGTAATATCCTCTAAAAAAGATGACAATCTTTGTGCTACAAAGAATGAAATTTCCTCCATTAATTATACTTCTCTGCAGCTCTGCATCCTCAGATCCAGCCCTGTATCCTCAGAGGTATTTCATTATCTCTTCAGCCAAGAAAGGTTCAGTATCCATTACCCAGCTTCCCGCTGACAAAAGATCTTCCACTAATTACAAAAAGACTTTCCGCGGGTAAAGGTTACTGCAAAATTTAAGTTGTTGCTACTGACAGTCACAATGACTCTTTATTTCTGTGGTGATCCTCTCACCACTCCACACGGCTCCCTGACACTTCCAGTGAAGCTCTTCAAAAATGCAGCTGGGGGTGGTTACACATCTCAGAGTTGAGGGCTTGGCTCTGCCTATGGATCCTTTCCATGTCAATATGGTTACAGGGGTAATTAATCCTGAGTTTAACTCATGGAGATCTCTGCAGGTTCACCGTGGTTATTTTCAAACCACAAGCTTTGAAATAATAAATTATAGCTGCTTCCATAATTTCTGTGGTGATCCTCTCACCACTCCACACAGCTCCCTGACACACTCCAGTGAAGCTCTTCAAAAATGCAGCTGGGTGGTTACACATCTCAGAGTTGAGGCTTGGCTCTGCCCATGGATCTCTTCCTTTCAGTACACTTACAGGGGCAATTAATCCTAAGTTTTAACTCATGGAGATCTCTGCAGGTTCACCATGGTTATTTTCAAACCACAAGCTTTGAAATAATAAATTATAGCTGCTTCCCTCATTTCTGTGGTGATCCTCTTGCCATTCCACACAGCTCCCTGACAAAGCAATAGAGATTAAGGGGGACATTTTTCATACAAGTAGGGAAGAAAAAGTACTCTGAGTGTGCAAGCCAAAAAGAGAAATCTGTTGGTTAAATAATGACCATAATGACCTCCAGTGAAGCTCTTCAAAACTGCAGCTGTACACATCTCAGAGCTGAGGGCTTGGCTCTGCCCATGGATCCCTTCCATGTCAATATGGATACAGGGGGAATTAATGCTGAGTTTCAACTCATGGAGTTCTCTGCAGGTTCACTGGGGGCATTTCCAAACAACAATCCTTGAAATAGTAAGCTATTGTTGCTTCATTCATTTCTGAGTTCACCTCATAGAGTTCTCTGTGGATTCACTGTGGGCATTTCCAAACCACAAGCCTTGAAATAATAATTATAGCTGCCTCACTCATTTCTGTGGTGATCCTCTCACCACTCCACACAGCTCCTGACAAAGGAATAGAGATTAAGGGGGACATTTTTCATACAAGTAAGGAAGAAAAAATATTATGAGCATGCACTCAAAAAGAGCAATTTGTTGGTTAAATAATGACCATAATGACCTCCAGTGAAGCTCTTCAAAAATGCAGCTGGGGTGGTTACACATCTCAGAGCTGAGGGCTTGGTTCTGCCCGTGGATGGCTTCCATGTCAATATGGATACAGGGGGAGTTAATCCTGAACTTCAACTCATGGAGTTCTCTGCAGGTTCACTGTGGGCAACTCATTATTATTATTATTATTATACTTCTCAATATACTCTGTTGCTTTGTTTTTCAAAGCCTTCTGATGTTTATATTCTTGGAGTCAAGAGTTCCCACACTTTTTACCAAAACACTCTGTGTTTTGCACATTCCTTCTTGGAGGAGGAGAAAATTGACAGACTGTTCACCTGGCCAGTGTGGTTTAAAAGAGAGATTTCATCCTCCAATCCACTCTCACTTTAGAGAATCTATAAATTCTAAAAAACTGTAAATAAAGCTCTTTTTTTTTTGCCTTGGGCGATTAAGTGTAGTGCTGCTCATTTGTGTCACAGTGTGACATCACTCAATACTTCTCTTAACCTTCTCAGGTTTAATCAATTACAAATGTATTATTATATTTCTATTTGCAAACCACAAGCCTTGAAATAGTCAGTTATAGCTGCTTCACTCCAACTAACAGAAAGATGCACTCTGACACTTGGTTTGCTCTCTGGAGGGAGATCTCAAGCTCCAGCCAGATGGCTCTGAGCCTCCTGCTAGGTCTGATCCATGCTCGCCAATTTATAAGAATTGGAGACCACAATATCACACATTTCACAGTCTCTGGGGTTAAAATCTGATGTGAAAAATGTAACTGAATCAGCCAGTGACAGCATCCTTTTATATTTTATTGCATTGTGGTTCTAATGTCATTAGGAGATATTGCACTCAATTACTCAAAAGTGAGAAAATTCCAGTATGAACACTTTCATACACAAACAGAAAGCATTTGAGGTACCTAAGGGATATTAATGTGCAGGAAATCCGAGTTGGATGCACTTTGTAAGCTGCTGTGGAAGAAGAGTTCTTTTTTTCTTCCCTGCTTCTAGGGACAAACATGATTATTTTACAGAGAATAGGGGAGAAAATGGAAACTAAGCAAACAACTGCAGTTCCAGAAATTCTGCTTCATAAATTATGCCGATAAGGAAAATGTAGCTGGGTGATTTTACAATGCTTGAGTTTCAAATTGAATTAAGTAAAAGTGCTTTATATGCATTGCCAAGCACTTTCAAGAGGCAGTTTCCTGTCTTTCATGATGCAGTTATCTTTTAATGAACTAGGTGTTTGGGTTTTTCACTAATGTGATGCATTTCATCTGAAAGATCTTACACTGCATGGGAATAAAATATTCATAATTGAGCATCATGGTCCTTTTAGTCTCTTATCCTCACGGTGAGATTTTAAAAAGAGCATTACTTTACAATCGTTTAGATTTTGTTTTCTTTCAAATTTTCCTTCTCTGTAACACTTCCCAAGGTGTCCAAGGTTATTATAAATCACAAATGCACACACAAAAGATCCTGCCTGAACTCAGCCCGCCTTAGATCCTTTTCACTGCAGAGCACAATGAGAAACGCTGACCAGAAGAGATGCCACTGTGAATTCATTCAGATCTGCATGGAAATGCAGAAAATTCCTGTCTCCCTTATTTCTGAATAATTACCATGCACATCCTATTTCTTAATTTAAATCTGAACTGGCTGCTACTTTCCACAACAAGGATGCTACATACCCTGGGAGCATGCATCATTCTTTGAGGTCATCACTTCACCTTTTGATGATAAAAATTTGATCCATGTTTAAAGACAGGTGGACATTCTTAGAAATGAGCCTAAGAATGTGTGCCTAAAGAAAAACAAAATCTTCAGGGGTTATTTTATTAACCTCCAGATGTGACTGCTGCATTCTGCTACATTCACACACCCACACCTATGGTCATTATTTAACCAACAAATTGCTCTTTTTGGCTTGCACACTCAGAACACTTTTTCTTCCTTACTTGTCTGAAAAATGCCCTCCTTAATCTCTATTTCTTTGCCTGGTTTCTCCATATGTGAGTGACCTGCAGGACACCACTTATGTCACAAATTATATTTCAACTTTGCTCCTTTATCAGCAGAACTTCTTTGCCTTTTAAGATCTTTCCATACACAAGAATTATATGCCAAAATGCCATTCTTAGTCACACAATGACTCTTTTACAAAAAGCCACTTGACATAATTCAATGTTCTATAAAAGTTCCAGGTTTTTCAATTTGGAGCCTAGAAGTGGGAAAGCATCAACAGTATTACAAAATTCCTCACTACAATAACAGTAATATACTCTGCCTCTCAAAAATTTGTGTTAGTCTTTCTTTAGTTTAGAAATTTATAACACTGTGATTTACACTCTAGTATGTTTTTAACATCAAAGGAAAAGCTCTAAAATCAAAAAATATGAGTTGCTGATGATTGAACATAAATAAATTGAATATATTTGAAAATTCAAATCAAGTTAATAAATTAGAAAATAAATTGTCTGCACTTGATATTTCAGGGATAACCCCTGCTTACTGAGCTTAAGAAAATAGAGATTTGTCTTTCAGATTTCATAATGTTTTGTTGAAATTTAAAAAACTGTATCTGGTCAAGGTCACAGTTTGAAATTTAGTCACTGGGTAAATTTATTTTGTAGTCTTCTGATACTTTCATTGGTCCAGAAGGAAAACTCTAATTGCAACACAGGAAGTCCAATCTTTCCTTCTTGGTAATTCTCCCAACATTGAGCCTTATTAACTTTGTATATCATGAGAGTTTTAGAATCCTGGCTCTAAGTCTGATTCAAAGGCTTCTGAAAGTCCACCTAAGGGAGGATATTTATTGATTCAGTCAAAGGGTACTAAATGCTAAGAAACTAAGCACACTTTTTGTGTACATTTCACAGAGTATCTTTTGGATGCCTGTAAGGAAAAATTCCATTTAAATATAATGTTATAATAAAGAACTGAAGTTATAATAATAAGACAAATGAACTAATTTTCCATTGAATTGAGGCTTTTGAGACACAAATCTCACTTTTGTTACAGTTTACCATTACTATTAATTTTATTTAAGGCTCAACTTGATTAATTCAATTCCCATTCTAATTCTAACTCTATTCTCATTTTTTTAACATATGTTAAACAAAAATAGGCAGAATAACCTCATTCATTGAGATAAAGATTTTCCTTTTAAATACATTGAATTTGCTCAATTTTCCAGGCAAAACTACAGAGTACCCATGACGGAGGTGGTGGTGAAACACAGCTGATAAAACTCCAGGTACTGTGGCTGCTGCCATGGGGAGGCTTGAAGCCAAATGGACGAGGGATCAGCAGCAGTGCCAGGAATTATTGTGAGGCAGAGATGGGGATTTGACTCGTGGGTGGGAGAGATAAATCCCTCCTGAGGGAGGGATGGACTCTGCCTTTAACCTCACATTCCTCTGTGCAGCCATGCCCAGTGGGACACCACAGGAGGTGTCAGTGGGGCAGATCCCTGCCCCAGATTCTGTGAGTGGGGACGAGTCCAGGATTCTTTTTTGCGCCAGGAAAGGAATGGGGATTATTATTTTAAAGGCACGTTTTGCCTTCCCTTCCCAGCAGCAAGAAGCCTCTCACAGGTGCTGCACATAAATGCCTCAGAGGGCAGGGAGAGCTGCTCTCACTGCAGCTTTGGTGGACTGTCAGCTGCTGAGAGAGAAATTGAGATGGATTGCACCTCTACCATTTCTAACCTGCCCTTGGTTCAGAGAATGGTCCTCAGCTGAGAGAAGGAGTGAACAGAGAGGTTTGCACAGAGATACAGAAATATCTGAAGTAATAGAGAAGTTTCTGAAGAGATACAGAAGTATTTGAAGAGATACAGAAGTTTCTGAAGAGATACAGAAGTATTTGAAATGATACAGAAGTTTTTGAAGAGACACAGAAGTATTTGAAGAGATACAGAAGTATTTACATCAGAGACAACTCTATCACAAATGACAGTTTGATACCATACCATACTATAGATAGGTATACAGGTACCTGCCATACTTTTTATTATTGCCTTTTAGGTCAAACTTCATTACTGTTCCTTAAATAAAACATAAGTAAATTATAAACATCTGGGAGGGTTGGGCTCTTCTGGAAGGAATCTTGGATCTAATATATAAAATCATTTATGGTGTTCCTCATGCAGTTTGCATAAAATGACTTCATGGCTTGAATTAGCCTTGGTAGACCATTGCTGTAAAATCACATTGTTCTGTGACACGTGGGCAGTCAAATGGTTCATCTATTCTTTGTTGTTTACAGTAAAATGTAAGTGACCAAGATAAAAGGGGAAGGCAGAAGAAGAAAAGCCTATAGGTGTACGTGATGGGACTGGAATTAACTGGAATATATCTAATATTATTCAGATTTACCCAAATAAACACAGATAATACCTCTGTACCATTTCTCTGTATCATAGGTGGAACATTTATTTACTCATTCTAATTAAACTTGTTTTAAAAACCGATTCAGTTCTCATCAGAACAATGTAAGAAACAGCCATAATAGATTTTCTTATGAAAGACTCTAAATGATTTTTTGAATAAAAATGGCCAAACAGAATAAGGAAATTGAGATACTCAACAATAGAATCAGCCTTCCTTTTCTACAAAGGTGACACCAGCTTGTTCTATGTGAAGAAAGAAACACAAAATTTTCTTTACTTTGAAGCAGTGTCTTTGCTAAGTTATATAGAATCAGGTGTCCATGGCTACAGTGAGACTAATGGCAGAATATGGCTCATTGTGCTTAACCCTTTAGATATGTTTAATATCTGCATGTAAATGACTAACTCGATGTGGAAATAAATAATTCAAGTTGGTTTAACGAGATCTAAATTACCAACTGCAGTATACATTGTTCTCCTCCATAGACTGAGCACAGCAGAGTAAATTTTAATTGTGATGCTTAGGGATTTTCATCAGCAGTGAAACCCCTTGTGCACTGAAATGAGAGTGTTCCCCAGAGAGTGCAGAGGCAGGCAGAGAGAATATGTAATGAACTGAGCTCAACAGAATGAAGGTCAGAGCCAACACTGGTGCAGAAAAGAGGTCACCCCGGGAAGCTGTGTTATTAAACACAACCTGGGATGTCTACACCTCGACATGCAGCAGGAGGAAATCGCTGCTTGTTCCAGATATAATCAAATGATATAACATGTGGGGGAATTTGCAGTGGATTTGCAAGCCAAGATACATCTTAAGGAACAGGAATTTACTGATTTGCAAAATAGAACATGACTTTATTGGCCATATTCTTGGCCAGGAACCCACTTGTTCTGCTTCAAAGCTGACACAAGGAATTTCCAAGAAATACAGATGTGTAAATGATTTTGTCTCACCAATCAAATGGAACTCAGCAGAGCTACTGCTACAGAATTTGCAGAAGGGAGAATTATAGCTTCATAGAGCAAGAAATAGAGAATGTAAATTTTTTTCTTTTCATGTTTTTTCTTTTTTTCCTTTTCCCCCTGAATTGTATGAATACCAAAAAAAAAAAAAAAAAAGCAAACCCAACCCAAAACAACCCAAAAAACCCACAAAAAAACCAAAAACAAAACAAAAAACCCAACCAAACAAACAAAAAAAACACCACAAAAACTCAAACAAACAAACCAAAAACCCACAAAAAACAAAAAAAACCCACAAAAAACAAAAAAAGTGTTGAAAGTAAATATGTGATTTGGGAATTCAGTTAAATGGAAACAACCTGATTATCCTCAGCCTTGCCTGTATTCACCCCCGTATGCATCAAAACTAACTCGACTAACACCAGGAGAGCTACTGTGCCTTTAGGGGGGCAGAAACCAAAGAGAACACGGTTCACTACTCACTCAGCATCCCTGACTGATGGGGAGATGTCACGCCTAACAACTACGACACATGGCTTGGGGCTGGCGTGCAACCAAAACCCATTGCAGAACGAGAGGAGTGCCAAGGCAGAAAACAGCTCCTCCTCGATGACAGGCGTAACAGACTTCACTGCTATGTTAATAGACAGATGAATGTGCTCAGCATATTTCAAACTATTTAAAAAAAAAAAAAGCTAAAAATTAAAGCCCTTGTTACCATGTCGGCAAGTTTCATAAAAAATATTAAATATATGATGTTTTCATCCAGCCCTGAGCATGTTCTGTGTGCACACTGAGCAAAGATGCTCTGTCCATCCTTTCAGCTGACCAGCAGCAACAGGATTGTGGCAAGACTGAATCTCAGTTCATCTCCTGCTCCCAGCTGATCCCCTAAGTAACCCTGACAAATGTGGGTTCTCACTGGGTCAGAGGTCCCACAGCACCTTGGAGGTGCCTGCAAAGGCTGGTGAAACTGCACTGCATGTGCTGATGTTGCCTTGGGAAGGCTGACCAGAAATAGAGGATGGACAGAGCTAGAGAATAAAGTTGGGATTTATTGAAGGGTCTCCAGGGTCCACCTTGGGCAGGACAGGAGTCTAAGCAAGGCTGCACCCAGGGTGGGCTGAGAGTGGTCACAAAAATGGATGACTGGTCCCCAGATTTTACAATTTTATAAGTTTTGATCCATTTGCACATTGGGGTTGAATTGTCCAATCCCAGCTCCAGGCTGTGAGCTCCCATCCTTCTTGTTCCTCCCTCCAGCCACCCTTGTTTGTGCTGTTGGGCTGAAAGTTGTCCTTGGTGTGCAGCAGGACAAGGATTTGTTTTGTGTCCCTGCTGTGTGCAGAGAGCTGAGTGACACTGACTGTGAGCTCAGAGCTGCACCCTGTGCACCACAGAACCTGAAAATATAAAAGCTAAGACATCCCTTAAACCACACCAGCACAGAGATTTTAACATGATTTGGGGCACTGCATGTAGGGCTGCCTACCTTTAAACTGTTCCAGGACAGCCAGATTCTACATTTTAACAGGTGTTCAATAATCCTGTAATGGTGCTTAAAACAATCTGTTGAAATGCATGACCGAAAACATTTCTAAACACCATTTCCCAACTCTACCCGTGCCCTAACTAAACAGGTTTTGGGAGCTTGCATTCTGTTCAGGGACGTGGGATAAAAAGAACTGATTGGGCCAGAAAAAAGTTCTAATGGCAAATTAATGCCAAATGAATGGAATTATGAACTGAATGGAGGGAAGGGGAAGAAGTGAAAACCTTTTTGAATAGATCTGGGGAGAAGATCATGACAAATGTACCAGAGGAAGAGCTAAACAGCCTTTTCCTTTTGCTGATGGTTACAGAGGAACAGTAAAGGAGGATAATGTATCACCTTCTGTAAAGAGTGCTTAGATGGGATAAAAGGTTTCTTGACCTTTAAAAAAGGTAATTAATAATCTCATACATACAACCTGCATCTTGCCTCAGGAATCAGGCTTGTTCTGAATCAAATGGACACCCACCACGACATGGTGACAGCTGTAAAGTGTTCAACATCTCTGCACAAGCCAGATGTAAAGCCCTGGAAAGAGACAAAAGAAAAATGTCAGCTAAGAATGATTTGATAAAAAATATAATTGTGTAAAGAAACTCTTGAAAGGACTCTAAGACTTATTTATGTGAGTTTCAATATGGAATAGTTATTTAATTCATAAATTCCATCCCATTTTTCCCACTTCCCTCTTTCTTTGTATCTTTAACATTTCTGTTTCTTTGCCAAGCAGGTTTAACCAATTAAAAACGTATTATTATACTTCCATAAAGTTCACAGCATTTACAGATAAATCAACAAGCACTGCCCACTGTGCTTCCTTTCAGAGAACAGCTTAACAAAATGGCCACGAGAAAATAGAAATGCCTGCTTCTAAAATTCAGAAACTTTCAGGAAACCTGGCAAGAAGATAGGATGAAGAAAACTCCAAACCTTCTCTATTTATGATATCTTCTTAGGTTTAGTGTGGACTGCTAGTAAAGGAGGGAACATTTCTTTCACAAGGGCACAACAAGAAAATATTAGGCTTCAAAAAAAGGAGCAGCAGATTTTGCCATCTCAGAAATGTTTGAGATCTCAGCAAACCTCAGTGGTCCTGAGACCATCCAGCTCCCCAAAATCATTTCTCCAAAAGGGTCAGAATAATTTTTTTTTGCAGCTCTTTGCCTCCTGCAGCTGACAGATATTTGACACTGTTAATGATCACAGTGGGTATTGAAAGCCATCAGGCACTAATAACCTTCAGTGTTCTGCAGGAGCAGGGTGATCTGTCTCTTCTCCTTGACACAACAAGAACAATTTTTCCTCTGCAGGAATTAACAGTAATTGACTCTCCTTCTGATTGTGCCATACACACTCAATGATAATTTGCAGGTGCAAAGGCAGGCAAGTTTCTCAATGTACATTAATCTGAAAAGATACTTTTTATTTTTATAAAACTTTTTATAGAGGTTTTGTTACCAAAAGAAATGTTTCAGTCCCACATAAAATTCCAACTTCTTTCCCTTTTGAGTGTCAGAAATCAGGAACTGGAGCCTGTAAACAAGGCTGTTCAAATAAAGGAAATACATAATTAGATCCTTATTTTAGAGGAAGGAACTGATAATTGTGTGATTACCCTTCAGCTATGGGAACATCTTGCTCCAGTAATGGTCCTGTTGAATCACATAAGGCCACTTCTGAAACAAGATAATATTCTATCCAAATATTCATTGAGAGTCTTAAACACTAAACTGAATTATTTCAACAGTCCTACAGAACATGCACTTGACTGAAGTATCCAGACCATCAGATTTTCCTGTTAAATGCTGTCAATGCTAGCAATACTGCCAAATTAAAACTCAGACAGTCTTAAAATGCAAATTCTTTTTTGCATGTTTATTTTATGTATTAAAACTTGAAACTGCTGCTTTTTAAAAATCTTATTCTATTCTCATTTTATCTTTTCTAGATATTTCCCTATTCAACTTATTTTTGTCTTCCACTTCTCACTTGGAAATAGAAAAAATCCTCAGTGACTTTCAACATACATGTAACTGCTTACATATTGGGATGTCAGGGTATTAATCACCACAAAATGTTGTAATGACTAGACTAAAAACAACAATATAGCATGTTAAATTCCAAAGTATCAACACCTTTCCTTGGAATTACAAATGGCCACAAAAAACAGCTGAATCAATTTTATGGTCCAAAATAAAACATTATTTTACAAAATCTGTATCTACAGACTAAACCAAAATTACTGTTTCTGCCTTTAAATTTGAAGAAGAAAACATTTCTAGATCCATTTGAGCAGGTTTAAAATAATAAATTTGAAAGTGTGACAAGCAAACAAACAAAACGACTAAAAGACTGAAATACATCAAGCAGCCTGGGACAGCATGAATACATGAAATATCTTTAGTGATAAATCATATTTTCTTTATAAAAAGTAGCAACTAAACATATGGCTGTATTTCCTTCTGTTTCACTAGATAAAAACTGTCAATTAAATAAATTTGAAGACAGAAACATTATAGTCTGTCAAAGTGATTTTGAAGTATATGTATTTATGAGTCTGGAATTTAAGGACTCAGAGCAATGAAACTGCAGTAAAAGTTTTACTTTTACTCAGCTGTGATGATTTTTGTTATTTAAGGTATGGCCTTAATGTCCCCTATGTGATAATTGGGTGTACGCAACTGTTCAAGTATTTTGTTCTGTTCTATTTTTCAGCCCCTCAAGGCAAAGTTCAGCAATCACAAATCTTACTTGAAAGCAGTTTCGAGGGAAAGACAACAAATCTGCTGTCTGTGGCTCCAAAATTGCAAATCAGTTACCTTCCCTCACCTGCCTGCACAAAAAGCATCCCTGGGTCCACTCTTGCATTGACTCACCTGGAGGAAGGTGGGTCACATTTTTTCACTGATCAGATCGGACACGAGTTAATTTCTGCCCAAATTGCCTCCTGGCAGATCAGAAGCCGTCACAGGTCTGGCAGAGCCCTGCCTCTGTGATGTGCAGTGACATTACCAGGCGCTGTGTCATGTTCAGCAGGCTCCATCCCTTTCATTGCCTGTCATTACCCAACGCTCCTGCTTTAAAGAACAACAAACTGCAGCTCCTTGCTTCCCCAGGCTGATTTTTTACAGTTCCACGTTGAATCTTAGACAAAAGGAAGGAGAGCAGGTCAGTGCCTGCCCAGGAATGCTGTCCAGTGGCTCTGCTGAGCAGAGCAGAAATGGTCACACCTTCCACGGGCCTCCAACAGCATCGTCATCCTTGGAGGGCCCTTCAGAAGGACACTTGAGAAATTCTCTTGCAGTAAAGCTGCTGGTAAGACAGGTTTGTTTGTGATGGACCTTGGTGCTCTTCTGCACATCTCTGAGCTGGCTGTACCTCTGCAAATCTGTGAGAGTGAGGTGACCTAGGCAGAGCAATGATCTTCTGAGTTAAATTGCAAAGGATTTTGGAGTGGGTTTAAAGACAGATGGTTTGTAACTTCTGGGGTTCCTCAGGCACTGTATAGAAGTGCCAGAAAAACTCTTTTTCTGACTCAGAGACAGGGCTCCTGAGAGGTGTTTTAAAGAGTTTTATTCCATTTTCAGTCTCATGAAGGGTGAGACAGCACAATGTTACAATTCACGCCATCACAATCAGAAGCCAAACTATTTCTAATTACAATACATTATAATGGTTTTTTGGCCTATCAGCTTTTGCCACACCATGCTGTAAATGCCTTAAAGCCAATCATCCAAAATCACCCCTCACAGGTCTTGCTACAATGGACCTTTCATAGTTTATTTCTCCAAAGTATCTGGTCTATTTGCAGGCCATCCTTTGAAACTTGTTTCCAGATCCATTTCTCTCTCAGCAATGTCCATCCTATCCCATGGCATTTCTAAGCATACTTTACCTCAAAGTTTGCATAAAAATTCACAAGACTGTGTGAACCTTCTGTCAGGCTTTGAGAATTCTCTACAAATCCATTTCCCACAAGGAAGGAGCTCTTGTGAGGTTACACCTGACTCCCCCATGAATGGGTTTGAGTGAACCCAAGGCAGTGCCTGTCCCTGGCTCTGTGCTGCTGGACACATCCTCTGACCCTTTCCCATGGCTCTCAGTCAGCTCCTGGGAATACTGAGCACAGTGGAGTCTGTCTTACACATCACGTTTGGACATGATTTTCTATATTTCCATCTGTGGAAACAAACAAGGAGTTAGCCTGGAATTGATTGGGTTAATCCTAACATGGGTGGTAAAATGAAACTGAAGGTATAAATAAGATTCAGAGCATTTTTCAGCAGAATTTGCTAACGTCTCCTCATAATTAGAGACTACAGTCATTAAGGATATTTTCCCGGGCTGTCACTATCTCCAGGCTATCTATGTAAAAGTCTCACCTTTATTTACATTTTTTATGTACATCATGAGAAATAAGAATGTCTTCCCTTCCTCAAAGCTCAATATTCCACAGGTTTCCCAAGGAGTAAAAGAGGTGAACACAGTGAACCTCTGCAGAGATCAAAAGCCACAGAAACAGCTGTGAAAAACTTTCCTGCAGAGGATCCTGTAGGATCAACAGGAGGAAAGCACAGGGGGTAAGACACTAGGTATTACAACATCTTTGCATTAGACAACTTTTGCTCTCACCACCAAATTCAAATCATTAAAAACCATTTCCCAGTTGCAAGAAAAGTGACCAGGCACTTCTGTACTGCTGCAACTGCAGAGTCCTCATGCAGCATTTCAGCCTTGAAGACCATGGTTCAAATTGAGCACACAAAAAATAATTTGATACCACCATCCTTATCTGTAAGGCCTGTTTATTTCACATGTTGCAAGCAACAAACAGCTTGCTGCAGTTGGCAACCATGGCTAAAAAATAAAAAGAGAGGACACAGCATTGCATTAGAGTGCATTAAAAACATCCAAGTACAAAATCATCCACTGATGGGGCTGGCAGGGGAAGTGCAGGGGGGAAGCTGTTTGAAAAACAGCAGCTGTACAGCCAATATGGCTCAGTCTTGTCTGCAGCCTCTCCAAAACTTTAGCCAAAACACATTCAAAATTAACTATGAAACAAGTGTTTCCCCTTTTTAATTTAAAGGTTTTGGCCTAATTCTGTTTTTCTAGTGTTTTTGGTTTATATTTTAGTTCATCTCTAGTACATCTGTTAGGGATGCTCTTTGGACAAGATTTTTAAGCACCTTTAAAAATCCAAGGCATTGACTCAATTCTAGAAGTTTCTGATAATTTAGAAAATTTTAACTGAAAAAAGCAGGAATTATCTTTAACTGAAAAAAACCAGAATCTTGTTCCACAGAATTAATGCAAGAATAAAACCCAAAAAAATCTTTTTTTCTCACCCTGGAGAATGAAATGAATTTTTCTAAAAGCTAAAGCCTTACTCAGCTCGCTATTCCAGTCAGTCCTGTTGACTTTGACAATATGAAGTTAAGTCAGAACAAGAGTTCTGGAAAATCCCAGCAGGAAGAATCTCTTGCTCCTATATAAACTGAGTTGTCTGACTGCAAACTAAACAAGCCTTTTTTGTTGCTTTGTTTCTATTTTATGAGACTTAGGATTTGTGGATGGCCATTTGGCTGGCAGTGATATCTGCCATGAACAGACTGGTTCCTTGGGGATTTAACACAAGCCAGGTTTGTTTCATACCAATACTCAGCTTTGCTACTTCTGATAAGCTTCCATGACAATGGAACAATTACAAGGCTTGGAAATAAACAATGCTTTAGTCAATTGCACCTTATTTAAAAAAGAATTCATGGCAATTCAATGAAAATAATTTGGTTTTCTCTCTCCTTCAGTAATTATTCTGACACATTCCTTGCAGCTGAGCTGCATTTCATAGGTCAAGGAGAATGGATGTGATTTCTTGGTCAGCTGCTTTTCTTGGGAGTTAATAATTTAACAAAGCCCAGATCACACATTTTTTCACAACCATTTGTAGATGGAAAAGGTATCTGGATATCTGATTTCACAACAAATTAAGGGGAATGTGGGAAAGAAACAAGCAGTCTGTATAACTCTTTATATCACTGCACACAAATTTAACAGCTTAAGGATGGCTGTAATTAGATCAGGGATTTTTTTAATGGTCCAGGCTTTGCATGAAAAACAGTGTGGTAGGACATTTTACTACCTATACATTGACACTTTGCCCCAGCAGCTGAGGATTTACTCACCTTTTTTTTTGATTTTTTTGGTTTTTTCAGCAGATGCAGGTATGAATATTTAACTCTGAGGGCCTCTGATTTTATTACCAGGAAACAGTTAAACACTGACATGGTGTTAACCTCTACCAAGAGCCAGATACCCAGGAAATATCACATTGTACTCGTTACTCTGTTCATAAATACTGAACTTGCTGTTTTCTCAGCATCCAAGTAATACAAGTTACTCTGTTCTCTATTTTCCATGCAATCAAATCAGATCATGAAAGATGTTCCAGGCAGTACAGAGCTGCTGTCTCTCATTAAAAACTCTGCATTAGACTTCTAAGAGATACAAAGGACTAAAAAGGAAAATGGTAAGTCAACATCTGAAAAACTGCATAGGAGTGATTTTTTAATTCTTCATTTTAGAAGTTGTATTTATGGACTAAATGAGATTGTAATATCATGACAAGCTTGCTGTTCTTTGAGCTTAATATTCCCTCTAATGCAACTCAATTTATTTTACAGATTATAATATTATATATTATATATTTACAGGATAGACATATATTTTACAGATTATAATACTATATATTATTTATTTACAGAATAGACACCAAAACTACTAAGATCTGGAGAAGCAGAATCAGAAGTCTTAGATTATATTTCTGGTTTTGTTCCTGATTTGCTGTTTTAAGACAGAAAAAAAAATATCACTTCAATTATAGATAAACCTGAAAAGATAAAGATGTATAAATTCAACTGCAAAAAGTTTGGGAGTCTTGCTTTACATTAACCCAAACCCTTGTAGCAGGGAGTTGATAATACCATGGTGGGGGAGGTTGATAATGGATCAATAAGGGAATGTAACCCTTGGGATTGTGCAACCTGGCTAACAAATATTTCTGTTGTATCCAGTGATGGAGCAAAGCTTTGGTGAATACATTTCAGCCCTCCTGAGGAGCTCCAAACTGCTCTCTTTAGCTGCCTGCTCGCTGTTATTATTCTCTGTGATTTGGAACCTAAGCCAAGCAACTCCTCTTTTGTCTGCTGTCCAAGCTGATGCCTGAAACGTCCTGGGCAGGAATGTTGAGAACACCAAAAACAAACACTGCACAGCAGATGTGAGTGTTAGAGCATGACTGCCTTTGTTCCAATTCAAATTCAGGTACTCATATTGTCTAAAAATTGTCTAAAAATGTGCAGGGGGTGAGCAGCCACGCTTGGCAAACAAGGTATTTATTTCATGGGGGTTGGATGCAACAAATTTCAGGGGATTCACACCAATGTTGTTAAATTCGTTTATTCGTATTTTCCTGTCTTCAGGTGTTAGTAGAATCTTGTATGAGAAGTTGTAAATATCCACAAAGTACAACAATTTCTTTCCGGATATCTAAATTAATTATTTTTCAGCTATCACATTTCAGCAATCACATTTCTACAAAAACACTCAGAGAGGTGCTTTCGGTGTATTTGACATTTATTTTTAATTTACACCTATCACAAAATACACATGCTTAATCACTCCCTGCATGATCTGTAAATTGAAGAATTACAATTCCTGCCTTTGGGGCAAGGAGTATATAGATTTTTATAAGCATACAATGTAAAACCCATTCCCAGAATAGATATATGTGAGTGTGGGTTTCTGTATCCATTTTCTCCAGTTTTAGCTGAACTTTAATCAATAACAAGAATCTTACATATAATGTGCTACAGCTCCCAACCAAAGTTAAGAAACATTGCCAGCAAAACTACCCAGATTCTGATTTTGTGCTCCTTTTCTTGTCATTCTAATGATTATCTCATGCATTTATTTTGGTGACAGGAGAAAAAAGATAATAATCCACTGATATTACCAGAATTACTCCTCCAAATTTAAGCATTTCTAGATGCTAGAGCACCATGCAGACAAGTCAAAAAGTACAAAATCAAAACTTAAAGCTGTTTTTGGGGTGGTTTTTTTGGGGTTTTTTTGTTTTTTGTTTTTTTTTTTCCACAACTCACCCAGTGTGCCAGTATCATTTTTGGTTTCAGCCTGAGCTCATTCTAAGTCTGTCTGAGAATCTATTCCCCTGTGAGGTACAAGTCTAAATACCAGCAACACATCCAGGCATTTCCTAGGAATTACAGTGGCAGGTCCTGGCATAAACCTCCAGCCTCCCTGGCCTTCAGTGACCTCAGAGAACTCTGCACATCCATTACCTACAAACGTGTGTCGTGCTCAGCTGCCATCCCTGGTCAATGGCACAGAAAACATTTTGACAGAGCAGTTTTGCATCCGCATCCTCTACCCTGTCAGAAAGAGTAAATTTGATCAGTGAAGTCAAAATGTATCATTCATGTGCTGCTTTAACCTCCTGAAATACAGATTATAACATACAGTTCATGGTGTTAAGGATAAAAACTCTTTGTAACATTTCTTTTTGTTACTTGTTTGCTTTTGTATTTTATGAGGTTTCCACTTTTCCATTTCAATACGAACGTGGCATTTGTTACAAGAGAGAAGAGGAAAGTCAGCTCTAAGTAGCACACACTCAAGAGTCACAAAACACAGCAGAAATCCAGGGAATTCTTCTCTGGGACATCCCTGGCACTTTCTGTAGCAGATATTTGTATGTCCCTAAACTTCCAGACTGTGAACTCCACTCCTGTCCTTTATCTCGCAAACACCTTTGGATATCGCACCTGTTGTGACTGAAGTTTTGAAAATATGCCAAGGACAGAACTACAGTGAACTCCAGGCTTTCAGTCAGTCCCCAGATAATTTATGATTTCCCATTAAAATTTTTATACTTTCCTGAACTGACACCTTTATGCAGAATTGGGAGAAGTGGTGAGTGATATTAATGTTTTTCAGATGATGCCTCATATGAAGAGGTTTTTTTTTTTCACAGTTACACCATTTCACATAGATAATTCAACAGTACCGAAAAGCCAGGAAAATAAAGTAATTTATTTTGTTGTTATAAATTGATCATGCAGTTGATTTTGATAAATCATCTCTTTACTATAGCATGGAATTAACATTGAAAATTTTCAGGTTACTAAATAACACTCTAAATATATCTCATATATTAATGCTGATTTTGACCCCAGAAAATCTTTTTTCATCTACTTAAATCTATCTATACAGAATAATTTACATTAAAGAAAATCAGTTAAATAACAGCATAACACCTTTTCTGCAACTGTCCAAAACTATATAAGAATTCAGAAACAAATTTCACATAACCAGCAGTTCTCAGCTAGTCAAATACAAACTTAAAAAATTAATTACCATTTTAAAAATAAAAGAATTGCTGAATATTTGTGTCATTCTGTAGTGGTGGTAACTATCAGACTCAGTAGGAGAACAGCAAAGAGATTCCTGTGATAAGAAACAATTTTATTCATGAATGCCATTTTTCCACTGAATACTGCAAGAGCTCAAGTAGCTCAAGGTAAAAATGCTACAGCAGAAGAAAGCTGGGGGAGGTGGAGCAACAATCATGGAAATATGATTTTTTTAAGCATCAAAGCAATTAAGATGGAAAAAAATGAAATTAAAGGTCATCCCACTGCTGCTGAAAACCTTATCCATATCCTTCTGAGGGCATTACAAAGGTAACTGACATCAGGGAAAGGTTTTCACAGACCCCAGAGATCAAATAAGTGCCCAGCTCCCATTAAAAAATTTTGCCTGAAATAAATCCACTAGAAACAAATGTAGAGCATTAATTTATGGTGTAATGGGAAAAAAAAAAAGTTTTTCTCAAAGCATTAATAATTGCAATGCTAAACCAGGGAAGACAATTAAGATAACTCAGACAGCAGGAAAAAAAAATCTTTTTTTCTTGCATTGCTGAATGATGGTAATGAGAAAGGTGCTAAAATGACAGCACAGAAACATTCATTGAGATAAACCTTCCCACAAGGAAGGCACCCACAACATCATCATGATGATGATTTTTTAGCTAGCTCATGACACACAAGTATTTGACATCCTTCATGAAGAAATTCCCTGGAGCAGCACGGAGCACTTAACAGCACTGAGTACTTTGTCTTAATCCAACAAAGCACAGAAAATGCATGGAACAATGATTTTGAGAACATTCTTAAGGACAAGAAGGCACTGTTTGATTTGCTAGACAGTGGACAATTGAGTCTGTGCCTGTGCAGATTCCACCAAAGGTGAACTTCAAATATTAATATAAGTTTAATCTAACTTTCCTGCCTGACAGCGAAGTGTCTGGAATATATAAAGGGAGATCCAAAATATCACAGGCACGTTTAAGACTTTTCATTCAAGGTCAAATTGAATGACCTTATCCCCTTCCCCCTCCTACCACAAATCTGAGACAGCTCAGTCCTGATGTGTGAAGAGCTGAATATTTGAAAAACCAAACATGGAAACCTTTTGAGCTCTCAACAATACAGAAAATGCATTATACTGCAGTTTCATGCAAACTTCTTGTTTATAGGAATGTGCTTTTATTGGAGGTAAAATGCATTTGCCAGTGTGGCCCAGCTTGGTGAGTCCCTGAAGTTAGGGCTTCATGATGATCAAATTACATATATATATATATATATATTATATATATATAAATGTAATGCACTCTGGGAGAAAGTTCACTAAAGCTCTGAAATCCTTTATGGGGGGAGGGCATAGAGGAACAAAAAAGGCAACAAAAATTTTGGATTAAAATCTGAAATGTCTTTTTGTTCCACTACTTTTTAACTTCAGAGATGCAGTAAAATCTGTTTTCAGCTAACTGATGGTTCTAAGGTGATTTAATATCTTCAGACAAAAGTAGCCATATAAAGGGGAGAGACAATAGATTGGTATTTTTTATTCCCTGGCGTACACACAACTTTTTCCTCGTTTATGTGGCAACAAGCTGAAGAAATCTCAGCGTGGTTTATAGGTGGGGAAGACAGAAATCATTTCCTAAGTGCCATTTATACAGGAAGGACACATTAAACTGAAAGGATTGCAGCAGTTAAGAGAGGGAGAGAGCAGAAGTGTTTGAAGAGCAGCGAGTAACTGCGCAGGAAAACACTGCATTGCATTTCCTCTGGGCTCACAGCTGGCTGCTGCTGGAATTCCAGAAGCTGAGAATTTGGGGCTTTCTGTGCTAAAAGGCACTGACCCTCAAGCAAACACTGCATTTGAGGCCGTGGAATGGGCTTCCAAAATTGAGTGACAGCACTGGGATTGTGGGTGTGTGGTTTGAACAGAATTGTGTGATATCACAGGGTGAAAAACTTAGGATTTAAGGTTTTAGTATATAGTAATATATAGAGAGCAATGGAGGATTTGGGGTGTTGGCTAAGTTCTTCCTCTTTCACCTTCTTCTTCATGGTTTTGGGTGGTTTTTTCTAACTGGGTGGAAAGGTCCTCATTGTGGACCTCGGGTGATCAGATATTGAGTTAAAAGTATAAATAATAGAGGTGTCATCGCCTTATTGGGTAATTAGCACTTAAAAGACCTTGCAAAGAGTTAGAGAGGAATCCATTGTTAACTAGAGCTCACAACTCGTACTGAGACTGTACTTTAGATAAGAATTAACAAACATCTGAGTCCCAACATGAAAACTGCATCTCCTGTGCATTAATCCTGGCTCTGACAGGAAGAAAAGATAAAAAGCTCACAGGCTGCAGTCCCCTCAGGCAACAACTCGAGTTGGATGCTCCAAGGGTGAAGTGCCTTTCCTTGCAGCTACGGGAGGGGAATGGAAGGGAACCAAGGCAGGAGGGGCAGGAGCTGGAGCTGTGCTGGCCCTGCTCTCTGTGCTGCTCTCCAGAGCCTTGGCTGGGGCTATGCCCCTGCCAGAGCTCTGCACTCAGCAGCCAGTGATGCATTTTGGGCTACCTAAAAACAGGGGCTGAACAAAATTAAGAGAATAAAAAGTGGTTAGATTTATCGAGGGGCCTTCCGTGATTCCTTAGGAAGACTGACCTGGAACAGAGACTGGACAGAGCCAGAGAATAAAGTAGGATTTATTGAAAGGCCTTTAGGGTACACCTTGGGCAGGACAGGGCCTGGCCAGGGCTACACCCAAGGTGGACCCAAAATGGTCACAAAATGGACCAAACGGACACAAAGTTTACACACAGCAGTTACATTCTTATAAGTTTTGGTCCATTTGCATCTTGGGGTTTAATTGTCCAATTACAGCTTCAGGTAATGAAGTCATTTACCCCAAGTTTGCTCACCCAACTCACTTTGTTCCATCTCTCAGGCCTGAGGCAGTGAGGTGTCCTTGACTGCCAGGCCTGGAGAGGAATTGTTGTGTCTGACCAAACTGGGGAAGCAGCAGCTCACACTGTGTGTGGAGTTTAGAGTTACACACTAAAGAACTGCAGGATTACAAATACATGAAAAATATAAAAGCTAAAATCCTAAGGCGTTGAGAGCACATCCTGCCACTTTCTCACCTCACACACAGCCCCTGCTGCCCTGTCCTGCAGGAATCACCTTGGGCCTGCCTCACTGCATCTTGCTGCAAATAACTTTCAATGAACACGCTCAAGATAAACTTTTTTTGTCACGTAATGGTGCAGGACGTTTTGGTGGAGAATAAGGAATCACATCCCTATTCTGGTGGCACTGAGTGGGTGTTTTATCATTCACCTGAGGCTGGACACAATTTTATCACTGTGCCTTCAATGGAAACCACAGGCAGTCTCCCAGTGGAGCCACAGGAATAATGACAAGGCAGTGGGATCACTGCTGACCTGACAGAGCTGCTCACTCTCACCAGTGAAAATCAGAGCTGAATTGCCACTATAAAATCACAGAGCAAATGAGCACACCGTTATTCTTAGCCAAAACAAATTCCTGCTTACTTCCTCAGTATTCTCAATTTTCCCTTAGAAGCCTACTGGTTGATCTTAACCAAATTTGAATAGTTTTTTTAACTCTGAAATAGTTTTATTTCAGAGAATTTAACACAAATTCCACAGGTATCAGTGACCAGGTTCAGCACAGGTGCCATAGAATGATCAGATCAGGCTCAGTAGGATTAGCTCTAGAGAATCCAAAACATTTGCATGTCAAAGAAAATATTGGACTTGAAAAGTTTCATTGCCCAAAGCACCAAATCTCCCACAATCAATATTCTTCTGTTGTACCATGAAGCAGCAATTAAACAAATAATGATTATCAGCAGCAGCTCCACAGTAATAATTCACAGTTGGTCAGAAGCCATTAACTGGTGTCTCCATGGACTGAGGTAGGTGAATTATTTTACAGAATAAAAATGCTCCACATTTTATCCTTCACACGGATAATTAACAAGCAAGCAGCTCACAGTGCTCAACATTAGTAAGGAATGGTTGGGACCAATTACCTCTTATAAACTAGTTATATTGTAAAATTGGAAAGAGTTTAAATTTCTCTTAATCCTGTCAGAAGTATGGAAAGCAGCTTCAGAAAACTTGTTGTTCTACTTTAGCCTGGTCACACTCATCAGTCAGAAAATGCAGATTACCTGATGAAGTCAAGAAATTTCCAGCTCTCCCACTGCTTTTCTAGCTCTTATGAGAGAAAGTTCTCCAGGAGTGGGATTAATGTTTTCCCAGGTGTTTTTCTAGAGGAACAGCTTTGACTCTCCTTGTGTCCCAAGGGAAACCTGGGCTCAGGCTGTTCCCACTGGACTGATGACAAAGAAAGAAAGAGCTTCTCCCCTGCATTCTTCCCATTCTCCCTTGGGTGCACTTCACAGTGAAATCTGTCCTGACTGCTCATTCCAGCTGACACACAAAGATCCTTGGCTTAAAGTGATCCTTCAGCTCTTGCATGCACAGAGAGACTGGTATTAGAGGTGATCTCTTCCTGCAGGAATTGCCTAACCAGCCCTTGCATCAGTCCTTAGCATTATATCACAGTGAGATCTCTTCAGAACGCTGCTGGAACAGCTGCATCTGTCTGCTGCAAAGCCACGTTGGACAATGGTGAGAAAATAAAAATGGGTGAGTGTGCAATAAAATATTCCAGGCAGATGGAGAAAAATTGACTGCATATGAATTGGACACTTGCTTTCATCACATTTCCCTTTCTGCCATCCTACTCTTCTTATTAATTTTCTCATCTCCTATGCCCTGACCTTTTATTTATAAGATTTTTTGACTCTGGAAATACCATTAAGAATAAATGTATACAACTTCACTGCATGAAAATACAGCATGAGCTTGTAGGCCTGCAAGAATTTCCCCGAAATTAATTTCATAATAAAGCCAGCATGGAAGCCCAGGTAAGAGAGAAAGTGCCCAGAACTGATGTACAATACGAAGATTTTCCAGTATTCCCTCAACCTAAATCTGATTCAATATTGAGAAGTCTAAAATGATCTTCTTTATTATGTAAATTGCATCCTACATCACAGGAAACCAAGTGAGATTTAATGCAGTTAATTTATAACAAAATTACTATTTTGATAGGGCAGATAACATATTTCTCTATTCCTTATGATTTAGAGGAATTAAAATAGTGGAATTATTCATATACATGCATAACGTAGATATTCAATAGATTTATCTTTTACCTCATAATTATGCTTCAGATTAGTCCCCATCCCTAAAGATTATTCTTGATTTTATAGCCCCAGGCAAACATACTGGACTCTTTAAGTGTCAATAATTTTAAAATTCACAGAAACTTTCTCAACAACTGTTTTGCAGATATTTTCTGTCATATCAGACACATTCATTGGCTTCTCAATGAATAGAATCAGGATATTATAATACTGGCCTATGTTTCATCTGAGGTCAACTGTAACATGTTCAATGGAAGCAGAATTAGGAAATGTTTCTGAAATAAAAAGAAAAAAAAGTAAAAACTCTGTGGAATCAGTCTGTTCAGTTACAAATACCAGACCCTGAGCTGGTTAAGAGGTTTTGAAGATTGGGGCCAACCTCCTTAAGAAGCTTTACAGAAAATGGATATTTCTTGTAAAATGGAATTAGAATTCACAGGTTTTGGTTTCTATTTCCAATTATAATTAATTCACACCCTTCCCCTTGTTTCAAGCACTGCTCCTTTCTCGGGTGGAAGTTCTCTCACAGTTTTTGTTCCCCTCAGCAGGAGGAGATTGAGCTCAAGCACAGAAGGTTCATCAGCAGTCCACTAACCCCTCTCTTCTGTAAACCCTAAAATATCAGGCTCCATGAATTGATTTTCTTTCATTCTTGCTTCAGGCGTGACTGTTAATGAAGTTGCCAGTCTGTTGAGATCCTAAAGATTTATTTGTTATACTGAATATAATGTCAAGACAGAGAGTTATTGGTTGCTTTGCCCTGACAGTTTTATTCATGGAACTTACAGAAGCTTAGCCCACTCCATACATCATTCCTGGAACTTAGTTAACAGCTTAATGCAAACTTTGTTTAAAGGAGAACAATTGCCTTTAACATGCAAATACTTTATAAATTAATTGCCTTAAGACATCTAAGTGAATTACTCTGTCATGTAATCACTCTTGGTGTAGTTGTGGACTGACTTCCTTTTATTAACCCTTAATCAATCCCAACCAGGGCAGTCAGTATTAGAAATGAGCCTTGAAATATCCCATCCTGTTCACTTTGTTCCCCATCCCCTCTCATGCTCACATTTGAGCTCTGCTGATCAAGACAACTTTAAAAAACTCAAACCAAACCAAACAAACCCTTGAAACTTGAACAAGAATCGGTATGACTACTTTTTACCTTTTGCATTTATTTCAGGACGTTTATTTGGTTTTCCTCAAAATTTTAAATTGTGCTGCCTTTGATTTGAAGACATTCTGGTGAGTTTCAGTTTCTCAAAGCTCTCATCCACCTCAATAATTTTTCCCCTGCTTGTTTTAGAGTGAAGCTATTTTTTTTTTCCAAACTATGACATATCGTAAAGCTTTTAGAAACTGAAAGCTCACCAGAATGTCTTCAAATCAAAGGCAGCACAATTTAAAATTTTGAGGAAAACCAAACAAAAGTCCTGAAATAAATGTCAAACTCTCTTTCTAGACGGTGGCTTTTCTTTCTTGGAAGATCCTGTATAGAAAGCAACTTGTTCACTTCTGCAGAGTCTGATTTATGCACATCGTTGGGGTAGGAATTAGGTGAAGAAAAGCAAATTTAATTTCCCGAATCTTTCAATAAAAACCATTTATTTCTTCAAAATCTGAATTTGCCAACCAAAACCATAGCACCCTGAACATTAGAAACATTTGAGATTTATTGCACCTGAACTTCTAGCCTGAATTAAAGCAAGAATGTTTACATTTTCCAGCAGACTGGGCTTCCCCATGGTGAGTCCTTGCTGCTACAAATCCAGCCCAGTGCCTACAGCCACCTGCCCAGAACAGACTCTGGATGTTTGGTCTCACAGGTGGCACTGGTGACACACACTGGATACCAGACAAGCTCTCAAATTAATTTATTTATTCTTTTTCTACTCAGTCCTCTAAGATGGTCAAGTGCTTCTATTTGAAAATATTTGCCTGTGCACTTTAAAATAAAAAAATTAGAGCAGAACCTACAAAACACGTGAGTTTAATGGTGCACACTGGCCAGAATAGAAAGGTATCAAAGTCAACATTTATGATCTCAGAAGTGGAAGATTCATGGCAGTGCTGAGAGGCAGGAAGGCTTTTACAGGTTTGGCATTACTCAGGGAAGGAGAAGTAAATCCCAATAAAATCCTTCACATCCTTCCACATTGCTGTGTGTTCTGTATATACTTCTCTTGTAGCAAATAATAACTTAGAGTGTTTTTAAAGGCCTACTATTTTTTGCCTTTCTCTTATAAAACAAAAGCCTCTAAAAAGTCAAACACATAAGGAAAAAATATGATAATGGCTATATTTAGGGCATAAAATGAGAAGAGGTTTAATGAAAACATTGTGCTGCTCTGTCAGTGTTTTGCATGTAAGTGCTACTTCCCCAGTGATTCCTGTGTTTAAAAAGGAAGTCTTAATCCAGCTATAAAATATTCCTTTCACACACCTAGCCCTGCCTGGTCTTACACAGGAACTGGTTCAGTGAGAGTGTTATTCCAGTTCCCAATAAGTGCATTTGCTAAGTGCTCCCAGATTATTCTTCAGCTGTAATTTTCACTGATGCTTGGGACACTTCTCCAAATCTCAAATTATCAAATTGCATTCACACTTTCAGTTTTGTTAAAAAAAAAATCCCACTTCAAAATCTTTTGCTTCCTATGCATCATTTACAAAATAAAGTATCTCAAAACAAAAAGTCATTTTAAGATCATACTCTCCCCCTACCTTCCCAAGAAACAACTTTGCCAAGAAAGCAAAAGCCAACAAATTAAGAACAAATCACCTCCAGCCAACTTGGTTGCTTTTGGTTTTCCTTTCCCTGTTCCTTTGTTCAGCTACAAAATGGGATATTGCAACTAACCCTGGCCAGAGGCAAAGAACAGTGCAAAAATATCACCTGAACTAAACACTGTCCCAGGGATTTCACTACAATCATATGATACACATCCTTTTCTGTGACAGCTCTTCTCTCAGTAGCCTCCAATATCCAGATTTGTCTTTTGACAGGAAAAGCTGAAGATAGGACAATTTTTTTTAAATTAGATGATGGTACAAATTCTGTCAGACAAACATGCTGACAAGTTATTCCAAACATGCAAACCTGGCCTCCATCAGAAACATTATTGCAAGGACTCACAGAATACCTCATATCTCCTGTGGGAGTGACTACTTTCATTAGAAAATATAAGAACAAGAATTCAATAAAATACAGCAGAGTTCACAAACCAGGGAAAAACCCCTGAATTTTCTGTTCAAGGTCACAGACCCAGCCTGTGCTGCTGTGAAATTAAAGCTACCCTTTAGAGATGCTTAAATTATCTGTGCCATGTGGATTGGGACCATTGACAGCTGATGAGAAAATTACTTCTGTACCACCTCAGGGGAATTCCCACACCTATTAGACCTCAGTGGAAATGAGATAAGTTTGCTTTAAGCTCCTTCTGGGCTGCATGCCAGGGTTTGGCAGAACCCATAAAAGAAACAGAGCTCCCAGGCCAGCAGTCACTTAGGCTTGGGTTTGGTGTTTGACAAGGAATGCCTCAACGAGGCACGGGAGGTAAAAGAAGAGCCTTGCTTTGATTAGATGAATCACAGAGTACACTGTCTTTCAAAAAAAAGTAATTTCAGGAGACAAACTTCTCCTTATTTCCAAAGAATTGGTGAGTAAAATGATGGGATGAGGTGTGTAAGAAAAGCTGAGTCAGTAAAGAGCCCAAGGTTATCAATTTAGCAGCCACAGGTTATGAAATATTCTGTAAGACTATTATGGATCCTGATGTGTAATTTCTCAAGTGCACACGACAGATGCATCATAAATAATAAACCAATGCATAAATGTAGCTTATATCTTGGGGGATAATGCCACATTCTTTTCACTCATAGGTCATTAGCTGTCATTTTAATTCCTAGGATTAAGGTCTCCAACATTCCCCAGCACTGGCAGCCCACTTCTACATAAATAAAGCTGCACTCCTGCAATTTGCAGGGTTTTCCAGGCAACAGAGTGAAACAGAGCTGAGTGGCTGTCCTTAATTGTCACACAAGCAGCAGGGAAACTACAATTTTACTCTAATAGTGTATGAGTGTGGTGGTGCTTCACCTCACCCCACCCCATGAGGGCCTGGAAGTTCCTGATAAACCTTGACTGAACCTCTGAGAGGTTTTGGAGTGTCTGAACATCCAAAGTATCCCTTGACCACACCAGCCAAGCCCTGAGGCACTTCTGGATCTTACCAGGAGTTCTTGAACGGTGCAGATGGGAACAACCAGGAGCAGCAGCTGCCCAGACAGGGCCAGCCTTGAGCAATTCTGCAGCCTTGGTGAGGCATCCCTGCATCACAGCCCCAGTGCAGCAGTGCCTCTGTCACTGAGGTTGTGGCCAGGATGGAAACTTCTGATGGCCAAAGTCAGGCCTCTGGTGACCCTGTAGGATACAGGATCTTGTGACCCTATAAACAGTGCTCCTGAGTGAGGCACTTTGGGCTCTCCTGGGCTTCTCCAACACCTCCCTGTGAGTCAAAGACCTCTCAGAGATCAGGAACTCTCAAGCTCCAGGATACTCAAAGAACCAACTGTGGCAATGGCCAAGGCTGATACCACCAAACCCACGCCCTGACCCTGCCAGCTTAATGTTCCTACACGAGTAATAGATCTCCTGGAGCTGTTCTGTCTCCCCCTTCTTTGCAGCAGAGATTCTTTCTAAGAACCCCTGGAGAAAATCTGGATTTTCAGGTCTCTTTCAGCTGTCACAGAGCACAGTGATACTTGAAAACCCTGCAGCCAAATCCCTACTTGTTTTAAACCTCCAGCCAAATCCCCACTTGTTTTAAACCTCCTCAAACTGGACTCAGCACAGATGTTTGCACATTCCAAACATTCAAACTTCCTTTTCTCTGAACGTTCTGGGTACAGGGCAGAACTGGTCCAGTTTAAAATTGACCAGGCTCTCTTAAAGTTATCATCTTTTCATGCTTGCTGACTTTTTTGTCTGGACAAGAATGGCTTTCCTTCAGGAAAAGGAACTCACAAGGTATTCCTAAATCCCCTTGAATGATCCTGGTCTTTTTTCATCTTCTCTCCACATCCTCCTGGCTAAGGAGGTTTTCCATGGTGCCTTCCTTGTGTTCAAACTCTCTAACTCAAACTCTTTAACTCTCCTTGCACAGAGATCAATGGGCTCTGAACTCTGCCATGAACTCCACCAGGGTCCTGAGCACTGGCTGATGAAAAGTGGAAATTCCTTTATGAATCTGCTTTGCTTACTCCCAGCAGGGCTTGGATTATGCACTCCACAGGACTGTTGTGATCATAAAATGGCACAAATATTTTTTTCCTTGTGCCTTGTATTCTCCTGGTGAAACACAAGGCAACAGATCTCAAATTAAATGTGAGTGATGTCAGTCCCAGAGTTCTGCCAAGACACCTCAAGTTAAATCTTACTACTTATTAAAGCAATTATAATAATCATTATCTTCATCATCAATATATTTATATTCTTATTTTAGTTTGTTTCCATCGAGGCAAAGCTGGAGATCTTCCCTCAGAGCCTCCTGTTAAGCCTGGGTTTACTAAGGCTCTACAGAAACATTTTCCCTTCAGGTAAAGGCATTAAAGGTTGTGGCTTTTCTTTTTGCCTTAAATTTATCTTTTTATTAAAAAGCCACAAGAAAAAAACAGTGGAAGAACACTACAAAACTGGTACAGATGCTTGCCTCATGGGGTCTCAGCTGTCATCTGACTATGGATTTGAAAATGACAAACAACAACTTGCAAGTGAAAATAACATGTCATTTCTCCTCTCACCTACCTCTGGGTAAGTGGAATTGCCATTAAAAAAACCACAAAAAACAAAAATAAAAATCAAGGTAATTTGTTTTCCCTTGACAGCAGGAACTAAAAGCACAATGATGCTGCTGTCATGAGTGGGATCTTGGATTGCCCCACAGTGGGGTTCCTGCCTGATTGAAGGGGAAACTTGCAGAGCTACAGACAGGGAAAGTCAAGCTCGGAGAGCAAACATCAACAGATATTTCCCATTTCATCTTAAACTTAGGAAAGGGATAAAGGTTGAGGAAATTAAACCTGTTCCCAGGTGTTGCAGATGACATCCATCAAATGATCAGTAAAGTTACACATTTTTCCCATCAGCCATGGGCAACATCTCATGGAACAGATTTGTTTGTGTAAAACACACTGATAGTTGTATAACTGATAACCCCAGAGATCAAAAATGTTCCTGCATCCTTCTGGTTCAAGGGAGTTAATTTCCACCTGTGAGGCATCTGTCATCAGGTGCCAGGGCTGCAGACAGTGTGAGAGAGAAGAGAGCTCCTAAACAGTTCAGTCCTGTCATAAAGGTCCCTGACTGTGTCTGTAGACATCAGTCATCTGCTGAGCTGTGTCTTCCTCAATGTTCACCTCAAAGTGCTCAAAGCAGGATCAAGATGTAAATGAGCCAAACTTAATTTAAACTTGAATCTCCTACAGCTCAACCAAAGGGAGAGAAAAGGCTTCAATATTTTAATATTACTGATTCTCCTGCCCATGATCAGTCAGGCTCCCCACAAATGAAAAGCTCCTGTCTCCTTGCCTTCAATTCCAGGCCAAGCTGGAAGTGCATGAGGGTGCTCTAAATTGCATCAGCTGCCATTACTTTGTCATTACTTGGCAGAAACTCCAGCAGAAAAGATATAAAGAACCATCTCTCCTACTTGGTCACCTGGAATTTCTTCACTCTAAGAGAATGCTTAGTTGAAACCAGCAAAAGTGAAAAAATCTGCCCACAAGACCAGCAAGAGCAGCAAGGCATAAAAAAATATCTCTAGTGGCAGGCATTACTTTAGTTTCTCTTATATACAGCTGATGAAACAGAAAAAGATGAATCTCTGCAGAGAGCCTGTAGAATACATTTAAAATGTCATGTGAATATCAATTTGCTTTGTTCACGTTCCTTTTTGCTTGCATTTCCCAAATACTCCAGTGAAAAAGCTTTCCTAGGACAAGTCTTTGCAAAGATTTCATATGGTCTGCTCAAATTGAAGATGAGGAATGGTACACTCAGATGTGGGGCTCACTTTGCTTTTGGTTATAAGTTATTTGAAGAGAGGGCAGGAAAGCTACCACATGCATTCTTCAAATGAAAATTCTTAATTGAGCATTTTTGAATGGCAGAAAAATACTGACTTTTGAAGGTAAATTGGAATGCATACAAATAATTGATTAATGCATAAGCAGAGAAGAGTGGATTGAAGAGAATTAGACAAATGGATACATTTCAGATGAAAATTGCAGCTTCTTGAGTGAGATGGCTAAAACCCTGCTTCCTTTATTTTGCATGATGTTTACCAAATACCAAACTGTCCAGGCTGGCTGCCCTTACCCAGTGAAACCTTCCTTGGAAAGGAGCATATGTGTGTCCTGAAAGCTGTGGCTGTGAGAACCTCAGGTTTCTTTTCTTTATTTAGGATGCTAGATAAGAGAAAGAATTTACACTTGTGGCAATGGTCATTTTCTGACCCTCAGCTCAATGTCATACCAGCCAAGAGCAAGAAATAAATCACAGTCAGGCACACCATGCTTTAACAGTACCCAGAGTCCCCAATTAATTAACCTAAAGTGAAAGAGTCCACAGAGCCTCTTGTCAGTCTGACTTGCACGAGAAATTCTTCCCCAGCCTCTAAAATTTGCCAAAGAAAAATACCAATAGCATTTTGTAAGCACAAGTTCAAGACAGCGTGCTCTTTCATTACTATAAAAAAATAATTCTTCTTGCCCATAAGGGATTTGCCTATGGGGGGTGCAGGGACTTATCAAGGCCCATCACTCACACAGCAAAATCTGATTCCTTTGTGCTTAAATCCCCAAGAAGGAAGGTGACCATCACTGAAAGCATCTCCAGGCCTGTCGGATTATGCCCTTTTCTGACCCAGAGATGGGGCAACTGAGAGATGTTTTAAAGAGTTTTATTCCATTTTCAGTCTCATGACAAGGGTGAGATGATGCAGATGTTACAATTCACACCACCACAATCAGGAGCCAAACTATTTCCTAATTACAATGCATTGTAAGCCTTTCTTGGCCTATCAGCTTTTGCCATACAATGCTGTTAATGCCTTAAATCATCTAAAATTACCCCTAGTGAGTCCTACTACAATGTGCCTTTCATAGTTCTATTTCTCCAAAGTATCTAGCCTTATTTGCAAGGCCATCCTTTGAAACTTGCTTCCAGTTCTATTTCTCTCCCAGCAATGTCTGTCCTATCCCATGGCATTTCTAAGTCAGCATTTCTTATCTCAGAGTTTGCACACAGATACACACTATGTGAGCCTTCTGTCAGGCTTTGAGAATCCTCTACAAATCCATTTCCCACACAGGTCAAAGCTACAGCCAGGGAAGAGCTGAAGGAATGCTTGGGTGGGACCTGCTGTGCTCAGCTGCCCAGGGACAGGGGCACACCTGAACTGCAGCTGCTGGAGGAGAATCAGAGACTCTGACAGAGACCTGATCACCCCTGAGTTAAAGGCTGGGCTGGAAATAACCACCACAGAAAGCCAGAGAAAGCTCTGGAGAACCTGTAGGAAATTCTGTGTGTGCTTTAAGTGCTCATGCACATGGAGACAAACTTGAGTCTCTGCTGGAAATACAAATTGCTCTCTCCTTGACTGCCAGCCATGCACAGCCTCAGACAGTCAGGGATGGTCACTCACATCTCACTTCTCCTACCCTTGAGCACCAGCATTGGATGCTTGGTGTTGCTCTGTGTGTGCTCCTGCACCTAAAGGGACAAATTTGGGGAGATTTTAATCAGGAAACGCATCTGCTGCAGTCTGTTGGAGCCAAGCACCTACAGCTGAGAGATTGTTTTGACTTCAGAAGAGTGATTGAGAGACAGAAAAATGAATTGTGACTTTAAATTTAGCCTGAAGAAAAAAAAAAAAAAAAGGCAAGCAATGGAAAATGTTGATTCTTTTGGGAAATCTCATTTCACTAGAGACTTAAGGCTTAATAGGGTCTGGAAGCTTGGCTTTCCCCACAGAAAGGATATGTCCAGTGGAACAGAGTTGTGTTCAGTGAACATGGGGCCTTTTTGAGGGGAAACTTCAGAGTCTGCATTGATTTCCTACAAGAGACTGCAGTATTCCCTCATGTTAAAGTTAATTTTGCTCAATGCTGTTTATGTGGCTAAGGCACATTGACATGAACATTTCTCAGTATAAGGACACTCAGACTCCTCTTAGTGACCACTTCCAGAGAGGATTCCTGCCTCACTTGGCTGAGGAAAGGCAGGGAAGGAAGGCAGCCCTGGAGATTTGCCTTCCATTAATAACACACCATGTTTCCAGGTGTTGTCAGTGCATGTCACTCTGACATATTCCCTCAAGAAACCTCCCAGTCTGACTGACACCAGCACAGATGAGATGTGTAATGTGGAACAGCCTGCTCAGGAGCCCCACTGAGGCTTTCCCACTCAGCTTCCCAGCGCTGCATCTGCTTCCACAAAGACAGGTCTGCTCACAGACCTCAGGGGTGGCACACAAATGGATTGCATCTTTCATATTTTTAACATGAGCTTCTCCTTTCTTGCTGTAGTAGGCTCAACTATCCCCACCCACCACCGCTGCTATTTCAGGGAGCTGTTTTATGACTAACTGCTCTTAAAGCAGGTGCTGAAATAGAGATCAGATGGTAAGCCTTAAGGACAAGCCTTGGCAAGCAGAGAATGAACCCCCAAACATTTCTGTGCTTAAATTCAGCGTAGAGCACAGTGATGAAAGGCAAAAAATGCTTCTTGCTATCCTCCCTTTCCCCCAATCCACTCATGTTCCTTCTGTTCTATAAAATTACACTTGCAAATCTTCTGGATAGAGAAAGAAGAGATCATAATTATGAATCCTGTTCCAGTCTGGCAGTTAAAAAAAGCCTGAACATCCATTCATACAAATGCTACACCCTTCATTATGTACATGTGGTTCTTACTTTTGTTTTTGGTTCTTGGTAAGTGAGATCAAATACCCTAAATTTCTTCTGTCCTGTATTTTAATGCAATTTAGAAGCACTCAGCTACCCTGTAAGAACAGGGCAAACAATACATTTATTACAAACCAATACTTTAAAGGTAAAATATAGAGTTTATGTTTGAACACTATGTCAAAAAAAAAATCTATATTTTTTTCTAGGTCATTTTAATGATTTAAAGAAGTTTGGGCTCTTCAGTCCTTCAGAATACAGATTTATCAGGTAGCTGTCAGACAGCCCTCTTCTTGTAATCAACAGGTGAAGAACCTGTGGAACTGTCACAAAACTTAATTGACTTCCTAGAATGAGACATTCATCTGTTGGGAAGTTAAAAATGAGTGCCTGGAGCAAGGCCTGAATTTCTTTTGATAAGTGTAAAATGAAATGTGCCCTGCTCTGACACCAGGCAGGATTCACTTCATAACCAAACCACTGACATCACATCAGTTTGTGCACACCAGACCCCATCCCTACACAAATCCTGCTGGAACTGTGGCTCCT
Source organism: Acrocephalus arundinaceus (assembly GCA_021534815.1). Lineage (NCBI taxonomy): Eukaryota > Metazoa > Chordata > Aves > Passeriformes > Sylviidae > Acrocephalus > Acrocephalus arundinaceus. Next base: position 5,090,434 of record JAJEOU010002626.1, read on the forward strand.
AATCAAAAAAATCTCATCAGTGAAGTTCATTCAGCAGTTTCTTAATTCACACCAGGCCCTCAGCACACTCCAAAATTTAAATGCTCTAATCACAAGTTGTGCTGTAGTTCTCTAATTAGCAAGTGTTCATGGAAGGAGCTGCTCTGCACAGGACACATCCCACAATGGCTCATCATTTGAGTGGGAAGGTAACAGACACATTTAACAGCACAAATTAACTCGATGGTAATGAGGAAGCCTCTCTGTCAGCACTACCACAAATTAAATTATCTGCTACCTCACTAGTGATGAGGAATAATTAAGAAAGCTACACAATTGCTTACAAATAAACCAGCAGCACATCAGCTGAAAGATGTCTGTCTTGGACTCTCTTTGGCATAGCAACCTTCCCTTAACTCTGATACCATTTGTTTGTAGGTAAACCAGATCTTCAGCATTATCTTAATTAAGCTTTTAAAATTTAATTTCCTTTTTCAAAGGAGATATCTTGGGCACTAGGCAGGGAGTTTTCATTAACAATGCAGCAGCTTCAACAGAGCATTCCCAAGATGAGCAGGAAACAACAACAAAAAGGGCTGATGGCCCTGGGGGGTTGAGGGAGAGAGGAGCAACAAAAGTCTCTCACCAGTCACCCTAAAATACAATTCTGATTCCCCAAGGAACTGACACTAAGCAAGTAAGCTGCAAATTACATTTTAAGGCTGCATATTTTATTTAAATTAAACTTCTGGTTTGCAGGCAAATATTAAATGCTGGAAATGCTTATATCAAGAGTTCTTTTCAGGTTGTTTTTTGGTTTGGTGGGGGTTTTGACATTTTAACTGAAATTAGACACTTGCCTTTCTCTTTTTTTTTGATTTGAAAACAACTGACTAGTCTAGCAGATTATTTTCCTGTAATTAATTAGAACAGAAGAGGATTATCAACTCTTGTAGCTCATTCATAGCAATTCCAAGATCACTCTTGGCAGTTCAGTAATTATTCATATTAACTACAGATGCAATACCCTTATTTGGCACTCGCTAGAACTGCAAATTGGAAAAGAAGCAAGACAATGAGCAATGTAAATAGGTAAAGTGTGATGGACTTTTAAAATTTTTATAAAGTGCAATGAATCTTTGGTGTCAATCAAGATTGAAAAATGAGAAATATTTGTCCTCTCTCCCCACCCTGTGTGTGTGAATTTGAATCTTTCAATTAACTGCAGAAAGTAAAATATCCAACGCTTCATACCTGGGAGATAAATTGGCACCAACTGAGCTTAAGATGTCACAGCTCTCAAAACACCACAGTGATGCATTTTGAACAGTTGCAGGTAAGGTTTGTGTGCATTTAATTTATGCACTTGAGACATTAGGCAGCCTTCTGCAGTTCACATTTTGTAACCAAGTATACAAGTGAAAAACAGCTGGGCCAGCAATGTTTTGGAAAGTAAGTAACAAAAATGCTGCTGGTGATCTTCAATCCTCTCTTAATCCCAGTGATGTTAAAGTGGAGATACAAAATAATGCAAGTCTGAGCAGTTTCAGTCAACAAGGTAAGCCTAGCAATGACAGAGGTCTCAGTAATAACACACTCTTTTCAATTTGGGTTCTCAAGATTTACTGGAGAAATAATATTTTAGCAGTCCAAGTCACCAGGAGCATAAAAATACATATAAATGTATCCAGTCAGGGAAGCACGCTGGCATTACATTTTTTTACAAGGTGGAAACTCATAAATAGGGAAAGGAACTAACACAGGGTTCTCAATACCACCTAAGACAACGAGAAAAGGTAATGACCACGGAAGATGTAAGTAATTTCACCCAGTGGTGCTGGACAAACTGCCTGGCTATAATTTAGGAGGATTACTGTTTGGTTAGATGCACTAAAGTTGAAATACACCCACAACTAATCCATACTTCCCCTTCCCTGCTTAGTATGGAGATTCCTGCAATAGTCCTGATTTTATGGAACTATATTTCTTTCTGTGTGAACAGCAAGAGATATCACCCTAAATACTGGAGTAGTTTTGAGAAAGCTCTTTCCTGTTCACAAATAACTCACAGATTACTTCTGCTGAAAAGAAAAACTATTCTGCAATAACTACTTTGCAACGTAATGAAACTAGGCAGACACTGGAAGAAGATGACAAAATATATTTGTTTGAATCATGTTGAGAAAATTTCAAAGATCTTGAATAAAAATGAGGTCACTCAAATAGCAATATTTAAATGAAAGACAAACCATATTGAAATATTCTATATTAAAACTGAAATAATTATAATTTTCCAATCAGGGAATATATTAAAATATTCTTCTCTAGTAAAGTTTCCCAAAGCTTTAAAAACATATACAGAAAGCAAAATTAAAGGGAAAATACTCATCGATCCAGAGTATTTTGGGTTTGTAAAGTATCCCAAATATCACAAGTAGAAACAAAAGATCTTCCAAATATCCAGATAATTCTAAATGTTATTTTAAATTCAGTAAAAAGCAGTTGTTTTGGGATATATAATGGGATTTATAGCAATACACACCAAAAAACACCCAATGATGAACCTAGGTCAGTAAACTTGTAAGACCAGTGGTCTGCCAACAGATAATTTATTTACCTTACAACATAGCTGGCTGCAAGCAATTTTTGATAAAGACAAAAACAATTCCAAACAACCTATTCACACTATTAATCAAAAGACTTCCATATTCTGCAATCCCACTCTGACCAAATTCCTTTCACTGTTCTGTGCACCCATAGATCTGCAGCTGATCCTGATTTCTGCCAGCCTCAGTTTGAGGCTTGTTCCCAGATGAAACAAGGACAACCAAATCAAAAGTACCAAAGCTGTTGTTCTACACATGATGAAGCTTTGATTAAAGGGTTGCCAATGCTGACAAGCAAAGACAGGACACAGGATACAAAATCATTTCTTCCATAGCTGCCTGTTGCAGCAGCCCTCTTGTCAGAGGGTAGAAATGAGCTCAGACACAGACATTTGGTTTCTCACAGTATGAAAAGGGTCCTGGTTTACTCCTCTTTACAGCTCAGCCATCCTGACTGCAACCATTCACTGACTGCCTGCAGCAGCTCCTGCTGGAGGTTTCCCTTGCAGCCTCTGACTGCAGGGGGGGGGGGGGGGGGGGGGGGGGGGGGGGGGGGGGGGGGGGGGGGGTCGCTTGCAGCCTCTGACTGCAGGGATCGGTGTGCAGCCCTGACTGCAGGGATCGGTGTGCAGGCTCTGCAGGCTTTCCCCAGCTAGACTGTGACTGCAGGTTCCAACACCCAGCTCTAACTGCAGACCCAGACTGACCTCATATCAGGGATTCTCTCTTCAGGATCCGTCTCCTTCATGATCCTCTGGTTCCCTCTTCCTCAAGGTTCCTCCTCCTTCATGATCCCTCCCTCACCAGCTCCCACTCCCTTTTCTCACACCTTTATTGGATACAGCTGTGACTCATCAGGGGTGAGGCTGTATTGGCAATTAACACAGCTGGTACTTATCAAGGCAATTAACACAGCTGGTACCTGGGATAAGGTCACCTGTATTCTCTTCACAGCTGCCCACCTTCTCCTCCCCCATCTACACACATGCAGTTTACAACCATTATGTTATTTCCCTAAGAAATGATCTGATAAAGCAAAATGCCCATGGCCTTGGTGACCCACTGTCACTCAAACACAGGCGGTAAAATGAGTTTGTGTCAGCACCACTTCTTTCCCAACAGTTATAATGTGCCAGAAACCTTTAACAGCCACGCAGTTCCATAGGAATTGAGTCTGTAACTTCCTTTTTACATTTCTTAGGCAAATCATGAAAATACAAACCCCTGCTGTTACCCTGAAGAACAGTTAAGTACAGGCCAAGAACAAAGCAATTGTGTTTCCAAGGCTGTGCACCATCCCCTTGTGTGCACTGATTGCTGCAGCCTGTCACCTCCTGGTGATATGAGAAACAAGCTGCACAGCAAAGAAACCACACAAATACAGCTCTAATGCACAGGGTTTTATCTAAAAGATTGTGATATTCTACTTAAACTGCAATAGGCCCTAACAATGAGAGCATTTAAAGAGCTGTTAATGTCCACGCATGTTACTGGCCACACATCAAAATCTCAGAAACTAAACACTCATATTGTTTGACTAGCAAGACAGATTTTATACTTTAAATAGTAGAGGTATAACAGCTTAATTTTTATAGACTTCTTCATATTTAAAAACCTTTTCATTCCAAATAATTTTTTTAGCACAAACTAGTACATACAACAAACTCTTGTAGTCCAGCATTTTACAACAAGAAAGATTTCAAAAATTTACAGTGCTGTCAGATTTGCAATAACAAAACTGAGTAAATTTAGCCTTAAACCCTAAGTGGCAGCTGACTGCCTTCCCTAAGAGACTCTACACTTTCTGAATTCTGTTGTCATAACTCAGATCAAGTTGAACTCAAGATTCATCCCAAATTCTTTTCCAGGTGAGAAAGAAGAAGGCTTTACTCCCCATAAGCCCCCTGTGACCAACCAAAGGATTTCTCACCGAGTCAATTAGCAGCATGAATTCCACCCAGATGAGTGTATTTAGGTGCATGGTGAGATCATTAACCTTATTATGCCACCCTGTCTTGTTTTCAAGCTTCCCATTAATCTGTTGCTAATAGATACAGGTGCCAGAATTATTGCCTGCTAAAGCTTCTCCTTATAATAGAAATAATTTGTGCTGCTGCCATTTATTATTCACGTTTCTAAGGTGCCTTTTGTGCTAACATGTGGAAGCCATTACAAACAATTTGTACCTCCATGGAAGGAAGTGCCAGTGCTTCTGGTTGCCTGCCTGTTCCCATCTGTGGAGCTGGTTTATTCCAGAGCCCTGTTGTTTAGGTAATACCTCGTGACAGAGTAGAGGATTCTGGATTTGGAGCTGTGGGTCCTATGGCCTCCTCCAGAGGAAATCCTCCTTCCCCTACACTAACCTGCCAGTGCTGTTTAAACACAGAACTGACACCCAGTGTGAAAAGCCTTGGTGTGCAGCCCTGCCTGGAGGGACCTGGTGGCAGCAGTGCTAAAACACACTTGCAATTAGGACTGGTCTCTAGCTGAGTGAAAAATCTCATTTATTTATCCACGCTGTGCCACAGGGACGCTGATGAGGATGAGGACCTTGGGTGATCTGGCTCCCAGTGCCAGCAGGGAGAAGCTCAGCCAGAGCTCTCTGCAGGCAGAGTCCACTACCCAAAGCTGTTTTCCTTTGTCACAAGACAGTTCCCAAAACTTCTCCTTATCACAGGCATCCCTGCCTCAAAGCACAATCCAATATTAACTAATTAAGACCGGACACTTCATCTGGCCTCATGACTCACTATAACCCAGTCTAATTAATTTCTTATTTGCACTTCCTTGATGGCTTTGGTACAAGCAGACAGTACTCTCTGGACACATTCCTTTCTTCAAGTCCTGCCACACATGTCTGTTAGCTATTTCTTTTTATTACTAATGGTTCTAAGCAACACCTTGAGGCAAATCTTGATTAGCATGTTAATTAGGCAATTCCTAGCAGGCACTTCGGGTGACAGCTTACTCCCAATCACCAAGAGTAAAAAACGTGTTCAGATTGAGACATCAAGTTGAGTTACAGAGATGGACGCACTGGAAATGCTGTCAAACAAATAAAAGTCCCAGTTCCTTTCCCCAGGTTCCGGAGTGCAAGCCCTTAAAAAGCAAATGCTTGTACAAACCAGCCAAGCCCTGGCTCCCCAGGCTGCCTCCTGTGACTCTGCTGGACTTCCTTTAATTCTTTACACTCAGGACTGGGGGCTTTGAAGAGCCAGGTTAATCTCTGAGCATCTCTTTGCCAGCTCAGACCTGGGAAGGTTATGGGAATATTTCCAGAGAGTGTCCAAAAGGTCAGGTTATAAAACAAGCCCTACCTGCTCCTCTGGCAATTACCTCTCACACAAAAATATTTCTCTCCTCTTCTTGCCCCTTATTCTTCCAAAACAAACATAGGGCTGAAAAGTAAACCAGTCCCATACTGCTTTAATACTGTTTATGTAGCCTTAAAAAAAAAATTATATATATATATATGCCTTTATAATTTTCCACACTGCTGTTGTGGAGCTAAGCTTCATTCAGTACAAATCCACTACACCAACAACAGGGATGAAACACTTGCAAGAATCAATCTCCAGATGAGTGAGGGATGCTGATTTTTTTATTCAACATTGGTTAGTGATAAAGGGAAAGTGCCCATCATTGGTCTCAGTTGAATTGTTTTTCTTTTCCATAAGATTTTTAAAATATGAATGAATTCTTAAAGCACCTCAGTTCTCTCCCATAATTTCCTACTGAACAGTGCTGTAATCTAGAGTACTTTTCTATTAAGAAAAAGTGAAGAGAGAGCAAAGTTGGTCCTGAAGCCCACAGAAAAATGAAAGATGTTCCCACAAAGCAAAAGCCGGTCATTCCATAAATTGTTTAAGAAATTCTTGTACTACTGCTAATTACATGTAGGTGTGGTATTCCTTACAGAGATGCAATAAGATGTAAAGTTAATGGAAATTTGGAAGTCTAGGAAAAAAAAAACCACCAAGAAAAATGGAAAATCCCCAATCCCATTTGATTAAGAGAAAGAAACTGGATTATAATTATATCTACATTAGTTATTTTCCTCTTTGAAAGTAGTATTTAATTACTTTTCAAGAGTGAAAAATGTATTATGCATAATTTATTTATGAAACAGAAAATACTACTGGGCAGGTCTGTGTAATAAATACCTGTATGTTGGTTACATTAGAATAATTACAAATATAGGCAGTATTTGAGACAGAGCTGTTCTGCATATTAAGGTATTTACATTTACTGTTTGCCTGTAAACATTTCTAAGTAGGAAAAACTAACACAGAAGAAATAAAACATCAATATTATTTTTTTTACCAGAAAGGTATTTACATACAGCTTCTGAAGTGTACCCCTATAAAAACCACATGTCTAATGCAGAAACCACATCTCCTTAATGCAAAAGAAAAGTATGTTTGGTAGAGGTAAAAGTTGGGAAATGAATGCAACATTCTACATATTCATTGAAACACAGCTCCAGGGGATATAAAATACATAGAATATAGGCATTGAACCTGTATACTGACATAAATTTGAAATAAAAATAACATAATTTGTAATCCTAATTAATTTTAGACGGCATCTAAAAGAACTGTAATGTAGCAGTAATATAGTTTTCAAATCTGAGGATTCTGTCATTACTTATTCAAAGTATTGCCCAAAACATCATTTTTCCTCCCTCTGCAACTCCCCAGGTTTCCAGATTTTCCTTATTGTTCCTTGGGGTAGAGAATAAAACAAATGACAGCAAAAGACACTTCCTCCTCTACCACCAAATCCTGAGAAACCTGCATAAAAAAAAAAAAAAGAGAAATATGGTTTTGCCCTTAAGAGTTTGTTCTTCTATTCTTGATCTCAGATCTCTCTCTGGAACATGGAAAATGGAAGGTACTTTATTCAGATTATTAATTTCTTGCCTTTGATATGCATGATGGGAACAAACTACAAGAAAAAAGCAGGTGGAAAAATGCCTTTCTTGAAGACAAGGGGAAAGAGTGGAACTCAAATTTCACCCAGGCTGTTCATTCATTTATATGTTGCAATTCTTAACAAAGTGGGGATTTTTTTTTCCAAGTTGTGCTTCACATGCTCTTTGTAAGAGCAGCCTATTAGTGTCAAACCGTAATAGCATCAAATTAGGTGATGTGAGCACTCAGGCCCTTAAGCCAAGTATATTTTTATTGTGGCAAGAATGAGTGTGTGGAATGAATCATGCAGCCCCAAAGCTCGCTGGTAATCTTGGCTTTATCTGTTCTGCTGTGCTGAGGAGGGAAAGGCAAGATAAAATCCTTGATGTTTGTGGCCCAGAAGCACAGAACACCCAGGTGACCCCACCCCTGTCAGGGAGATTTGGGCTCTAAATGTGCCTGTGAGCATCAAAGAGCCAAAGTGAGGAGGCTGCCTGGGACCAGTCGGATTTTACAGAGAACATTCACCGTGTCCTGCTTTCAAAAGCTGCTTGGGTCTGATCCAAAACCCACAGAAACAGGTGAAAATCTCCCACTGGCTTCAATAGGCTTTGGTAAAGGATAGCAGTGCCTCCAGCCTGATTGCCTGCTGGGACTAGAGTGGATTATCCTGTAGTTTAGGATTCCTGAAGATTTCACCTTGTTTAAGTGTTAGATTTACATGGGAACATGTGGATGAGAGCACAGTCATCATCCCCTCAGAGTGGGGATTATTTTCCTCTGTTTTTTTTTTCCTTGTTTTTTATTTACATGGACATGTGGATGAGCCTGCATCATCCTCAGATATTTTCCCCTGTATTTTAAGAATCTCAAAACCAGCCTCCTTTCACCAACAAGGTTAAAAGTACCCGTGTTCCACAAATTTTGTACTTAAAAGATTCAAGCAAAGGAATGATGGTAACACTTTACATAGACTGTAGCACAGGGCTGCAGCATGTTTAGCCACTATCCTCATTTGGTTTTAATTAGTTGGGGAGAAGGGAAAAATCCTGATTCCTTGACAGCATTAGATAATGCATAAGGACAATCATGTTTATCAAGTCACATTTTCATTTATAGCCAGCGACGTGCAGTTATTTGAATACACTGCTAATTAGGACACTATGAAATAACTGTCAGCATGAGAGAGACTGTGTGATTGCTAAGACTGGATCAGTAAAATGCACCTACTTAAATTTTAGGAAGGTCCTTGTTTTAACTGAACATGTGCATGTACACCCTTGATGAAATTCTGAAATAAAGATTATTCTTTAATTGTCACTATAGCCATTAGGGTCCTATAGAATTAAATGTTGGTAACGTCCTTGACTTTGTTCTGTAGAAAATTTAGGAATTATCCTTTATGTTGCTGCAGACCAGGTACAGAAGCCTATTGGAGTTCTTTTCCTTGTTGGCATATGTTCCTTGTTCTGTTTTCTATAATTACCATGCCTCTAGTATACACTCAAATACACTAGAGACAAGAGTAGAGAACATAAAATATTTAATACTAAACCTTCAAGGTGAGCACACACACGGGGATATGCATAAATCCCCTGCTTCTTATTAAAAACCCTTACCTACATTGTTATTTTAGACTGAGCACCTACAGAAGAACCTTTCCTTACATCTTAGCAACGCTACAGGGACCATAAGCAAAAAAAAAAAAAAAAAAAAAAAAAAAAAAAAGAAAAAGCAACAACAAAACCCTCCACAAACCACAAAACAAATAAACATTAAAGTTACCTTCCAATTTCAACCTTACCTAGAGCAGATGCAGCGAAATTCATATTTCTATGCGGGGGTCTCTTGCCTGTCATTAAGAGGCAGCACAATATTCCAGCAAGCCTCAGATAACATTTGTCTCTCAGGATATTGTGAGATATTAGCAGTGATTAAGAAGCCCCCAGCTAGGTACAATCTATCCAGAGCTGACAGAAAAGCAGCTGCCCATTCAGGGCCAGCAGTGGTGGGTTTGAGGTCCTGGTGTTTGCTCTGTCCAGCAGACACTGAATGAACAACCATTAATTACAGCACAAATTTATGCCAGTGTTCTTCCCAGCTGGAATGCAACTCAGTGAATTTCTCTTTGCAGAGAGCACAACAGATTTTAATAGACTAGAGTGGAAAGATGGAGCAAGAAATTGTAATTTACTTACAGTTCTTTTCCTTCTGCCCTTTCATTTCAAAAAAACAGTCTGCAGGAAAAAGCCTGTACAGTGCATGAATTTCAGCAGAGTCATGATGGACTTCCTCAATCTTACCAAAGCAGGGGGAAAAGAAACGGTTGTGTCACAATACCTACAAAACTTTGAGGACCTTGAAATGTCTTACTTTATATTTCACCCTCTAATTTTCTTTCCAGTCTGTCCTTTCCCATTCACTTGGGCAAGAAACCACCCAAGAACTACCACAGTGTGAACACTCATCAACCATCACAAAACCCCAAATATTCAGATGATCCTTTGCTCTATGCTGCCCTTTAATAGGAATGCATGCTTAGTCTGACTCCAAACCATATAACCCCCTGTATTTCAGTCTTTTCAAACTTAAGCAGAGCCACACTATGCTTGTTTTGTGATGAGAACAAGCTCTTCCTCCAGCCAAGGATCAGCTCCCCAATCTCCAGCTGCCACTCACACAGCTGCACTCTGGAGCTCACCAGTGCTGTCACTGCAGCACTGAGGGGCAGAGCAGCCTCTCTGCTGCTCTCCTGACCCTTGCCAGCCCTGCAGCAGCATTTCCCTGCACGGCTGATTAACCTGCTGCTCCTGCTCCTTCAGCCCCTGCCTGCAGCCGCCTTCTTTCTGCGCTGTGGAATAAGCCAGTCTGTGTCAGGGTGGGATTTCAGCCCCTCCTCCCCAGGTGTGGGGATTGACAACAGTCAAATAACAGATTTCTAGGTTCCAGGCTTTAGCCTGAGGCCTGTGGGAATGCTGAGTGCATATCTCCATCAGCTCTGGCCTGGGAAATTGTAAGGACAAACCCAAACAATCCTTGTAGATATTTTTCCCTGACACCTCATGTTTTCCAACTTGTTTCCTGGCAAAGATGTTTGGAAAGAGGTGTTGGCTCTAATGACAAATCACATTGCTTGTAACACTGTATAAAGGAGATCTGTCTTTCAATAAATTCAATAAATTCAATAAATTTTTGCTATAAGACCTCTGACCTGAAATTAGGATCTGCATCCTTACACCTGCCGTCCCAAATAGTAACAATACCCAGGTGCTTTGGAGCTGGGTTCATCCTCACCTGAATTTCTGAAACCAAAGGGGACAAGCTTGGACATCCAACTTCATTCCCATTTAGGCATTCATGGCAACAAGCTCAGCTCCCAAATCAGCGATGGTGGCACTGCTGGGAATGAAATGAAGTCAGCACAGCCCCTGTCTGTGCTGGGAGTGCAGGGACAACCCTCCCACACTGTGCAGTGTGGCTCCATCCTGGCAATAAACCGGGATCTCTTCCCAAGTTATCAGCAATACTGGAATGAAAATGCCAATGGATCTATTTTGTAATTTACAGCTGCCTGAAGTAGCAGGGAAGTGGTGGTAGAGGAAAAGCTAGTTAAGCAAGTAGTGGAGGAATCTTTTACAGCCTCCTACATTAATGCTTCATTAAGGATCTGGAACTGCACTTAGCCTGGAATGATGACAGCATGCACATATTCAATAGACCATAAATGAGAATATAAAGTGCAGAACAATACAAAACATAGCTTTAAAGGATAAGCACGCTTAACATAATTAATTTTTTTACTTTGATTTCAAAATTTAGATACTAGCAAGATAAAATCCATATTTTCTTCATTAAAACAACCTATAGCCTTGAATGGAGGTTTCTTTCCTCCAACCATCCAGAGGCAGGTCAAATGGAGAAAGACATGAGTGAAAAACTTTTTGCTTCCTTGTGATTTTCACACACAGGATGTGGCAGGATGGCTGTACACACATTTGACATGCTGCCAGTGCTTTTCATTTTCACCTGTAACCTTTTTTTGACAAACAGCAGCCAAAGCAGCAGTGTTTTTACAGAAGATGACTTGGTTATCATGGTTCCATGACAGCTTTCCATAAAAATGAAGCTTGAGTAGACATGGTTGGGCTGTAGCAGCCCAGGAGATCTTCTCCATGGAACTGCTCTCCTTCACATTGGTCAGCCGGAAAGACTTGGGTGTCATTTGTTCACAGCCCACTAAACATTTATAATTTTTCATGGCAAGGTAGCTGCTTTGAATACAGAGACTGCCATTGTTGGGTAAGACAGACTGCAGAGATCTCTGGAAGGACAACTTTAACCTGTCATCACATTCTGTGCTTTTCTTGTTTTCTTTCCTTCAGGCCTGATCCACACTTGATGTGAAGCCTCAGGTATATTCAAATTTAAAAAAAATGGCTTTTATGTGTTTTGTGGAGAGTTGCAGATCAACCCTAGCTTGCATGGAAATATTTGTTGCAAACTCTTGACCAAAATTGGATCCACAAGTTTCACTTACATTCAGAATTCCCCATACTGAATGTTTCCTTCTTGTTAATTCTCTACCGTGAAGAAAAGCATTAATCTATCAACTATGACCTAAATATTTTGATTAGATTCTGAAATTCAGTAAATTCACATATAAGACACCAAAAGACCACAAAAAAAGATCTGCATGTTCCATGGAGAGCAGATAATGAAGGCTGTGAAAACGAAAGCTTTGAAGCCCTGGCATTTTTCATATTCATTAAAGTCAATAAGGCACTTGCCGGCTACACCCCACTCCAAGGCAACATAACATGATCTAGTGAGCAAGATTAGCATTCAAACCACAAGACTGCTCCAAGAAATATCTTAGGGCAAAAATTAAAATGCTGATCAATCCTCTGTTAATATAGGATGGATCATTTCTAAGCCACCCTGCCATTTTTTCTAGTGTAGCTTCCATTTTCTCCTCACAGGAACAAATGGTTTCCAATGCAGAACCACAACAGAATAATTTTATACATTTGGTAAACATATGTGAATGTTGGGATCTCTGCAACAAACAAGGGAAAATATTGGAATGAGTGACAGGTCTCTACTCATGAACATCCTGTTCAGGGATGCTTATTGCAGGAAGGGGCACTGCCAAACCCAAACCTCTGTAATCAGTGTCTGGCACCTTCCACAGGGTGAGGATGAGCTCTGTCTGCAGGGACAGCTGTCATTCAGCCCTTCCTGTGTTCCAGAGGAGAGCATGCCATCAGGACATCTCTGCTCACTGATACATTCCAGGCTGGAGGAGGTGGCCTGGAAGCTTTTACTAAATGCAAATGGAAAGCTCAGAAGCTTGGATTACACCAGCATGAATGCCAATAAAAATGCAAGGGGAAGAAAAAAAGGCCTTTTCTCTTCTCCTTTGATTACAAGGTACGTGTTTATCTCTCTCCCTTTTTCTCTTGATGTCTCAGCTAAGCACTAAGCTACCCATCATTATCCGACATTGCACACACTGAGCAAATTTGTCAGTGTGAAGGCTCTCAGTTCCACCAAGTCAGGCTGGTTGCACTTTTGACAGAGCAGCCTGAGCAGATCGTGCTGCTCACGCTGTGCTGGTGATGAGGCCAGGTGCTCCTCAAGGAGGCAATTGAAAAGTTCATGCATGAGAATGTTATCTCCATTATTTAATTCACTAGCTAGTTTTTCTACTGTTTTTTATCCAAATTATAGCTGGGCAAAAAGAACCGGATTGGCATACTGAGAACATTTATCTTCCTGTTTCACTGTGTTAGCCCTGTACACATGACAGAATTAGGTGTGTGTTCACACATGGACAAGCAGGATTGAAACTCCTTTCCAGCACTGGTAGGGGGAGTTTTTAAATGCAGAACACAGACATTAATGTGCAGACAGCTTACAATTTAGCCTTTCCTAGTGATAATGAAATTGGTGTTACAGAATTCATTTTATGTGACGAGAGCACATGAGAGCAGCATGTTCAGGGTGGCTTTCCTTTACCTGTGGTATTAAGGGCACTGGAGAACATCAATAAGAAACTGTTTTCTGCATTAGCAATATCCACTCCCTCTGGCACTACATGGCAGAGAAACAAGTTTTAAAACTTACTGGCTGTGGTTGATCTCCTTAAATCATGGTGAAGCCAAAAGGGACAGAGAGAGAATGACTTTCCAGCCAATGTGCCACAGGACCATTATGTGAGGAACTGGAACCAGCAGGAATGCTACAGAGACAGGAAGGGCTGCAGCCTCATCCCTCCAAGCCTGCTCTCTTACAGCCAGGGAGATAGACATCACTTCTGTTCTGCTCTCTGGGAAAAGGAATTAGTGCTCAGAGCTGAGCTTGCTGGAAAAGGATTTAGCTGAATCACCTGCTGGTGCTGGGTGGGGTAGAAGCTGACAAAGAAAGGTCTGAATCTCTGCTCTAATGTTCTGTCAGAACATAAATTGAACAAACTTCCAGTACAGCAAAAGCTCTGACCTGCCAGCTCAAAGACAAAATTGAAAACAGGCCCTCTATTCATGTCCTCACTGGGCAAACCTCCTCCAGGCCTGCTCTGAGAGCCAGCAGCTTTCAGTGCCACCTCTGGAGACAACAGCTCTGTGTGACCTCACACCTCTCTGCAAAAAGTCTCTTTGCTCCCTGCACTCAGGGGTCTGACAGCATGTCTGCTGCTGATTCTCTTGGCTGTGTCCTGGGTTGCCCTTCTGCCCGGGGTCTGTGCTGGGGCAATCAGTCTCCCACGAGCTGTGTTAAAGCACCCGAGCATTTCCAGTGTGGAATGCACAGCTGGGGAGGAGATCACCACCTGAGCAAGAGTGCTGGTCACCCCAGGAGGGGCACGAAAACCCTCCCCCTGCTCCCCTCTGCCCCATAAGCAAATCAAGGGTCTTGGTTCTGAAAGACACTTGTCTGCCAGTGAAAAGCTAGAGCTTCTCTTTGGAGAAGAGAATGCAAACCCCCTCCCTGCCAAATTATTATAATTTTGCAATTAGGGGCTTTCAGGCAAAGATATGGGAATAGGAGTAACAGTTCTTTACTAGGAATATAAAAAGAAAAAAATAGTAGTAAAAAAAAAAAAAAATCAAGCAAACAAAAGTCCTGGTAAACCCTGAGAGGGTCAGGGATATGACCTGACACCCTGTTGGTCAGGGTGTTGGGATCAATCCAAATAAATCCTCCTGGAGTAACAGATGTGGTTCTGTGGAGCAGAGATGGTCCTGTAGAAAGGATCCAGCTGTGGTGAGATGGGTCCAGTGGTCCCGTCTTCCTCTGGGGTCCAGTGGGAAAGCCAGATCCCTGGATTCGGGTGCTTGGTGTTTCTGAGCCCCAGTGGTTGGCTCCGCCTCCACTGGGTGGATCATCTCCCAATGGGATGATGTCATGTGTGATGTCATTGGTGAGCCTTCATGGCCCATTATCAGCAGATATCCCCTTGGAGGATGGACAGATGGTGACAGAGATAACAAACACTGCCCCACCTGGCTTTAATGGCTGGGCCATTATCAGAAGGCACCTGCCCCCCTACCCCTGGAGTTACAAGAGATAAAGAAAAATCATCTCAACTGCTTTCAACAGATGCAATAGAATACACATTTTTTGGTTACCTAACCCAAGACACAAACACATGAACAAACACGAGGAGCCCTCATGGCAGAAACAAAGGGAACAGGGTGTGTGTCTGCCAGAGCCCCTCACATCGATACTAATGCCCAGCCAGGACCTTTTGGTGCTCTGTGTTCTTGTCTGGGCTCTCCTCTTGCCAGCACAGAGAGTTTAATTGCACACAGTTGCATGCCAGGAGCCATGCTGCCAATCCCCAAGAATGTGGCAGAGGCATTAGAGCTCAGCTTTGACACCACACGCAGCAGCTTTGACACATTAGAGCATCCCCAGCCAGCCTGCCAGAGCACAGGCTCATTCCTCACAGCACAGCTCTGCTGCAGACATCCCTGAACACTGCCACGTGTGCTCAGAGCAGAGCAGGACTTAGCACAGACATGCACAAGGACAGGTCTTTAACACTGGGCAGCAACATTGCCCAGTTGTCCCTTATCATTGTTCTGAAATTCATCTGTAAAGACAGAGGCCCCTGTGGTTGTGGGAACCATGCCACACAGATGCTGCTCTGTGCTGTTTCAATCCTTTTGTTGGTCTATAATGTGCCTTTGTTCCTCCACATGCTCCAAAAGAGAAATGAACAGCTGGTGATTGTCTCCAAGTTTATATCTAGCTTTTATTTAAAAACTTCACAGTCCCCTCCAACCTTCCCAGCAGACTGAAGCACAGAGTGAGATCCCTTATTTACAAAATGCATTCCTCCTGTGCTTCCCTACAGGGCATTCTGAGTCCAGGTTGCTCAGACTCTCTCCAAATTTATTCCCCAGTGTCCTTGTTTCCTTGCAGGGTGTACTTAGAAAGCATCCAACTGGACCACTAACAGATGGCCTGCTGACTTCAGACACTTGTAGAGCCAGGTGTGCCATATTGAAGCTATTACAGATAATTCAATCCATGCCATGATGCTTTTTGAGATGCTAATGCTCACTCTGATTTAAACTACAGCAACATGAATTTTTTAAAAACCATATGCTGTCACTGTTCTAGAGGTAAGGCCAACTAGTCAAATTGCTTGGTTCTAAATAGGCATAACCTCAAAGGAAACCCACAGAAAAATATGATTTGCATTAGTATGAACCACAGTCTGCAGGTAGATCTTTTACAGTGAAATTTATTGCTGATGAATTGAAAATTCCTAACATGACTGATCTTATGTCTTGAGATTTCATTTGACTGCAAGAGAGACCCCAAAGCTGTCAGACAGCTCTTGATAAAATCTGCTGTGAGCAGTTTGTAATGCTGGGTATGCTAACAGGTGTCACAACACATTGCACAGACACCCAACAGACCACTGCAGCAAATATCAGCTTTATTCAGTGTGCCTGTGTGATAAAACAATCATCCCAGGGCAGGGAAAGAAACACAGCTTTTCCCAGTGTAGGAATGGGGAACCCTCATGTACAGTGGCATTGGGAGCCTCCAATAAGCTAATTTTAACATTTAGATTCCCTGGGATGAAGGGGGATTGAAAAAGAGAACTTGGTGCCTTCTCCTTCAGTCCTCCTCTGCCCATTTCCCTGGAAAGTTCCTGCAATTTACCATCCCTAAGATCCTGCAAAGTCATAGGAAAACAAAAAGTTTATCCGTGTTTAGTTTATACCTCAGCAAGTGCAGCTGGTGAGAATCCAACAGGACCGAGGAGGAGCCAGCACATTCCCTATAATCTTCTTTGCCATTCAGACATGGGCAAGTTTGCTCCAAGCTGCAATTTGTGCCCCAAGGTTTGACAGGAGGATTCACAGTCTCAGTTGATGTGCTGCACTGCACGCTGTGCTGCTTGGTTCTCAGCGCCCTGAACAAAACCCCCAGCATTTAGAATTCCATTTGGGAGAGGATTTGGAAGTCAGCAGAGATGCCTGGGGCCAGCAGCATCTCCAGCAGGAGGTTTTAGCTGCAGCCAGGGCTCCTGACAATGCCATATTTGCTCTACAGCACTCAGTGGCTCAGTGTCACTGTATCAAACTGCTCATTACAAGGCAATTACTGGCTGAGAAAACAAGGGGCTGCACTCAGTACTTTGTAGCCCCTGTCCTTGGCATTAATAAATATAGAGAAATTTTATTATTATGTCACAATCTAAAAGGCCAGAAACAGAAAAGGAAAATGAGCCTGTAAATTAATTATGAAAGCAAGAATTTATGAAATTACTCAAACAAAACATTCAGATTTCAGAGGGTCACATCTGTTTGTTTTGCATTGGCTGTGGGATTTTTGTCCGTGGGTCCTGCCCCGCTCCCACACGTGCAGGATGGGATGGAGCAGCTTTTTCCCTTTTGTTCTGGCAGCCACGGGTGTCACTGCTGCCAGCCAGCAGGACTGACAGGAGCAGGACCACAGCAATCCCCAGCAGTTTGCAAAAACTCTGAGCCTCTGCTCTCTCCCTCCCTTTCTCACCCTGCTCCTGTTTGCTTTCAGCCTTCTCTGTACGCTGCAGGTTTGGCCCTGGCACATTCCCCAGCTCCCCAGGCTTTGCAGGCAGAAAATAAACTGAATCTACAGCCCCTAACAACTTCTCCCATCCATGCCCCGTTCATCCCCATTATGAGAATCCTGAGCAGCCCCTCCAGCCCATTTCACAGTCCTGAAATCACATCAAGCAAGCAGCGAAAACTTGGCCCGTTAAAAATAATAATTCAGTTAGAGATAGGCAATATTGCAGAAAAATATTCCCAATTGTTAATTTTTGCTCTGGCTGTGTTATGTTAGCTCACTGAAATTTAATTGCTAAGGGTTGTAAGAGCCTAGAAACAGACCTAGCATCTGTCTTTTTTTAATGTCTCAATTATCACCACAGTAATTTAATGGCACCGTGTAAGAGAATCACCATTGACATGCTAATGAATGGCACCGTGCTCACGTACATTAGGTCTATTTTTAAGAGGTTATAGGTTGAAGACAGACATTTTATGCTTCAGATATCACTGAGGCAAGCAGTGTCACATTTATCTCGTTCTGCTTTTACAACTCAAATAGCTTATCTTAAAAATACTCACTGAACAGTGAATGCAAGTGGGTTAAACTGTGGTCAATTACACTTATGTACTTGCTTTTTTAGACCAAGATAAGTAACAAAAATCCTTTCAACCCATTTATTACTTAATTTGCATGTCAACATCTACTGTTGACATTTTCTTCAATTTATTTTGTGGGGTTTTTTCCCCCATAAGTAGCTATGTTAGCTTTTTAATTGAACAGCCTTGCTTTATTAGGTTTTCCACCATTCTCCTCACTTTGCTGAACCAAATTTACCTTTCAATATTATTCTTTCATTTATTCCACAGAAACTCTGTTGCTAACTAGAGAGTCCCAAATCTATTGCATCTAAATGATCACAGCAATTTCCATAATAAGAGAAGCAATGATGTACACTGAGATATTTATCTGCAAACGTTTCAGCATATTGTGTATGAATTTCTACAGACAAGCAATAAGGGATTGACTTCACCAACACAATGGAACAGCCTTTTGAGATCAGCTAAATGCTAGTGTTAGCATCAGAATTGATTTTGCATGGAAAGCTGCATCCTGACAATAACGTGAAAGCATTTCTCACTTCAGCAAATATACAAGACTGGAGAACAACCCCGTGATATTCATTATTAGCATCTATTTAAGAAACTTCTTAAAATCAGTTTATTCTATCGCCATAAGCATTGCCAGCAGTTCCACTGCACAGCTCCGTTCTGCCTCGAAGGACGAGGGAGGGAGGCCAGGCTGCAAAACAATTTTAGCTGTGAGAACTCCCTGATGCTCAGATGAGCTCTCTCTTTTAGTCCCACCCAGGTGCTGAGATACAGGAGGATGCTTCAAGCTGTATAATAAAAAAAAAAAAAACCCAAATTTTAATTTTTTAAGCGCGTGGCTGGCGCCACAATCCTTACAGAGCGTTTTGTAGCGGAGCATCTCGCGGGATGCCTCGGCTGCGCTGGAATTCCATGGAAAAGCTGGAATCGCATCCCGGATCCCGGCAGCCAGGGCCGTCCCGCCCTCTGGTGTCCGCAGCAGCGCCCGCACGTCCGAAAACATCACCACTCTCCCTAATCCTGGGGTTTAAAAATAACAAAATAATCACAGAAGCCTCTAATTCCATCAACACTTATCAGGTTGTTTTGGGTTTTTTGTTTTGTTTTGGGGTTTTTTGGTGGCTTTTTTATTATTATTATTTGTTTGGTTTGGGGTTTTTTTGTAGGTTTTTTGGGTGGGTTTTTTTTTTTTTTTTTTTTTTTCATGTGATGTTTAATTCTTTCGTGTTGGGATTGTTGTCTCTGTCCCCGGGGGGAAGAAGGAGAGAACCCAAACCTGGGATTCTCAGCAGGGCCAAGTCTGAGGGGTCTGGGACAGGCAGCCAAATGCTGCTCTTAATTCCTGTGCCTTGCATCATCTCTCGCAGGAAAATATGACAATATGGGCTCTACTCTTCTCCTGCCTGAAGATTTCCCTGGCCAAGTGCCAGGCTGTCCCTTTGTGGCTGGGCTGCTGTCTTTTAGGAAAGCTGCTGCTAATTAGCTTTGTAATCACACTGAGAGAAGCAACAAAGGTGAAGGGAAAAAAATGGTCATTCCATGGGAAAAGTGGTCATTCCATCAACTCCTCCGTATCTGCCATCACAGAAGCTTAAAAATTGTCTCACGGTTACAATTATCTGTTCTAAAGCAGATGAAATTCTGTCAGGCAACTTGTGACATCTATCCCAGTGCAAATCCTGCAGATGCTCAGTTTATCTCCCCACGTGCAGAAGGGCCAGGGCTCTGTCTGCTCTCTGCCACTCTGCCAAACAGATCCAAGAATGGATCACAAGGGAATCCTGGCAGACACTTCCCCTCCTCTCTCACACTGCTTTTTGTTAGCCAAAGGACATATTTGCAGAATAAATTACAACTATAAAATAAGGGAAAGGCTGCCTAGATCAGCTTAGGGCACAGCCTCGTGAATATTTTCTCCTTAGTGCCCTGTTGATTGCTCAAAGGTGAGCTTGTAATACACTCACTGTTTATAACCATGGCTTCTATCTGCTCATGTTACTCTTTATTAACCCACTGCAAATGTGAGGAGCTTGATATCAATCATTAGAGGGATTGCAGCCATCCTCATGCAATTTAAACCTGAAGGGTAATACATGGCCCCTAAAAGAAAAACTAATTATTGCAGGAGGAGTGCAATCTAACTGTAGCTGTCTGTAACTGGAGGCTTTGAGAGACAGGACAGAGAATAGCAATGAATTTAACTGTGATCCATGCAATGTTGATCTGAAAAATTGTGGATGGCACAGCTGACTGCAACTTCTTTAAGGGTCTTCCCACTCACATCTTTGAAGGTTAGATTGAATATTCATTATACTCACCTTCACAGAGGTCTGGTTAAAGGTCCTCGTCCGGCTTAATTGATGTCAACATGCAGTTCTAACTAGGAAAGGAACTTTTCCCCTCTGGGTGACTGATTGGGATTTTACATAGGTCAAGAAGAAATGAAAACCCATATAAGCATTCCAAATTTCAACCAATAATCTCACGTTCTAGAAGAAATAAATCACTGACCGGTGTCTGGTCCAAGGTCTCCTTGAACATTCAAGCATTTACAACAGAACTAAACCCAAAGCATTGAAGAGAGATGATCCCCACTGGCAGGTGGGCAGGGGCTGCAGCCCCTGGGGCCATCAGACCCCAGAGCCTTCCCAGCCCACTGTTGTAGGCTGCAATGCAAGATGGAACCAGAGGTATCTATTCTATCCCCAGCTGTTAAACCAGGCAGGGCAGTGTTCTTTATCCCTTCCAGGACCCACCCTCCCTCCAGGGGATCTCTGCTGTCCATGGGCCATCCAGGCTCACTGCAGGGCTGATACAATGACATCATCCCATGGGAGATGCTCCACCCAGGGGGAGGAGCCCAGCATTCCTACCTGGATAAACCCTGGGATTCAGAACAGCAGCACAGCCTGTGTGCACTGCATTCCCAGAGGGAGACCGGACCCATCTCACACCACTGGAGCTTCAGAGGGAAACTCCACCCTTGTACAGGATCATTGCTGCAACAGAACCACATCTGTCACTGCAGGAGGGCTGGATTGGGCTGTTACCAGCACCCTGACCAACAGGGTGTCAGGTTGTGTTCTGACTGTCAGTGTTTTCTTTTTTTGTTTGTTTTGTTTTTTTTTTTTTTACTACTACATTTTTATTTTAATATTCCTAGTAAAGAACTGTTATTCCTAGTCCCATATTTTTGCCTGAGAGCCCCTTAATTTCAAAATTATAACGATTTGGAGGGAGGGGGTTTACATTCTCCATTTCAAGGGAAGCTCCTACCTTTCTTAGCAGATATCTGTCTTTCCAGGACACCTATGAGCTCTGCACCAGCCTGGCTGGGCTGTCCTGGGACAGGATCTTGCTCCGTGGGGAGAACTCCAGGAACTGCATTGCTTGAAGCCAAATGCAGTCAGCTGGAGGTTGAGATGGGTGATTGCTGGACCAGATAGCACAGAAGAGCTCTCAGTGTCCATAAGTAGAAGCAACAACAGTTTAGTCCTTCAAAAAAAAACAGGTGTCAAAACAACAAGGGTTTGGGCTGTCCTATTTTCTGCACACCAAGCGCTTCTATTTAATTTACTGATGTTTTATAAAAAAGTGAGACTTGTATAATTGTTTATCACAAAATGAGCATATATTTCTTACTGCTGCTTCTCTGGTGTGTTGAAGTGAATTTTGATACTTAAAAAGAGATTTAGACAATGTAAAAAGCAGAATGCTACAAGAGGTAATGAAGAGCACTACAAAGGAAAAACAATCGTGATAAACACTCTCATGTTTTGAGAACAAGTTCCAGGGACTTGAAAAGATTAGATTAAATTCAGCTCATTTAGTCCAATACTTAAGCATAGTCAAATTTAATTGTGAGAATAGTCAAGAATTTATAAGAACAAATAGAATCATAATCATTTCTGCACTTATTTTCTCTAGTGTTGAAGACACTTAAAGATTTGGATGTTTCACATTCATATTTGTTGACGATATCACAGGAATTGGTGGGTTTAAACAGGGCTGAACTTCCCCCAGTGATGTCTCCTAGATCAAGGTGCAGGGTGTTGGTTTGTGATACCACATTAATTCACACCAACCCAATGGGTATGAAGAACTTTGAAGGATATTGCCCTATCAGTTCTGTTCCATTACACCCATTTTTTCACCCACACACAGGAATAACAGGCCGTGCTGTCAGATCACATCACAGGGGTGCAGGAGGGAAGGGCACAGGTTCAGCTCACTTAAAGGATGTACCTTGTCTCTATCAGGGGTGGGTGAAAACGGAGGTGCTTTTTTCATTTTTTTTCTTGGAAACTTCTATAAAACACAACATTTCTGTGAGGAATCCAGTGAATAGAAAGTTGAATGTAAAAGAATTTATAAGAACACAGTTGAGCCCAGCTGATGCAAATTGGAATACCACCAGAATCAAGACAGAAGTGCTCACCTAAATCTGCACATGTCATTATTTCAGATCAGAATGGAACTGGTTTATCTTTCACCAAACAGTAGGGAAAAGAGACAAATTTCTGTGGGTTATACTTTAACTCATTCTGCAGTCCAAACTAACAAATTTCATCCCAATATTCAAATATCCTTGCTTGGCTTAGCCTTGAAGTCTAATACCCCAGCCAGCTGTATCCAAGTTGAGACAAGCTGTCATTATGTCTGTGAAGGCAGGCTTATTCTGCACTAAAAGTTTTGAATATTCTCGTACTGTGATTTCATCTTGGACCAGCTGATGTTACTACAGAAACACAGACATTTTCAGGCACAAAAGTTATCGCCAAATCTGAACAAGAAGCAGCTATCCAAACTGATGAAGGGTTTACGTGCCAAAACATGCCCATCATTTTTCAACCATATTGCATTTTAATTTGTGTCTTTATTTTTAACCCCATTTATTCCCTTAGATCATAATAAGCAACTCTTCTGTTATAACAATTTTCTTTATATAGATCTGGCATATCAGATGTCTCATGGATAAACAGCAAACAATTTCATGTATTTACATGAGTTTTCAGCATTATGCAGAACCTCATTCTTTTGTTTTTTGGGGTTTTTTTATATTTAAAAGGGAGGAGAGGGAGGAAATAAGCATTTCCCATGCATCATGTTCATAAAAGGCACCTTCCAAATGCACACCAAGCACTGTTGGTCCATTACTGCCTTCCCCAGCCTGCCAAAGGAAAGGAATGCAGATGAAAGGGAGCAGGCAGTCCAGGTTAGCTCAGCCTGGTGGATCACAACCCAGCTCCAGGCTGGAGGCTGCACAGCCACACCAGCGCATTCGCTCCCTGCCCACTGCATTCAGCACAGCTTGTGGGCTCAGTCCAGTTACAGCCACACACGGGGCTGGGGGCTCCCAGAGCACTGGGAATGAGCAGCACAAGGACTGGCTCTCTGTACCCACCCCTGGAGCACAACAGCCTCACTGCAGGATTTAGCTCAGCCCCCCATGCATAAGTGGCTCCCTGAGACTGCAAGAAGAGAGGACAAGAATGGAGCAAGCATATGGAATAAAAGCCATGGAATCCTTAAGGCTGGAAAAGATTTTCAAGATCTTCCA
This sequence comes from Acrocephalus arundinaceus, assembly GCA_021534815.1. NCBI lineage: Eukaryota > Metazoa > Chordata > Aves > Passeriformes > Sylviidae > Acrocephalus > Acrocephalus arundinaceus. The sequence continues at coordinate 5,114,153 of JAJEOU010002626.1, forward strand.
GTCCATCCTTCAACTGAAGAGCCACACTCACTAAACCAGAACTTTCACAGAATTCACAGAACCACCAGGCTGGAAGAGACTTCCAAGATCATCGAGTCCAACCCAGCCCCAACACCTCAACTAAACCCTGGCACCCAGTGCCACATCCAGGCTTTGTTTAAACACATCCAGGGATGGTGACTCCAGCACCTCCCCAGGCAGGCTGGTCCAATACTTTGTTATTCTTTCCATGAAAAACTTCTTCCTAATATCCAGCCTGTATTTCCCTTGGTACAGCCTGAGGCTGTGTCCTCTGGTTCTGTCAGTGCTGCCTGGAGAAAGAGCCCAAGCCCAGCTGAGCACAGGCACCTTTCAGGGAGCTGTGGAGAGTGATGAGGTCACCCCTGAGTCTCCTTTTCTCCAGGCTGAACAAGCCCAGCTCCCTCAGCCGTTCCTCACAGGGTTTGTGTTCCCAGCCCCTCACCAGCCTCCTGCCCCTGAAGTTCCCTGTCCCTGATCAGGCTGTTCCAGTGCTGAACCACTCCTCAGTGAGGAACTTTCCTTTGCAGCTCTCACACCTGCAAGGACGTGAACTCTTCTTTGAACACCTACTGATCCACCCACTGGTGACATTTCAGATGACTGATTTATTGTTGCTCAGGTGGGAAGAGGCAGCAGGTACACATTGGCACCACTGAGGAACACAAAATGTTCTTCAGCCTTGTAAATGCACTGAGGCACTGCATGTACTAAAGGCAAGGGACATGTCTTTTTTCTTTCTGACAAAGCAACTAAGCTTGAAATAATTACATTTAAACCATATTTCCTGGCTGTAGAGTGGGTTCAGAGTCTTTCATGCAAGACTTTGTGGGGAAGAAAAGGTCTTTACAGCATGTTCTGGCATCCTGGTCTTTATTAATACAGTACACACTCCTTCTAAAGGGCAGAACACATGTGAGAAATCCAAATAATTTAATCACTTTGCTCGGAGAAAGGCTTTCTCTCTAAGTTCTGTCTCTAATTAAATTAGGTCCTTCAACTTATAGAAAGAAAAATAAAAAATCTCTAAGATAGGAGCTATACATAATGAAAACAAAATGACCATTGTTAAGATGATATTAAGTTTAAAAAAATTGCATTTTTAGATGTTAGCCATTAGATTTAAAAAAAATCAAAATAATAAAATTACAAGAAAAAACCAAAATCTCCAAAAACCCCAAGCAAACCCAAACTCATAGAAAACTATAAACAAACAAAACCCCCCCAAAAAAAAACCACAAAAAAAACAAACCAAATCCAAGAAAAAAAAAACACCTTCCCCCAAAAAACCAACCAACCTACCAAACAAACAAAAAAACCCCCAAAAACACCCCAAAAAACCAAAACAAACAAACAAAAACCCCAACAACCAAACTCATAATTCCTGGAAATGGAGAGAAAAAGTCCATAACTCAAATTATATAAAGCATTATGTGTTTGCCATATTCCAATATAAAAAATTTCTACTCCTAATGCAATTAAATGCTTTCTAAGCTCTTCAAAAGCAAAAACTGGCAAACTGAGACATATGGGGGACACAATCTCTTGCCTAGAGTTCACCACGTATATTGGAGACAGAGCTTTGGACTGCACCCAGACCTGTCCCATCATCCAACTCAGTGTGCTTCCCACCAAGTTATGTTATTCCCTGTCCATTACAAACATTGCATCAGCTCCTGGAGATTCATCAATGTGCTTGTCCAATAAAACACACGTTCCACAAAACCAGGTGTTGCACACAGAGCAGCCACCTTTGACTTGCACAGTGCTGCAGCTGGGAGACATTTTCAGCTCCACATGAACCCCTTGTAGCATTGCTTAAATAGAACAGAGACTGCTCTGTGAACAACAGCAAGATCGGGCTCCTGGAGCTCTCTAATTAGTGTTAATTTCTGCATACTAATTGGGTGAATGCCAGTAAAGAATCAGTAGGCCTACTCTGGTAGAGAGTCAGTAAAATACTTCAGAGGAAAACTGGAGCTGTGCCTTTTTGAAATCAGCTGAAATTTGTTGCTAGGCTTTTCATTTTGCTCAGCAGTGAGTAGCAAAGTGGTAAATGATATCTTAATACGAATTCAGAGAAGTCTTCGTGCTCTGGAATACTCTCTGTTCCAACTGCAGTTGAGGAGCCTTTTGTAGGCTCTGGGCCCTCGTGATCAGACAGACAGACGTCCATCAGTCTCATCTCAGCTGCTGTCCAAGGGCAGCTTGCTGCAGTCACTGTTTCATCCTGCTTGAAAGGCTCATAACAACTAGAGAAAATTACTATGTGGCTTTAAGGGTGCTGATTATCCAAAATCTAAATGAAACCATGCTAATTGCCAGAGATGGGGAAAATACGACAGAGCTAAACTCAGATTAGCAGAGTAAAACCAGGCTGGGAGAGGGACAGATGCAGAGCAGCCCTGCAGAAAAGGGTTTGGGGCTGCTGGTGGATGAGAGGCTGGACATGACCCAGCTGTGGGCACTCACGGCCCTGAAAGCCCCAAATGTGTCCTGGGCTGCAGCAAAACACCAGGGAGGGAGGGGATTGTGCCCCTCCAGACTCGTGAGCCCTCACCTGCAGTGCAGCATCCAGCTCTGGGGTCACAGCACAGGAAGGACACGGAGCTGCTGGAGCAAGTCCAGAGGAGGCCATGGAGGGGATCAGGGGTGCCCTAACTGCAGCCTTCACTACCTGCAGGAAAGATGGACAGAGATTATTTACAAGGACATGTAGTGACAGGACAAGGAGGGATGGTTTAAAACCCTCAGATGGTAGGTTTAGATTAGATCTTAGGAAGAAATTCTTTCTTTGAAGGTTGTGAGGACCTTGCACAGGTTTCCCTGAGAAATTATGGCTGCTCCATCCCTGGAAGGGTTCAAGGACAGGATGAGGCTTGGAGCAACCTGGAATGAAATGTGTCCCTGTACATAGCAGGGGGATTGGATGATCTTTGAGGTCCCTACCAACCCAAGCCATTCTCTGATTCTATTTTCCATGCTGGTTAGGTTTCAACTTTAATCTGCTCTGTGTGCACTAGGATGGAAATAAGGATCTCAGGCAGATGCACACACCAGCAGAGAACAGAAACATCCAACACTTCCAGGTGTCTTCTTCCAAAGGATGGAGCTGACACACACTTGATGAATGCCTCAGCTTTTTCCTGGGAAAAGCAGCTGAGAAAGTGGTGATTTTATTCATCTCTCATTGTCAATGGTCTGGCAGAGAGAGAGCCAAGGTGCCAGCCAATTCCTTCCCCCATTCCTGACCTATTCCCCTCTGCCTCTTGTGTTTATGCTCCAGAAAGCAAATTCAGAGGAATTCCCTGTTCCCTGACAGGGATGCAGAGTAACAGAAGTTCTCTAGGAAAGGTGACAGCTGTTCTTTCTTTCCTCCTCCACAGGAATGGCTTTTGGATAGCCCCAATAAACAATGTTCCTCGTTCTGGTTCATGTTGAAGCTCACGCTGCACAAGCATTAGTGGTATTGATGGGAACTGACATAACCATTCAAGTCAAACTACAACAGCAAATCTTTCAGTGCTGCTGGGTTCAGCAGTTGGTAAGCATCAATCCAGAGCTTTTGGTGTAAAACTCTTTTAGTCATCAGTTCTGTAAGGGCATTCTCAAATTTATGGAGACATGCAAAGTACTTACTGTGAGAGCAAGGGAGGAAAAGCACAACTTCACCATTTCATAAACATTCATAAATATTTCTCCCTTTTGAATTTTGTGCTTTGTGTGTTTTTTGAGCTAAGATGGAAAACTTTTGACCACATCTCTGTTGGTTGCTTTCTTGATTTGGTTGTCTTTATCAAACTTTGAAATTGGAAATAAACTGAATACGCTTATCTTGTTGACATTTAGTCCACATCAGAAAACTTTCTGTGACACCAAGCTTACCAACCCTGTAGATATTGTTTATATCTATCTGCAGGCTTAACAGAAATAGAATGAAGTTACAAAGACAACCAGCAGTCACAGTAGCACTGGACAATTACCCCACAGTGAATGCTTCACTCAATACATCTTTTACAGTTTATATTTTCTATTTGTGTCCAGGAAATATTTTTTCTCCATCTATGTGGCATTTGTCATTTCTGCGAGTATCAATTTCCATGGCTGGCAGCATTTCTGCCATTCTCTGCTTTTGTGAAGGTTTGGACCCAAAATGGGGTCACATGCATTCCCCTTTACAAGCAACCTCTTTTGACTCAGCTTTACCTGCCACACACAATTTGTTTGAAGTAACTCTTGGCTAAAGGATTATTCCCAATTTCATACACTTCTGATCCTGTGAGCAATGCATCTTCTACGCACTTATCTTTTCTGGGTTTGATCATAAAAGATCAAAGCTAAAGAATAAAAAGAAAGAAAAAAAAGCTTTTGCTGATCATACACAAAATCACGTGGAGAACCAAGTGGTAAAATGATCATGTTTAGCTGCATTAATCCTGGTGAAAAGTCAAAGCAGGAAGCTGCTACATGAGAAACAAATAAAAGAAAGTCTTTTCATTCTTTTCTCACCTCTTTTTCACCCACTGTATATCCATGAAAGCCATTAGAATATTCAAAGTACTGTATAAACTACACTTTTGGCTGAGACTTTGCTAAAGGAGGCCAGGCTCTGAGCCTGGGTACTTGAGGTACATTCTGCACATCAGATACAGAAGTTCCCTTCCTTGTCACCATAGAGAGTGTCCCAGAGCCCTCTTTTATCTTGGTACCTTCAGAAGCTACACGTGATCTTGCAGTGTCACAGTGCCATTTAAATTCTGAGATTTCAAAGTTATTTCAGTTTCTCAAAGACATGAAGATATCTACTCTGCTCTGATTCTGCTCACTGCAAAAAGCAATGGCTCTTTCAACATGGGTCCTTCAAAAAGTGAAAAACACCAAACACACAAACATATATATGCTGTGCAAATAATTAGAAAACAGAAATGTGGTTTTGTCAAATAATCACTTTCCTGCTTTCGGGATTCCTGTTAAGTGGAAGATTTGTTGATGTGACTTGTGGTGAGGGAACAGAGTTCAGCAATGTGAAATGGCTGAACTGTCATGTGGCAGTATAATCTCAGCTCTGGAGAAGGCTTCCTATTTCCTAAGATATCCACTCAACACCTTTTTATGACTTGGCCTTCATTTTGTAATAAGAATAGTTGCAATCTTAGCAAGCTTTCCCTGCTCCTACAATAATAATTAAAAATTCTATTATAAAATGTCATGAACTTTTCACTTTAATTTTCCAAATTACCCCAGAGCACCAAAAGACAGTTACAACTAAATTAAATCAATGAACACATCAAAATGACAGATCTGCTTAGGGTTTTTTTGCAGGCTGAACAAGCACATGGTGTGTGTTTATGGGGGTGGAGAGAGACAGAGAGAATGCATTTATGTACACGCAAACACTCACTAAAGCAGATACACATGCACAGCAGACTGTACCTTAAAGTGATGTCTCCATTTTACTTAGAGATATTCACATGCAGCAGTATATTAAAAAAAAAGTAGAAATAACTGATTTATCCATTTTGAAATATAACTAAGTTTTGAAGTGACAAGTCTGGAAAGCAACTATTGCACATGCAAAGAAGTTTTGTGTAAGGTTTACTGGGATGTATCTATCTGAAAATTACCTTTTGTATTCAGCCCCTCAGCACAATAGCTTAGATATCAGCAGAGGACAACTGGAGGACATCAAATTATTCTGTTCAAAATTATTTTGTTCTGTCTGCTGCTAAAACAAATGGAAGCACTGAATTACAGTATACAGTACCAAAAAGGAACACTTTATTAGCATACACTTGTCTAATAGAATTTTGAGAATGTCAACAAGGACACAGAAAACAAAGGAATTTAACAGATGTTTTACATGCTGAGCAGTGAAGCACAGCAATGCTCTATTTGCTCGAGTGAAATATCTTTCCTACACGGTTCTTTTATTCTGCCAGCTCCCATTTTCACATTGCCACAAACACATGAGCTGTACCTGTGTGGCTGATCAGGGTATCCCAATAATCCTCAGGCAACGTGGGACTGACAGCACACAAAGGGCACCGAGCATGAGTGCCAGTGAATTCACCAGAGCAGCCATCTCTGTACTTCTGAAATTACTTTTAACCTTTCCACACCTTTCTCCACAAACAGCAGTGACTCCACCCCGCAGTGCCTGAGGAAAATGTTTCACCAGGTTTTCAGTGCTGACCACCTTGCTTTGAACAGACAGGCTGCTTTTATTGGTCCAGGTAGAAGCATGACAGCAAATTTAACAGCTTCTGTGGGAGTTGGCCAAGCTGAAGCAACCTTAAACCTAAGGCTGTGGGAAACCCCCTTGTAGTTGTGGGGAGCAGTAAAGGTTCATGGGAGTTTGCATGTTAATGAAGCTGTTCCATATAAGGTTATGTTTTTCTGATTGGTCAGTTATGCTGTACAAATATGGTCATGTGCCCAATTCGAGTTTCTGATTGGTCCCTTACCCTCAGACCTGCCCTATAAATTGTCACGTTCTCCTCAGTTCTGGGTCTTCCCCCACAGGGTTCTCCTTGATACTGTGCATGGTTTTGGGGCACTGTCCCTATTTTTTTTTTTCTCTGTTATTAAAATGTTCTTTTTCTGGTGCCAACCATCCTTCCTGCTCCTCATTATTTTCTCCCCACCCTCTGCCCTCAAGCCAGGGGACCTAAAGGTTTGTCACAGACACCCTCACTGCAACAATCTTCTTTCCCTTGCCTCCACCCACGTGTGGGATCACCCTTCTGCAGCCTGACCTTGCAATGCTTTCCAGTTGTGTTGCATTTTCTTTCCCAGATTTCCAGCAGTTCTTAATTTCTTTCCACTTCATCATGACAACCCCAAGGTGCCTCTGTGTCAGAATCTTGGCAGTGTCATCGGATGTACAAAATACAAGACTTGAAGAAGACACAAAAGAGGAAATATAGAGAATATACCTCTTAGTGATATTAAAAAAATCCTCTTTGATTAATTTTGTTATATGTGGTGCAAAGATAAAAAGGGGATGTTAAGCAAGATTTCAAAATTCCGGTGTTTTAATGAATCACAAATTGAGATATAACAGCCTTTTGCAGACCTAAATTATCTCCTGAGTTCTGCAGAAGTTTGACTATTAGGACATCCTGTCTAATTAGTCAGATTAGGTACATGTAAATGGAGCCTAACAGAATTAAACCTTGATGAAGGGGAAATATGTGTGGTGGAATATCTTAAATTATCAGAAAATTAGATGATTTCACTGGCTGACAGGAAACAGAACTTTGAGGGGATGTACAGAGTTCTTTCAACAAAGTGATTAAAAAGCTATTAACACAAACCAGTATATAGACACGTCAAAATGTGTTTTATGCAGTGGAGGATGGTTAACCACAAGAAAAATCTGTCTGGACAGTGCACTTCAGCCAGATAACAGCAAATGCTATTCATGCTTCAAAAAGCTCATAGTTCCATTAACCTAACACTGAGATAGTATGAGTTTCCTCAGCAGGAATGCAGTGACCTGAGGTTAAGGACCTGCATGTAAAAATCCCAGCACTTATTCATGGGGAATTACAATTTAGGCAAAGAAAAATCTGACTTCTTGCCACCCATCCATTTTGCTGTTGGAATCTCAGAAGTTGTTTCCCAATCTGCTTTATTTTTCATGAACCTCTCAGGCACACTGAACCTTTCAATCAAAGAGGCTCCCATGCTCATGATGCTCTGAAAGAAAGCAACTCCTGGTGCCTTGCACATAGATTACAGCTTGCAAGAGCTTCATGCATCTTCCCTGATGAAGTCAGCAGTGCAGTCCAGTTGTAAATCTCTAGCCCTTGCTAAGCCTTTGTTGAGACAACAGTGAGTAAAGGCTCATCCTCTGAGATTAAGATCCTCTCTGTGTGTTCATCTTTGTCACATCAAACAAGCCGTGCCTCTGAGATGGACAGCTGGATGCCTGCCACCCGAGAGTGGGAAAGGTCAGCCAGCTCTGAGGGCTCACAGGAGGGACAGACACAGAGCAGGAGCACAGCTTTGTGCTACAATTTCCAGCACACACGGTGCAAAATCATCTGGGAGGAGCTTGGGCTGGAATCAACAGTGGTCTGGCATGCAAGGGTCATTTTAGCTCCTTGTAATCATCAGGATGTGCATCATGTACACAGCAGTCTGACACCTTCGCTGAGAAACTTCCTCTTTTAACTAATTGCTGCAAATAAATCCACTAATTGCAGATCTGGTAATGGGTTGAAGTCACCTGAGCTGGTTGCAAATTCGTTTCTGTTGTAGGGGATTAGAGTAAGGTGTAGTAAATCCTGTTAGGCACTGAGGTGAGCGTTTAACTCCTTGAGCAACATCCAAAATCCAAGAGTTGGATATTGCTGCATTCTAGCAAATCAAGAAAAGTTTTTGACAGAAGTGATTGCATAGAGGGTAGGAGACAGGAGAGGGAAGCCTTTACTCAGTGCTGTGAGAAATTACATCTCCTTGGAAGCTCTTCCTTTCCTGCCCTATGGACAGAAGCACACATTTTTCTTCCAAAATACCCCACAAAGTGTACTTAATGTAGCTCTGTCCTGAGAAGCCATGGCTTTAAATCCTTCTGGCAGACAAGGAAAACCGATTCAGATCTCCCATTTCCTGCACAAATCCTCTGGCCACTCTATTAGTGTATAGAAAGGGGTAGGAGTTCTTCCTGAGGGTGCAAATTAAAGAGTGAGCAGCTGGAATTGTCTGTGATCCTTTACCTGGTGCACCCTGAGAATCTCCACCAGGAAATCTCCGCAGGGATTTAAACAGGGCATGGCTGGATTTGCATCTAAATGTGGGGTGGTTCTTGAAGTGGCTGTGGGTGTGTGAAGAACCCAAAGGGAAGATGTCTGCAGGGTCAGTTATGTCATAGAATGCAGGATCCATCTCTGAGATTAAACACATTGATTCTGCCACGTCTGGTGCATCTGGCTTGGACCTGAGTGCCTCTGTCATAAAACAGGATATGTGTCCTCATACTGGCCAAAGCACCAAAGTGGAATTTGAATTTAACATAATAATATTTTTATTCTGAAAACGGTGACTTTTGGTGATAATGAATTATAAAACTGAATTTCAAAATGCATCTAAATAGTCTCATTGGGTTAAATGTAACTATTGTGATAATTAGCATATAATTTATCAAGACTGATTATAAACTTAACTACTTTCCACAACCCATATCAGTGTTTCAGTTGCTCATAAGACACAGTCAGGTAGGCTAATTTGACACCACCTTTGCTGTTTTGTTTCACTCACAGTAATTAACCTCTCAACATCTGTAGCTGTGTTTCCTCCTGTGTGGTTAATGCACATCTGAAGTGTCCAACATGCATTATTTCCCCAAAGTGCCATCTGATTTCAGCTTGGCCTCCAGCCAACCTTTTAACACCCACCCATACCTTTCATTCAGCTTTTCCAATTGCTGCTGCAAGAGTGAGAAGATACTAAGCAACTCCACCTGGGAGAACAAAAAAGGAAAAAAAGAAAGGAAGAGGAAAAGGAAAAGGGAAAGGGAAAGGGAAAGGGAAAGGGAAAGGGAAAGGAAAAGGAAAAGGAAAAGGAAAAGGAAAAGGAAAGGGAAAGGGAAAGGAAAGGGAAAGGAAAGGGAAAGGAAAGGAAAAGGAAAAAGAAAAGGAAAAGGAAAAGGAAAAAGGAAAGGGAAAGGAAAGGAAAAGGAAAAGGAAAAGGAAAAGGAAAAGGAAAAGGAAAAGGAAAAGGAAAAGGAAAAGGAAAAGGAAAAGGAAAAGGAAAAGGAAAAGGAAAAGGAAAAGGAAAAGGAAAAGGAAAAGGAAAGAGAAGAAAAAAGAAAAAGAAAAAGAAAAAGAAAAAGAAAAAGAAAAAGAAAAAGAAAAAGAAAAAGAAAAAGAAAAAGAAAAAGAAAAAGAAAAAGAAAAAGAAAAAGAAAAAGAAAAAGAAAAAGAAAAAGAAAAAAAGATCCTGCCTAGTCCCCTTATGGATATTTACAAATGTGTTAAAAATTGTCCAGGGAAAATCTGACCCAGAAAAACCTTTGAATACCTTGACCCTTGATGATCTTTAGGAATCACTATTAAGTTATTTCAGTTCTTATGTTCAATGCTATTAAAAAAAAATCTATTCATCAGATGAATACTTAATTTCTCCAAAAATGGTATAATCCAAAACCCATGTCAAGGCTAAAGGAAGCCTTTTCAATTATTTCACCATTCTTTGGATCAGGTTCGCTTACTTTCAGGATGATTTTGCAACTGAAATGGATTATTTCTTTTTGCCCAGGGGTTAGCTTACATGAGGATGAAGCATGACATGATAAGTGATTACTAGAACAGTTTGGGAGTGAAATATGAAGTGTTAGCTGGATTAGTTGATGAGTTCTTTATTGCTTCTTTTTTATGTGAAGGAAAAAATATTCTCTGTGAAATTATATCCAGTTAGATTCTACAAATGATAATGATGACAAAAGTTTTCAGTGATCTGGGATGCCTTAATCATCTCCTGATTAGTCAGGGAATATTTATGTTAAATAAAATAATCTAGCAATAAAAGAACAGCCTTCCATTCCCCTCAGAATCTCTACTTGTTGCCACACCAGCTTTGCTTCCACTTGCAGAGCCAGGGGAGAGAGACAAGGTCTGCTGATTGCTCTGAAAGCTGAAGGGCTTTCCTGTTCCAAAGTCTGAGAAGAGGACTTGTGGAATTCTAATGAAACCATTAGAATTTAAACATTTGAACTGAGGTTTAGCATTCGCTCAGAGGTTTCAGTGGACAGAATCTCTCACATCCCCAGAGTATCACAGCATTGTACCTGTGTGCCTGACATTTCTGGGTCTGAGAGATTTCAGCCTGCTGGCAGCTGCTAACTTTTCCCAAGGAAAAACTTCTCAAGAAAGCTTCTTCTCAAAACAATCTTGGCAAACAACTCTCCTTTCTCAAAACAATTTTCTCCAGGTGGTGTTTTGCTGTTTCTCCAGTTTAACCAATGGGATTGGAGAGGTGTTGTTCCTATTCACCAATCATGTTAAATCTGTATCAAAAAACCTTATAAGTAGGTCATAAGAATTAAACAATAAAGCTTTTTCTATGCTCTTTGCCTTCTGAAATATTTGGAGTCTTTCACCTGTCTTTCGTGTCCTACAATGACAGTACCCTCATCTCAGGGGGATGGATTTTAACAGGCAGCTCTGTGGGGTCTTTCCTACACCAACATATCTTGTGACACAGGAGGGCAAGAAAACAGCCAGAAATCTAAATAATTCTGCATTCCAGTCTAAGGATCAGTGTAGATGAATAGTAATGAGGATGGACACAAGAAAAACTGAGCTTGCAAACCCAACATGCACAAGTAGCACACCTTGCTTGTGGAAACCATCTTCAAAATGATGCCTGCCCTCTTCACAAGTAAAAACAGTAACTCTGTAAAGAAACCCAATAGCACACTTGTTAGACTTCCAGTGTCAGCCCCAGTGGCACTGAGTGCAAAGTTTGCATAAATTTCACAGAATCACAGAATTTCTAGGTTGGAAGAGACCTCCAATATCATCGAGTCCAACCCAGCCCTGACACTTCAACTAAACCCTGGCACCCAGTGCCACATCCAGGCTTTGTTTAAACACATCCAGGGATGGTGACTCCACCATCTCCCCGGCAGACCATTCCAGTATTTTATCATTCTTTCTATAAAAATTTTTTCCTGATATCCAACCTATATTTCCCTTGGCACAGCTTGAGGCTGTGTCCTCTGGTTCTGTCAGTGCTGCCTGGAGAAAGAGCCCAAGCCCAGCTGAGCACAGGCACCTTTCAGGGAGCTGTGAGAGTGATGAGGTCACCCTTGAATCTCCTTTTCTCCAGGTTGAACAACCCCAGCTCCTGTGCTTAGTTAGCACAGGTCCAGAGCAGATGAAACAGCCACTGTCAAACATAAGCCAGGGAACAAGAGACAAATCCTAACAATAAAGCACAAGTTTTAGGTATGAAGTGTATAAACTCTCAGAAGCTGCTCCCATTTAAGAAATTGGCAGTCTAGAGAAAAACAAATGGGTTTTGACTGAATATCTGCAAGAGCTGGACTGCCATCAGTTGGGCAACTTTCCCCTCCATTCTGCACAAATTTTTCAATGGATTCACTTCCAGGGGCAGTGAGCATGGTGAACATTCATCAAAGCCTACACAGAGCTATAGATTTTAAGGAAATCATAAATTCAAGGCCACAGGCGACTACTGTTGTTAGTATTTGACTTTTTACTTAATAGACCATTAAATAGCACCTAACCATGCCTGCACTGAAGAAAATTCTCTGCAGCATGAATCTGGAGACCTTAAAAGCTAAACCCAAGCCTCTCATGCTGAGATTTTTACACTGCCAAACCTGAACATTCCTCATTTTTCAGCATTTGGTTTCTTTCTCCATGCAAGAACAGATTAAATTTGAGAGGGAAATCTGCAAACCTACTCCTAGAGCAACAATTAAGAACAACCTTATGTTCTATTACATGGTAAGGGACAGAGATATCAAAATTTCATTCCACAGCAAAGTACAGCGTGGGGTTGTTGCAAATAAGGATTCTCAGAATCAATTTTAGATGAATCTAGGTCTTTTAGGCTTAGGTAATGGACTTACTTTGCATTATTTGTAATTGCTATGAAAAAGCTGCCCCAAGGTTACTTTCTCTCCTCATTCTGATTTCTCTTCCTCAAAGAGAATTTTAGGTAGTTTTAAGGCAAAAAAATAGGAGCTTTCACCAGATCTGTCATCCTTTTATGCCCCCACAAGAACACATCCATATATCCTTCAATTTGCCACTAATCATGAATCTGAGCAGCTGAAGATGAGATTGCTTTGACAGAAAGCATTGAAGGGGCATTCCTGGGGGTGTAGTGGGTATATATAAATATTATATACATAAATATATACACAGGTATAGGTACACACACAGAGAGAGGTATGGCCAAAACCAGTTTGAGATACAAAATATTCATCCTCTGAGAAGAATAAATTTGAGTATGACCTTTCATTTTCATCTGACCTTTCAAAAGACATGATTAAACTCCATCTCCAGGCAGTGCAATTGATTTTCCCCAAAGGGCCATTTATCAGAGAATAAACTGGGTTTTTACCTTGAAGTGTATATTTTGTGGCTTTTACATATCAATTGGTATTTTAAAAGGAGCTCTTCATTTTGAAAGCACTTCTGAGAATACCAGAAAAAAAAATAAAAATAACTCAGGCAGAGCCCCTGACTTTTTAGCCATGTATCACTCCAGTAAATCTTGTCAGGTAAAAGACTAACTTTTAAGAAGAGCTGTATTGAAACAACAAACAGAATTAGATGTGACTAGCAAGCTGTTCTAGCAAAAAGAAAAACTTGCTTAAACCAATGTACAGAGACATGCCAATTCATGTAAAGTTTGGGCATTAAAAACAAAGGTGCAAAACCTCTCCCACCTCTGTCAGGGATAGTAGAACACTCAAACTTGAAGGAATTAATTCCCCACTTCCCATGGCAGGTGCTCAGCCATCCCCAGGACAGCAGGGCTGCATCACCTGTGACAGTGACTTGGGGAGAAAACACCATCACTCCAAAGGTCCCCCCTTCCTCCTCCTCCTCCTCCCCAGCTCTATGGTGCCACATGGTCTGGGACATCCCCTGGCTCAGCTGGGGTCAGCTGTCCTGGCTGTGTCCCCTCCCAGCTCCTGTGGGGTGGGTGAGGAGCAGGAAAGGCCTTGGCTCTGGGTAAGAACCGCTCAGAAGTCACAAACATCTCTGTATCAGCCACGCTATTTTCAACAAAATCCAAACCACAGCCCCACACCAGCTACTGTGAAGAAAATGAAGTGTATCCCAGTCAAATCAACACATACCACAAATATCCAGTGTTGGATTTTAACTGATATCTGCTGGTTTCAATGCTCAACAAGCTGGGCATGCAGACACCTGCATTCATTCTTGGCCCAGCGTGAGTAACACCCCAAAGCTGCTGTGAGAATCCTTGTGTTTGGAGTTATAGACATCTCCTTTAGGAACAGGCAAAAACATTCAGAGATTCCAATTTTGAGTCAAAATTCCTTAACTCTGAGTCTTTTACTCCGTGCATTTTGACACTGTTTTTAAACAGATCATTTATAGTAGATGGAATCAGACAATTTTCATAAGCAGTTCAATGCTAGAATGTACAGAACCAGACAGAGGAGCCACTAGTTCTACAAACAAAACTTAGTACTCCAGGTGAATTAAAAATAATTTCATCACTGCAGCTACAAAGAAATTTAAGTCAACCAGGAAGTAATTACCTGTGTGGTGCAGCAGAGGTAAAGTGATATCTAGATTTAACATTAATGTTAATTGAATTATACATCTGCTGTGGGAGAAAAATAACTTGCTTAAACTCAAATTATATTCCCCCAAATGTGATTATACATAACACATTTGCTATTCTCAGACAATCATAAAGCAAATATTATTTCATCAGGTGGCAGAGTTACTAGGAATATTTACAGTAATGAAATACAAGAACAAACAGATAAACAAGAGATTGAGGGACAAATGTTAACCCTCAGTGCTGAGGGTTGAGTCCAAGACTTACAAGAGGACTTGGGAATTAAGCTAATACAGAACTTGAGCACATGCTTAGTCCTGAGTTTTGTCAGTCAGGCCTTACACAAACTGCAGATTCTCCTGGAGATAAGTTATATGAAGGTGTCAGCTTGATAAACAGTGTGAGAATCTCTCAGGGTAATAATAAATGCACCTTTGGTATGTGATCCTCTGGTTTGGAAGGGGTTGCTTGTCACTGTTGGACATGAAATAAAGATGAAGAAACTCTAAGATTCTCAGAGGCAAAGAATGAAAATAAAGCTTTTCATTCTTTACTTTCATGCTTTATTTTCCCCCTATTTCATAAGGTATTCTGATACAAAATGAAAATGACTGGTGCATAGGAACGAGACTTCTCTAATTCCATTGGTTAAACTACAGAAATAGAAAACACCACCTGGCAAGAGAATGTTATGAGAAAGAAATGTTGTTTTTACAAAATTGTTTTGAGAAAAAAGACTTTGTTGAGAAGTTTCCCTTGGGACAGAGCTGGCAATTGTTAGCAAGCTAAAAAATTCTCTCAGGCTCAGAAATATCAGGCCCACAGCTGCTTAAGTTCATTGACTTGTGCCATGCCAGGACTCCAGGTCAGCACTGACCTGAGCTGCCTGTCAGGGGCTGCTCAGAGCCCCTTGCCATCCCATCAGATTCTATTTCGTGCATACAGAAAAACAAAAGCAGGCTGTAGAAGGAAAGATACAATACAAATGGATTGGAGGAGACATGAATCACTCAATTGTTGAATAAAACTCCAGTTTTCTGCAGATTTTATGGTAGTATCAGCTTTGGTTAATCTCACTAACCAAAGGGACAGGCAGGTTCAGGAGCACAAGTGACCTGCTCAGGGTCACCCTGCAGACTGGGGACAAACACTGGGGCAGGGCCTGTGTAACTGCAATAAACTATCCCGAACCTCTGACAATATTAAAGGGACAAGGTTAAAAATCTGAGGAGGAAATCTCAAAAGACTCTACTCACAGACCAGCATTAGTTTGAGGTAGATTAATTTCTAAACCACATCACTGCTGAGATGAAAAGCACACTTTGAAACTTGCCTTGCTTTCCAAATGAACGCTGGGCATAATTTCCTGCTCAAATTCACACGGGGAGGGATTATTTTATTGGGTACTCTGGCCTGCCACCTTCTGCATTTCACTGGCAGGAGCCCTGAGGCCGTGCAGAGCTGGGGACAGCTCTGATTTAGCAGCCACCAACCTGCACCAGAGCGGATGCTCAAGCACAAATGCTTGTTAAGCTAATTGAGGTTAACTTCTTCTAACTCAATATGCAAAAAGCTCTGTCTTGCCTGGCTCCAGCCAGGGGATATCATGACAGCAGCCCAGTATATTAGGAAAGCTGGCACTGAAAGCAAGCCAGAGAACTGAACTGGGTGGAAGATGGGATGACAAAATGATTCAATCCCTAGAGATGTACAAAGAAGTATGAAAGAATGTTAAAAAATATTAATTTGAAGGGAATGTGTTTAAGGAGCCCCTTGTTCTAATAACCTCCAACCTTAACTCTGTTCCTTTGTGTGGCACAGTAATTTACAGGGTGATTTAAGAATTAATGTGTAGATTTTAGACCATTTAGATAAGTCAAAATTTTGACATCAACTAAATGTAGAACTGAATTTCTAGTAGAATTTAATGCCTCTGACCAAAGTAAGACATATACTCACAATTCCAAAATCATAATGATAAGAGGTTATCAGTAATACCCTCCACATTTTTCTATTTTGAGTAAGAACAGCAATTTTGTCTGGCTACTCTAAAGCATAAAACAATCTGGCACCAACTATTTGTCCAAAGAAGTGCTCTTTAAACCACTACTCTTAGTTTTCACTAGTCACACCCACCAACACAGAATTTGAAAACATTTCCAGAAAATGAAAAATCACCATGGACCTTTGATGAAGGCACTGCAAGATACAACCCTGTGAATCTCTCATTGGGTATGAAGGAACTCAGAAGAAATAGGAGATAATCAATAACAATTCTGTATTGATATTCATTATGAAGGAATTGAGGTTGCTTATTGTAACAAGAGTGCTAAATTCAGTGAGTACCTGTGGGCAAAACTGTACCACTTCTTAGAGAAAAAAAAAAAAAAAAAGACAAATTCAACAACTGCTGGGAGTAAATCTGAGAAGAGACCACTCATTCATCTGGTTCACGTTGGTGGAGTCCTGACAGAGTCAGTGCAGCGCTCTGATTTACACCAGCTGAGCATCAGCCTCACATCTCCTCTAAAGCAGCACATTGAATCTTTGCACAGAGCCACAGCATTTCAGCAAGAGTGATGAGACGCTCACCACACTTCAAAGGTGATCCCCAGAGTGTAAGCACAAAATGGTAACAGAGACCAGGCTGCCTTGGTTTGGAAAGACAAGTGTCTGCTAGGAAGGCAGGACTCTTTTGGAGTGGAGAACGTAAACCCCTCCCTCCAAATTATTATAATTTTGAAATTAAGGGGCTCTCAGGCAAAGATATGGGAATATTAAAATAAAAATGTAGTAGTAAAAACCAAGAAAGAAAACACTGACAGAGTCAGAACACCACCTGACACTCTGTTGGTCAGGGTGTTGGTGCAGTCCAATCAAGTCCTCCTGCAGTGACAGATGTGGTTCTGTTGGAGCAATGATCCTGTACAAGGGTGGAGTTTCCCTCTGAAGCTCCAGTGGTGTGAGATGGGTCCGGTCTCCCTCTGGGAATGCAGTGCACACAGGCTGTGCTGCTGTTCTGAATCCCAGGGTTTATCCAGGTAGGAATGCTGGGCTCCTCCCCCTGGGTGGAGCATCTCCCATGGGATGATGTCATTGTATCAGCCCTGCAGTGAGCCTGGATGGCCCATGGACAGCAGAGATCCCCTGGAGGGAGGGTGGGTCCTGGAAGGGATAAAGACACTGCCCTGCCTGGTTTGGACAGCTGGGGATAGAATAGATACCTCTGGTTCCATTTACATTGCACCTAAGGCACAGGATGAAGCCAAGGCCTCCAGCATCTCAGTACAGTCAATTACTACAGGAATGTTACCTTGAGAGTTGCTAGAACTGGCATTCGAGCATAGCAAAGAGAAAAAAAAAGAGGTATCATATGTAAAATCACTAAAATCATATGTAAAATCACTTCTATTGCAGAAACACAGAGGTGATGGCAAGAACATATAAATGTGTCTAACAGCCTCCATGGGAATAGAAGTATCCCAGCATCATCCCCACAGATTTGGTGGTGAAACTCCTGCTTTTTTTTTTTCAATCACCACATTTTCCTACTTCAGTTTTTCACATGCCATGTATTATATGTATTAAGTTATTGGGTAGAGTAAATTAGAATTTCAGAGAGCTGCATGTACATGATGCATGTGTTTTCTGCTCCAACCATATCACATGACATTGTGATTAATATCAGCACACCAAGTCAGAATAAACCTTATAAATATTTAATCTTTTTCCTTATAAATGCATTAATAAAGTAGCAGTAATAGCTGCAAGAATGCTTGAACACCATACCTCTCTGCTATTCCTATTTTAGATTTCTTTTTGCAAAATAATGTATTGCAGACAATATTTTTCAGTTGTAAAGACAGCAAATAATGCTAGATAAAATCTGGGAAGATTTAGAGCAACTGGCAGCAAACTCATCATCTTGCAGGATTCCCCTGCACCAAAGGGCAGGAGTCTGAACTCAATTACCTGTGAAGTTCTGGATATGCAGGCAATCTTTTATAAAGTCAGAATTCCAGTTTAAACTCCCCTTTTATAACCCTTCACAGATTTTATTTTGACTCTTAATTAGATGCTGTTCACATGTGAGCAAGGACGTTTAAGCAGTGGGTGAGAAACCTCAACAAAAGAACCCTGGACCACAGTGAGACAAACTGGGTCCAGTAATTTGAGTGCAAAGATGTACAGCCAACAACTCCAGCAGCATTTTGATTTATAACTCTTGTGGCTGCTCCAAAGGCAGTTGTGCTTCTAAACACCTCATCCCAAAGGCAAACCCAAAAAAATCCTTTTTTCACTTTGCTCCTAAGTGGTCCACTGCAGCCATCCAGTATACCAGAAAACCTATCCTTTCAAACTTAAAAACACACAAGTTTTTGCTACCCTGTTATCATTTGGCATTGTCACATCTCAGTGCAATTGGTTTGGTCTTACAGAGGCTGATGGGACTTAGGGGGCCTGTGGGCTGCAATACCAGCAGGTGGATGACAGCAATACAGGCATGATGAATATCCCAAAAGTTCTTTGGGGTTTGGTCTAGACATTAACAAGTGGTGCAAGTTAGATGTTCACTGCAGTAATGCAGCATTTGATTTAAAAAAATATTCTCTTTCTGCATGAGACACTCTTAGGAGAAACAGGGGAAAAATCCCTGCACACTTTGATATGAAGCAGCAGCAGAGAATTCAGCTTTTCTCACTGCTCACTTGGTTTCACACTCATTTCTCTCCAAAGAGAAAGAGATTCCTCTGTGCTAGAGGATTCGGTAGGTGGTTCTGCACTGCTGCTCTCAGGATGGGGAGGAATGCTTTAAAACCATCAGCTAATGTCCAGAGGCAGCTGGGGAGCCATCCTTCCCTTTACAGAGTCCTTGCACACAGATCCCATTTGGAGGAGATGTGTGGCACAACCCTCCAGGCTGCCAGCGAGCACAACCCCCCTGTGACGTGTAATCAAAGCACCAGCTCCCTCAGCAAACATTACACCCTGCCTGAGTGTTCCAGGCTCCAAAATTCAGCTTTAACTGTGACATCCACTCTCCCCTGAGCTGCCTTGATACAGCACTCGGGTCACACAGAGGCAGGCAGAACGACTCTGTGAATAAAAATCTGCTGTGCAAACTCTCTGGTTAGGAAATCTCCGCTGCCATTTGCCTCCCAACACAAATATTACCCCGTGATGATTCCCCACTGTGGCCCTTCCCAGGAGGCAGATGGGTCTGCACAGAATTACTGGGGCAGGGAAGGGAGCTGCCTTCATGGTTTTTTGGTTCTCTGGCACCATAAAACAGCAGGAGAGGAGATTCTCCATCTGACCTTGAGAACTTTATTCCTTGCCCTCATCCTACCTTCATTCTGTTCACAATAAAATGACCATCCTCACTATTTGCTGAATCAAACAATAATTCCAGTAGGCATTGTGGCTGTATTGTCTGCAAAATAAGAGTTAAATGCAATTCTCACGGTGTGAAAAGCAGGAAGGCAGGTGATATTCAAAGCATTAGACACAACAAATAGTGCATTTTCAGAGGATTAAGTCTGTTCTTCAAATATGTGTCACATGGGACTGGAGGTCAAGTGCATACAGCCACCTGAGCAGTGAAATAATCCTCCAGAAGCACCTTGCCTGCAGAGACTTCCTATTTTTCTGAAACAGAAATTATTAAGGGGGAAAAAAAAAGAAAAAAAATCAGAAGCCCAACTTTTTCAGGGATTAGTTCTATAAATAAAACATCATTCAAAGCCCATTAGAAACATAAAATATTTCAGCTGTTCTGAACTTATTCTATTTTTGAAATTCAGGTATTATTCATATCACTAGGGTAGCACTGTGGATTTGTTTTAGCTGATTATATTGAATCAATGTTGTTTAAAAATCAAAAGACTATAAAAGCCTGCCTGTGCCTACAGCTGTTTGATGAAGTTTGCAGGCACAAGAGTGGAATGAGTGCTGAAGCTGACAGCTCTGTCTGGAAACTGAAGATGCTGTGCCATGGCCTTTCACATCCTTGGACACCGTGCAAAATACACTTGATGCAAGTTAAGGAAACGAGGGATCATTTGTGTTGGGGAAGATGAAACAGGAAAGTCTTATAAATACGACTGCTTATTTTAGAGAATATGAAACATATTAGTGAAATAGAGTTGAAGGCAAGTTTTGATGTCTAAGATGCAGCACTTTAGTTACTGAACAACTGGAAAACAATGGTATGGCCGGCTGAAAGTAAATCCCCCTTGATGAAACAATGCCCTTCTCCTTACCAAGAGTCCAAGGTCAGAGCAGACCCTGCTAGTTTGGCAGGAGGGGTCCAAAGAGTCGTTTTTAGGGTTTAAAATATAACACAGTATGGTAATGTAGTGATTCTTATAGGCTGTGTGTAAATGCTGTAGGATTTGTATCTTGTACTGGATTGGTTGGTGTAAACTAGAATATTCAGTATAGAAGAAGATTTAATGGATGGTAACAGGAACTTCACTCTCTTCTTCTCTCCTCTCTTGCTCCTTTTCTTCTCTGCTCTCTTCTCACTCTCTCAGACCTGCTCTGAGCTGCAGCTGGCAGTTCATAGCAGGGCCCCTTCACCCACACCCTGTGCAATAAACTGCACGCTCCAAAACCAGCCCTGACTGCAGAGATCTCTCGTCTCTGTCCATCCTGACCAACCTTCGTTCCTACAATTTGTGTATGTGAATCTTGTCCTGGCAAGATCCCTTCTGCATGTCCAAGCTAAAAATCCTGCTTAGCTGAACTCCTGTGGTTCTGCAGCTGCACACAGGATGGGATGGTCCTTCAGGGGAGCTCCCAGTCAGGAGTAACCCCAGCTGTCCTGGAGTACCCCGAGCTGGCAGAAAAACAATTTAGCTTCTAATCAGATCCACTGTGCAAGTATCAGGTAAATCAAAGAGGATGCATTTCCCAGTGCCTGATACAAAAATTCCAACATAATTGCTGTCAGAGCCCTGCCATCTTCTACTACATTGCTAAACCCCCACCAAGATCAAAAGCACTTGAAAAATTGTGAAGGATGCAGCATTCATCTGATACATTTCTTACAGTTTTCATAAGGCTTTCTTTCCCTCAGATCACAAATCAAATAAAAGGGGCGCTGAAGTTTGAGAACATTCACTTGATTTTCTGATTTCCTAAGAACAACAATTGACAAGCAAAGTGGTTGCATCACCCTCTTTGAAACAGGGCAATGAAAAACTCTGATTCTCATTCACTGAGTTTCTCCAGAACTTCTCCATACTCCAGTATGAAGAAGAAAAAGCAAACAGAGAATCTGCATATTTGAACAATTGCTGTCGACATACCCTCACTGCACTTTTTGAAGAAACTCTTGCCATTGCTAGGAGTACAAGTACATCAAAATACATGGCAATATCTATATAAAATGACATGTTGCAAAGTATAAACAAGGTGATTCAGCTTGAATGAGTTTACATTAACAAACAATTGTCGCCAGCTGATGATCAAGTTTAAAATCTTAACACAGAGTCGGAACAGAAATCAGACTGGAAATTACCATAATTTTACGAACCCTATTTAACACCCCATCAAGTCTGTCAAACAGCAATCCAACTTCCAGAAATATTACTTTTCGTACCTCTGTATTCAGGAATATCACACAGGCAGTCTCTGCCATCACAAAAAAAGAAACCACTTCAGCAAGAGGCTCTGCCATCCCTGCAAACCAAACCACTCCCAGCTCAGGCAGGTGTGACCTTTCCAAAGGGTACCTGCATGTCACCTCAGCAGTGAGTACTGTATCCATAATCTGCCCACCACTCTGCAATCTAGAAATATTGCCTCAGGCCTTTGTTTCCTTTTCTAGTCTCATAATTGCAGTCAGTTTCTGCAGCAGATTCTGACATTCTCCTGTGTGCTGGCTGAACTCATTCTGTCATGAAAGGTCAGCACATAAACAGCTTCAGAATGTCAATAGGTGTTTAAAGGATTCCATCTCAGCCCAAACTGCTTATGTGCTAAACCATCAAGTGTTGATTCAGAGGTCATTAACTTTAAGGTAGGCAACTTGAGCTCATAAAGGGAAAATTTCCTCTTTACTTACCTTCCTCAATAAAAATTCGAGTCCTGGTCACATTGACCATTAGCAGTTATTCAGAGTAAGATGAAGATTATTGCACTTCCTTAATCCTCCTTAGCAGTTCCATGACGTGTATTTAATGAGAGTGACATTTAATGTATTTATATTTGGGGAGCTTGGCTTGCTTAAGAAAAGAGGATGTCGTGCTGCAGGTCCATTTAATCAGACTTTCCCCGATTTACCACACTCCTGCAAAGGAACTCTATCACAAGCCAAAATAAATCACACCTAATGCTATATAGCATTTTTTATATGTTAATTTTCAAAGGTGCTTTACAAAAGCAGTTTAGGTTCATTATTTCTAGTAAGAAGAAAAACTTGTCAAGCTGGCCAGTCTGTTGCCAAGCCAGGAATAAAATGCAGGTCCCCTGCAGGGACTTAAACAGAATCAGCTGCTCAAGACCAGACTAATACAGACCAAAAATGAAGAATGTGTAATTGCAACATGGCAGAAAAGGAGTGAATTTGTGAGGAAATCACAAGAAAAGGAATATTTGTGATTCTCAAGTCCATAACCATATTTTGAATAAAAGACTTCTGCAAATCACTCTTTTCATTATTTGATATGCTAAAAATTAAGAGGAAAATTGATGTTAAATTTAGACCAGAACTGAAATATATTTATTCAGCTATACCCTGCATTCCCCAAATTTAAATTCTTTGTTGACCAAAAGTTTTGCTTGCATTTTCCATCTGGATTCCTTTTTATTTCTTCAAAAAGAGAAGAATGATGAGAAACAATTTTAGTTCTTTTCCCCATAGTTTTATAGTGGGTTTAGTATTGTCTTTAACACTTCTTTGAAGTTCAATAATCTTTGATGAAGTTGAGGTTTATGAGCTCATTTTGCATCCACTCTATTCATCAAAATAGCTGCAAAAAACTAATTCCATGTACCAGCTCACCTATAAACCATATACATCCTAAATTCAGTTTGAAAAAGGAAGCCTACCAGAAAAATCCCACTGAGAGTATCATGAGAGTGGGAGAGCTGAATACTTATTATTTTAAAGCTTGTGAGCTTATTTGCTCTAAAAATAGCTATAACTATTATTTTTTCTTTTTTTCCACTATAAAAGAATAAAAAAAAAACTCCATTTATTTTCACTTTCTTAATCAGTTAGTGCATGCTTGTTTTTAAACACTACCTTCAAAAAGGCTGAATAAGACCCAGATTGGCAGAAACAAACAAGCACCAAAATGTTATGATCAAATGCAGGGCATTTCAAGTCCAAAGGGCTTCTTGTTTGCAAAGTGAGGAGCAACTGAAAATGGAGTTTACAGTAGGGCTGCATTTCGAGCCCAACTTTCTGTTTGATAGATAAATAACAGATCTCTCAATGCACACCACAGCAGTTTAATTGAAAACAAACAAAAAGCCAGCTAGCCCCTGAAAAACAAATCAGAGATGGAAAAACGAAACAATCCCCACAGACTGCCCCAGTTTGCCAGGCAATGTCTGCTGCTTTTATCCAGAACATGCAATTTAGACATTTTTTGCTTATTTCTTGCTTTTTTCTTTGCAAGAGCAGACAGAACTGACTAGAAGTCTCCTCTATTAATATGCTATATGCATGCTGTGCTCCAGCTGCCATGTTAAAAATACATAAGGCTAAATTAAAAACTGCTGCAAAGCCTTTTGGTGGCAATCACATAACTCTCCATGTAAAATATGATTTTAAATGATAATATTTTCCACACATTTCGTATCAGTAATATAGCTGAAGGATAAGAGAAGACTACATTTTGATAATTATCCTTTATGGACATTCTGTGTCGATGCTATAAATAAACTGTGTTTCTAAATAACATTTAAAAGTACAAGTACTGAGTCATAGCTTCAGCTGTTACAAACAGTAGTGAATCCAGCAATTTTCACCAGTTTGAGTGTCATGATCAAATGAACAGCTTTTCTCTTTGGAAGGAAAATAAACCCTTGCAAAGTACTTATCAGGCTACTCAATAAACACAGTGAAGTGAACTGTGGTCTTCAGCCAAAATCAGACCAAGTAGAAACAGTGAAATAAACCCAGTTTGTGGGAGATAACAGTGCCAGGATGTGATGTTTTGGCCAAATGAAGGGCGAGCAGGAGGAAAGGGAAGGTGGCAAATTCAACGTGTGCATTGTAGTGGTTATGGACACGAATTTCAGAAAGTTCTGTCTGAAAGTGAGCAGGGCTGGGGGAAGCTGGATGAGCTCAGGGGGGATGCCTTGGGAAGGCTGAGCTGGAACAGAGACTGGACAGAGCCAGAGAATAAAGTAGAGATTTATTGAAAGGCCTTTAGGGTACACCTTGGGCAGGACAGGGCCTGGCCAGGGCTACACCCAAGGTGGACCCAAAATGGGCACAAAATGGACCCAAAATGGTCACAAAATGGACAAACGGTCACCAGGTCTCACACTTTGATAAGTTTTGGTCCATTTGCATCTTGGGGTTGAATTGTCCAATCCCAGCTCCAGGCTGTGAGCTCCCATCCTTCTTGTTCCTCCCTCCAGCCACCCTTGTTTGTGCTGTTGGGCTGAAAGTTGTCCTTGGTGTGCAGCAGGACAAGGATTTGTTTTGTGTCCCTGCTGTGTGCAGAGAGCTGAGTGACACTGACTGTGAGCTCAGAGCTGCACCCCTGGGCACCACAGAACCTGAAAATATGAAAATTAAAACTCAAAGGATCAGGGGAAAGATGAATCTGGCAGTGGGGTGGTCTGACACGACCCTCCTAAGGCATTAAACATTTTAACTGTCTTAGTCACAACCTCGTGCCCTCAACAGGGGAAAAAGCTTGTCCTGCTTTTTGGACTCTTGTGTCCATGTCTCCCAAAAGTCCCATCTGTGGCTGCCTCCCCTTCTGCATGTGGCCTCATCAGAACTGTTGTAATGAGAAAGCAGACAGGACTCAGTTTTCTCATGCACAAAAGTCAATTCTTTATCCACGAAGCTCGTGTTTATAGGAAATATCAGAAGCACTGTGCTAAACCTAACTGGGCAGCAATACAGTGAAACTCAGGTCATTGGTTGGTAAGGTTATTGTATATGTCTAGCAACGTTTCTCTCTCTACATATGTTTACATGTTTTCTTCACTGATTCTCATGGGACAGATTCATTGTACAAACTTACTTTTCTCTCTAAAAACAGGTTGTTTGTTCATTCTTACAATTTTTCTTTATGGGAAGTTATAAGCTTCTAGCTTAGCTAGAGTAGCAGGGCCTAAACCATATTTTATAAGGTATTTTTTAAATAATATCTC
Organism: Acrocephalus arundinaceus; assembly: GCA_021534815.1. Taxonomy (NCBI): domain Eukaryota; kingdom Metazoa; phylum Chordata; class Aves; order Passeriformes; family Sylviidae; genus Acrocephalus; species Acrocephalus arundinaceus. Next base: position 5,139,821 of record JAJEOU010002626.1, read on the forward strand.
TAAATATCTACAACAAGAACAAGCCCAGCTCTGCTCCTCAGCTTCCCTGGGATGCTGTTGGGAATGTGCTGCCAGCAGTGTCAGGGACACTCGGGATTATCCTCCCCAGCAGCAGAACTCCTGGGCTTCCATCCCTCTCCTATGCCTGACTATAACCTCATCCATCATCCCGGGCTTTCTTTGGCTTTGTTTTTACACGAGGGAAAGAAACCCATCAAAACTACTGTTCAGCTGTGCAGATCTATTTCTCTAAGGCAAAAAAATTATTGTTGTCGACCATCGGTATATCTGTACAAAGGTTAATAATTGTCAAGCCAGAAAATAATGGGCATGTCTGGATAATAATTTTAATAATAATAAAAAAAAGAATATTGGCCTAGCTGCATAGTAAAGTCTACCAATTCTTCACTCCAGCTACAGGAAGTAAATTTCTAAATAAATGGTTGTTCCACTTATTATGAGAAAAGTATTGGGAATGAAGCAGCAGTCAGAAATAAAATAAATTAAAAAATTCCTGTGCCGTACATCATGAAACATTACTATGTAATTTTTAAAAAACATATGAAATTATTTTTTCATTGTATATTGGGGCAGCTTCATTATGCATTTAACAGTAACAGATATTAAAATATCTGGCTTGTTTACAAGCTGTAGTTTCAGGCTCAGGAAATTAGTTTGCATCATTCTGAGAACCACACATATATAATAACACAAATAAAAACTAAATCATAGGTGTTATAAACATGAGAATGGAATGTAAGGCAGGGCTGGAATATTAATCTCTCCCAAGATGCAAAGCACTGATAATACAAAATTTCTCTGCATCACTGAAGCTGTTCACACCAGAAAACTCCACCGAGTCAGATTTCACCAATATCAGGACAATTGTTGTTGGACTTTCCCTGATAATTAAAATTTGTATTTCCACAACACCAGAGCTATTTTCTGTTGTCATGGCAGGTGTAACCCAGGGTACTGGTGCAATGGATTGAACTGAACAGTGCTCGGCCAAGAAAAATCTATAAAATACCTTTATTGCACATAATTCCGTGAGAATTAGGTCATTGCTGTCAATGCTGCCACTGACAGGATAAGCCCTAGACACAGCCAATTTAAAACAAGGGATTTTTGGTGCTTCTGCCTGTCTACCCTTGTCAGACAACAGACAACTCAGAGTTGTCGTCGTAGGACACAAAATAATTGACTCTAAGAATTTCCAAAGGCCAAAGAAAAAGAATAAAAGCTTTATTTACAGTTTAGTGACTTTCTTTTATAGCATGCTGCACTAAAAAGGGGATCCCACCAGTCCATAGGATTGACACCTCTCTCCATTGGTTCAGTAACAGAAATAAGAAACAAAAGACCCGGGAGAGGTTTTGTTATGGGAAAAAGACACTGTTTACTTAAAAATGTTTTGAGGAAAGGAGGAAGTTGTTTTGGGAAGAGAGAGAACTGCTGAAAGGTTTCCCTTGGGAAACTAGCACAGCTAAAATTCTCTCAGGCTCAGAAAATCATGTTTACACAGAGCCACATGAGCTTCCTCAGCTTTTCCTTCTAGTATTGAACCCCATGATCAAAAATGAAATTTTAAACCCTCTTACTGAAATACATTGGTTCCATACACGGTGAAAAGTTCCACAAGCCTCGAGTTTAGCCCTCAGTGCCACTGCAGATTGAGCAGTGCTGTGTGGATGGGTGCTGGGCACACCTGAGGAATGCAGCTCATGGGCTGTGAAATTGCACATGTGCAGATGTGAACAACACACAGACTCATGGACATTCAGCAAAGCCTTCAAGGCTCCTCAAAAATCACTGGTTCAGCACTGGAAGCAATAGATTATCTCTCCATTGTTAAATCATTAAACATGGTGGGTTAATGGATCTATAGTGAAATAGAAGATCAACATTTTATAATAAGTATAAAACATTTAAATTTGCCTTGAAAGCAACACAGAGGAGTATGTGGCACAGAAAATGAGTACTTCACAGTCATTTTAACCCAAGCAATTGATCCGGACAAACACAATTCCAACATTCAGACTTGAAAAATTCAGATTGGTTTTGATTCTCTTGTTTCATCTCTCAGTTAAAGTAACCCTGCTAAGTGTTTGAAGGAAATATTACATGTCTATATTATGCAGGAGAAACTTGCTTCTAAATTATATTTAAAAATATGTATGTAATATCCTTGACAAGATTGACTTTGGCAGCTTTTTCAGGGAAAAGACCAACTCAGAGAAGTCTCCTGAGTGAGGGAGCACAGCTGCTTTGTGCAAGAGGAATTCAGGTGGAATGGGAACATGACATCAATCTTTCCAGCAGACCTGTCCTTTTCACATCAGTGACTGACATGGCAGCTTCTAGATCTGGAGGGAGACTGTAATTTGCTTCCTTGTAGTCTGGTGCTTGTTTTTATTTTAGTTTTGGGTGGTTTATTTCTCGTTGATTTGAGGTTTCTCTTTTGGTAACTTCAATTTACTAGAAAATCAAATCAACCATTGCAACAAGATGCTTCTCTTTTTCTTTTCACTGGGTGCACGGCTGTTTGTCTCCGACACATGTCCTAGAATCATCCTGTGATTGCATTTCTAAAGGGAGTTTTCCTTTCTTAGTCTGATGCCTTAAGTTTGAGCTTTCATATTTTCAGGTTCTGTGCTGCCCAGGGGTGCAGCTCTGAGCTCACAGTCAGTGTCACTCAGCTCTCTGCACACAGCAGGGACACAAAACAAATCCTTGTCCTGCTGCACACCAAGGACAACTTTCAGCCCAACAGCACAAACAAGGGTGGCTGGAGGGAGGAACAAGAAGGATGGGAGCTCACAGCCTGGAGCTGGAGTTGGGCAATTCAACCCTAATGTGCAAATGGACCAAAACTTATCAAAGTGTGAGACCTCGTGACCGGTCAGCCATTTTGTGTCCATTTTGTGCCCATTTTGTGTCCATTTTGTGCCCATTTTGGGTCCACCTTGGGTGTAGCCCTGGCCAGGCCCTGTCCTGCCCAAGGTGTACCCTAAAGGCCTTTCAATAAATCTCTGCTTTATTCCCCGGCTCTGTCCAGTCTCTGTTCCAGCTCAGCCTCCCAAGACATCAAGTCCCTTACACAATATAACACAGCAGAACAAAACCACCTCCCTCACACATCTCAGACAGCTCTGAGATGTTCCAGCCCAGGTAAATTTACCCAGCTACTGTGGCAGACTTTACAGACTTTGCGCAGTCTCTCAGCTCATTGCTCATCTGGGAACGAAGATCAAACCCCTTCTTTCAGATCCAGCAAGATTTCATTACTTTTTCCACTCCACAGGAGGAAAAAAAAATAAAAAGGAGTTTTAGGAACAGTGTTCCCTTTCCCTGCTCCAATAGGAATCCACATTTGGCAGGATGACAGGAGCGAGCTGGCAGCTGCTGTGGAGAGTCAAGGCATCTGCAGCACCACAGAGAGGGAGTTCCTAGAACCTCAAACTGCCTTTCCTGATGGGGAGTAAGGAGGAATTACCTCAAACCAAATTATCAGCAGGGAGAAAAAAACTTCAGGATGAATCAATAAGATCAGCTGTAACAAATTGCTTTTACTAATTCAGCAATTCTATTTCCTAAACTCTCCTGAATTCATTGAAGGTCCTACAAACGGTGACCACCTTTCACTTCAGTTCCTTTTACATCCAGGAACTCTTCTTTCTAAGACAAACATCACACCTTTTTCCTTACTCCTATCATTCTCTCTGCTGCTTGTTAATTTAGTTCATTCTTTGCAACTACTAGGTATTTTCAGCCTTCAATTAATTATATAAGTAGTAGCTCCAACTATTTTATTTGTTTTGCTTGAAAAGACAAAGAGTGGAATATAATGATGCTGATTTATCTTTTTTAATTAAAAATAAGAAGCTTGGTAGGCTCTGCAGGATTGAAAAATGTAAGTAATTTAATTTTTCCTGCTGTTTTTTCTACTTGCTGATGGAGAGGTACTTTTTCCAGCCATCAGCTCTCATATCTAAACTTCGATATCAGTGGCATAATTTGAAGTCACAGGAATGCAGCTGAATTACTTCATCTCTAGGAAAAGATAAGCAATATGATTTCATTGTATCTATGTGTGATTATTAAGCAAACAGTTGTATGGTGTAAGACCAAGAACCAGAAAATTACCCAAAGTATATCATTATACAGTATAATTTCTCCAGATGCCCAATTCAAACACCATAAAATGTTCATTTTCTAAGTCTTAGAATATGTTTCATATTCACATTTCTACTAATTGAGTAAACAAGATTAGCTGTGTTGCATCTTCAGTGTCTTTGCAATTTTATCTGCAGACTTATTAATATACTCCCTTTCACTTCTAATAATTGTGCTTTGTAGAATGAAGACTTACGTTGCAGATTTACATTATATATTGCTTTTTTTTTTTTTTGCAATATATCAGAGGATTGCAATTAAACTGTAACTCTCCTGCTTTTTTTAAAAATTTGGGCAACACAAAAATAACATATTTGCTCTTCAACAGAACTTCAAGAAGATTTCTAAGAGATCTTACATACTTTCACACAAGAGCTTCACAAAAAATTATATATGGATGGCAAAAGTAACAGGAAATATAGGGAATGGTCATGTAGGTTGGAAAGAAACAAATTAAAATATATTCAACATAGCTTAAAAGGGAAACAGAGAAATAAATACTTTGAGTTTCACAGACCTCTCCAGCTACAGTGAGTTTTATGTTTATTAAATATACAGAAAATAAACAAAGATTATATAAAATTATTTAAGGAAAACACTTTTTTATGGCAAGTATAGGGTGTATTGGAAAAAAATTGAAAACCAAAATTTTATCTTATAAAATATAAATGACAAGTTGAAATTAAGAGGTCTCATGGACATTACATTGATTTGGGGAGCAGCAAATATTGTGGCAAATAAACAGAGAAGTATAATTTTAAAATTATTATCAAACATCAGACATGGAACAAAATGTTTGACTTTGAGGTTGTACTTTAAAAGGTTTTTCATATGGCAGAAATATATGGCAGACTGTAAAATATTCCTGGAGTGCTTGAGTTTCTCAGTGCCAGAGATGTGAAACTGAATATACCAAAAATCGTGGTATCCATGAGATACTGGTCAGGGTATCTGATTAAAGGTCTCGTGTTTAAAATTTGCTGGTAGTGAATCCTTTACATTTATCCTAACTAATGTATCATGTTAATTCATGGTTATGGCAAAGATCTCTTTAGTAATTCTTGTGGATTTGGCTGTTCTGGCATAAACATAAACAAAACACAGGAAGAAAACCAAACTGGATCACATAAATAATTATGATGGGGAGGAAATTTTCGTTAATTTCCAGCGTGCTTGGGTTAAGGTTTGGTGCCCAGCATGTGATATTGAAATATGAGATTTAACAATTCACGGAGATAAAAGAGAAATTCACATTATTAAACACCACAACCCCACTTATTTCTGAACATAATCTCTTGTTGTGGTCTGCTACCAGCCTGAGAGGCATTTATGTGTCCTGTAGACAGATAATGCTCAGCTGACAAAAGCACGAAGCATTGCTCAGAGTTTCCCTACAAACAGTTATAATTCTGGTGAATGGTTGTTATGCATGTTGTGGACAGCCCAGTAATTCTAATAATTTTCTTATTACCAGGTGCTCTTTGCCTTCACATTACCTGAATCACTAAAATTCATTGTCAGCCTTCAGAAGTGACAGAGAGGAAAGTTCCTGCTGACAACTCATAGAAATGGACGTGATAATAAAGGTAAATTATCTAAAGGAGGAGCGCTGCTGTTATTGATATGATACAATTTTTTACTTTAAATAACAAGACTGATACCATCCTGAGAGCGCTGTGAGCACCCAGGACATTAATAAGTACAGACAAGAAGTCTCAGGGTTCTGACATTTTCATTTATAAGTGTATTTCATGGACTGACATTAGGGTTTGGTTGCAGTGATTCACAATCTTATTTGAGAACAGTCCCATTCTCGAGAACCCACAAGCAGAAGTGGAAAATGAAGAATTTGAATTGATATTGAGCAAACCTGGGGATGTCAGATAAACCAATTGCCTTGGCCTATGAAATGCTAAACCTAAAGTTTATTTAAGCCAAAAATAGAGCCAGTGAGTACACAGATAGAATTCCAACACAGGAAAAGGAAACAAGAAAAGCTTAGCACCACCTTATAGAGATGTGCTGGCAATTTTTGAGTATAGTGGTAAATATAAATGAGTCACTGGATGAGGAGTTGTTTCACACAGGCTGGAATTTTAGATGGGGTAAGTTGGAAACACAGCTAAGGTGGAAATCAGGGCCTGGAAACCACCCCCAGTATGCTGAAAGACAATACTAAAATCAGCTTTTCTTATTGCTGTTATCACCTTGGGATCCTCCCTCAAGGTACTCTGTGTGGCTCTTAAATAAATGACAGAAGATACTTTTTGGCATCCATAATCATGTGGTGCCAACAGAAAATTTCCTGTTAACTCCAGAGAGCTTCAGATCCAACCCTGCCTGTAGAGTTCTCCAAAATACACTGAGACTCATTGGGATTATTCTTCATTTTGTCAAGGCTTCAGTTTCCCTCTAATGGGCTCAGAAAGCCTGGAAGTTTGACAGGAAAAATCCCCTTTCCAATGGGAACAAAAGGGAAAAAAGCATGAGCAGGTACAGCTGGCTTGCACCTCTCATCCCATCAACAGCCACAATTTCAAGAGCTGAGGGATCTTCTCCTCATGTCATGCTGCTCCTTGGAGCACATGCATAATGTTTTCTTTTATTTTGGTTAATGCTTATAACTAATGTATGTAACATGTGGTAGCCTGTTATAAATTCAATTAAATGTTAATGTAAACATCTGCTTGACTTCATCTGTATACTGATACACCAGGCCAAGAACTCACATTTTTACCCTGTGAGTTGCTTTTACATTATGTGCCCGTCCAAGGAGAAAGAGACAAGGGAAAAGAACCTGTTAAATCGACACTGGGCAGCCACAAACTTCTCTAAGTCATTGACACTATAAAAGATCCCTGCATCAAAGCAATGGAGATTAAAGGTAGAGCAGTAAAAACATTCCTCACAGGGCTGGGGAGTACCAGTGACTATTAAAGCATAAATAATCACCTCAAAGAGAGGGCAATGGGAGATATCAGAGTGTTTGGGAACAGCAGAGCCGAGCCACTTGTACAGGCAGGAGTAGCTGCACTCACTGGGCATGTTCAACTTGTCAAAAATTGACACAATTCCCAGGCACAACCACAGGTCACTCACAGAAGAGTCACCCCGAGGACACAACTCCTTAGAAAGGCACATAAATAATAGTTCCAACTGCTACAGCTCATATCAGGTAAAACAGAGATGGCCAAACAAGCAACAGAAACTTTGGAATGTGAGCCATTGCTTAAATACATCCCTGAATCTGAGAAAAGCTAGGAATCATCAGAGGAAATCTGCTCTGCTCTCTATCATGCAACAAAGCAATTATCACCTTCCTCTTAATGTCATTTCAAAGCTTGATTTCAGACAAACCATCTCGAAATTAAACAGAGCTTCAGAAAGCAGGAAAATATTTTTCTTTCCATAAGAAATATTCTTATGGACTTGTCATAGAGGGAAGATAAGAATACCATTAGTCACACCAAACACAAGAACCACCCACAAATTCCTGGAATGCTGGAGAGCAAGAAGTGTTTCCTCTACCTGGTGTAGTCTGCCAAAGAAACCAGTTGAAAATTCATTTTCAAGCATGTTCTGACTCACATGAAACCCCCTACAGGACTCTGTACAGAATCACTGATGCACCCCAACAATTTCTGATCCATTTGGACTCTCAAGCTCCAAAAGTCTCAAGATCAAAAAGTTGTGTGTGTGTGAGGTTTGTTTCTCCTCTGCACCTTCGTGTGTGGCTGGAGGATCTGGCAATCAGAGTCAGCTCAGAGACTCAATCCTACTTTTTCCCCCTCTTCCAGTGCCTTGGATTGGCAGCCTCAATTAGAAGTGGTGCCATGCAATCCTACTAATTATTGTCCTGCCTGATTCCTGCTAAGTCTGAAGGAAATTCAGTTTGGAAAGAAGCTGGTGAATCAAAAGAATCCATGGGTTGTTACGGTATCTGCTGACTTACTGACACTGCAGCATGAAAACTATCAATTAACAGGTCAGGATGGATAATAAACTAACGCTAATGGACCACACTGAAAGAAATACTTTAAGTTTTATGGGTTATAACATTCAGAACACTATTTTAACTGTACCAATTTTCTCACCCTTGGGAAGCAAAAATGGAGCATCAGTGGTCTCTTATGTCAGTGCTATGGAGGTTGGTGAAAATGTTGGTGGAATGTCTTGAGGACTTCGAAACTAATTGGATTAGTGCTTATATAATTAATAGGATTACTCTGACTCTGCACATTAATAGGATTTTTCCTTATCAATTCCAAGCTTAAATGTTATGAAACTGCATGTGTCTGTGTACCTCCCCCAAGAACTCTGTGAATCACCACAACTCCCAGGCTCATAATTGCCAAGCAGTTTCTCTGGAAGCTCCCCTCTGAATATATTTATCTGGGCTTTGCAACTCTTCTGAACAAAAATATAAGCTCAACCCCATAAATGTTCTCCAGTGTCTTCTGTACACCTTTATCTGTTCTAAACTGAACTTTCCAAGCACATCCCTACTTTTCTGAAACAAGGTTTTCACTGAACACATAATACCAACTTCTCTCCAAGGCTGCATTCAAGATTACATTTTTTTCCCCTACAACCAATTTTCAATCCATTAAGCTGCTCTACTTTTCTCTTTTCAGCAGCTATTTAACTTGGACATTAACCTTTGTGGCTGGCCACAGTCTCTTAAACACTTTGCTTTGCAATAGACTTTCCTAGGCTGTCACTTACATTTCTCATAGAGAAATATGATGGGGAAACCATTAAGCCTTAGTAGGGTATTTTTGCTGTCATTTTTAGCTTTTAAACCTCCCAGGAAGCTTTCATATGAAACCTCTGAGAAACAAAATATTTGGGGCAAAGTACAGTATTAAATCAGTGGGAATGAGTCCACTTCAGTGCATGACTGTTTACATCACCCGTTCAGTTTATGTAGTTTGCACAGACCAAACAGATCAATGCACAACCTTGACATGGCACAGTAACTAATTCTGCCTCTATTTCCTCAGCAGAACCATCATGATGAAGGTTCATGATTTACTCTGGGAGTTTGAAACTTGAGAATGAATTAACTCACAGACTGGTCAAAACTTGTAAAAGCTGAGAGGATTAAGAGTGTGCTGCCACTCTTTCTGGTGAAAGGAAGGAGTAGAAGTTATTTCTTAAAAGCTGCTTGGCTTCAGCAATAAGACCACCGTAGAAATTGAAGTTAACTTTCTGCAGACCTGGCAGAAGACAATATTTGCTAAGCACAGGGTGTTTATATGTCTTGCACTGAGCAGATATAATTCTTTTTTCATTACAGGGTATCTGGATGAGTCACAAGAACTCCTAGTTAGGAGAAACACACTCTCCACAGAAAAGGATAAAGGAAGAAGGAAATACTTTATTCCTTCCTGAGAAGACCAGCTAATGGCCCAAAATTTCAGAAAGAATAAATAAAAGATAGGGTGAATGTTCAGAACTTGTTTCTCTGCAGATGAGCAGGATCACAGTGTGCAGCCAAGAGAAAGAAAACACCTGAATTCACCCTGGGTTGGAAAGGAACCCAGAGACCTTTCTGGCAGGGCAAAGCCCTTTTGAGAGGCTGCTACTTGTGTTCAGCCATGCTCCACTTCTCAGTGAGTGAAAAAAGGCACAAAGACAGAAAAAAAGGCACATTCCAGGAAGGGAAAAAGAGTTTGCAGGTGTGGCAGAGTATAAACGAAAGGGCCTGCAGGGAGATTTAGTCTATCCCTACAAGCAACTTCTTTTCTCAAATCTTCTCCTAATTTTACAGTCAGGGTAAAGGTAATTTTTTCAGTCAATACTGTACAAAAAGAGAGTATCATGGAGAGGATGCATTCAAAGAACATATCCCATGTACAGGAGAAGACAAAGAAAGCCCCATGTGCCTTCCCTGTACCTTCCCCTTTCATTTTTTGTTTTTCCAATCTGTATTTCAATCCTTCTCTCCAGCCACAGATACAACACACTCTGCTTGTACATGTTTGGCTAAAAAAAACCAAAAGCCACTTGGCACTTCAATTTTTTTATGTATATTTTATTACCTTTCTGTAAATAAAGATGTTTTTAAATTCACTTATTGTTCTTCTCATGTGTTTCTGATTGAAAAATTTGACTTGAAAATTGAGTTTTCCAGTCTATGTTTCAGTAGATCCAAAGTAACTCAGCATTGCTTCATGCATTTTTTCTGCTGAGAAATTGAATTGACTTGAGCAGAACCACATTAAAAAATAACATGAGAAGATTACAAGAAAAGAGGAAAAAATGATGTGATAATTACCACAGATACAGACTGGCCCTAATATTAATTTTTGATGTTACTCACAAGACTGGGTTGCAGTCTCATTAGGAAAAATGTAACTTTATTATTGTTTGTAACAATTGTTTTGTGATTGTTTGCAGCAAAGGCATGACAAAGTAACATGGATTTTGTACACCTGTCTGATGGTTTATCTGATTAAATCTGGAAAGGCACCAAACACAGAGAGACTACAAGCAGTTATAAAAATAAATATTTGATCTTGTATTAAAGTGAAGGCTCTAAAATTTGAACCTCGAGTGCTAGCTGCATATTTCATCTCAGAGCAGGCTGGAAAGGAATCATAGTGTCATCTGGGAAGTGTCCATGCCTTGTAAGTTTGCATAAAATTCTGGTTTCATTTTTATTATTTCTGGTGCTGCCTCATAGATAAATATATTTTATTGTAATAGCAATAAAGTCTTTGGCAAAAAAATGTCCCCACAGCCACAGCTCAACTCATTGCCTTGTTCAGGGCAGAATTCAGTTTAATTCAGTTCCTGTTGGAGCACTGAACCGTTCAAGAATTTCACCAAATAACAGATTCCAGTAACAAGGAAAACAATACACAAAAGCCAATAGAGAAATTTCTTCTTTCCAACCACCTATTTTTAAAAGTTCCTTGGACAGTCCCTAAGGCAAATTCAGTGTGCAGTTCAATCTCCACTGCTGTTTTTATACAGATTGCAACATACATCCTGTAAGTACCACAGGTCACTGGAGTGGTCACAATTTCTATTTTAAATAATCACATTAAACCCTGCTGCTTAGATTAATTAGTTAGGTTAACTTGTACTATCTCCAGCTATAAAAGATTCACAGATCCATAATTCTAACTAATTATGCTGAAAATTAGGTGTGAAAATATTACAACTGAATCACTGGCAAACAAATGTCTCTTTTCTATTGACAGCAACTTATTTTAAGGAGAGCAGATTGAAAATGAACAATTTCTCCTGGGCTGAAGATCCTAGGATTATCACCTAGTGGTATGCTTGAGGTGAAAAGAGATTTTATACACTCATCAATTAAAAGAAATTTATATATTTGAGGGGAGTCATCTTCTAAAATTTAAATAAACATATTTTTCAGAATTCTATTTCAGATATATAAATTTCAAAATTTATTTGTCCTAATTCTAGGTCTGTGCAGGAAACAATGGTGTTGTGTTACTGGGAACCATTTTGGAGTAGTTTGGCACAAATTGACATGAGGTGGAGAGATCAGCAGTATTGTAGAAATAAATAAATGTAATAGTAATAAAAAATGCATAAATATGTGTATTATAGCACCTTCATCTCCCATGTATTGAGGAAATTCAGACATATTTACATGGCAATGTGGGATATCTGAATAAAGACTAGAATGGAAACATTTTTAAAATTATACTTGCACAAAACAACCGAGATCATCTACAACATGAAGGTTTAATTATTTCTCCCTTAGTCCCTACAAAACAATCTGTTCTTGCCACCACTCAAAATTAAATAAGTGATTTGAAGAATTTGGCACCATTTCTAAAAGAGCACAAATGAAAAGATTCCACATCTTGTGTTCTGCACAAATGACGAGCCTGCACAGCACAGAGGGGCAGGGTTAAAAGCAGCACAAGGACATCGCTGCAGCAACGAGTAACAATAAAATGTGCAGAAGCAAAACCATCATGGAAACAAAATGTGTACACAGGACAGAAAAATAAAAACAGCTTTCATATTTCTAGGTACTTGTCCATGTTACACGTCAGCTGTGCCCACAGTCTGCATTCCATCCCCATCCCCAGGAGCTGCTGGAACCAGCTGGGGCAGTGTTTCCCTTCTCTCCTGTCCATGGCCCAGCAATGCCGTGCCCATGGCTCATGGGGAACTCCCTGCGGGAGCTGTCTCTGGTTCATGGGCCAGCAAGGAGCCACTGCAGGGCTCAGAGAATGAGATCAGCCCATGGAGAGATGCTCCGCCCAGGGGGAGGAGCCAAGCATTCCCACCTGGATAGAATCTGGGATTTGGGACAGCACAGGGAGCCCTGACCCACTGGATTCCCAGAGGACAAGAGCTCCCAGAGCTTTCTACAGGATCACTGCTTGGACAAGAGCATTTCATCTGCACTGCTGCCACCACCCTGACTAACAGGGGGTCAGGTTGTATTCTGACTCTGTCAGTGCTCTTTTGTACTATTGCTTTTATTTTATTTTACTTTATTTTACTTCTTTTCTTTTCCTCTTATTAAATTGTATTTCTGACTTGGAGTCTCTCACTGGTTTTGCTTTCAAACCAGCACAGCACTTTTCTTAACCATTTCTATCCTTGGCATGGAGTAGCAGATGATAATTTGAAATTCTGCCGTATCATTTGCCATAATGGAAACCTAATTATTCTAATTTAGTTTCTAATTGTCGATTTGCCCCCCAGGCCTCCAGGATCACACATTACTCTAAACTTCATAATAGTTTTTAACACAGAGTTTCATATCACTTTTTTCCTTCAATTAAATTCAACAGCATTTTAATTAACTTCTCAGTACATAACATTTTTTTTAAATGCTACTTGCTTTCCTAGCTGGTCATTCATACGTTAATAATTAACAACTGTCAGGTGTGATATTCTTTTTTAAAGTTCTATTATTTTTGTCTTTCCTTCAAGAACTAAAAATCAAAACATGTTAATCATAAAACATTTTTCTGTCCTAGAACCCTCATGATAAAGGCTCAACCTTCAAGCATTTGCAATTTAATGGGCATGGTGGAAAAAGAAATTAGCATAGGATACTCAATGTTATATTATATTCAGAGTGTTAAACACTTTGGAATGTCCCCAGGAAGGCATTAGCAGAGAAGGTGAGATATTCTGGGATGGAGGACTGGGGCTGGAAAAGGAACCCGGACAAACCCTGAACTCTAAAAAGCTCTCAGTGCTGGGAGGCCACAAAAATCCCTCCCAGTTAGACCAGCGGGCTACAGAGGGGAATGGGGCAGCTGCTGTGGCACATCCCCACCTCCTTATGAACAAAATCAATACATCAGGTGAGATTAGGAAAACCTCAGGTTTCAATTTCTATAACCTGTGAACTCAACAACGTGATTAAATCTTTCATTTGTGGTGATTTTCTGCATCAATTACATATTTTTTTCTTTAAATGGTTATGAGGTTTTTGAGCAGGTTACTGAGAAATCCAGGTCTGTTTCAGGTAGAATTGTGTTGCTTCATGAACTCCAGGACATACAAGCCAGCCTTCTGCCCTGGGATTTTTATTTACAGAACCAAACTTTCTTACTTTCCCTAAACTGCATTTAACTTATCATTCTTCAAACTATACAGGAACACCTGTGTTTACAAGTGCAGAACTGTAGCCTGAGGGTTTCTGGTATATTTACCTCATCACAAAATAGTGCTGCCAAGTAATGTCAGCATATTCAACACAATCTATTCAAGGAGAACAAGCAGCCTGAGCAGTGTTTTTTCATCAAGCAGAAACCAGTCCTCATCAGCAGAAATAGAATGTGTATTTAGTCTGGACAAAACCACCTCCATGCACACCCACACCAGCTAAGTTCCCTTTCTTTATCACCATAAACATCCACTGCATGCTGCAGACACCTAGAAAGACCTGCCTCCTTCTCCTGGCTGTTGGACACCCACTGTCTTTAGGAGTTATTATGAAATTCAGAGTTATAATTTATGGAGGCTTGTCACATTTTATCTTCTTTTTGCCAGAGTTGGGATTAAATGCTCAGATGGTGTTTCTTGCTCGGACTCAGATGTCTATTAATTCTTATCTATGTTACAGTCTCACAAACCATGAATTCTACAGCACTTCTGGCTAACAAACTAAAAATGGAGCCGTATCTCTCTCTAAGGCCTTTTTAAGGATAAACTGTCCAATTAAGGAATAACACCTAAATTATTTTACTTTTAACCCAAAAACCAACCACCCATGGCCTGCAATGGGGATTTTTCTACCCAATTAAAAAATACCACCCAAACCCATGAAGAAAAAGGTGAAAAAGAAGGACTGGCCTCTGCCCTAAAACCTCCATGTTGCTTTATATCTATTACTATAGTCTAAAACACTCAGTTTTGCACCCTGTGATATCACACACTTCTATTCAAACTACACTCCCACAATCCCAGCGCTGTCACTCAATTTCGGAAGCTTCTCCACCGCCTCAGGTCAATGCAGTGTTTGCTTGGGGGTCAATGCCTGTGAGCACAGAAAATCTAAAATTCTCAGTGCCCAGGGCTCCAGCAGAGGCTGGCTGGTGCTGGTTTTAAACCCGGTGCCTTTGCTGCAGGTGGGAGTGTTGCTATGGCAGCACCAGAGTCAATGCAGGGCACAAACCCTGCCCAGGTTCAGGGGTCTGGTGCCCACTGTGCTCCTGGTTGCCATGGCTGCACTGCTCTAAGCACCAGCTAATTTAACGAGTTGTAATCAGGCTCTGTGCATTGCCATCTTTGTTTTAAATTGCTCTGTAACAATGGGTCTGGGTTTGCCAGGACAAATTCCAGGAAATGGTTCTGATTACTATTCCCTGGTCTTCCTAAATGCCAGGGAAAAAAGAATGAGGTGGCATGACCACCAAGAAACGTTTTTAAAAAGCCATTCATACAAATAAAATCCTTACATTTTAAAATATTTCTGAATAAAAGTGCCACATATGTAGAAGAAAGCCATGCTGTTTATTTCCCTCCATCCCCATTTCCTCCAGGTTCACACACCCACCATGACAAGGGGTGAACTTTGTCTTCTGATCAGTTTTCACTGTTTTGTGATCTGTTCTGATCAGTTTTTCACTGATTTCAGTGAAGCGAGCAGCAAGACTCATTTCACAGGACATTTATCTCCTTTAAATACCTAAACGACTCTATAGGGAAGTCAAGACCAAGTTATGCCACATTCTGCAGGGTCTAAGAGGGAAACAAGGTTAAAATCTGAAAATAATTTTTGGCACTCCATATGTCACCTAATAAATGGAATTTGTCATCACGTTTCACTGTGTTTATCAAAACCTCCAGACTGATATAAATCAGACAAGTCGTCTGATTTTCAGATTTTCAGACTATAGACTACAAGAAAAAAGGGGAAAATTAGAAGAACATCAACATTCTTCCTTCCCAGGAGATCATGAAGATATTCTCCAGACAAGATTCAGTTGCATTGCAAGATATAAGAGCATTAAATTCAGTTTTTACTTCCCAAATGTTCACAACATTTCTGTCACTGTTAGGATGAGTCCTGAGTGTGCTGAGCACCTTTGTTTTCCAGCAGGACAGGGGTGGTGTTTTCTCTGATAACTCCTGACAAAGTTTAGGATGGAGCACACGGTGCTCCTGTGTCTGTTTGGGGAGTTAAACAATGGCTCTGCTGCTGGGAAAACCATCATGAATAATGGGAGTCTCAGAATTTCTGATGGATGAGACTTGAGTTCGAAATTAAATTACTTTCCTTAATTATCAGAAATTACCCCACTAAAAATAGTTTGTAACCAAAATTTTAATCCTTCTTTCTACTCTCTCTATCCTCTCCCTAGGGGACCATAGTTGAAAATCTGAGAAAAATTGTTCCTTCTATAAATGTTTACAAAATATTTCTTTAAAATAATGTACAATTGTTTTAAACATTTCCATTTTACAAATATCAAAGCAAACAACCTTAAAACACCTTTCCTCCTAGAATTACCTATGAGACAGAGAATACAAACTCCTCATACATTTTCTCTTCGTGCTAAAGCTCAGTCAAAAAATCTGCATGACAAATCACTGCAGAACTGTCACTTCTATTTCTGAGTAAAAATGAGTGTACAGCGAAAGTCAGGTTAATCCTTGTAGGAGAAAGCTGGCCAATATTTGCTGTTCATGCCACAAACAGACCTGTTCCCATTAATTCTGTTTCCTCCCTTGCTTGAGCATCATCTTTAACAGGATTGCAGTGTCCTTGTAGGGCAGCACAAAGGTCTCCCCCCACCTGCAGAGTTCCCTGGGCACTGAGATGTGGCAAAACCAGCCCACAGCAGCTTCTGAAGGAACATTCTGGCAAAAGGAAGAATTCACACTTGACCCAGACTCCCTCTTTGAATCTGGGGTAAATATTCCTTTTTTTCTCCAATCTGTATTTCTGACTTCTCGCTCATTTACTGGACGTGTTTATGGCAGAAGTTCATTTGTGTTGCTCTTGTTGAACAAGAAAAAAAATTCTGTTTCCTTTTCCTAAAACTGGAGCTCCAAGTCAGGAAAATTTATTCACTGCTGTCTACATTTATAACAGAATTCTGAAAACTATCACCCTGAAACACTGAAACTATGAAGCACTGTGAAACATATCTATTGATCCTTTCCACTAAATAATAAGAGACTTTTTTGTTTTTTCATTGGTTTTTTTTTTTGTTGGTTTTTTTTACCAACATTGGGAGGTCAAAAATCTCCTTGGATGGAACATTCTTGGTTGCACTCACAGAAGCCAAAGAAATCAGGTAATTTTCACCAAACTTAAAATCATTACAATAAAATAGATCAGTGTTTAAAAATAACAGATCTAAAGGGGAGCTTACTTAAGTTTGAGGCAGAAAAATTTAGAGGCTGCTGCAAGAGAATAAGGCACCCATATCTTAATTTGTATTCAGCTACTGCTTAGAAAATGGTAAGAGAAGGCTGATTTTCATGTATTTCTCTAATTTCCTGCATGTAATTCTCTTGAATTTCAAAGCTATATCCAAGACACTGACTTCCCAGACTAAGCCTCAGGCTGTCTAATAATAAAAAAGTGTAGTATTAAAACAAGTTTTCATCATGAAGAATTTCCTAGAATGACAAAAAAGAGCTCCCACACAAGTCTGGGCTGGAGTCAATGTGACTGCTCCAGATCTAAGGTGATGTAACCACAGACACCGAGCCCAGCTGCTAATGAAGAACAATCTCTAAATCTCTAATTTTGAAGAGAAAGGTTTATCCTAAAGAAAAATGAGGCACTGGGACAGCAAATGCAAAGGTAAACTGTAACTCAGGAACAACATTCACCCCATTAATGTGATTTCTGTTCACCAGAGTTAGTTAAATTCTTTTCAGAGTTCATTTTGAGCTTATACTGCATACACAGGAATGCAGGATAGAATTAATTTAGCATGAGCCAATATATACACAGGCTCAGAACTGGAAAGACATTCTTTCTTTTTGTATTTCAGAACTCACAGTGCTAAGCAGGTTGCATCAGAATTTCTACCCAAAATTGTGGATTTCACCTTAAATATTCCTCTCATGTTTCATCATTGTCTCATTTTGGGATCCAGAACAAAAGCTGCTTGAGGTGGGTGGGAAGGCTGCCACCAATGTCAAGCTGTGTAAAAGGCCATTGGCAAAGCCACCTTTGCAGGAAAATGGAAAAGGAAAACTCAGGAAAGTGAAGGAACAGACAGATGTGAAAATTATACTTTGGGAACTATAATGTCTGCTCCTATCCCAAGAGCTGAGGCATTTTGTAGATCATGTTTAAATTCAACTGAAGAAAGAACTGCTAGGTGATGGATGCTGATGTTCGTTCACATTATCTACCAGAAAGCAAGAAAAATTTAAAAATACATACATTAAAAAATTAGTTTTGAAGGGAGGGATCGATGCAGTAAAAGAATCAGAATCACAAAGCAGACTGTGCCCAGTGCAAGAGGAGTACAAACCTTGCCTGTAAATTCAGATGAGCAGGGATAAACTCTGGGTTTAAAATATCTTAGCAAAGGTATCTCCCTTTGTGAAGAAATTCATGGGGGCTCTGACAACACAAAAAATGATGGGAAAGGAAAGGCTCATCACCAGTGCCTTTTGTTTCCACAAATGTTTCTTTGCTGGTAGGCAGCCTCTTGTTAGACCTGGGTCAAAAGCTGCCCTATATAAAGAATCTAAGGTAAAGATAATTATGCCTATTTGAAAACTGGCCACAAAAAAAATAAAAAAGCTCATCACCATGCTTTGTTCCAAATTTCTTTGCTGGTAGGCAGCCTCTTGTTAGACATGGGTCAAAAGCTGCCCTATATAAAGAAATCTACAGGTAAAGCCTATTTAAACCAGAGTTAATTATGATAAACTGGGTTTAAAATAGCTTAGCAAAGGTATCTCCCTTTGTGAAGAAATTCTTGGGGGCTCTGACAACACCACATGATGGGAAAGGAGAGCAGCAGGCACAGCCAGCACAGAGCCTTCCACAGCTTCCAGCAGAAGCTGGGCAGGTTCTGGGAGGCAAACAGGAGAGTCAAAATCAAACAGGAAAATCAAACCAAATGAGAATTTGCACTTAAGAAAGGGTGTGCCTAAAGGGCAGGCAGGTATCCATAGGCACAGCACACTGAACATTTTGGGGAATTAAAAAGCGACCTGAATTGGATCATTTTCACCAGTTTATTGATGGTGATGTCTCCTCTTTTGCATTTTCAGGTAATAACACCTTAGGATTAAAGCTATCGTGCAGAAAGATGTCAGTTCCTGTTGCTGTTTCATTTTTTAAAAAAATTTATCATTCCAATTTTTTCACAAGCTGGCATGTAGCCTGCAAATGAGTATCTTTTGCCAGAAAACAACAGAGGGCTCATCACCAGTGCCTTTTGCTTCCACAAGTGTTTCTTTGCTGGTAGGCAGCCTCATGTTAGACCTGGGTCAAAAGCCACCCTGTATAAAGCAACCTACAGGTAAAGGCCTATTAAAACCAGAGCTAATTATGATAAATTACCTGGAAAACAAACCCCCAAATCACTGTGGATCAACTGATGCTCTACATTATTAATTCTGTTAAAATCAAAAAACAGTTTTTATGAAGAAAAACACCTTATCTAAGCTACCTAAAGAGCACTTTGATTAAAATAAAATACATGTCCCCAAGCAAAAACCAATAAAACCTATGTATAAAAAAATTATTTGAAAAAATTCAATCAACAATCTGATTGGCTTTTCAGCAGTGACACCTCTGCCTTGATTTCCTCCCTGTGGGGCAGGTTCTCGGGTGGTACAGGACACCTCCAACACCTGCCAGGCTGCAATAACAACCATTAGGCAAAGGAAAAGCTTTTCTGAGAGTGTCAGCCCTGCTAAAAGGCCATTCATTTCTCCCTGGTCTTGATTTCCCCATCACTCACTCCTGTGGCAGTTGTCACACATCACCCTGCTCAGCTGCAAATTCGAATTTCCATTTTACTGCATACGCCTTGCAAAATCTTCCTCATGACCCCTTTGACTTATATTAACAGCAAAATAATGACTGGAAAAGGCTGTAGTGGTTTTCTGGACTTGATCATATTATCACAGGAGACCTCTGCATTTTTCCTTATAAAAACATGCATTGAAGAGCCTCCTATAAGTGTGTGTGCATGTATATTTTTATATATACATATATATTTTAATATAAATATATTTATATATATATTAATATATATTTTATATATACATACATAAATATATAAATATATAAGTATAAATATAAACATAAATATATACATAAAAATATATTTTAGTATCTCCTGCTTCCTGTAAGAAAACTATTTGTTCTCTTTCGTACAAGGGCATCTGTGGAAATACACCTGAAAAGCCCATTTGCTTTTCAGGTGTATTTCCACAATGTTTTTTATACATTCTACACCATTATTGAGGAATAGCTCAAAGTTCTGTGCAACAGGAGCACAAGAAGATGTTCTTTTTATTTATAGGTGTGCAACTGTATACTTTAATTCCGGATATGATCGATCTCCCTCTAAAGGAAGTACACTATGTTTTATTAAAAACTTCTGGAGAATATAATTCTCACAGTAGGTGAAAGTGTAAATAAATATTCTTGCAAGGAATATATAAATTATTTTAAGTCAGCAGCAGCATGTCAGTCAGGGCTGATTAGATTCTATCCAACACCACCCTATGAAAAGGGAAATTTTAGATTTGCTCCAAATAGGGAATTTTTAATGAGTGACATTTGTGGAACTTTTGGGATCAATGAACCTTCTGTCATAAACTGGAGCAAAACCTTTACTGCAGGACATTTTTTGGAAGTTCAGGTTTGCACATGTTATAAATCTGAATTATATTAACACCTGGAGAGCTCAGCTGAAAGCAGCCCTCATTGTAACAGGTATTTATAGATATTGAGAGAGGCACAACTCCATTATCTTGCTACCAAAATTGCCTGAGTGCCAAAGAGAGGACAAAAGGTAAATGGAACTCAAGGTCAGGGGTTACTCCAGGCTCAGATCTGACTTGACACCTGGTTAACAATTTTTCCTAAACTGTCCTCCAGCCTCTGGCAGCTAAATCCATTTTCAGAGAAATGGCATCACAAAAGAAAATTTATGCAAGAGTATATTCTTCCAGGGAACTCTTCTAACTTCAAGGATGCAGGAAAAAAACCAGCTTAACACATTACCCTAGAGGCAAACTCAACAATATATGGTCAAAATAGTAAAGGAACACGGTGTCTCCAACTTCCACCCAGAGATATTTAAAAGTATATACAGAGAATCTACCTGAAACACACCAGTGAAGGATATCTGAATACTGCAAGGAAATTAATTCATTCTCCTTTGCTCTCCAACCCAGTAAAGGAATCGCTTACAGAAATCTCTGACAGAAACAATACTGCCCATTATTGACACTGAAAGTGATGAGTCCATGCTTCCAAAAAGAATTTTGGACAAAGTTTCTTTGTCTGTAACAATTTACATCCAGAGTTACCCCAGGGGTACCTGCAGAGCTGCTCAAATTCACAGAGCTGTCACTGAGAGGAATTTGGTTCTGTGTTCCACACACCCAGATTTAACAGCTGCCCTCTGTAAAATGCACTTTAGGTGATTACAGGTATTTCAGGGACACTCTGGTATTTTTTCCTGCGTGGAATTCTATCTAACTTGAAGCAAATATGTTCTAGCATGTTGTAAAATGGATTCCTCCTTTGTTGGGAGTAGACTTACATTTATGGCTAAAGATGAATGTTCCTTCCTAGGAATGGATCATTTCCAGATTAATTTGTAAATTGCAGTTCCTTGGCAGTTAGCATTTCTACAACATAAACATTCTCAAATGAAATTGAAATGATTTTATCTTTTTTCTGCCCTTTTTCTTCCTGCTCAGGTGGGGAAAAAAAAGAAAAAAAAAAAAAGGAAAAGAAAAGAACAAATTGTGTTGCACTGCTGTGGAAGAGTAACTTATTATTACTAAGTGATGTTGTAAACATCAATATTATGACTGTGTCAAAAAAATGTGAGCTATCACATTTTAAACAGTATCAAGCAGGTTACTTTTATTTCTTTGGTTTACCTTCTAAAGATTAATTCCTTTGGGTTTTTTCCTGAGTATACGGACTAGTATCTTTAAAGAAAAACCGATGTTTCCACATAATCACAGAGTGGAACCATGACAAAAACTGAGATACAGCAAGAATTTTGACAGCAGTTTAAGTGGTGTCTTGAGAGCTGAGTCTGACCTTAAGTTAGTTGCTGGCCATTTCATCCATCATGGCCATTATTCAGGTGGAGTTTACTTCCACTCCCTCTCCCTCCCTCCTCTGAAATATGTGTTGATATCTTGACAGGAAAACTGCTCCCTGAGTCAGCCCCAAAGTTTTCTGTAATATTAACAACACTGAGCAGAAGGGCAGCTTACAATTCCTAAACACTACTGTTTTATGCAGTTTAACATGAGTAAATACTGTTTATTCAGACACTAAAATCTGTTTCTCATCAGCTCGTAAAAAGCAATTCCTTCCTTAAATATCTTTTTCTTCTCTTACTTAGATTTGCTGTGAAGTGCCATGGAAACCAAACATCAGTATGGGGTGATATTTGCAAGCAGCTACAGGTTTAACAGAAAAATGTGACCATCGAAGGGAATCTGAAAATTGCTGTGTTTCTCCCATATACAGCTTTTATTAAATTAAAATTTCTTGATCATCAAGCAATTAATTTATTTTGTTGTAAGCGAGAAAATGACAAATGATTTATCTAGATTTAGAACCCAGAAGGAAGAGGAGAGAAAGGTTCTTTTTAATGTTACTTAAGAACTGTGGCAGCTGGGAATCAATGAGGAAATGACAAAAAGCTCAATGAACCCCTGGTATCTCAGCAGGACAGAACGAGAAACCTTCCCAGGTTTTAAAGCTGCTGCATGCAAGGGTTGTGTGTGAGCAGTGACAGGAGAGGCCACATTTAATGGGAAATAGCACCAGCCCTAAGCAAAACTTAAATCAGTGCTCATGGACCTAAGTGGCCCTAAAGAATCTGGTGTTCACTATTAATTAACAAAATAATTCATCTCTGTGATTATCTTACCAAAAGACACAGTTAAGATACTCTCCCCTCCTAATTTCCAATGTTATTCTGCAATTGCCTTGTCATCTGACCTTTCAATGGAGATAGATAATATTTAAATTAATTTACATTAATTTAACAGGTAACACTATTACTATATTTTCATTTTTCATAATACAGAAAAATCATGAAAAACTCATACAAATTAAAGAGTGCCAACAAAGGTGCGCTACTTTGCTTTTATAAAAAGTCCTTTGGAGCGCAATATAACTAATGAGATATTGCTCTAAAATATGATTCAGATTACCATGTAGGCTGATTTTGCTGCAGTTTCTTACTAGCTACAAAATGCCTACTAATTAAAGCAAGCTCAGTCTTGCCCTCCAGCAGCTACAGCACAGTTCTGTTCTGACAACGAACACAGCTCAGTGTTTTTCTGCAACCAAAATTTAAGGAAAAACATTTGAACCAGCCTTGATATTGATTAAATGAATGAATGAAGGCTGGAATCCACTATGTCATTTTTGGGGTGACAATTGCAAAATATACAAGCTATACAAAAAAACTAGAACTTTCAGGGTAGAAGGAAGGTCTGAACTTTGTAGAACAAAAATTTATTTGCTTCAATTTTTGCTTTTAATGAGCAATAATCTTACACTGATATAGCTTTTTCAAAGTAATATGCAATGGCTCTTTGTAACTCTAATGCCCAGGAATTGAAAAATGAAAAAAATAGAATTCCCATCAAGAATTTTCTACCCTCTCTTCTCAAACTAAAGGGTGATGAGTGTTTTAAGTGTTGTGCATAAAAATCAACCGACTTGTAAGCCTTTAGTGATCTGCCCTCCAACATGGTATCCCAGAAGAAAAGAAGAATTCCACAGGAAATGAAGACATTATTTTTCTGAACAAAGATACTACAATACTGCCTGAGAATATCTGCACTTCCTTTCATTTGGAAAACACAGAATTTGGGTCACAGTCACCAAATCCTGTGAAGACAAATCCTTCTCTGACTGGTTTATACATTAATTTTAGGAAAATGGTATTAAAAAGGAACCAAACATATTTGTGGGCTTCCTTCACTGACTCTTTTACAGACTTTTGAGATAAGTCCTACTGCTTCTGATTTTTGCTTGTGACTCCAAATTAGTTTTCAGACAGCCCACCCTGAAGAAGGAAATATCTATACAACCATACTCAGTGCATCCGGCTGCTTCTGCTCACCACCTTCCCCCGCTTTGCCTGGCAACACCCAAAACAACTTTCAATTCCATCCACCAATTTAGAACAAATTTAGAGAAGGGAAATTTTTCAGACATGTTGCACCCCAGAAAATTCCCCGCTCATCCACCCAAAAAATCCCTGAAACCTCTCAGTATAACACTGAGCTTCAACGTCCCTGTAAGGAAATGGTGCAGCATCCTTTGGTCCATATTGGACACCAGAGAATCAAAACAGCACAGATGTGTTATCAATACCTACAGTTCAGGAAAAGCAGGAGAAGGTCAAGGAAAAAGGAGTGTGTTTTGTTTCTCTCACCCACGAATGGAATGATGGAATCAGTGGGGCTGGAAAATACGTCTAAGATCGAGTCCAAGCACTAACACAGCTCTGTCCACCAAACCATCCACACATCTTTTAAATCCCTCTGGGCATGGTGACTCCACCACTGCCCTGGGCACTGTTCCAGTGCTTGACCACCCTCTAGTGAAGAAGTTTTCCTGAAATCAAATCGAAACCTCCCCTGGTGCTATTTGAAGCCACCTCCTCTTGTCCTGTAGCTGTTCCTAGGGAGAAAAGACTGACCCCCACCTGGTACAACCTCATTTCAGGCAGCTGTAGAGAGCAAAAAATCCTCCTGAGCCTCCTTTTCTCCAGGCTGGAGAATCTGAGTTCCCTCAGCTGTTCCCCATCAGCCCTGTCCTCCAGACCTTCTCTGGACACCCTCCATGTCTTGTGAGAGACCCCAGATATTGCCAGGCTTTTGCTTTATTTGTTTGCTTGTGGCAGTTTCTTTTTGATTTCTATTCTTTGGTACCTTTCTGTATTTTCAAAAGGTTTCCAAAACTGTTCTACAATTTTAGGAGACACATTGTTTACCAAAGTCTGAGAGGAAACCTTTGTTGTAAATATGCTACTAATTTAGCTCAGAACTGACAAGTTTTTATGTAGAAATTTTTATATAAAGATTTGCTTTAAATAAAAGCTCTCTTTAAGTGCACATTATGGTGTGCTATGGAAATACAAAGCAGCTAGAGTCATCCTTTACTATTTCCTCCCCTGATATAAAATAATGTTTACATTGCAGCTCTTTAAAAGAGGCAAAAGTTTCCTGATCTTGCAACTTACAACACAGGTCAGCATTTCCTGAAGCCTTGACCAAAAAGCAAATCTAACTCCAGACATCTTTATTTAGGTCATCTATCCAGGCTCTGCAGAAACCCACCCTGTGCAATGAACGATGCTCTGAACCTTTGACATTTCCACAGATATACATCAGTGCCCTTGAGATTTATGTGAACATTTCCATTCCACCAGAGTAAACACATCGCTCTTATTGATTTCAACTTATCCAAACGGGGATGGAAAACACTGACTTCATAATGTCTTGTTTAATGGTTGGCTGGGAGATCTCATGAGCCACACTTACAGTCCCAGCAAAGAACTCGATCCTCTAAAATGCAGGAAAATTTTAGGGCATAAAATGAAACTTCCAACAAAGATAGAACTTGTCCCAGCAAATTTCTGGAAGTGCAAGTTGCAGAAAAGAAAGAAAACTAAAATACAAAAGAAAGTACTCAAGAAAATGGTTGGGTTTTTTTGATTAATCCCTCGAATTCTCATGTTCAAAAAAATTAAAAAATTAGTAAATCATAGGAATCATGAATGACTGAAATATCAAACTTCACAAAGGCAAAACCAGGACATTCCACATAAAAATAGGATACATTCTTAAAATTTATGACAATTCAAATTGCACTATTTTTTTTAAGTAGTTTTAGCAGATTTTGTTTTGTTTATTGGGGTTTTACATCCTTCCTGACAGAAGGGTAACCAATATTTTGCAATGTTCAGTACTTGCAGGTAATAATCAGGGAGAAAGAAAGTCAATATAATTTAGAACTTTTAGAACATCTAGCTCTGCTCCCAGTGGAATGCATGCAAAAGAGCAGCAACAAACAAATCACCCTAATAAACTTTGGGTGAGAAGGATGGTGGATCCTTTCAGTTTTTAAGTTTTTAAGAAGTTTGGACCTCAATTAAGGCTCTCAGGCAAATCCCCTCCATGGGTGTCCTGTGAGGCCTGAGGCACAATGTCGGGATGAGTTGGCTCCACCATTTCAGTCCAAAAGAACGACACACACTTTAATTCTGAATTTCTTGCATCTTCTAGAATGCCTAAAATAAAGTACAGTTTTCCTTCAGCCCTCGTTTAGTCAGGGAAGAGAAACAACCACCTATGAAAATTCAATTTTTCTTATTCAGGCGCTTTCTGGAGTGTTTTTTCTCATTTGTGTCAGTACTTTGTGCCTGACATTGTAAGCACTTTGCATAAACACCTTGGTATTGCAGAGATGGAAATGACTGAGAGCCCCTTGTAACACACTTCTTAATAAATCTTAGATGATCGTTAGAAAAGCTCTCAAATTTTAAAACATGTTGTCAAAGCTGAAATTAAACATCTAGAGGGATCAGAGTTGCTGTAGAAGTGTCAGCAGCAGCAGCTGAATTTCTTTAGGGGGATATGCAAAGACCTTTCTGTCAAGCCACACAGTCCCAGTTCATTGCATTACCTATTTACTTTAAGAGACTAGACTTAAGAATTGCTTTAAAAATCTTTAGCTATGCACTCAGCAACATCATTACCAGCCTTCTTCACACTGAGGAGAGTGATAACAGCTAAACACATGATTCATGAGCCCAAGTGGCATCACACCCTTGTGGGGGTTCTTTTACAAGACAGAGTTCTCAGCAGCAGTCAGAAAAGATCAGGCCTGTGCATGATGATGGGCAAGGACGTGATCCAGCTCCCACTGAAATCTCTGTGACTGTTCCCATTTGCTTCAGCAGCTTTGGAAGCACAGAATATTCTGCTGGATTAATGCTAGCTCTGAAACATTCCGCTGGCACTGACAACTGCGTGGCTGGAGAGCCAAAGATATCCCTTGATAAGGGTGGGAAATGTTGTGAACTGACTCAAAGTCTTGCAAACCGACTCCTTATCTGGGTTATGAGGCAAAAAAGAAAAGTTTAAAACTTTTTTAGTCTGAAACATCTTAGTCACCATCCTTCATACGCGAGCAGAGTGTGTCAAACGAGTGTTTTCTCTGTAGAATCTGCCTTGGAAAGGAGGTGGTGATAGGATTGCCACTGGTTTTATAGAATTTTCCTTACAGCGGCCAAAAACCAGTGAGTATATTGCACACAGCTTCTAAATTATTCTGTTATGCAACAGAATATTCCATAAACTGAGCTGCTACTGCTGCTGCCAAAGGAGGAGCAGCATTCCTGTTTTAAAGGAATCACGGTCTGCAGTGGGGATTCAGCGACTCCAATGGTCCAACTCCAGCTCCACAGGAGCTGAAATGAGATGGATATTCAAATTCAGCAGTCCTCTGTCTGCTGGAGAATCTGATATGCAAAAATGTCATTTCAGGAATTGGCAGGTTCTCCTTGGCTTGCAGTTTTGCATGTTTTGCTCTCTCATATTTCACAGAAGAGGAAATTCCTAAACTTGGCAGTCAGGAGCACATGAATAGGAGGACAATAATTCAGTAATTACTTCAGAAACAGAGCAGGGAGGATTCCTGCTCTGGTCTGCCTTCACTCTCTAGTCAGAAAGCTTAATATATAGAAATAGTATATAGAAATATATAGAAATAATATCCTCTGTTTATAAGCTGAAACAAGGTACAAATAACTGAATTAGAGAGGTAACTGCAGGTCCCAGAGAAACTAATAACAGAAATTTGCTATCTATATTATATCTATATATATCTATATTATATATAGATATATATAGATTATATATAGATATATAATTAGATTATAGATCTATAGATATAGATAGATAACAGATTACATTGTATATATCTATATATCTATATCTATATCTATATCTATATATATAATATCTATATTATAATGCAAGGAAATTCTATGGAATTCAGAATAAAATGTCCATTATCCAAGGAAACCATAAATGGAAATATCCATAATTTCTATAAAACCCCTAATGGTCTGTTCTACACTCGTATGAATAGAAAATTTTCCCAGATACCAAACAAAAATGTTTGCTGTAATTAATTTGGTCTTCCTCCATGAACCATATTTACTTTTCATTCTTTGATTCCAAGCAAAGTTGGACCCAGATCAGCAAAGGGAGACTTCTATATCTTTAGTACTCTAAAGAACTGAGTCAAAAATTGGCAGTAGCTCCATGAAGAAAATTAATATATTTTTGGCCATGAAGTTCACAGGATTTAGTTCTACTTTTGTTCTCTTTATTTACTCTCAGTAAGTTTACCAGAGAGTATGATTTTAATAGTCTGGACATTTTGAAGTTCTTACTTATTCCCTGACTATTCTGTATGAAATACTGCCTTAAATCATTGGTATAGACAAGAGTGTGGTCTGTTAGCAGTTAATATTGTTTTGGAGTGAATATCTCACTATTTTAATCTAGAAAGCACAGATGTCTATTAATGAATGAGTTAGAGAATTGCTCTCTCTATTTGGATCCAAGGACTGCACTCAATTCATTTTCCCATCTCAAAAAGAAAAAAAAAAAATTGGAAAAAAAAAACAAAGAAAAAATGAAAAAAATTACATATTTATATATATACACATATTTATTCTGTGGGGTAAAAGTCATTGCTGGTAAATGGATGAAGGTAATCAGCTTGCCTTAGTTTCAGAAAGACATCTAAATTTCTTTAATTACTCAAAATTCTTTGTGAAACTCTGATAGCAATTAAGGACAATGCTGTAGTAAGATAACAGTTGTGATAAACTTGACAAAGTGCAATATTTCATTTGAATAAAATAAACAGGGACAACACAATTTAGTCTTCTTATAATTTAGACAAATGCAAGGCGAATTAGAAATAATTACCCTTAAGTTACTATGACGATTTTCTAATCAAAATGTAACTAGATTCTGTTCAAATTTAGAACATGGCTATCCCCAGTGTGAGAGGAGACACTGCATTATGAAAAGGAAAATGTTACCCCTATTACATTGCAAAGCCTGAGAACCTCCTCCATCTTATTTTCTGCATGTACAGCAGTTCTCTATACCGCCTTAATTGAGTGCTAATTGACTTTGCATATCTGTGAAGAGTGGTTTCCTTCATCACAGACAGCCACATGGAGGGTTTTATTCCAGCAACTGCAAATTTCTAATTGATCTTCACCAAATATTCCCAAGCTTTTCCCCTCTGATATTCCCCTCAGCTATTAGCTCCTTTACTCAATTTCATATAAGCACACACAACTTGGCTTATATGAAAGCCAGGCACAGGAATGCTCACATAAATTTAATTGTCAGATCCAGTGAGAAAAGGCAGAGCAGCAGCAATCAATGTATTTACCAATTCAATGTGTGCCAAATATTAAAAACCAGGGAAGGTGTAACACAGAGCAGTGCAGGAGAGGGGAGATGGGAGGATGTGTGGAAGGAAACAACAGGTACATCCCAGTCCCACTTTCCTGCAGCTTTCTGGATTTAAGAGTTTTCTTCCTGCAGATTTTGTGAGTGATAGCAATCTCCTTTTCTGTGCCTCACCTGAACTTCCCAGGCTGAGGCTCCCTGCAGGCTCTGCAGTTCACCTGAGGACAGCAAGAAATATCCTGGAGCTGCTTCTTGTGCTGCTTTTCAGAAGATAACACATAGGTAATTGAATAGTTACAGAGCACTACAAGAAACATATCACAGCCTCTACAAAGAATTGTGAACATTTCTGCAGCTCAGTTTGTCATAATCCTTGCTAAAAAGTTGTTTAGTTAAATCACCTAAAGAACACACCTGTAGCAAGCAACCATTTCTTCAAAAGATCCCAGATCATTGCTCTCTGCTGCTGCCCCCAGCTGCAGCTGCTATTACCTTCTGCAATGTCCTCTGTATTTATTCCTTCACATCTTCCGCCACTCTCACATCTTGTCCTTCCAGTAATTGCATGAGAGAACCTGTGGAACCAGCAATTTATCCTGCTGGCTTTGATATCACTTTCAAATTCTGTCTCACAGCCTAGAAAAATCTGACGTTTTAATGATGCAGCTACTTTAAACTGCCCAGCAACTTCTCTATTTTGTGCACCTGTGACTCCCTTTATGTAAGGCAAGATATTAGAGCACATTTTAAAGCATTTGTCTGTTTGGGTCTAACTAGTCCTGCTTTTCTCTAAAATCAAGATTAGAGAGAGCTCTCGTGCAAGTTACTGGAAGAGAACAATATAATTTTAGGGAAGTCACAGATCTACCTGCAGCCAAACCAAATTTATCTCCCACAAAGGGCAGATCTCCAAGTCCTTTCACTACTTAGGAAAGCCAAGCTTTTTAAAAGCTTATTCCTTCCTTGTACCTTTCTTTTGGCTCAATTATCTGATTACTAAATTGATTTTGTAACAGACCCAAGGTACTACATGTTTCTTTTGCATCTGAATATCTCCTTTCCTCTTTGGACTGTCACTCTATGTAGGAGCATGCTGTGATCACAAATGATTTTTTCTTTCACTCCTACAACTATTATTGTTAATGGTTTTCAGTTATTAACTTTGGGTCTGCATCAACTTCAGGAGAATACTGGAAAAAATTTGCTCCAAAAATCAACATGTAAACCACAATGAGATCCAACTCAACTATTGTTATTGTGGACCTGCATGTTTATTTCACTGCCTACTTACATTAAAAAAACCCTCCAAAATTCAAAAAGCATTAAAAAATCCAAAACCAAAAATTAAACTGAGTTTTCCTTTTCTAAAAATCTTTCTAAAAAGATTTCCATGTTTTCTGTTACTGAGTAGTCTTTTCAAAATCCAGACTCAAATTTTCACACCAAAATGGGCCTTTCAAAGATTTAGTTGCACTCATTCTATATCCTAAACCTATATATTAAGGTGCTTACACGTGCACTAATAGTTTATTTTCTACATAGTAGATATTATAAAATATTATAGTTAATAATGTACTTTAATACATCCTGCCATGCATTGAATCTTTCCTTGCAGTCCTAAAATCAAGGCCTTAATTTTATTTTTGAGGGAGAGTGTTTTCCTTTAATTAAGCATCCAATGTATTTTGATAGACTGGAATTTCACAGGTTTTTAAAATACTTTCATGAATAAGTGTGTACTAGCTACCACTAATATTTTGATGTCAAAAAGTTGGCCTTTGTAATTGGTAATAAAAATATTCCAGTGTATAAAATAACACTGATTTTTAAATGGTTTTCATTTATTTAATCGTTATCACCAAGGCACATTTGCAGTTCATATTTTCCTCTTTTTAAATTACACCTACAAATGTGTTTGCATGGCATTAAATCTCATTTCCATTACAAAAATTTCCTGTTGATTCTGACTCCCATATGCATAAATGTACTGCAATAATAAAAGCCAGCTGTCAGTGCTTCCACACTTTCAACTTTTTAATGAATAGCCCAATAAATATGTAAATGGCTTCCATATTATTTAAATTTACAGTAAACATACCAATCTTATTTGAAGCCTAGTCTTATACCCCCAAATTATTTATCTGTATAGGAGAACTCTTCATATGGGCTGATTACAGTGGTGGCTGCACCCATTTACATTTGTAAAAAATCCTTCTCCAAATCCCTTTTACACAAACCCACTCTTATCAGAATTGAGATGGTTCACAAAGTTTTGCATTCTGCACCTGTAGCTGACTGAACTTCAGTTTTCAGTCCTCAAATAGCTGAAAACTGCTCAACAATGCTGCAATTGGTTCTCTGATCAAATATTACAGTGAGATTCTGCCTTTGGAAAAATAAAGGAATACTGTAACTCACATGGAAGTGCATCCACATGATCCAAATGGTCGTGATGAAGATTTATGAGCATTTAAAGTATCAGCTAGCTTCACAAAAAATAGAGGTGAGGAAAATCTACAGCTTCGTTCTGAAATATTTTGACTTGTTGCTGTTGTCTATAGATAAAGAAAATCTACCTACACTGGTAAAAGAAAATGAAGGTTTCCTCTATCTGAAAAAAGCCATTATTTGTTATCCATGAAAGGCAAAAAAAGTCAGCTAAGCAGCTAAATTTTGTAGTTATATGGATATTTGTATCTCATAGAAACTGACAAGGTTCTTTTGCTCAAATGACATGGTCTGCAAGATTCAACATTTACAGTTCTCTGAGAACACAACATTTTATTCTGAATTGCATAAACAATAGTTATCCTTTCTTAGCTGGAGATGCTCCTGAAAAAGTAATTCCCAAAAAGATCAGAATCTGATACATGAGGTGCAGCTAAAACCTACAGGGTGCCATCTGATAAGTCTGGAAACAGAAAGTTTTGTTTAACTTATTCATGAGAATCCCCACAGTACCAAGATTCACACTAATATACCAGAAATATTAACTTAGAGCCACCTGCCAAATTGGCTCGAAATTTTGGTGGGTTTGTTTGGACTCTATATATTTATTAGGTTGTATTTTCTTCACTGTAGGTCACATCAGGGTTTCTGCAGGAACATAGGCTGCAAACTGTTATATTGACATTTATTGTCAGTTTTATTTGCAGTTTTATGTGTGTCGTTTCAGACACTTGCTCTATTTCTAATTATTTTCCAACACAATGTTTGTGCACTTGCCAAAACAATTCTTATTCTAAAAATGGGAATTTGTTCTGTTTGATTTATGCCATGACAGATGTGACTGATGGAGGCTCTATGGTGGATAATACTTCACATCATGTGGTGCATCTCTTAAAAGCACAGCCCAGGTTTCTCACGTATTATGTACTGTAAAAAGTGCCAAATAAAACTTGCTGGACTCGTCAGAGAGGAATGAAATAAAATTCCTCAGTGATGGTGACAGCATAGGGTTAAATTTTAATAGCATAGGGATAAAATGTTTCTAAAATCACGGGAATTGTAGATTCAGGGGGTGGAAAGAAAGGTTGGGCCTGGGGGGCCTGGGAAAGGGAATCAGAGTTGGGTAGACCCTGGGAACGAAGGTTGAGCTTTGTCTTTACCAGATCATGTGAAACTGCACCTGCATAATCATCATATGATAAATGATATGATTGTTAGATGTAATTATTGTTTGATAATTGAATATGATTATTGTTTAATCATGAGAAATTATGTCATCATAACAAGAATCATGAAAATGATGTTTGGGGGTCCTGATGAGAATTACAGAATTCATGCTTGGATAAGATCAATGTATACAATAGAACAATATGGGTTTAATAATTAATATATAGTTATATAACAAAAAAATAAAACATGTCCATCTCGAATCCATGTCAGAGTCAGATTTGGGTCTGTACCCCTGATTCCTGAGGTCTTCAATAAAAGCACCTGCATATAATCATTCTGTGATTATGTGTTTCAATGCTAACAATGTTCCATTTAGGCAGTGAGCCCCACTCATCTGGGAGCTACTGAACTACATTTGCTTGCACTACCAAGCAGAAATCAAGAAACTTTGAAGTTATTCCTTAACTTCACAGGAACAAAGAACATCTAGGAGGAGAAATCAGCAAAGCCTTGTTGGAGACAAACAGCTCAGCCTCTTCCAGCACTCAGGCTGCAGAGATCCCATCCTCACCCACCAGAGATTCCCCTCCAAGCCCAGCAGCAGTTAAGGACTGGCAACAACTAGCACTACATTTATAAATGCTTGGTGTTTTTTCATTTTTTCATTACTGAACTGAGTGAGTGCTGGAAGTCTTGAAAATACAGGCTACACACTTGATAGAACTGTGGGCTCGATATTTCTGAGCCTGAGAGAATTTCAGCTTGCTAACCATTGCTAGCTCCTTCCTAAGGGAAAGTTTTCAACAGTTTTCCTCTTCTTAAAACATCTTTCTGTAAATAACTACGTTTTCCCAAAACATCTTTCTGTAAATAACTACCTTTTCTCATAACATTTAAGTAAATAATATTCCTTTTCTCATAACAACCTCTCACCAACCTCTGTTGTTTGCTATTTCTGTAATTTAAATCAATATAATTTGAGAGGTGTCAACACTAATAATGTGCCTTGTTATAATGCATGTTATAAAAAGAGCTGGATGAATTGTAAATAAAGCTTTATTTTCTCTTTTGCCTTTTAAAGAATTACTAGAGTCAACCATTTTTATTTCGTGTCCTACAATGACAATACAACCCTCAGAAAAGGTTTTCCAACATTTTAAAACCATGATATGTACACTTGAACAAGAGAGGGGTTTGGCCTTGACAGGACTGGTTTTGTTGCAGAAATTCGAGTGCTGGTGTTTGTTTTCTAAGGTTTAAAAATGACTACTGTTTAAACTACTGTATTTGACATGGAGAAAACATCAAAGAAGGCAGAAAAAACAGGTAAATAAAGGTGTAAGAATTTTCGCTGATGATACTGAAGTATTTTAGAGTGGTAAAAAAGGAGGCGTGACTAAAAAATACCAAGAGTAACTCAAAATACTGAACAAAACAGCAGGAAAACCTGCATGGTGATAAATATTAAAGGCAAAAAATGCAATGTACTAAAAGCAGGAGAGCCCTAACTGCACAAAGGCAGTGAAAGTCCCATAAAAGAGGAAACAGCTGAAAGTCCAAAATTACCCAGTAGCACTCAAAGCACCAATTTAAGGAAAGGATTTACATAAAAATAAAAATCCTTGTTATTGTTGTGTGTGGACCAGCAATCTGCCTGCTGGAAAGGGAAAACAGATGAGGACTTTCTAGAATCTAAAAGAAATGACTGCAGAGGTGTGATAGCTGTCTTAATAAATTATAATGTGAAATAGCTAATCTCAGATGGAAGGTTTAAAGTAAAGAAATGGCAGAAATTAATCACACCTACTGTAGTTACATGTTATTGTTAATTGCCTGAAGATTGGTGCAGATAACAACACTTTATCTAAGTTCAAAAAGTGGCTAGACAAACTCACAGAAGAAAAGCATCCCCTTGTGCTTAGTAAACTCAAACGTGACAGTTCTGGCTGAGACTCTATTAGCCTGAGGAAAGACAGAGAATTTAATGATACCTCGGAAAGAAAGTGAGAAAAGTTTTGCTAAATAATCCAATAATTCCCAACTTAATGGGAATACAGTGCTAAGAAGTTTAAATTTAAAAAAATGGACACAGTAACACCAGATGTTGTGATGTAACATATGTCCAAAAAATATCAAAATAAAGATATTAAAGATATTAAAGATATTATAACTGAGAGTTTAACAGAGTCAAACTCTGCATCTGTGTTCAAGATGATCAACCCTGCCAAGAAAGTTTTCTTTCTCAAAGAAACTTTCAGAAGCATTCAGTTAGCGAGATAAGATCTTAATTACCTTAATTTGCTCTGCTTTTAAAATCATAACTGCAGCAACAACGCAATGAAGCATAGATTATACCCTCTAATTTCCTAAAATGGGTAAACAATGCAGCTGAATGTCAGGAAATTTGGAGAAAGCTGTTTGAAGTACGGATTTTTGTATCAGTTCCCACTCGTTTAAGCCTTAGGATCCTTAGGAACAGCTACAGGATGTGTTCATCAGCCCGTGAAGGTTATCAGAACACCCTCTCAGATGAACGCTTGAAACAGTCAATGAAAACTAAACATCACCTTCTTAAAACCTGTTAAATCCACAGGCAGATATGCCAGAATTTAAGGCATGGAGAGCTAGTACCTAAATAATTTAGGGTTAGGTTTTTTTCCTTTCTTTTACCTGACATTCCTTCTATTAGCTCCTGTCTCAGAGACAGGACACTGAATTAGGCTGGTCTCAGGTGTGATGCAGCACAGGTATATTACCTTTTTGCATTATCTATTATATTACCTTATTGCACAATCTTTATATTAAAAAGCAAAAAGCCACCAGCCCCATTCCCTACATTTTTAATGATATTACTTTGCAAGGAGAAAATCTCACCATTTAGGACAAAGAAATGGAGAAGAGAGGAACACAGGCTTTATTTTCCTTAAAACCACATCACAGTTGAAAGGTTGCCAAGTACCTCTTTAATTTCTTTTACTGTCAATATTATGTTCCCTCTTCCTTATTCCTTTGTCTTTAAATTGTGTTAAAATCCTGCTTTGGATAGGGATATCTCTGAGACCAGGGGTTCTGTACCTGCTGTGGGCACTGGTAACCCATGTTACTTTAATTTGGGTTTCATATCTGAGGGGAGGGTCAGGCTGTAAAGTCAGTGGGTGATACTTTTTTCCTGTGTAAAATATGAACGTAGATGAAGATTAATCAGTGCCATGATTAATGAGCTGACAAACCTTCATTAATAAAATCAGCAAACACTTCAGGAACATTATATATTCTAAATGGAGCAGGGCAGAGTATCCAAAGGATACCAAGAGGCCAAGGGACTGTCACTCAGTTGTCCTGCATGCAGAATTTTGCAGTTGCTAGTAAAGAATTGCACTAAAAATCCCCAATTCTATATTGGAATTCAATATTTCCATCCATCCATTTTGTATACAGGCATGTGTGGGTATTGCAAACAGAGGATCAAAGAGAACTCTGAGATTGGTTTCCCTAATGGGGAAGGCAGGGCAGCAAAATTTTCCAGTGGTAGAGATGATATTTTCAAAAATAATACAGTTATGTATTCTGATGTTCTGCAACAGGTCCGAGTACACACACTCTATTGAAATTAAAGTAATTCATCACATTGATCTAAATGACAGTGATGAATCAAAGAAAAAAGAAATCCTTACATCTTCCTGGAAAGAGCAACAAAGCAAAACAGAAGCTACTTCTCTATATAAAGCATTGATCAATATGATTTGTGGGAGACTAATACACCTGACTGCCTAGTCTAGATTTCCATTTGTATTAAAGAGGAAACTTTTCTGGCCTGCACATACACAAACTGCAATTATAGGCTAGAGGCTGTCGTCATACTTTTTAGAGCAAAGAATTTTAGCATTCAGGTACATTTAAAAGTAAAAAAAAAAAAAATAAAAAAAAAAGAAATTAATATACTCCCAGGGAGGAGTGCTAATCAGCTCTTCAAAAAGAGTAGGTAGGTCATGGAACCAGTCTGATAACGGCCAATAAATATTGTTAATCCTTACAGCCAATAAATATTGTTTATCCTTTATATTTAGATTATATTCTTGACACTCCTGAAAAATCTGCCTTTTAGCAACCTTCTCACACAGCAGATACAGTGACATGAAACATTCTGATCTAAGACATAAAAGTTCCACCATTGCCCCATGCATTTCTTTGTGGTGAATTTTATTTCTTTTAGTGATAAAAATCAGGTACCAAATATCTAATTTTTGATACACACTTGCATACAAAATATGTGTAGAGATTTCCATGGCCAGCCTGGATATCTGAGCATCCATGGCACTGTTAGCCCACAGAACAGACAATTGATTATTGTATTAATTAATTAATTATCTCAGTGCTCTATGGATGCAGTTTTGACACTGACAGAGAGGCATCATCACCAGATGACAACAGATTTTCATCATATCCCATTGTGCAGCCCACTGAAATCCCCCTATTAGGGGAATTATTAGGGCAATTATTCAATTAGGGCAATTATTCATTACAGAATTGAGGAAGGTGATTTTATATGTAGATGACATTTAATGAAACATTAATTTCTTCTGCCTAATTTAAACAACGCTACCTACATGGGAGAAAACTGTGCCAGCTAAATCTAAGACAAAAATCTCGCCTTTGCATTTAAGAAGAGTGAAGAAAAAAAGCCCATTTTTACTGTGAATCAAATCTCATTAAGATTTATTAACCTCTTTACATTTGGAAAACAAATAGATAATTTTTATATATGTATAGCATCATTACATACTCTATTACTTATTACAGTTTGGATGCAGATTACCTGAGATTTGCCAAAAATTTAAAAATTACCTTTGTTACCACAGTTTCTCCATCAGTTCTGTAAGGAAAGGGGAACTTAGCCCAGTAATTGACAAGAAGTTTTAACTAATTTCCAGAAAGTTTGAGTCATCCAGTTGTTGCCCCTCAGTTTTTGGGGATTTTTTTAAAATTGCAAATTATCTAGAAGGAGAATGTATGTGTGTGATTAAAGGAAACTACCCTGGCAGTGCACACAATACAAAAGATTTTGCAGTATCCAGTGTTCCCTTTCAGCATTTAATGCAATGTATTGGTCTCAGAACTGCCTATAACACTGGCAGGCTCTTTTTAAATTAATTTTGACAGTGTCTCATGTTGCAAGTGAGAAGTAAAACTAAGTTTTTCCTTGGAAAATTTGCATTTCTGGCTAGTAAGGCAAGAACTAAATGAGGTAGTTATACAAACAATCTTTTATTCCTCAAATCAGAAATATCTAATTGGCTGTTCATTCTGTGGCAGACCAAGATTTAACCATCAATAATAAAGCAGAAAAAATTAAAATTTTCTTAGAACTCCGTAGCTTTAATGTGACTTGGGGTTTCCTGGAATCTCGTTGGGCCCCATATCTTGCCTTGTAAGGAGCTGATATTTTATTCACTGCCTCATCAGAAGTAAATATCCCCATGCTCACTCTTTCACTTTTAAATATTTATACATATGTTTCTTCTTACAAACTTGGAATATTTCTATCAGCGACAGCAGTGAGACTACCAACATATGGTTAGAGAACAGAAGCCTGCTTTTTTAACTCAAGGTATTATCTGGTTAAAAGGTTTGAGTTATA
Source organism: Acrocephalus arundinaceus (assembly GCA_021534815.1). Taxonomy (NCBI): domain Eukaryota; kingdom Metazoa; phylum Chordata; class Aves; order Passeriformes; family Sylviidae; genus Acrocephalus; species Acrocephalus arundinaceus. The sequence continues at coordinate 5,178,423 of JAJEOU010002626.1, forward strand.
AATGATTTACAGGGCTGTTAGCATCAGCAGATTCCTGAGAATCCCATCCAGGGACATCCACACACCTTGTGAGCTCCAAAAGGACGCTGTGCCATAACCCTGGTGCTGTGAATAATGCAGAGGATTTCTTGGCTCTCCGTGAATTCCCAAGGGAATTGTAGGCCAGTGACCTGTGAGGAGATCATCACCCTGTGCCCCTCAGCTCCTTTGGAGCAGAAATTGTCAGAAAGGCTCTTCCTCCCACAGAGGATGGGTTAGCAAGCTGAAATTCTCTCAGGCTCAGAAATATCGAGCCCACAGTTCTATCAACTCATATTTTCAAGACTTCCAGCACTCACTCAGTTCAGTAACGAAAAAATAAAAAAATGTCACAATGAAAAAAACGCCAAGCATTTATAAATGTAGTGCTAGTTGTTGCCAGTGGATGTGACACTGAGGAAATGCTGAGGGCATTAGGTGTGCACTGACTTGCTGATCCATTAAAAAATTATCATGGATCACAATTCTATTTCTTGCACTTTTTTTTTTGTTTCAAAGAACCCCACAAAGAAGCTCAGGTTTTTTCAAACACCTGTTCTAAAATAGAAAAGGCCCTTTCCACCCTTGTTTTGTGGCAAACAAGGAGATAATCACACTGTCCTTCCCAGGGACAACACTGAATCTATTAATAGCTACGTTTGACAACCCAGATTCCAAACCCACCCCTCCAAAGCAAAGGTTCAGGCATGACCTTTAATTCTCCCCACATCAGGAGCAAAAGACCTTTCCAGAAATATTTAGCCCAATGGCACTCATTTTGTGTTGCCCTTGCTCATTCAAGCTTCTTGAATTCATCTGGAGGGTCCTTGAACGAGTTTTTTGACACTATTGATGGAACCTTCCCGACAGCTAATTAGGCAAATTCATGAGCTTTCCCAAACATGCCTTGAGACTCGTGTTCATTCAGAGTTCAGAGTTAGCTAACAGATTGCTGCAGCTCTAATTAAAATGTAAAGTCATTCTAAGCACACAACCTTTGGCAAATCAAATGCGCCAACTGATTTAAAAAAAAATAAAAAATAAAAAAAAGGTTGTTTCAATTGTAAGGATAGTTTGCCAAAATATTGTGTTTGCTCCTAATGGAAATGAGCAACAAATTTATATCACACAGCAGCTTAAAGCTGAGTGGGGAAAAAAGGCTTCTTTTAGCTGGTGACAGCATATGAAAGAGACTCCTTGTTGTGGTGAGGAGATTATTAAAACACATTTTTAATACAAACTGCCATGATCTCTGGATGGAATTTCTAATGAAGCACACATTTTCGCCTTCTGATAATATTATTGCTGTTAAAAGCGTTTCAATGAAATCCCAAAGCAGGGCAATAATTGCAATGCTTCACAGGGAGGTGATTTCCAAACCTGAAATTGAGGTCCAAGGCCAACAACATTCCCCCTAATACCAGAAATTTCTCTTCATATGATTTCAATATAACTTATAGCTGTACATCTCATATCCCCTCTGAGCATGGGGAGTAATTTCACTCCATATTAGCTTCAATTGGAAAGGTAGCTTTTACAAATATTTGTTGCCCTGAAGAGGTTGAAGGAAACAAAGAGAATAGAAACAAAGAGTTTTCAAGAAAGGTTTAAACGTTGTAGAACAGAGCTATGGGGTTGTTATTATTGAGACCAAGCTCATGTTTACTCCTTGAATACCAAGCTTACTCGTGTTTTCAAATATTCTGGGACACACATATGGCAAAAATACATCATTGTGTAGAATTCTGTATGGGTACTTCCCTCTTACAAAAAAAAAAAAAATCACGAGCATTTACTTTAAAAAACTATATAAAAATGTAAAAAGAAACAAGCATAATAGAGAAAAAAATATGAGCAACGAACAAATATATTGGAATATTCTCTTCAAATATATTGGAATATTCTCTTCAAATCTATTGGAATATTCTCTTCAAATATAGAGCTCTATAGAAATCCACAGAACTCACCTGTCTCATGGGGTACCTTTACCACAGCACGAACCTAAAATCAGTCTCACACACTGACTGAGCTATTGAGGAAATACATGCACATGACTGATTCATCCTTGCAAAGTGCAAGTCCTATTAGGAAAGCAGATACATCACTGCAAACTTCCACATTTGTTAGGAAAAGTGCAGAAAACATGCCACATATTTTAAAACACCCAACGTTTTATTTCCAGCATAGGAATAATTTATAGTTTATGGCCTTCCTTTGCTGTTTCTCTGCCTCTTTTGCTTCCTCCAACAACAGAAGAGACTAATGAGATTGCTGCTGTCAGAAAGCAGCAGAAATTTTTAGTCACTTTCTGCACCACTGGCTCCCTCTCTTGAGGACTCAATGAATTAGGGTTTCATCAGCTCGTAAATGTGAGGATGCAGAGGGTGACCAGTGATGCATCACCCAAGGCCTGCAGCAGCTTTTGTGCAGAGCAGCTTTGCCTTATTCCAGCAGTGAGGAAATCTGCAGGATCAGACTTGTGTGTGTCTCCCTTGCAAAGCTTCACAGCCAAAGTTCTCTCTCTAATGTGCTAAACAATACGATGTAAAGCACATTTTCCCTCCCAAAAGCTCCTGTCACAGCTCTGCAGATGAGAGCTGCTCTCACACAGCTAATGCATGGCACAAACACAGCTGCTCAGCACTACATGCTGCAAACAACCCATGAAATCCATATTCTTAGTCTTACATCCAGTGAACAGGCTGACAAAGAGATTTGCTCTGATGTAAGGGTTTCACTCAGTCTGAATGATGGCTTGAAACATATTGATGCTCAGACTTTTCTGCAGATGTTTAAATTTCAGTGTGGCACTAAAACACGTCGACTTCAATGGGACATGATGGAGGCTGCAGCAGGAAAAGTGCTCTGAGTGAGCAGGAGAATCAGCCCTGGAAGAAATGAGTGCACCAACATTCACCCACAACACAAACTGCATTTCTAGCTGCACTCTCAAGCTGGTGACTCCTTTGCTACCTGACTTGTTAAAATAAGGCGAGGGAGAAGTTAATTTTCTCATGAAAATCTTGTAAATCAGAATTTCTGCTTGGAGAAAAACAGGTTTGAGAGGCTTCATGACTGATTCTCAGCAGGTAAAGGAGTTACTGGTGGCCTGGCCCAACTCTAAGTACAGTCAGTCCCTTCACAGATAATTCCTCTGCTTTTGTGGCATGTTGTAAAAGAAATGAATGCTTCACTTAAAAATTAAACAAAAAATAAACCTATTTAATTTTCTGGTTGGTAGTGTTAACATTCCTCTGTCTCCCTTCCCTCCTCTTTAAGATCTCCCATGAAAATGTAAATCTGCAACTGTATTCTGAAAATACACTCTGCTGGGTGTTTGACCACCCTGCCTTTGCAGCCCTGACACTCTGGGACTCGTCAGCAAATTCTTTCAGCATTGAACTCAGTGATGTTCCCAGCTCAGCAAATATTTTATTTTTCTCCAGTGCCAGAAAATAGGTGAGCATAACAATAAATTCAAAACATTTTCATTACAAGTGGCCTTTTATCTCCCACCTCTTTCCTTGAATTCTTTTACATGTGTTATATAATCAGGGGACAAAGTCTTTTCTCCTGTAAATAAACATTTTTGCATTTATTTTTCTGAAGGTACTTTTCAGGGTCTCACGTTGGTTTTTCTGGAGCTGTATTTCAATTTGTGAACTCTAGGGAAAAAGAAACTTGGGGTTGAGATGTTTGATTTCTTTTCATCCCTGTCCTTCACTTTCATACACTCACACAGAATGGAGAGGGGCTACAAGGATAAAATTCCATTCAGGCAGGTGCTGATGAGCTGCATGACAATGGAACTGCTGTACCCTCCCTGCACCCCTCCCAAGGCTCTCATTGCTCTTACATAACCCACGTCTTTCATTTCTGAAATATTTGATTTGGATTCTACCTCTGGTGAAGCACAGGGGTGGGAGGGCAGCAAGGACTTGGGTTCAGGTTTGTTTCACCATGGGAGACAATTCTCCATTATTGTCAAGAAGGCTTTGTTCAGAGCTCAGGTGGGTAAGGCAAGAGTGGAACAGAATTTCAGAGCATGTCACTGTGCATGAGTACTCAGTTCTGGGAGGAACTGGATGGATTTGAGGGCAAGGTTGGATAATTTATGGAAGGACCACGTTTATCTCCAGTTCATGACTGCTGCCAGGTGCCCACTGAGAATTTGGATATCCTCACGCTTTCCAAGTACTTGGGATCACAGACCTTCCTGAAGCTTCATCCCAGATTCAGAAGAAGCAGAGATCCTTAGGATTTCTGTTTCTGTGCCTTTACAAGCATAAAAGCCTGTCCCATGGTCCAAGTGACCGATTCTGGCTGTGGCACCAGTTCTGTCAACATCTGCTGATCAAATCCCTTCCAAACCCCTTCACTTTGCCTGGGAGGACTGATGGAAATCCTTCCTTCCCTCCTGATCCTCTGCTCTCCAGAGCAGTGCCTGGGAATGCTCTGAAGGTCTAACCTTACCTTAGGGTGAGAGCTGGGCCAGGGAATCCGATAAACTACAGCTAACAGGGCACCTGACCCTTAGAGCTGCAAATTATCTCCTCCCTTCTCCCTCTTCCTTTTATTTTTAAAAAGTTCACGGGAACATTTATTCCAGCCTCTGAACATAATCACTGAGTTTCATAAAGAACAAGATTCCCACAAGGCCTCATAAAAGTTATTCTCAGTATTACAGTTCTACTTCAAACGGGGGGAAAAAAAAAAAGCCATTTTACAATAACCTTGCTGTCACAAAGTGCTTACAGCCAGGGTGTTCACTGGGAATAATCCATAATAAAAAGGGCCCCTTTGGGACTGTCTGTCCAACTGCCACGTCTAAAACAAAGCAGAAAATAAAGTGTTGGATGTTTAGCTGTACCTCCAGCTACCGACACCCGCAGTGTCAAAAATAAGGGAAGGAATAAAAAGATGGTCTAATTAGATAGCAGCATCTGAAGTGCTGCTCTTAGGGGGTTTTATTTGCTTTACAGCACATCTTTTCCTTCCAATTCCTTCTTTCTTTTTTTGTACTTTTTTTGTTTTACTGGGGGTTTTTTGTTTGGGTTTTTTTTTTTGTTTAGTTTTTGTTTGTTTGGAGGGGTTTTGTCTCAAGTTATCACTACTTCCAATGCACTCTGAACAAGTTTGCACTAATACGGATCCTTTGCAATCCATGTGGAATTTAACATGGTCAAATGCCAGGCAGGTGGTGGGGAAGGGGGAGGACTTGAAAACCAAAGTGAGAGAGTCCAAGTTAACCCTCACAGTTCCAATCCTCTCAAACTTGATGGCTGTTGTACCCCTGAGGAGAAATATCATTCACTTCATTTCTGTGTTTTTCAAGCAGGTATCTATGTAAAGACATGGACAGCTAAGACATGAATCTCCAAAAACCAAATCCACAGAGCAGAAAAAGGAAAAAAAACACAAAGCAATATTTGTTTCACATTCGCTGGCAGCTTCATCTTAGATCCACCTCATTCTGACCCTACTTTTTGCACTTAAAACCAGGTTTTTTATTAATTTATATAATGGGAAGACTCCTTCCTGTTAGAGGATATCTGCCCTGCCTCCTGTGAACCTTTATGGTTTGCCCTCTTACACCTTCTCTGTGAGCACATCAATAGTGAGTAGCAATTGTGGCATCTGGCTGAATTAATTCTATTAATTACCACATTCCACACACTTCTCTCAGTGCTAATGTTTTTTGTGGGCACATCCAGAAAGCTCTGTGCTCCAGGGGCTGCTCAGCAGGCACCTGATCTGTGAGGATCCATCTGATGCCAGCATAACCAGCACTGAACCCAAGACTTTTCTTCTCATACCCTAAAGTCATGACAGCAAGCCCAGGGTATGCAATCCAAGGGATTTTTTATTATTATTATTATTATTATTATTATTATTATTATTATTATTATTGCTATTATTGCTATTACTACTATTACTACTAATATTATATTACTATTAATATTACTATTACTACTAATATTATTATTGCTATTAATATTATTACTGTTACTACTATTATTACTTACTATTACTATTAATATTACTATTACTACTATTATTATTACTATTACTATTTTTACTATTACTATACTAATAATAGTAGTAGTAGTAGTAGTAGTAGTAGTAGTAGTAGTAGTAGTAGTAGTAGTAGTAGTAGTAGTAGTAGTAGTAGTAGTAGTAAAGATCAGGACAGTACTGCCAGCAAGACAGGGAGAAATATGAGCCCAAACCCAGCCTTTGGAAAGATGTGAAATGCACATACTTTTAACTCTTAACACATTTTATTTCTTATATGGAGGGGCTGTTTCACCACTTCACTGTGAAATGCAGCACATCAAAAAGAGGGTTTATGCAATACACTGATTAAATGAAAGATGGAGATTGTTATGGTTATACAATTACCACAGATCAATTTTAGAGTGCATCAAGTCAGTTTACATGCTTTTTTATCCCAAGCAGATTCAGATAAGTCAAAAAGATGAGGGATTTTTCCTTCCTCTTTTATTCTTAGTTAAAATTAATAATTTAGAATTGTGATATTTATCTTGAAATAAGACAGAGAAATCTATACAAGGAGCAAACATGTCACAAAAGGAAAACTTCATCAGTCATACACTAAGAATGAGTTTCATGAGTAGTCTTGACTAAAAAGAGATCTCCTACTTCAAGAACTTTCATCTACCCTCTCACTATAGCTTTTTTTTCATTAAAAGTTCTAGAATAAAGATCCTTGCCCCTTTCCAAATATGCAGTTTTAAGCATTAATAAGAAATCCTTAATGCCTTCCCACCTCGAACACCAAAATTAGAATGCTGACTACTTGTTTCTCCTTTATTGGCAACTAAGGTCTCTAAAGTGATATCAGTTTCAGTGAAACCACCGTGACAAGAGTTTCTCCTGATTATTCAAAGTTTGACTGCAAATATTGCACATTACCCACGGCACCCAAAGTCAGAGCCTGCAGAAAAAGTCTGGAGTAGAGCTTTCCCTGCAAGATAAAATATATATTATACATATAATATATGGAACTACAGCTGAGCAGTCTACCTTAGTTTTGTCAATTTTGTCGAGTCCTCCTCTAATTACAACCCAAATATAAAATCACATCATTTCACTGGCTGCAGAAAAGTTATTTGTCATTTATACCCATGTGCTTTCTCTGTCATCTCCATAGTTATTACTCAAATCCAATTTTCTTTTTCAAGAAGAAAACTTTCCACTTAAGATCTTTATTCCTCTCAAATCCTATGACCATCATCAAACGCTGTACAGCCATGAATTTGCTTGAGACCTTTTTTGCTTTGACATTTTCCAGGCTCTGTAGTTAATCTTCCTTTAGCTGCTTCCAATATCTCTGCTGGACTCACCCTCACTTTAACACAGGTCAGATCAAAGTTGGCACCTGACAGTTACTGTACCAAGCAGAAAAAAAGAAGTCTCAGGTATTTCCCACATTTATTTTCCAGGTTCTTCCTGATGCAGGATTGAGTTAACACCTATTTCAAACAGGAGGGATCTTACCTTCCTTGGAATCATTTGGAAAATATTTCAAACCTTTCTACCAAGCAAACGCACAGCAGACACACTGCTCCCTAAACCAGAGGGAGGATGATTGAATTTTCATTCATCTCTGGGGGAAAAGTATCCAAATTGGGATGCAGAAAGAAGGAAGAAGGAACAATTTGTTTTATTGTCCTTGGGACTACCTATTTATTCCTACTAATGAGACTACTAAAATTTAAAAATTATATCTCACAAGTTCTAGTTTTTGGTCAAATTTTGAATCTTTCTCTAGCTCATTCATTCTATTAGAAACAACAGGACAAACCTTGTCCAAGTGGAATATACTCATGTGAGATGAAGATTTCCAGAAATTCCTCAAGCACTGTGTAATTTAATCTTCAGAATAAAAATTGCCTTTTTTTCCCTATTGCAAGATGGTGTAATGGAATGCATAAATCCATGAGCATTATGCTTTAAAAAGAAATTAAGTAAGTTGGTGAATACGCTTTTCATTCTTTTTAATAATCAGATTATGATCACACAAGCAGCTTCAGAGTTTGAATGACGCTGTAATAATTCATCCATGGCACTGTCAATGACACTTGGCTTTTGGCCTCGTGCTTAAACCATGTTAGCTATAAATTACTATTTTATAATTCATGCCTTGTTGCTTAAGAAAGAAATTATTAGAGCATAATAACTGTAAAATTGTATTCAACTACTGGTTTTATTCACTCAGTTAAGTATTTTCAGCACCCTTCCAATTAATGCTTGGATCACAAAAATGAAGTAAGGGGATAATATGTACTTGAGAATTTAGGATATTCACTACCACTGTCTTCTGAAGAGACCAGAGAACCATACACAGAGAAATACGAGACAGGATTTATGGCAGTTCTATAGGAAAAAAAATCTCTGCCTATAATAGACATCTTTAGTACTGAATAAACATCAGCTAAAAGATGATATTTAACAGTCTGTTACAACTTTCTATAGAAAGATTTTCCCACTGCTTGAGAAATGAAGGCTGTCAGAAAACTGTTAACTCCACAATATGTCTGACCATGCCGAGTAAGGAAACAAAAAATCAAACTTTGTGTGAAAACATTTGCCTTAGAGGAGCCTTGGAAAGTAACTTGGGTTGCTTCGTTTGAGCAGACTATTTCCCTCTGGATTGTCTGGATTCTGGGACACAGAGTATTTTTTAAATTTTGTAAATTTAAAGAAGCTTGAATGATTGTATCATGAATGATCACCAACCTCCCCAACAATCTGATTAAATCAAACACACTCCAACTATCCATGGAAGAAAACATCACATGACAAAAGCATCAGGAGTGTCTAAGTCTCAATGGCATTTTAAAATTATCTGGTCCTTTGAAGCCTTAAAATACCAGTAGCAGAGTGAACAAGACACAAAAATTCAAATACTGTGTCAGTGTAAGCTCATTGAAACTCTGTGTACCTCCTGAACACTGAACCAGCAATTATCTTTATTATTATTATTATTATTTTGCATGTATATATATCTCATTACCATTTCTGACTACTTAATGAATTAACTTTCATTAAGTTCCAGAATTTTTCACACACAAGGAGCTGTCCTTCCCTTACACAAGACCAAACCCAGCCACATTTTCTGCCTGGACAGGAATCTTTGGTGTTTTACACTGAGATGCAACAAAGGAGATGATTGTCAGAATATCATCTCACTAAATATATCCAGAATTACTGTTTGGTGATTTATTGTATCATTCTTCTTTTCAGTGTCTTGTGCTTTCCAAATAACACATTTTGACAATCACAGGAATCACATCCAAGTCCTTCCTAAAAGTTATCAGGCATAAAGGCTGCAATTTAAAAATTCACTTAGTTTATGCAGATTATAAAGTGCAAATCCATTCACCAATCCAAAAACATGGGGAAAAAATACAAATCTGACCATTCAGAAGTCAATAACAGATGAAAATGAGGACTGACCTTTGATGCAAGAGAGTGAAGATGCAATGTTGTTTGATGTTCCTCAGGTAAAAATGTACCTGAGGAAACAGGAATGTGAGTTGAGGAGCTAAAGAAAAGGCTAATAAATTGTATTAGTGTAATTGTATGAGTTGTAAAGAGTGGTTGTGTTGGAGAGTGTAGAGATTATTTAGGAATATGAAAGGAATTTCATGAGGATATGGGATAAGGTATTTCGGTGTTGCTCAGCCCAGCAGCTCTGCTGCAACAGCAACAGCACTGCAGCCAGCATTGCACCCCTGCACCACTGCTTCTGAATCCCAGACCAGCAAACACCAAACTCACTCATCCCCCCATGCATACGTTCTTGTCCTCTTGTAAAAAGGCATTTCTGAATTTTGTTTCTTAATTTTCTAACAATGGAACAATAACCAAAAGACCAAAAACGACTTAAAGATATTAAACAAATCATAAAAAGTGTGTCAAAAAAAGAAGTAATCCTCATTTTACTCTTTTTCTAGTGAATCACAATGCCTTCCTCCTCTGATAATTCCGTTGCCTTTTTAAAAAATAATACATTGCCAAAGAAGTCAAAATGTGCCATTGCAAACTGACTAAAGTTAGTTATAAAAGACTTTTTTGCATTATTGTATTTATGTCATTATTCCCAAAATCACTGACCCAGGAATTCTCTGCTCCCTCTTTATTTTTTGGCTTATCCACATTCCAGAGTGCAGATTAAGCCAAGCTCTCTGTCTTCTGTGACCAAAGTGCAATAAAAAGCAACAACTGAATTTGAAATATTTATTAGAAACGTAGAGAACGAGGAGAGAAAAGCAACCGAGGGAAAAGAAGCAGCAAAAGAGCATTGGACAAGGTTACTTAAACTGCCAATTAATGTTCAAAAATAACCTCAGCAATAAGCACAAACATGACAGGCCTGACAAAGAGTAAGGCTGCAGCATTAATAAGCACTTGATATCAAGAGCAGCAGCCTCTGTTGGAACCCTGGGCACTGAGAATTTCAGATTTCTGTGCTCACAGGCACTGACCCCCAAGCAAACACTGCACTGACCTGAGGCCGTGGGGAAGGCTCCCAAAATTGAGTGACAGCGCTGGAGTTGTGGGTGTGGAGTTTGAACAGAAGTGTGTGATATCCCAGGGTGCAAAACTGAGAGTTTAAGGGTTTAGAATATAGTAATAGATATAAAGTAAGATGGAGGTTTTAGGGCAGAGGCCAGTCCTGCTTTTTCACCTTCTCCTTCATGGGTCTGGGTGGTGTTTTGTAATTGGATAGAAAAATCCCCATTGCAGGACAGGGGTGGTTGGTTTTTGGGTTAAAAGTAAAAATAATTTAGGTGTCATCTTGTAATTGGACACTTTGTGCTTAAAAGGCCTTGTAGAGAGAGATACAGCTCCATTTTCAGTTTGTTAGCCAGAAGTGCTGTAGAATTCACGGTTTGTGAGACTGAAACATAGATAAGGATTAATAAACATCTGAGTCCAAACAAGAAACACTGTCTGTGCATTTAATCCTGACCCCAGCAAAAAGAAGATAAGGCAAAACACAGCCAGAAAGCAGATTATTTTCCCTAGGATTTCCTATATGAAACAATGCATTTTCCTCACTTTTCCAAAGCAGACTCTAAACATCTCAGGCTCAAAGCTCAAGGAGGCATCGATTTTGGGTGGGCAGGGAGGGCAGGGGAGCCAGGCCTGTGCTGGAGGATGGAACAAGGCAGAGCAGGCAGCACACCCTGCTTGGTGACACAAGTGACAGGAGATTCTCTGCAGCCTCACCAATAACCAAGCACCCCTGGCCCGCAATGTGGATTTTTCTACCCAATTACAAAACACCACCCAAACCCATGAAGGAGAAGGTGAAAACGAAGGACTGGCCTCTGCCCTAAAACAACCTGCCCCTGCTCTGCTGCATCCCCTTGTGCCCCTTCAACACCTTTCTGTGTTCAGACAAGAAGTTATTTTGAAGTTTGGCATTTTACCAATAAAAAGTACCCAGCCCAGCAGGGCCTGATGGGACTCCAGCAGAAAGTTCTGGAAGAAATGCAGAAAAATCAACCCATCAAGCCCAGAAAAACCCAGCTTTTTTCTTTTTTTGTTATTTACTTTGATAATTCTCTTTTCAATATTACCTCATGCGTTCTAGATAATGAAGTTATTATTGCTGTCTGTTTCAGCATTCTTTAATTCTATAGAAATAACGCAATAGACATCAGTAAATTTATAACTAGTATTATCATTAAAATAATAATAGGATGACAGGGTATTTAAGATTCTAGTTGCTGTTGGTGACTATCTAAAAAGTGCATCTTACTAATTGTGGCTTATATGTTGCTTTACTCTTTGTATGATTCTATTTATTTCTTTCATATTATGTTGGACAGTTATTAGTGTTTTTTGTCTATTCTCTTGAATTTCTTTCACAATTTTCACTAACATCAGCAGTGAGAGTGCTTCTTTGCCACTGCTGTGGCAATGAGTGGCTGGTGCAGCCCGTGGTTTTCACACACCCCACTCCTCTCCAGATGGAAGAGGAAGGAGCCAGCACTTCCAGTGACAAACTTTTATACAACCAACTTCAGATCTGGCTTTTCTCTTAATTGTCTGCCTGATTAATTACACGTCTTTTCCCCCACCAGCATCATGTGCTTGAACACCAGGCTGAATTGTGATTTTATCTAATGAACCATAAATTCTGTCTTTTATCATATATCAGTTTCTGCCTCTGGGCTTCTGTTACCTGACACAAACTTGTCCTGTTATTATTTCTGTGAAGTCCTTCACAGTTTATACTGCACTTTCAACAACATTTCACCAACTGTCTCCTGTTTTAAAAAGCTGTCTTCCCTAACAGTATCATTCATAATTTAAATTCCACTTTTTAAAGAATTTCAATTACCACTCTGTTGAAATATTTTCTATACAAAAAGAGAAAATACTTAATAAGCAAAATCAGCTAATTAGAAGATGGTTGTGGTTCACTTTAGAAAAGTAACAAGTGATTTCAGACCTCTGCATTAACTTTTTAAAAGAGAATTAAATTAATGTTTCCCAAGTTCTTTTTCACCTGAAGATATAACAAGAATTTCAAAAAGCTCAGAGACTTGTCTCTCTTCGAAATCAAAACAGGAAAAATCTTGCCCTGGGGCTCCTAAGTCACTTTTGAAAATGTGACAGCGTTGAAAAGAATACAAATTGCTTCTTAAAGAGTTTGAAGCTGTTGATGGATATGGAGTTGGAATTAAAGACAAAGAGGTTAATGACAATTATTATCTATGAGTTTTTGCTTGGCAAACAGAGAATTCTTGGCTGAGGATCTTTCTAAAAGCCTCAAGTAAAGGATGGAAGTGATGGGAACAACTGAGGAACACACTTCATTTGAAATTTCTCACAATTTCAGGTGTATGAGCCTCTCCCTCTCTCAGAAAACACTGTTGAATCACTTTGATAATGATTGCACTTTCACAGGGGAGTTTGGGCAATAATTCTTACTCTTCCTTTTCACATTCAACTCTTCCAAGATGTTTATACAGGAGAGATGTGCTAGAAAAGCCGTGGATCCTCAAAAGCTGCTCCCCTTTGATTTCTGCCCAGATGAAAATAATTTGCAAATTTTCAGGAAGGAGTGGGAGCTTTCCTGAGTTACAGGTCCTTGAAATTTTGATCTAAGACAAATTTACAACTGCTAAATATCCGTTATGTGGCATATTTAAAAATTATAATTTATATATAATATATTAAGATAATAAATTTTCTATTTGTAGCTTATAGATAAGGAAAACCTTTTTTTTTTCCCCCTGGGCTCATGTCTATCACAAGTTATACATAAATTAAATCCAAAGCTATTTCCACATTTTTATGGCACCCCTGGATCATTCCAAGGCCTGTCTGTCCCAAGAACTGTGAAATGCAGTGAGGAGTGCAAAAAAGAGAGTTCCTCCAGGCAATCACATCCTGATTCTTTTTGGATACTTTGTGAATAAGTAAGGAGTGTATATTAATATAATATAATATAATTAATATAATATAATATAATATAGAATATAATACAATATAATATATTCTATCATATCATATCATATTAATAAGAAGTGTTAAATATAGCCATTTTAATCTAAAAAAATTTTAAAATAAATATTAATTTTTTAAAATATTTGTAACATGTAACATAGCCACAATACCTAAATTTGAAATTATGTTCTGTATAAATCTATCTTATTATCATTTTTACTCTCCATTATCCCTTACAAAAAGGCACAGCAGCTCTGTCTCCTGACGTCTCATCCAACACTATTCCACATAATCAGTGTGGCAGAATGAGTCCAACACTTACAGTCACTCATGTTCCATATTCAAGAACAAACTTTTAATTAGTTGAGAAGGGTGAACATTCTCTTTGTCTTGGTGTAAAACAAAATTTTCATAAATTGAACTCTACTCTTTCCCTTCCATTGATTTTTTTTTTTTTAAACAAAGCAATCTAATTTTATAAAGACAACAGTGAGGGAAGGATAGAGAAATATATTATTTGATCTAATAGCACAAATTCTCATATCACAGTGAAAGCTGGTGACCAGTTTTAAAAAGAAAATATTTAAGAAAAGTAAAGGCTCAATCTTGATGGATGGAATTATGAGAAGGGTTCTATTTTCTCTTCCTATGTGTTCCCAAACTCTGTGATTATAGCAGCTAACCATTTGATTTAATAAATGTATTATATATATTATTATATTTATATAAAACATTCCTACATGTGATGGACAGGCTTGCTGTATGTACAAACACCAAGTACCTGCCATTGGCCTCACCGTATTAATATTTATTTCCACTCCATCTGATCTGCAGAAGATAAAGGTGAGAGCAGAACTGACAAGGAGATTATGTCAACAAGAATTTAACCTAATTGTTTTTTCTAACTATGCAATGTTAAAAAAAAACTCAACTTGCATTGACCAATGATAACAAAAAAGCTCCTCCAAGTTTCAAGGATGAAAAAAAAAATAATAAAAACAGAGGAGATCCACCAAAAAAAGTGAGTTTTAGGTAATTCTATTTCTATCCTCATTCCAGGACTTGTATATTTTACATCCTGGTTAAGAAATCCCCTCACATTTTCTGGTTCCTGAATATTCCCCTTAACACTCATGACATCCGTGACTGTTTCACGTGGTTGGACACACAAGTTATATTTTGCATATAAAAGGCAAGGTAAGCCTGTAATTTTGGCTACTGCTACACTGGAAATGAACAGCTCAGAAATTGTGGGGGAAAGTGAATTCTCTAATGGACTACAGAGCCATAAGTGGCCATTCAAAAAACTTTCTGCTCCTTTTTCAGAGAGGAAGGGGTGAATGTGAAGGGCTCTACCTCCACCAAGAATAATTTCAACAAACTGCAAGCAGATGATGACACAAGGAGAGCCAAGGCTACAATTTTCAGCAGCACATGACCAAAAGCAAGGTGAAAATATCCTGTATTTAGATCTGCCACGCTGAAGCTTGGATCTGCATTCCCACTATGCAGAACAGCAATAATTGATCTTTAGAAGTGCACAGACATTAAAAGGAATGCCAGAAAATGTTTCCATGGACAGCCACTCTCCCCATCTAGAAAAGGGAAAGAAACCACTGCATATGAAATTTAAAATGCCCTCAGGGAGATGTCACTTAAGACAACTGCACCACTTATCAGCTTGCAAGTACAGCCTACCTTTTAAGCAGAATATGAAATAAAAAATTTAAATATCAGCATTTACATGGAAAATGTTTTAGCCTACCATACTATATTCCAACAAGAATTGAGATATTCACTCTCTCCCTCTCTTAGCGAGCACATCCCTAAACTTTTGGGATTCTCAACATTTTAGAGGTCTCTGTCTCACCCCTTAAGCATTCAAAACTGTGAGAGTTTTGAATTTGTAAAACAGGCTGCAGTGTCTCAGCAGTTGTTCAGTGCTGCTACAGCTGAAATCTCCAACAGATTGAAGGACTGCTGACAAACAAGCAGAAAATCCTGACAGAACCATTTCTGCCATGGGGACATTTCAGCAGAGCTGCAATATTCTGTTTCCATAGCACATATTGACTGCCAGGCAAAAATGTGTGGAAAGACACTATAAAAGATAAAACATATCCTTGATTGGGTGAAAGCCAAGCTCAGGTCCCTTCCTTAGAATGATTTAGAATCATGTGGATTAAATACCCTGCTGTGTCTCAGCCAGAATATCAAATTCCAGATTTTAAATCTGCACCTCTCACATCCACAGCTTTCTCCAGCCAGTCACCACTTGCAGACCAAAACATTCAGTTTTTTCCTAGTTTTATTTAACTTAACAAACCCTACAAAGTTCCAGAATATGGTGCAAAGCAGAAGAGCCCAGATTTCTCAGGGTGAACCCATCCTGACATAATCAGCTGGAAATACAAAAGCTGGATCCATGTACCAGATGAACAGAGCTGTTTCCTGGCACAGAGAGCTCAGGCCAAGGAAAAGCTTTTGCTGGGTCAGTTTACAGCACACAGAGCACGTGGGGAAAGTGGCAAGAGGAGTATTCACAATATTCACAGTCAGGTATGATTCCAGAAAAATATACAGAACTTTAACAAAGAGATGTGTCAAAGATACCAAAGTGTGATGGCTGATCTCTCTGTTTAATCTAAATAGTTGCTAATCACTAAAGAGTCCTTCAAAACGCTTGGGAGAATTTTCCTTCTAAAATGTTCCTGTTGAACCTGGCAATATTATCCTTATTCTTCCTGCAGTTTAGGCAATGTGCTGCTGTTGGGTTTTACCAGTGAAAGACAAATGCAGTGAGGGAAGAGATGTTTCCACCCCTTTCTCTTCATAGGGGCCTTTCTGGGCCACAATAAACAGATATTTTTCAAAAAAGTACAGAGGTACTCCAGAGTAAATTCAGAGCAAGAGCCTTTCACTGCTGAGCACACAAGCATTACTTTTAGATCTGTTCCCAGAGTAATGAGGTTTAAATTCACACAAGAGTTCTGCATTCCAGACCATGTACCCATCTTGAAAAATTTAGAGAACACCATGGAAATTCTCCCCAAATCACTCTGCCTTTGAAAGCCATTGTGCTCAAAGCAAACAGTGATTATATGTGGTTTTAAGAGATGCCTTGAACTCTGCTGAGCCAGTGCTGGTTGCACACAAATTGTCCTTGAGGGTTTGCATTGTTCCCTGAAGTATCTCTGGGATCTCAGGGATGCTGCACACTCTCCTTGCTACCATCAGGACAAATATTGCATACTGCATGAGAAACGCTGAAAAACTGCCTTGGGTTGGAGGGAGAGACTCTTACACAAGCCTGGAAAATTGAGCAATTTTGGAAATCCATAGTAACAAAGGTTTTGTCTAAATCGAGCAATAGAGAATGTATCTGGATTGGAGACCTGCACAGAGATAAAAATCCCTTCTGCATATAGAAAACAAAGGAAAAACATCCCACAAGACAGCACATTACAAAGTTCTTTCCAGTGTTTGCTCTTCAAATGAAAAACCTGTCCCAAAATTTAAAAATCACTGTAAATACTGCTTGGATTTTTTTTTTTTTTTTAACATACACACAATAAAGTTACAGCTAAAATTTAAATTCAAGCAGTCAACATTTTACTTAACCTCAAGAAGACTCCATCTTTACAATTGACAGAATCAGACATTGAAAATAAATTGGGTTTTGATTAGAAAAAACAGATGCTCAGAATTAAACTTACTTTTCAGTAACCCCTGGAAAGGTTTTGGGGATGGAGGGTTTATCCTCTCTTCACTTGCACCCCTGCTTAAAATATATTGTCACCTGCTGTTAGATCCCAGACACATTTCAGTAACTGTGATTTCCCCAGTAATGCAATTTCCTTGTTCCTGCGTGTAACTGTGTGATTTGAAAATAATTCAAATGCCTTGTAAAGCTCATCTGGAGGGCTTAGATGGGATGAACATTAATGAAATAATAAAATGGGTTGTGCATGTACAATGGGATGTTTATAATACATGCATGTAAACCTCTAAAAATTATTAGTTTAAGAGGTTCTGTGCGTTAGAGCAGATTTGATAATGAATAGGCCACAGTGCTAAAAAAAAAAGGAAAAAGAAAAAAAGGAAGCTGTGAAAAATATTTGGATAAATTAAACGCATCCAAGTTGACAGGACCAGATTCAGTTCACCCAGGGGTACACAGGAAAGCAGCCAATGCAATCTGTGAGTCATTAAAGCTTATTTTCAAGAATCTGTTGAAGATATAAAGGGAAGGGATATTTCTAAAGGACTGGTGAAGGGCAAACTTCACGGGTATTCCCAAAACGAGGCAAAGGGCCTAGAAAATTATGGATCAAGCCAGTCTAACTTCAGTGTTCAAGAGAGATACCAGAACAAATCGCTTAAGAGTCAATTTAAAAGCACCTACAGGATGGTAAACGTGATAAAAAGCTGCTAACATGGATCTGTCAAGAACAAATCTCATCAAAACGATCCAATTTCCTCTCATGACAGGATAATGGCTCTGGCAGATAAGGGGGAGGCACTGGAGAAAATCTGTCCTGACTTCAGCGCTGCACTTGATGCCATCACCCTGGACACTCTCAAGAGTAAACTGGAAATTTGGGGCTGAGGAAGAAAGAGGTGGCACAAAACTTCATTTATGTGCAGCAACCAAAAGTTTGATTTCAGCCAGAAAAACTTTTTAAGCAGAGTTGTGGATGAGTCAGTCCCGGCTCACTTCTACACATATTTTCAATTAGTGCTCCGTTGGCAGGCTGGAGCAAATACAATGTTCACTCACAAACCAAGACACTACAGATAATGGATTAATTGGATACAATCCAAAGCCGATTAAAAAAAAAAAAAAAATCAGTTTTAGTAATTTCACAAACTACTACATTCAGGAAGATGCCCAGAACATTATTTTGCAGCAAAATAGTAGGGTAGAATAATTTTCCAGAACCTTTGAAGAGTGCAGGGCTGCCCTGGGGATCCCAGGTACTGCTTTATGCCTTCAGGCAGAAGTCTGCATAAAACCTGGACTTTTTCTTACACATTCATGTAAAATTAACCAATTTTGTTTAAAGTTAATGAAATGTTTTACTGCCCTGAAATAGCAGCACAGGAAATAGAGAGGGAGAACGACTTGCTTTATTTTAGAACCCTTTTTAATAAGTTTCTTTCCTTCATTGTTTCTTTTAGCAATGCACTAGACTGAAATGTAGTTAGATTTTTTTGAACTGTATTTTTTTTAATAGTGATTGTGTCATACTGAATGATAAAGATATAGTTTTCAACACAACCAAAGCAAAAACTAGAATCGATCAATTTATATGTTGTTATTTATACAATCAGCCTGTAAATAGCCTAAACTTCCTCCATATCAAAGTGAATCTGGTCTATCCAGTAATTTTTGAATTAGGTGTTCACAGGTTTAATTGTGGAGAACGTTCATGCTTCAGAGGTGCTCAGCTAAAACAGCACTGATATTGTAATGAGAAATACATTTATCAAGACCACCTTGACATAGTAAACTGCTAAAATACATTGAGTCTCCAAAAGCATTATAAGCTGATTTCTCAAAAAAAAAAATTTAAATAATTGCAATACCTACTGTTACACCAACTCATTGCAGAACTTGAGCAAGTCACTTCAGCTCCCATTCTATTTAAAAAACAAATGATAATTCTTCCTTAATTTACCCCCCGTGCTGAATAATTAGTTAATCTCTGTGCAATTATTTCAAATTGTATAAATGTGCTCAATATTGTTATTAGCATAACCCAAGCTGGGTAAGATACAGGAAAATATCACTGTATGTATTCTATCACATCGAGTTGTTAGGCCTTGCAGCAAACAAAATAATACTTAAAGTGAGATGGAACGGGGAAAGGAGAAGCTGAATTAAGTGCTAAAAAAGGAAAGCAGAGAGGATCTAAATAGAGAAATGAAATGTCAACACAGATTTTCAGGGCAGAGGGGAAAAGCAGGCATGACCCAGGGAGCAAACAACCTCCAACAGATCAGAACTTAGAACCAGTGCTCAGAGTAATCTCAATGAAATAGGGAATCCCTAAATTCATGAGTTTGTAGCTAGTTGAAACTTAAAATAATGTGGAATTTGCAGAACTGCAGAGATTCCTTTAGAGCTGCTGCAGAGGGCAGGATGAGTGCACAGAGTACGAAACATCAAAGCAAAATCCCAGGCACCACAATGTAAGGGTAAATAAACATCACATTTCTGCAGCTAACATCGTTCTTTGGGAGGCTCTCAGGTCGCTGCCTTGGCCATTCTTTACTTTTTACTGCCAAAGATGAGCAGAAAGACAGGGAGAGAGATAAAATCAAATAAATATCAACTATTCCTGAAAGTGGAAAACGCTACAGATTTGGGTGCAAGTTTAAAATCCCTTTCCACTGAAATGTTGTGCCAAAAATCTGTTACAGGAGGGTGAATGGTGGCAGGTGAATTTCATGAGCCCTGCCCATGTTTTTTCTGTAATGGCACTTACAAACCTGGGTGTTCAGGGAGCTCGGTAACACAATTTTTGATTTACAGAGGCACGGTAATGTGCTCTGCTGCAAAGTCCTACAGCCCCAGATAGAGCAAGGAAGCATCCTGCTGACCAAATAAAACAGATCAGTAATTGTTCAGCCAGCCATGGGATGAACAATGATCAATCACCAGAGGGGAATAGGGATTTGGAGATTGCATTGCACTGCAGCAAATTAGTTTTTAACCATTAGTGAAAACTTCCTGTTTAGCATTGCCAAAGGTGGGGTGTTTTTTTCATTTTGCAATCAATAAAATGCTAGCACTTGCTGTCTTTTTTAGCACCTTAAGTAAGTTGCTTTAAGGTATTTGTCAATATTAAACAGAATTTCTACAGAGATTTTGTAAATTTTTTTACTTCTTGATTCATCCCTTTGACAAGTTGTGCAGGGAGAATCAGCTATTGGTAAAATTAAAAAACCCTGTGCTCCCAGGGCATGCACCACTGACAGCAGCAGAGATTTAGAAAAAAATCAACTGAAAGGGGCTGTGGGTGACCAAAGAACAGATGAAGCATCAGGGAGCTTATCCAGCTCTGTGGGCACTGTACCCACCCCAGGCCAGGGCTCCTAAAAACCTTGGCAGGACAAGATAATGTAAGGGTTTGAACAGAGTGAGGTTTTGGACATCCATGGAGAGTCCATTAGGGCTTGTTGCTGCATTCCTGCTTTTCCTTCCTCTGGTGACTTTGCCCTTTCTCCTCCCTGTTCCATCCCATCAGGAGGATTTGAACAGAGCTATAATCCAAACTTTTTATCTGTGCTCATTGCACTTTGAGTGAACGACCAGTCTGCATGAAGAGGAAAATCTGTATACAAAATATCAGGTTAGCACAGTCTGCAGATGTGCATTATATCTTTTACTGCTCATAGCACAAGTTGCACAGTTGAATCTCAGCTTTTCCTCTCTGCAGCACCCTCCAAAATGGGAAAACAAATGGTTTTTCTCTTGCTCCCTGGTCAGTCACTGAAAGCACCTTCACCCACTCACTTCTGCTAACCTGGAGGGGGTTTTAGCTGTGGTTTTCATGTAACTCTCTTTAAAACCAATTTCATCTCATTTCTAACTAATTCTGGGCTAAACAACCAGACTTCAGAAAGTGAAGCCTCCATGAACAAAACCCTAACCCTCTCCTGCATTAAAAACCATGTGTGGTTCCATTTCCCATTTCACAGGCACTGCAGCAGTGCTGGGGTCAGTAGGGTGGGTTGGTGAGCTCAGTGACACTCTGAGCATCACTGATTACTACCAGAGCAGCAGAAATTACAGAAAAGAGGTGAAAAATCTTTCACTTTCCTCCATGATTTATGTTAAAAAATCACAACTTTAAAAAATCACTTTTCAGATCAGACACGTGGGTTTTCTCTTAAATTTCCTGATAAACACCAATGCACATTTCATCAAAACAGAACAGGTTTCTATAATAAAAAGTGTGTGATACCAAGCAAGACAGCATGATGGCTTCTCACCTGGGACAGCCAGTAATTTCATCTTAAACCCATTTAGGGGGGCACACTAATTAGCTAAATTGCAGCAGGTTAAGTCCACAAGATCAAGTCATCTTTCCCCACAGTAGAATTCCAAGCTGATTTACACTGATTCCATGCAGGTGATACCAGAATCCAACTGTTCATCTCCAGTACACAAGTTACCCCTTAAGCAACAATATCTGTTAAAAACAAAAGTATAAACTGCCTAATAAACTGAGAAATGAGAAAAGGTATCAAGAAATATTCAAGAAATATTCAAGAAATATTCAAGAAAATAGATACAAGAAGAATCAAAACCAAACCTGCTTATCCCTGCAATGATTTTTTTTGTTTTTTGTCATAAGCTTCACCCTGAGCTGGAAAGGAACCCCAAGGACCATCAGCCCTGCACAGAACCCCCCAAGAATCTCACCTTGTGCCTGCTTGGGCAGCTGGATTTTACGTGTTTGGGGCTGCTATAAATTTCCATTACACACTGATAATAATGTTAGAAGAGAGAGGGGGAGCGAAATTCTGGGCATGGTAATCTAAATTTAAAAGTTTACTTATTAAAGAAATGCAGATTTGATGAAAGTTGTTCCATCACTAAAGAAAAATAAAATAATAAATTTTAAAGAAGGAAAAAAGAAAAGAGAGAGACCTAAAAAAGTGGGGGAGATTAATTCTACCAGCTCTGTTGTGCTTCTAGCTCAGTACATCTACTAGATATCACCTTGTATCAGTGAAGTATAAAACTATAATGCAAGTAAGATTAAAAAAAAAGCTATTTTTGAGTATGAAAAGAAAAAGTTTTATGGCTTTAAGTACGAGCTCCTCCACTTACACCAGCAATATATCAAGTTCCAATTATCTCTGTGTTTGCTTTCCAGGAACATTAAACATTTGGTGTCTTGTTGTTCTTGCTGTTGTTTCATAATGAATTGCACAGATCTAAGTGTTACTTAAATGTGTGGTAGAGCTCTGCTGCCCTAAGGGTTAATTTTCTGTCCGTGAGAACCTGCTGCTATTTAACAAAGTAAGATCTTAATCAACCTTCAAGTGCAATGGCTAGCTGGGGTATGACAACAAATTCACTGTGAAGTTCATCAACACGTCAATGTTTCTAACAAATAAATGTCTTAATACTGAAACAGTGCAAAATTGTCTCTATAAATTACAGATTAAATGGCACATCAATAACTTTGTAATTAATCATTTTTTTGCTCTTCAACATGAACAGTTGAGTGATGAAATTGATTGGGAGGGTCTCAATAGTGCCAATGGAGTTGAATGGAGAGACTCTTCCATATTTTAGGATTGTCTTGGTAATAAATATAGAAGAATAGGGAACTGGATAAATTTTTGTCTTGGTGTTGGGTTTTTTTAACTATAGAGAAATAAGCATAGTTTATACACATAAAACACTTGCCTTCAAGAGATTTTTGCATAAAGTGGATTAGAAGAAGCAATGACAGAAAATACCTGAAGGAAATGTCTCCATCTATTTATGTTATCTACTACTTCTGTCATCCCTCCTGCACAGCTCCCACAACACACAACAGCCTCCTCATTCTTCCCCTCTCTTCTACACCTGTAGAACATTTCCTGTCCTTTCCTTCAGTTTTTGTTCTTCCAGAGTTTGTAGGATATTGTACAGTTTGTTGTCTCCCTCCGAAATAACAAAATCTAAATTATATAATTACCAGGAAAGAAAATATGCACTCAGAGAAGGTTATTAGAGTGAATAAAGCATTGTTTGTTTCATAAGTTGAGTACAGCATTTTATGTTCTGTTGCTGTGAGTTTAGCTGAAATCTGTGTTAATCTCTCCATAATGATCCTCAAAACTCCCGCGGAGAAATCTTCCTGAGAAAAAAGACATTCATTCAGAAAGCATTTGTGTAAAGGAGAATTCAAATCTCCTTTTTACCACCTTGACCTTGCCATGGGAATATTCTGATATGTCCAGCAAACCAGAGAACTTCCCAAAGCCCTGTGTTGGTTCCACTGCCCTGATTCTCCTCCCTCCTTTACCCACAGCCTCTTCTCTTCTCTTCTCTTCTCTTCTCTTCTCTTCTCTTCTCTTCTCTTCTCTTCTCTTCTCTTCTCTTCTCTTCTCTTCTCTTCTCTTCTCTTCTCTTCTCTTCTCTTCTCTTCTCTTCTCTTCTCTTCTCTTCTCTTCTCTTCTCTTCTCTTCTCTTCTCTTCTCTTCTCTTCTCTCTCTCTCTCTCTTCCTCTTCTCTTCTCTCTCTTCCTCTCCTCTCCTCTCCTCTCCTCTCCTCTCCTCTCTCTCCTCTCCTCTCTCTCCTCTCCTCTCCTCTCCTCTCTCTCCTCTCCTCTCCTCTCCTCTCCCTGCTTCTCAGGTATCCTTTTTTAATATTATCTCTTCCCTCAGGAGGATAAGGTTGGTTTCTCTTTCTGTTCTACAGGAAATCTGCCTTTGGTTTCTTCCATGACATGGGGAGAGCAGCAGTGTAGGAGTGATGAGAGTTTGGGGGGAATTTCATGGGGATGATAGATGGGGACTGTAGCCCTGATTTCATGCCTGAGATGTTTTGGTTTTGAAATTCTTTTCCCAGGTGAATTTCTGTAAACAAGAGAAATGTTTTTGTAACTGTACCTGTGTTATTCATTTTTTCTCATCTTCTTGGTGTCCCTCTGGTTTGACCAATGTGATTGAAGGGTTTGCCTTTGTTTCACCAATCAAACTGGTCTGTGTAAAATAGTATAAAAGGGAGACACATCCCTGAAATAAAGAGTCATTTTAGCCTTCTGAACTCAGAGTCTGTGTTGTTGTGGTGTAAAACAGTGTCAGGGGGATTTGGTTGGTTTTGGTTTGTTTGTGGGGACTTTTTGAAGGGGTTGTTTTTTAAAGATAATTGGATTTAATTGTCTCACTGCCCTTATCCACATGAAATCTCCTTTCTCACCTGGTGCTCTTCTCATCTCCTCACAGCATTAACACTAAAATCCCTGCACAATCAAAACTGAGAGAAAGCAACCAAGTCCCAGATCGTATCTCCCAAGGCGTTTCTCACAGGAGCTGAGAACAACAGAACTCAGATTATCTCAGACTGCTCCAGGCTGTGATTGGCACACTCCAAGTGTCTCTCCAAGCAAAGAGACTGCTAAAATAAAAGTGGAGTAGGAAACAAAGATCTTTACAGGCACTATGCCCTAATCTTAATTATTTTAATTAATATTTTATGGGTTGCAAATGCAAGGGGTTTTATGCTTTGCCACTTTTGTGTAATCAAGTTTCTTTCAGTATTAGCTGATTAATCTCTGTTTTCTCTTTTAGATGATTGCATTTGTTCAGAGTTTAGCTCAAAATGACACATTGTAAGAATAACCTACTGAAAAAGCTAATCCTTGTTGGTAATTAGCTATAATGACTTCTAAAGGGAAAAGAAACAGCAAGTGCAGGGGAAAAAAGGTTATTTTTTTTTTTTCTCCTCCTCAGTATTTATGCCTTAAAGATATACTGCACTAACCCCAAACATTGCTGGCTCATTTGTTAAATCACAGGTGGTTTGTTGTCATTTGAGGCTTAAAATATTGAACATTTTATCACTTGTGACATCTGAATTCCTGAAATTATGAAACTGTAAGCTGGCTGTATTTAAATTTTCTAAGCTCACTGATTGCTGCTCTGCCCACCAAATTTATTTGACAGATCTTTGGGTGCACACAAAAACTTATATCCACAGATCCATATTTGTATACACACACAGCCCCAAACTTTCTGCCACTTTACCCTGAACTAAATTCAAACAGGACTGTGGAGTACGAGAGGGGGGGAAAGAAGAAAAATAAAATAATGCAACACTGCCATTATTTCATATCTCTTTGTTAATTTTCCAGGAGTTGTGTGAGACTCTCTGCCTCAGGATGAATAAAAGGAGGAATAAAAGGAGTTTCCTCAGAAATAGAAGTACCAAACACATCATGGGATGGAGGAAGCAAAACTGGGATTCCACAGCAAAAAGGGTACAGAGATGTTTTTTATTTGGGAAACTGTCTAACCAAAAGCAAAGGGCTGCTGTAGACAAAGTGCTGCTCCTGGTTGCTGCAGTTTACCCACACCACATCTCAGAACAATCAATGAGGAACCTTCTGGAAAAGGGAGGAACAACAGATAAGGGGTAAGAGATTCTTCATCCATTCGACAGATACGCAGAGAGGAAAAAAGGAGGAGGGAAACAAAGATCACTGCAACGTGAGATCAGAAGAAAACTAACTGCAAAGAACAGTAAAAAGAGGCTTGTTTGAAGCTCTCAGATCTCCTATCAGTAAGTTTTTAAAACTGAAAGGAAGCCTCCTTTATTCTCCTCCCTCCCTTCTGGATCAAAATGAGGGTCCTTTGAACCAGAAGTGAAACAGAACTCAGACACACAAGTTAACAAAGTGATAAAAGGGCTGGGGCCAGAATGAAAGCATGAACGGGATCAGAGGATAAAGGAAGAGTCATTTGAAAAGTATCAGGGGAACAATAAAAAAAGCAAAGATGATCAAACAAGATGGATAAAGTTTAATGATCAAACCGGACCTTTTGTGCCTATTCCTAGAATGGTTGTTGCTGAAAATATCAAGGAACATATTTAGTCCTGATTCTGCTGTGATTAATATTCCCTGTAATAAAAAACCTCCCAGCATTCCTGCACGCTGAGAGAAAATAGATGTTTTCAGAAGATTTAAACACGTATTTAGTGCCTTTTGGTATTTTCATCTCAGTGTGCAACCATATGCTGCCTTTTGGCTCCATGATAAACATCTGCATAACTGGCTTACCTTTAAGTGAAATATTCAACACATTTTAATGCAACGACATGGGTAAACAGTTCCTGACTGAAGTCAATGCAAATAAATGGAACTGTTCCTTTCATATCTTCCTTTTCTCAATATTTCTCATTTAATTAACAAGATTAACATTGTAAGGCAATGTTATTGCATCTTTACAAATTAATTTTTGGGTTTGTCTGGTTGGGGTATTTTTTAACATTTCCAGATATTGATATTTCCATGGTATTTCACTACAGAACACAGCTATTCTAAACAAATAAGAAATAAGAAAGGGAGCTACACAGAATTTGTTGTCTAATAGAGAATGACACCTGTGAGAAAAGGACAAAGAAAACAAACATACAGATACCCAGACAACAAAAATATCACTTAAGGAAGTAGACTGATGATATGTGCTGAGGATGGGGGAGAAGGGAAAATCAGGGCTCTTTCTGTGGTTCTTCTATCTCCATGGGAAGGGAAATCCTAAACCCTAACACAGCCCTTTCCTCTCAAATATCTCAGGGCACAAAACTCACCCATTTTACCCTTTTATTCCCCCAAAAAATTCCAGCCTGCATTGTTAACTTCTGCTCATTCAAGTTTCTCCAAAAGATTCACATCCTTTGTGATTGTCTCCTTTTACACAGAATTATTTCTCCCTAAAAGAATACACTGAGTTCAGATACTTTTGAGCTTCTGAAGGAAAATTTCTTTTAAATGCAGCGGGGGGTAGCCTGGCCAGTTCAGTTCTGCTGGTTCACCACGACAAACCAACACTTGTTAGATAACCAATACCTGCCATCTCATGCCAGAAAAATGAGATCATTTTTAATGCTGTCCTGGTTTCAACTGGGATAGAATTAATTTTCCTCCTAGCAGTGCTGTGTTGTAGATTCAGGATGACAAATGTTGAAAAAGCGCTGATGTTTAATTGCTGCTAAGCAGTTCTTGCTCTTAATCAAGGACTTTTGAGTTCCCAAGCTCTGGCAGGGAGGAGATGCACCAGGAACCAGGACAAAGGGACATTCACCATGGCACAAAATTTCCAGTCTATGAACTGCTCAGGGACAGGCTGGGCTTTGGTCAGAGTTTGCTGAGCAATTGTGCATCACTCACTTCCCTTAGGCTTTCCTTTTTTCTCTCTCTTTTTGCTGTCTCACTTTTCATCACAATGAACATTATTATATTGTTTGGTTTTATTCTTATCTCATCCCAAGGACTTCACCTGTTTTTCCAACTCTCCTCCCTGCTCCCAGGAGCTGCTGAGTTGTCCCCTGGGGTTTGAACCATGGCAGCTGCCAATGGTCACAGCCAAGGAACATCTGAATATACAACAGAAACTTGGGGGGAGAGATGGCTGTGCCATAAAAATCATTCATTTTACACTGCCTGTATAAATAGCTTTTCAGGAAGCTTTCCTAATGAAGTCTCAACTTACACTTGAATTCAATTATACCTCAGGTGAGCTGACAACAGGAAATGAATGCATTTAACTCTTCACACATTTGGTGTTCAAGATCACCCATTTAAATCGGTTTTTCCTGTCTGTGGAAGAACAAAGTGACAGGACAGGATATGAGTTACACTGACCCTATTAGTGAATCATGAATTATTTCAATAGGTGATAAAATTATTTCTAAATATGTAAACATCACATAAAATTAGAGAAAATTTGGGTTCACTATTTCTTAAATGAAATATTCTCTCCTGATATATGATATGCCTTCTATAAAAATGGAGTAAGTAGAAGACAAAATATTTTGTTTGATTTTGGTTGTTGGTTTTTGGTTTTGGTGAGGGTTGTTTTGGGGTTTTTTTGTGTGTGTTGGCTTGGTTTGTGTTTTTTAAATCCTTTTAAACTGCAATTAACAAATACCAAGACAAATACTTTAGTGTTTTTCATGGTGAATGGTGCAGAAAGGTATTTAATTTCTATCTAAGATGTGTTAAGAATGAAACCTGAATGGCTACTTGTTCAGCAAACAGTTTAAAGTAACATGCAAAGGACAGACAAAAAATTTTAAAATAATTAGAGAAGGAAACAGAGGCAGTACAAGTACCACAGGATTTCCTGAATATTTGTTCCAGACACATTGTGCCTTAAAGAGAAGATGCTGTAAGGTAAGAATTCAGAATCAAAAGCCTGAAATATTCACATTTCATTGAGTTTCAT
Source organism: Acrocephalus arundinaceus (assembly GCA_021534815.1). NCBI lineage: Eukaryota > Metazoa > Chordata > Aves > Passeriformes > Sylviidae > Acrocephalus > Acrocephalus arundinaceus. The sequence goes on from JAJEOU010002626.1 coordinate 5,206,893, forward strand.
TCATACTAAATAAAGTTTTTATCCAATCTTTCAGCTTTCTGCAATCAACACAAAATCCCTCAAAAAAATATTCCATTTTAAATTCTTTAGCCATTCAGACTCCTAGCAGTGCATACAAAGCTTCTGTCATGGATCTTTTGGATTCCCAGAGCCTCTGTCTAAACCCTCAACACCAAAACTGAACCTTCAGAGTGCTCAGTAACAGCTTGTCTTTACTCACAATTATCATTTCCACACTGATTTCTATCAGGATCCTACTTTAGAAGTCATAAGGTTTTATCTCCAGTTTTATCAGAACCAAGTAAGACATGTCCAGCTTTGGTGTGATTTTTGTCCTGAATGTGAATTTTTAGAGGGTATATGGGTCTAGTGGGAAAAAAAAAAAAAAAAAAAAAAAAAAGGATTTTTCTTGTTTTAGATCACAGAAAGAATTGTATTTAATAGACTGCTTTTAAAAAATATTATTGTATTTCAGAAATCTCTCATTTTAATACATAAAGACTATCCTGTTTCAAATAATCAACTGTGCTCAAATGGAATAAACGAGGAGGTCATGCAAAAGGGAAAAAATATTTCTTCTTTTTAACAGCCACTGAATCTCTTGCAGTAAGATTTTTAATTAAGTTTTACACTATATTGCCATCTATAGGATAGCACTTCAATATAACTTCCAGAATTTAAGCTGGGATTATTTTCTTTATAGCTCTTCCTTGCAATTAGCAGACAGCAAAAAATTGGTGTGGTTCCCTGATTCAATGTAAATAACTGATGGGTGCTTCATCATTCCAGCACAAACTGCAAAAAAGTCTGGTTAGGTAATCACTAGGAGATAAAGATAATTCCATTTTTTGGGACCAAGGAGACAGCACCACAGTCCCCAGAGTCTTTGAAGTAATGACCACATAATGAAAATTATAATGAGACTTTCTATGCTCAACAATATTTGGAGTTTCTTTTGCTTGGCACTCAAACAGATTTCATCTTTTGAGCTGGTTGCACTACAAGCTCCACCTGGAGGACCTGCTGGATTCAGATTATCTCGAAAACATGATTTAGACTAATCCTCATGTGGTGTTTCCTCCCCTGTTGGCTTTATTCTCCACCTGGTGCAGCATGCATTAATAAATCCTATCTGATACTGAAGCCTGATGATGAATAATCAAAATTAAAGCCATTCTTTTCATGTTTCCTACTCTAAACTTCTTTGTTGTTCATCTTTTGGGGTTTTTTTTGCTTTGCCTTAGGGTTTTTCAGCTTTTTAGTTATTCTGACTGGGTTATTCTGTGAATTACTGAGTTTCCCATTTTACCAGGCATCATTCATCTTCCTTTGCAGTCAGATTTGCCTAGATAGGCAATTGTTCACAGCCCAGACATGCTGTTACTCGAGTGCCTGCGTCCCAATTCAATTTCTGTGCATCACGATGGAAGCACAGCACAACAAGCAGAAATTATATACAGTTCCTTTAAACTCCTATTGTAGCAATGCCAGCTGATTTTATAAAACTCCGTTGTAAATTCCAGTCTTTCTCTGTAGTTTTTTTTTTATGCCTTTCTTCCTACTTCCATTTTTTTAAAAAATAATTTGTGTTGTTCAAAGTCTTGTTTTGAAGCAAAAGAAGATATTACAGCAAGCAAAGAGTAACACGTTGGGCCAGTCTCTGCACAACTCCCTCTGCCCACTTTCAGTGCCTTTGGTTCTGCATAATGCTTGAAAAAGAATAAAAAGCTGCATGTGGCACTAAATTTAACCCTGCAGGCACTTTTATGGCTCTGTAGTAAGAACCCAGAATTCTCTGTATTCAGAGAGAAGGAAGTCAGAAAAAAAACCAACTGGGAACAAAAGTTTATGGAAATCAGAAGGAGCTTCTGCTCTTGTTTCACTGCAGAAACAGAATAATTTGCAGTGGGTCTTCATTATTTTCTATTTATGACACTTTATTATTTTCTATTTATGACACTGAAGTTCACTTTTTTTTTTGCATTTTTCTCCTGTTCTTACTGATCCAGCTCCACAGGTTTGAATCTCTAGAAATACAAGCCTTAGGAGGCACTAGAAGGAGCAATACCCTGGCAGTGCCAGATAATGTGACACAATTAATAGCCAAAATTTTAGTGGAAGAAACACTTTTAGGAATAACACAACAAAAACTGAAAAGATCCACGATTCTTATCCTGCTAAAGACCCACAGCAAGCCTGAGATTGGCCAGGCAGTATTCTGCAGTTATCTCCCAGAATTAATGGTTTGGCTTCTTGTCTTGAAGTCTGACAGACACAATTTTAGCTCTGCCAGCACATGTCTTGTTCTGTGCATTCAGGTATATTGCCAAAACACAAAGATCCTCAGCATAATACAAGCTTCATAATACTTCAAAATACATGAGTTCACCACACCTGAGAGAGCCAGATAGATCACTTTAAGTGAAAGCAAACAGGAAAAAACCCTCAACTTTGATACAATACTAGAGGTGAGTGTTGCTCAATAACTATTTTATAATTAAAGATTTAGTAATGAATGCTAAGAACCTTCCCTAATGATGGCTGGTCAGTGACCAGCAAATTTTTCTAGTTATTCCATGACTGGATGTGACCCAGTAAAGAAGAAATATCTGCATGTCCACCATGGTGAGCCAATCTTTAGGGTTTTTCCTGCAGCTCCTCAGCTGATTTTTCAAAATGTGTAAAAGGCAATTATATTAAATCCCATATAAAAAATTTATATGGGATGAGATGCTATAGAGCTCCCACTGACCTACTCCTTTTTTCCAGCAACACTCAGAAATATTTAGGGGGATATCTTTCCCCTCCTACTGAACAAGAAAGTTATTTCCTCTCCTTGCCAGGTCTCGTTTCACTGATTTCACAGCAGTTTTCAATGAAAGAATTATTTCATGAATGCAGGTGCTTAGCAGGTACATAACTTCTGCCCACATTAACATAACCTTCAGCACTCCCACTTGTGAAGCCACCCCAAACTCATGCTGAGAAATTCACTGCCTGTAGTACTTGTTCCATCCTCCCATCAGTCCCTAGCTCTGAGGTGGACTAAATTAAATCATTAAATATTAAATTATTAAAATTTCCATGCATAATTTTAAGCAGACAGTATGGAAGAGGAGTTTATAGAAGTTAAAATGGTCAATAATCCTGTGAAGAAAAATATTTCAGTTTCTCTGCAGCACTCGAGAGAAATTCACAGCATTTTTGTGCTTCTCTCTCTGGTGTCAAGTAAATGAACATATTGCCAGGCTCCCACAAACAGGTATTGTCAGGTTTGCATGGCTTTGTTATTTCAAAACCAATTGCCTCAAACAAGGCAAAGTGAAGATTACTCATACCCTGCCTCCTGCTGAGCCTGATGCTTTAGGAGAGACTTTTAGTTTTATGTAACACACACACAAAAAAAGTGCCAACACATTCTGAAGAACAGAAAATACACTTTTGCTCACATTTTTATGCAGTAAGTCACGGGGTTAGCTGGATGCTCGTTATGGAACTTTCGAAAACAAAGGCAAGTTTAGGCCAAGCAGATAAAAATCCAGTAAATTAAAAATGAGTAAGAACAGGGTATTTGGAGACTCAGGTCTTAGAATCTGCACTCTTGGATATTTTGATTCTGTGCTGAATTACCAATCTGAATGCTTAAATTTTCACTTAGCACACAAAACAGACCCGAACATTTTACCTTTTTTTTAAAAAGTCCAACAGGAAGAACATTGGTGGCCTCAGAAAGGACAGCCCAAAGCAAAGCAATTTTGTGAGATGAAGGTTGTGTACGTGTGTAAGATTATTGTGATAACAACCAAAAATTGCAGCCCAAAATGCAAAGACTGAATAAGCCAAATATGTGCTTTGGATTCCATTTACATCTCAAGTTAGAAGCTGAGCAGCATTAGCAGCTTAGAAGATCAAAGCATCCAAAGCCTTTCTTTTTTACTCCAGTCTTTAAATTTGTTTTTCTTAAAAGCAATCTCTATTAAAAATGCTGCAATTATTCTCATTGAAACCTATCTTATGAAGGTATTAGGTTTACTAAGCAGGAGAGAAAAATGCCAGCTTTGAGGCTTAGTAGTATGAAAACACCAAGAGAAAGCAGCTAATGGAGACTCATTTTCTCATCTTTCACTTTACTTTTTTTTTTCTTATGTCAGTTGTAAATTCAGCATAAGTATTACCAAAACTTAAACTGCTAATTGAAATTTACACAAACTTTCAAAAAAATTATGAAACAGTACATTTGGCCAAATAAGATTGTGGTTCCCTCTGACATTTTTCAGACAGCTAAGGCAGCAAACACATGTTAAGCACCTCGAGTTCCTTTTAATTTCAAAAGCTGTCTTCAGAATTTCACTTTCTCTGTATTCACTTGACTTTCTAACATTCCATTTCACGCAGACAGTAGTTAAAGGTGGAGTCTTTAAGCATTCCAATTAAATCATTAATGAGATCGAGCTTCTATATCCCAGCAGAGTGAAAGCTTTTTTAGCAGAGGTTCTGGCTCGTGGCAGTTGCACAGAACTCCATCTGCTCCTCTTCTTTCTCAATTAGTGGCCAGAAATGCCAAAGAATAATTCTGCCTATTTGTTTTAGTGGTTGATACCGTTTTAGACCCCAACACAGACTCTGATGATTCAGAAGGCTAAAAATTACTCCTTATTTCAGGGATGCATCTCCCTTTTATACTGTTTTACACAGACCAATTTGATTGCTGAAACAAAGGCAAACCCCTTCAATCACATTGGTCAAACCAGAGGGACATCAAGAAGCCCCTCCTGTGAGAAAGAATGAATAATATAGGTACAGTTACAAAAACATTTCTCTTGTTTACAGAAAATCACCTGGGGAAAGAATTTCAGAAACCAAAACATCTCAGGCATGAAATCAGGGCTACAAGTCGTGCAGTTTTGCCCACTTAACCAGCCAGGTTTGAAGGACAGGATACAGTAATATGGAATTTAAAGGACTTCCAACAATGCAAGTATGGCATTTTAATTTTACATAAGAAATGGACTCTACACACCTCTCACATTGGTGTTTCCAGATTTTGAAGGGTCATGTTAAACCCCCCATAGGAAAAGATCTGTTACATGCAATATCCAGGATGTTCTCACCTATCACAGAAATTTGATTGGCTGAGGGAAGTTTGTCAAGCCAGGTAGGAAAACAAAAGCAGAATAATAAAGGAGGATTTCTCGCTCAATACTCATAAAAACATTTGCAATCCAGAACTACTTCTAGTGCTAACAGTTCTCAGGGCTGCAGATAAATTTTCTCTGTTATTTCCATAACCAAATGCTTGCAAATGAGGGTTCTGCACATGCAGAGGGGATGTCAGGCTGAAAACATTAAAAATTTCCAATAGGAAACACTGCACAAGAGGCTGGGCTTGTTCCCCTCCCATGGAAAAGCTGTGATGTACAATATGAATCTCTAGTTCTGGGTTCAGTAAAAGGTCTCTCAGTGAGCTCATTTAGCAGTTTTATAGGGTTCAAACAATGGTTTCCCAGTAATTCCCATCTCAGTCACAATGGTAAGTGTGGTGATCTGCTTAAGAGACAGAAATTAAAACAATTTATTGTATTAATTAGCATCTTCTCTTCTACACTGAGATACTTGCTTCAAGTAATCTGACAACTTAATTGAGGACATCATTGATTTTAATTAACATTTTTCTTAGGAGAAAGGCAGTTACTGTGAGATGGTGCTGGAAATTAACACTAGGGGGGAAAAAAGAACCTTAGTCAAAGAACATTCATTTCTGGCCCCACTGCAGAGTTTGGAAATTCACAGCCTTTAGATACATCAAAAACATAGGTGGAGAAGTATTAATAAATCAACATCGCAGATTATTTCAGTGATAGGACTTGATCAAAACGGAGCCAACACTCATAATATCACTTTAATTGTTCTGAATTCAGATCCAGAACAAATACTATTCCCTTGCAATGCTCACCAATTTACTTTTCTTCCATTGACTAGTTTTTCACAGTTTTTGAAATCCTGATATTGAGCTTAACCTTCAGATTGAAATGATTCCTTACTCCCACCCATCTGCTAATTTAAGCAAAAATTTGTGCCTTAACAAGACTATTTAAAATAACGTGTTCAATTTTCATTTATAAAACCATCCAAAATTTGTTGGATAGAAACCATAGCTCTGAAAAAAAAAATTGTATTTAAAAACTGAAGGTAAAACTCATATTTGGAGAAGGAAGTCTCTTTCAGGTTTTGTAACAGAACAATATATTGACCAAATCCAAGATGTCAGGAGCAGGGTCAGATCCCTTTATAGGCACTAAAACATTTTAAAAACACAGAGCAGGATAATTTAATTGCTGTTTATCATGTGCACAGGGCCCTATCACTTCAAAGAAATTCAGAACCAGATGAACCAGAATAATAAACACTCCATAGGCAAACAGTTTTTCCCCCTATTCATTACAAAACCAGAGGAGAGGGCTCAGAAACACCCAAAGGACTCAATCCGCAGCATTATTTTTGTAGTTTTTGCACAAGTATCTAAATGCATTCAGCAAGAACAACTGGAAGACCTTCTCAATTTCATTTCCATTTGACCACATTCCTAATGTAATCTCCCTTTTCAAACCTACATGCAGTTCGTGGCTCCTTGCCACTTTAGACTTTCATCCTACATAATTGAAGTCAATGAGAGATTTGCTCCTGAATTTATTCCAAGCACAAACTGTCCCAATTCATGGGCAGAGCCCCACAGTTCCAATTAGCTTTAGCCAGCAGATGTAAATATTCAGTCCTGTTCACATCCAGAGCCGACTGCTTTACCTTTTCCATTATTATTTGAAGTAATAATTACTGACAGCAGGTTCCCCTGTACATCACCCAAAGCGAGCTCAGTGCCCTTTAGCTGTTTTCATCTGTCTTTGTGAATGAGAGACATCAAGACAGAGTTTGTTTTTAAAGGTGAGGAATAAAGGCCTTTGGGGTATTAGAGATTGCAGGTGGAGTGCACAGGAACTGTCTCAGGTGTCTTGTGAGACACTGTGCAGAAAATGACAAACCAAAGCCAAATGCCTTCAAATTATACTCCCCCAACACCTTGTCCCCCATTTTCTCCTTCTATCAAACATTGTAAAATCACCAGGAGAAGTCTGAAGGATTTTTCTTTTCTTCCACTCTATCCACAGTGAGAGATTTTAAGTATTTGTTTTTTACTTTTAAAGCATCAGATGCAAGGCAAGAAATCCACAATGCTTCCCAGCAGGTGCATGCTGACTTATTGCCATAACAAACTGATTATTTTGCTGTTGACTCAGGTTATTGTTCTCCTTAAAGGACATCTTCAAAGAACCCAACCTAAGGGTTATTTTGTCTTAATTACACATGAAATTAAGAGCATGAAAAGCCTCTCCAGACTACTTGAATGCTTGAAGTTATAAACCAGTTTAAGTGCTCCTCTGGACAGGTGCAAACATGAAGATATGGGAAATTATTCAGCCATTAACAAGCTATAAGATCTAAAGATTGTCCCTAGCTTCTTTAAAGAATAAAGTAGTATTTTTCTGAACCAAAAATACAGTGTGGGTCAATACAGAAAATGGAATTTTCATTAAATTCAGTGTGATCTTAGGGAACCCACAATGCTTTATCTGAACTAATAATGTAGGGAGGGTTCAGAACATTGGCAACACCTCTCATAACTGTAACAGCTTCAGGATTTCAGAGATGGAGGCATGGGCACAACAGAAATCATCTTAAAATGCAAACCAGAACAATCTTTTTGTTAAAGAAATATGTTTGAGAAAATTTTTTTTTGTTTCCTTTTTTGGTTTTGAAATTTGAAATTTGAAAAAAAAAAAAAAGAAATAAATATCTATTATTATTCTTGGTAAATTTGGACTGTGTTAAAAAAAATCTCTGGATGTTCATGTGAAGAAGCATAATTGGGTTATTTATTGTGAAGTAAAATTATGTCTTTTACTTCTAGAATCCATTAATAATTTTAAAAAGCACTGGAGGAGAGTGCAAGCAGTAAGATACTGTTTCCATCTCTGAAAACAAACTTTATAATTTTTATTTGAAAATAAATAGCTCTTGTTGGGGTTTTCTTGTGTTTGGGTGGTCTTTTTAGATTTAGTTCACACACTACTCCTTTACACAAACTGTCATGTGTTTAATTCTATAGAGCCTGTAGAAGAAACAGATCCAGGATTTTGCATTACTTGTGCCAGAGTACAAATTGTTACACAGTGAAACTATCCACCATCTATAAACTGTGCTTAAAGAAACTCTTAAAAGAGCCTGAAATGAGAAATATACCTGAGGTGCAAGTCTGGACTAACAGCCTTGATCTTGGATTTTCAGTTAAAGCCCCAGAGCATTTAATCTCAAGAGCCAGTGACACTTGTAGACCCTGGAAGCTTAAATCAGATTAAAACTAATCCAAATGAGAATATCCACTTACAAGTCAACCACTTGTGTTCTGTAAAATACCTTCATCACCTGCACACAGTGCAAACAGGCTCTTTGATTTTAATTTTTTTTTAAGTTTTAAAAATAACCAAATAGGAATTCCTTCCACTGGAAAAAAAAAAAAAAAAAAAAAAAAAAAAAAAAACCACCCCACACATGTAATTTATGCAGGAAGAGTAAACTCCTGCTTTCCCCAGGGTTGATAAAAGCCAGCTCCACTAAAATGCATGAGTCAGCAGCAACCTCTGCTAGGATTCAGCAAAAGCAGAGACATCCCAAACTCTAAAACTGTGAATTTCATGTTTCAGTGATGCCAGCAGCTCATGAATCAGCCTCCTCCTCCTCACTGGAGTCCTCTGTCTCTCCTGTCACAAAACTGCCATGGCAAACTGCCACCTGTGCCTCCCCTGTGCCTCATTCCGAAGCTGGGATACCCTGGGGAGGTTTTGTGAAGAATTCCTGAAAAAAGCACCCACACAAAGTTTAGCAGCCTGCACATTCCACTCCGTGATGCACCACAGGAATCCCTCAGCCTTTCTCACAACAGACCTTGAGGGAAGCTCTCTGAGAGTCACTGCAATAAAACATGAGGTTCAAAAACTCACGTCCTGGAGGTGAAACATTTAAATTCATGATTAATTCTAATGAGCTTTAGCACCACCACTACACCAGACAGGACACAGGTTAACTCCTGCAGAAAAAGGCTTTGGTGTGGCTCTCTGAAGGAATCTGGAAATATTTCATGGCTTGGTTCCACAATGTCTGGGGTAAAGCAGCTGGATCTCAAGCTTCTGGTTCTCAACAGGACACTCAGCATTCTTTGTACTTCTAAACAAGCTCTGCAAGCTTCATAACTTCACCTCTAAAATGGAGACACCTTCAACATTTCACCCATTCTTTCTGTTTGTTTGTAATCCTTTTTAATAGTTTTTTTCCTTATTCTTTCTCCAATGCTCTCACACTTGGTATGCAAGTGTTTTTAAGAGTGTTTCAGAGTATTACACAAGTTCTATCATCACCCTGGCAGGAGAAATCTCACTGTTGGGCCTTTATTAAGAGCAGTGAATGATTTGACCTAAAGCTAACCCAGGCCAAGGAACCTATTGTTAGTGAGATAGGCACAGTGTGTGCTGAGTCCCTGGTTCATCTACTGCAAGTTTTATTAAGTTCTCTTGAGAAGAAACCATCAGGCATGAGCTGCACTCAGAGCAGAGTGTGCAGATGGCCAGTGCACCCTTCTGGCCACATCCAACTTTCTGGAGCAGGGATACATGGACATAATGATGATTTGGGCCAGTAGAGTTTGACCAAAAACGAACTTTTCCAGCAGTGACCAAGCTTTGAGAGCAGTCTCATCCCAAACTGGAACCCTGCACCTGAAGCAGTACAGTAGCAGAGGATCTCAAGTTCTATACAGTTTATTTAAAGATGATTTTTTTCCCTAACTGAATCTTGAGTGAGTCATCAATCACTCAGCCATTCTGTGCTGGTTTTCCTCTGCTGCAATCTAACATTAAACTTTGTCTAACCACTTATGGCAGTTTTTCAAACATTTTTGAAATGCAGCCCCTTTTGCCTCATCTGTCTTCCTGCCACCCTTCCATTCCCTCGGGCTCTCCCCCTCCCCTGGCATCACCACCTCCATTTCTCCTCCACAGGGAAACAAAACCAGACTGTAATTACGTCTGCAAGTATTTACTCATTCCCACATCTTTATGGAACCAAATTGCTGATCTCTCCACAACCCTAAAATGGATCTCAATCCTCAGGTGAAAAAAAAAATAAATTATTAAACCATGCCAGTACTATCCCATGCCACTTACCTCTGCGCCAACAACTTAAAAATATTTCAAAACTTGCCACCTTTACTACCATTGCAGCTTTATTTTTTGTTTCTTTACTCATACCACTTATAACACATCCCATTATATATTAGTTATGAATTAGGTCCTCCACAGGTAAACCATGCTCAAGACAACTTAAGGAAAGGCTCATTAAAAAGACTCCCATTTTGAGGAAAAATAAATAAAACATAAATATATAAAACATCAAAATTACCAACAGAAGTGGGTACTAAAAGAAAGCCTGCAGACAGATAACCTCTTCCACATCTAGGTAATTTGGTAGAAGTTGTAACAGTCATCTACTTGACAATATTTTCCAGTGGACAGGACACTGAATTAACCTGCTGCAGATTCTGCCGGTGAAAATGCTCTCAGATTCACCTCATGCCATCAAGAAACTAATGAGCTAAATCAGCCCACCAATTTCAACATCTTAAACCTACACATTTAAGGAGTTATAGAGAATATTCATGTGAACAGCTCCTTTAGCAAGCACCCGCAGAGAAGTGATGACAGTAAAATCTTCCTGGGAGACAGAAGTCCTGTCTGTGACCTGATTTACCTAGGGATTAAAGTATCTTAATTTGTATCTACAGTATGAATTAACTTCATCAGACCAATTCAATTTATGTCATATTCAACCAATTAAGAAATGAATCCAGCTTTTCCATTCAAAATAGGCCTGCCAGAAAGGTCAGTTGAAAACAAAGATGAAAGAACTGCTTATTTTCCTGTACATTTCCTTAGACAAAACCAAACTAACCATACCACCTAAATAGAACATACAACTAAAGACAAAGCATCTTCTGTATTGGTGGGTTATACAAATGTTTGTACCAGCACATTGCTCACAGAGAGGAAGAAATCACAAGTCTCTGAAGGATTAACTTCCACAAGGGCAACAGCTGCTCAGATGGTGGAGTCAGTACAAAAAAAGCCTCTCCCAGTAGCTCTGAAGTGATGTTGGAGTTCAGCTGGTTGGGCTGGATGGTGAGCTGGCCTTTGTTAACAACAAAGGCATCAACTGAAGGCCTTGGGAATTGGGATGTTGTGGGCTTGATATTTCTAAGCCTGAGAGAATTTCAGTTTGCTAACCATTGCAAGCTCCTTTCCTAAGGCAAAACTTTCAACAGTTTTCTTTTCCCAAAACATTTCTAAGTGAGCAGTAGTTTTTTTCTCATAACAATCTTCCCCAGCTGTTGTTTCCTATTACTTAACCAATGGAAAGAGGTGTCAGTCCTACTGACAAATTAATCCCTTTTTTAGTGAAGCATGCTATATAAGATGCAAAAAGATTGTAAATAAAACGTTTCTGATGTTCTCATGGTAAACTGGAGTCAAACTATCTTTATTTTGTGTCCTACTGTGACAGGATGTTAAGAAAGGAAACATCTGATTGGTTATGGCGAGGAGAACAGAACTCTGGGTATAGTTATGCTAACAAGGCAATGTTATAAGGCAATGTTCTGAACTCTGGGTTAGGATTGGTTGGTAACAGACTCCATATATGGTAATGTTTCTAGTGCTCATTGCTCATTGGTTCCCTACCCTCAGATAATTCCTGTGTAGTTCCATGTTTTCCTCAGTTCAGGGTCTTTGAAGGAGATGTATATGTATATGTATATGTATATGTATATGTATATGTATATGTATATGTATATGTATATGTATATGTATATGTATATGTATATGTATATGTATATGTATATGTATATGTATATGTATATGTATATGTATATGTATATGTATATGTATATGTATATGTATGGTTTATTTCTTTGTTTTGCTATTAAAGTTTATTCTCATTGCTCATTGGTTCCCTACCCTCAGATAATTCATTTACAATGCCATGTTTTCCTCAGTTCCAGCTCTTAAAGGAGCTCTATATGTACAGCTTGTTTGTCTTGCTATTAAAGTCTCGTTCTCATTGCTCATTGCTATACATAGTGTATAGGAAAGCAAAATAAAAGTCACCATGTCATTACCAAGATGACTGGGGAGAGATTCCTTTCACGCACCACACCTGGCAACTGACTAGGATCTGTTAAAATTTACCAATAACATTTATTTGTATAGACACTCACTTCTAAAATTTCTCTGGAACTTTTAGAAGTGAGTGTGTATACAAATACAGAACAGATTCTATAATTTCCTCTCTTTCCAAGAAGATTTTGCTTTGTGTTTAAAATTACAGACAGGCTTACTACAAAGACTACAATTGTGAGACAGACAGTTCTGAAGAGTTATTATATCTGTATTTAATATGTACAAGACAAACATTTCTTTCAAGCATTTGTTTTCTTTCCCTTGTACAGAATAGGTAGCTTTTTTTGGTTTTTTGTCTTTTTACTTCAGCATGTGGCTCTATTAATCTCATTTTAACATTTTCATCTTCTCTGGTTCCAATTCCTACATCAGTGCAAGACTGCATCTCATCACACACATCTAATGCATCATTTTAGTTTGAGTCATTAATCTTTACTTTCCATTCAAAAGATAAGCCATATTTAATAGCTATATCATATAATCTGCATCAAGGTTCTGGAAGAACAATTTGCAAACTTCAGGAAAATTCTGTAGCTATACCAAATTTAATTACACATCCAAATATCATTTTTGAGAGGCCAAAAGTTCTCCTGCAACAGCAAGAGCTAGGAATACATTTTAAACAATTTCTTCTTGAGTCTTGGGAGAAATAAAAGAACACAATCAGTTCCCTCATGTCCCTCTCCCCCAGGCTAATTAATGTTATCTTTATACAATAAAGATAAGGATACAGTTTTAAAAAGACGTTAGCATTGATAAATATTTAGTAACCCGAAAGCACCCTCCCTAAAGAGGCAGGAAATTTATAGAAGATTAGATTGCCAAGAGAATAAACGAGCCCTCTGCTGATATTGCACACCTTGAGGCAGGATTTAACCTGGGACAACACCATGCCTTCAAACATTTCTCCAGCTATCTGCTCATTCCGTAATTAGTGACAGCACAGCCTGAACACTACCAAGCACATAAAGGACACTAAGGCATAATATCCAAAATCAGGTTATTTTTAAACTGTCATATTCAAGATCTTTGTGTTAATTTTCATAAATACTTTTTGAAGTGCTCAAACAGCACTGGGTCTCTTCCACCCAATGTTTGAGCTCATCAGTGCACACCAAACCACATCACCAACTACATTCCAGATTTCCCCAAACTGCATTCAATTTTCCAGAATTAAAGCACAGGAAGTAACTGGGAGCTCTTTACTTCTTGCCTGACTCACGAGACAGTTGTGATGTAGCTGGTGCCTAAATTGAGGTTTTAGAGACTGAAGCTTTTTGCCAGAGTTACAGCAATAATGTATTTGTGGTGCTGCATTCCTGCTTGACCTTTTCCCCTGTGAGAAGGAGGTGGTGGCACTCTTTAGAATGATCATCCAGCCTTTCAGCAAAGATGTGTAACACATTAGAGTTAAAATAAGGGTAACAGGATGAGATTAAAGGAGTGAACCAACTGGCCAACCAGTCCTTATCTGAGAGAACACATCTAATTATATTCAAAAGACTTCATTAAACTTTGAAACGAGCTCTTTGCTTCTTAATTTTAGTGGAATAAGAACTATAAATAGAATCATTCACGAAATTAATAGTGCAGGCTCCATGCAAGAAGAGGATAATATGAGAGCTCATCACAGCACTTCACATCACAACTAGGGTTCAGATAGAGAGCAGATTTTAAAAATGCCTCATTGCCTGAAGTAAAATGACCTTTGTTTTTAGGAGAACTGGTGTTCTAGCTAGCTGTGAATGACCATTGAGGCCTCTCAGGGCAGCACCATTTCAAGAATCTGTTAAATGTTCTGTATGAACAAAGACACGTATAATATAAATCAAAACTAAGAAACTCAGCTCTTCAAAGTTCATTGGGCTCCCATAAGTATATACAAGTGCTCAACTTCAGGAAATCATTATGCTAAATAAAGTCACATTCCAAGCCATGCAGCTGCTTCTCTGATTCCTGAAATCATAAGCCCAAGATGTTTTCACAGCTTTCATTTAATGAATGTTCCTCAACATATAGTTAGACCTAAAGGCTCAAAAATAAGAAGGCAAACAAAAAGCAGTAAAAATTCTTCGCTTTTTCAAAAATCTGATTATGTTTTAAGCCAACCTTATGAGCTGAAGAAGTAAATAGTGAATTTTGATCTCCTAAAAGCAAAACAGCTTCTAGGAAGAAAACTAGAAACACAATAATACACAAATGTATTTAGATGGTCTGCTCCTTTAGTCTTTCCCACTGGCAGTAAATTTAATAAACACATTTATTGTCAGCAGCTGAAACACATCAATTCAGGAAGACCTCAATTCCACCCTTTCACTCCTTTCCTTTACTGTATCTAATCAGACAATATAAAAACACTATTGCATTCTCCAGAGCCAGGTGGGTCCCTGCTTTTGATTTCTCCTTAGGACTGGATTCACAGTTCCTCTGTGCACTGTTTTTATGACATTTTTGTTCCTAACTTCCTTTCTCAAGTCTTTCCTTATCTCCCAATGCTAACAGCACATAGATTCGAAATCTTCTCCCTGGAAATGTCTGCAAAATTTAATGTGAAAAAAGTGACATTTTTTTCCCTTTAAAAAGCTGTGCTTTCACCAAACCTCATCACGCCTCTTCATGATTTGACCAGTCCATTAAAGTCAGATTGAGACTCGTTGATTTTAACTCCTGCCCCCTAAATCTTCGAGCTGCAGGCAGTGATGGTATCCCCAAAACTCCAGCTCAGGTCTTGCTGTAACCCACCCACACTGCTTATCTCGGTGTGCTCTGTGCACAGCAGAGCATTCAGCAGCTCAGCAGCGCTCAGACCATGTCAGTTCCAGAATTACTGAGCAGAGCAGGGATTTCATGGATGGCAGCAGGCCTGCCTGTGGTGGGGGGTAGATAAGCAGAGAGTTACAATCACGTGTAAAAATCTCTTGCTGATCTAGGGTGCTGTGGAGAGCACCTCCTAACCACAGCACCTGAGGCTCCCTTGGAGGGATGTACCTTAATTGGGACAAGCCCCTTCATGTTAGGAGAAGAAGCTGCCTCCTCCCAGACTTCTTTGGTTGTTATTCAATGTACCCAGTTCTGCTCTCCTGGTTGGCCCATTGGCTTCCCCACCCTGTTCTCCCTCAAATGTCCTTCCCCTCAAAAGTTCTCCCTTCCTCAAGGCCCCATTGGCCCTGGTTTGGTGCAATCCCTGCCCACATCCCGCCCCTGTTCCCCATTGGTTCTCCTTGTACATAGCCCCACCTCTGCACCACTTTCACCCTCACCCATTGGCTCCTGTTCTAAGCTCCGCCTCCTATATAAACCCTGGTCCCTCATTCCTGTCCCTGGTTTCATCCCTGGATCCCTTCGCAAAGGTGGAATAAAACCTCTCTGTGGAACTGTAAACCAAGAGTTCCTTGCCCACTGTCCAGGGATTTATCCCAGCTATCCGGTGTGAGTGCTGATTGTGTTGGTGTGCCTGTGGCTCCTGGTGGCTCTCCATTTAGGGACACTTCCAGAAAGTTGTGGCATCTTTGTGCCTCCATCCTCTGCAATAGGACTGCTTGATTTTCCTACACCCACACACTGCTCTGTGCTTACACTGCAGTGCAGCTCATGGGAACCACAAAGTGACAGAGCCCTGGTTTCTTTGGACACTGCTCTGTGTCCCCTCAACACTCCAAGTGTCCCCTGGAACACAGGACTGACTGTAGCCTGCTACAATATTCCCGACCACTAAGGGAAGGGCTGGGCTTCTGTTTGAAGATCCCAAAGCTGTTTATTCATCAGGAACACAGGCAGGAATAGCAAAGGGGTCCAGGGATGCAGGATAGAGGTTCAGGGATGCAACAGCCTCGAATAAAATCCAGGGATGAGAGCAAAGGGTTATAGGGTTATATAGGGTTAGAGGGTTATAACCCTCGAGCAAACCCCATAGAGCAAAGGGTTTTATAGGGTTATCACCCTGTGTCCGAGGGCACAGGGTTATAAATGGGACAAATGGGGTTGGTCTGAGGATCAGGGTCCAATAGGAATAAGAAAAAGTTGTGCAGAGGGGTAAATATGAACTGAGGGGACTAATGGGGTCACAGGGGTGTGACACTGCAGAAAAATTAACCCAGTGGGGCTCAAGGGAAGGAAGAACATTCTAGGATGGATGCACAGACGGTAACAGGTGACATAAACCTAACAAACCAATAGAACAACGAAATCCAAGAAATATTAACGTGGCTGGAAAACCCCATGGGAGGGAGGTTTTCCTCACCATGACCTCAAAGGGATCTGTCCCTATTTCCCTCAGTCCCTCCAGGGTTGAGGCACAGCTGCCTTGGGGATAACCCCTGGGCATCCACAACTGACCTCTTAATGCAAACTGCCAGCACAGAGGAGCTCTGAACCCTAAGGAAACGTGGTGAAACCCATCCGTGTAATGGATTAGGTGATCCAAGACAAGGAAAGGAACACAAGGTATCTCATTAACACCCTGCCCAGCGGTGCTGTGAGTGTTCTGCTGGTGTTTAATACAGTGAGGAGTACTTGGTGCATTATGCTAAAGAGCCTCAGGCCTTTGGAAGATTCATTCTCTGAAACAAACAAAATCCTATTAAATGTGTTGTACTGGTAATTCCCTACATTATAGTAAAATAATCTATGGGAAATCAAAGTCCTGATTATGAGCAAGGCATCCAAAATGAACAAAACAGAGAGCTGGAACTTTTACATGTAAAGAATTTATATCAAGGACCTCTGCTTTATCAGCAGGTACCATAAAACAAAACAAAAACAAAAATACCACCCAAACAAAAAAACAACCAAGCCACAGAAAGAAAACCAAACCAACAACAAACAAACAAAAAAACCCCAACCAAACAAAAAACCTAGCAAATTTATAAGATCTTAAGAGACATTGAAGTTGTTTAAGAGAATTCAGCTTATTTTCTCTAAATTAATTCATCCCAAATTACTGGAGTGCATTGAACCAACACAAACATTATTCCATTCTGTTCTGAACCTCCTGCCAGCAGATGACTTTCCATTTGGTAAAAGCCATAGTCTGCTTGGAAAAAACATAGCTAGAACCAAACTCAAGTATTTCTATCCTGCTACAAATCTGGCTTCTTTTACAATTACAATGTGCAGCTTTCCAGCTCTTATTCACAACGGATAACTTTCCTCAGTCATTAAAAAATACTTTTTCTAAGCGTTCCAATATGATTTCTCAGCTCAGAAACACTGGAGAAGATTTTATTTTATGCCTTGGGATAAAGCTTTCACTAGTCAGGCATTATAACAACCCCTTAATAATTCCACGCTGATCTTGAAAACTCCAAGCCTATTCCCTCTGTTACTGAAGAATTGTTTAGAAGTACAGCTAAGATTCACTTGATCCCAGTCACAGAGATGCTGCAAGCACATAACTCTAAAACTTCAAGGCCAGACAATTCCTTTCCCTCTCTGTTTTCTTCCCCCCACAATCTCATGCTTAAAAATATTGTTATTTGACACCAAATAACACCTGAATGGAATGCTTGAAATCTGCAGAAAATCGTGTGTTTACAGTTAACCCTCCCTCAGCTGAAAGGGCTTCTCCAGCTACTCCAATATTCTTTGTGCTGTGTGTTTACCTTGCAGCAACCACTTGGCTCTCATACAGCTGGGAATTAGTGTTTTATTAATGGTAGTTCCAATGTGAATTTAGTAAAATCCCACACAAAGCTAAATTATAATGAATTGCAAAGAAGAATGTGTTGGGTTTCCCATTCATGTGTGCTGCAGCTAGTACAAGTCTGTAGTTTCTAGTGAGATAAATCATGATAGCCTCAGTAAGGGAAAGAACAACTCCCTGTCTGCCAAAACAAACACATCACAAGGATCCCAGCAGCTCCTTTCAGAACTATAAACTATAAAACAACAAAGCCAACCCAAGGCCAACGTTTGTCTGCTGGAATTGATTACTTCAGGGCACTTAAATCTCAACACGCAGGTCATTTGATCAAAGTCACACTTATTACATAAGAAAATATTAATTCTGATATCACCTGGATCTATGTCATAGGCACAGTTATTGAGCAGTAGCAGAATTCTGCACACACACTCATTTCTGTTAAAATCATGGCTGGGTTTTTGCATGATATACAAAATTACCATTGTTTTTATAGGGTGAGGTTCTCACAGGAGACCAAGAAAGACTAAACAGAATTACCCACTTGGTTGCTGCAGCTTCAAATCCCCTCGTGATTTATTCCCAGAATGTGTTTAAATGTGTCCCAACATATTATTTTTAGCACTGCCAAGCACTAAGATTTTAAAAAAAAAATCTAATTCTGCGCCCTTCAAAAAACATAGTAACTGCCTTAAAAGCCATGAAACTTTGTTTGAAGAAAAGCTGCAAAGTTTCTTCCCTGCCTCCTATTTTTCTGATGTTCTTAGGTGTCCTTGCTTCAGATTTTCAAGGCTTCCCCCAAACAATGGTCAGAAACAATTCCACTGCAAATGAAAGCCAAGATTCTCATGAACTCTGTTGACCACAGAAAACAAAGTGTGAAGTATCACAGAACCATGACAAAGCCGGCAGCTTTTCAGCTCTGTTTTTCTTCTAATTTCTGAAACGCTTCAGTGGTAAACAGCAAAGACTTTTGTCCTGGAAATGCATTTCTTTTGTGTGTGAGTTCACCTGAGTCTTCCAGATGGATTTGAACATTATATACTTGAGGCTAGGTTAGCTCTCTCTAAAGAGATCTGTTATTTCTTTCAGGAAAACAATGTCACCTATCAATGTGGAAGACAAGGACACAAAGCCTTTATGATGAAATAACAAGGATTCAGTATAGGACATTATTTAAGGTTGAACATCCCTCACCTGCCCATTCCAGCAACAACTGCAAACACTGTTACTTAACTTTAGAAAAAAAAATAGAGTATTTTGTTCTTTGTAAGTGGCATTGAAGTAAATCCATTTTTATGTGACTAAAGGATGCAGGAACAAACAAACCTTCCGAAATCATTTATGCTTTAAAAATCAAACCATGCAGATTTAGGACATAACCTGCATAAGAGATGGAAGGGGTTGCCAGTCACTTCACTTCAGATTCATTGTGTCCCTTTTCTATAAATCACACAGGACAGAGACAATCACTTACAGAATCAGCACTGACCGATCTCCCAAAAGAGTGATTTTAAGAATGACATGACAACTGAAAAATAAGCCCCTAATTTCAGGTTCTCTTCACATTTCTAAGAGTCAACATGACTCATAAAACATAAAAGCTCACACATCAGATGCATTCTATAGTTTCCAGAGTATTTTTTGCCAAATAATGTTCTTCCACTAGAAAATGAACAAAATGTATCAGTATACTTTGGAAATACTCCTTCAAACTCTCAAGACTAGAGGATTAAAACTAGAATATGTTTAAAGAATGTTCTCAAAGCACACTGACTTTCACTCATTTGTACTAATATAAATCTTCTTGCTAAGGACAGTACGGAGCATAACAAAAAGATCCAAAATCCCTGACAGGTAAACACACCAGAGTGGGGACCACTAACAATAAAAGTTGCAATAAAAGTTTCAGTAAGATACCCAAACCATTTTCAACAATAACTCAAGAGTGAAATAAAATATACATTAGGTGGTGAGTGCATTACTTGAAATTTGTGTTTCTGTAAATACACCTTTGTTTATAACATTGTATTGAAAGAATCACCATACTGCACTGGACTCTACATGTGCACTGCAATGGGATGACAGAGAGGAAAAATTATTAAATTCTTGTCAGCTTGTCAGAAATGGTCCCCAGCTGTTGTTAGTTACCTTTGGAACCTTAGAAAAGTCTTGTATTATTACAGAGCACAGCTGATTCTTCAACTGAGCAATAATCTGTTATTTCCTGGTGTGACAGATTGCAAAGCACAATATTTATGACGTCTGTGTGATGTAAAGGCATTTAATATATCTGAAAAAATCCATCACAAAAGCATAGTAAATGCATAACAGACATATAATTTTTCAGAGGGAATGGCAATAAGGAGCTAAAATAGGAAAAATCTGTAGTAATTCACCCATTTCCAAAGAGAAAAAAAAAATCAGTTACTGCAGATGATTGGATTTTTAGAGATGTATGTGAGCATTTTATTTTCTGGCACCAACATATAAAGAACTAAGTACTATTTCTTTTTTCCTTCAGTTTTCCCTCAGAGTCAAATCTAAGTCGAGAAAATCTGAGATGTTTTCATTGGTATAAGACAAAAGGCACAGAACCCCATGGCAAAGAGTGCTTTATACGTTACTGAAATGCAAGAGAATCTATCTTTGCCTGGCTGTATCTCCTAAAGAGAAGTTCATGTGCAAAATGTAACTTCTCACTGGATGAGTATCAGCAGCCACTTCCATCTTAACTGTTGAAATATTGTGCACTCACAGAAATGAGAAAACACTTTCTTTTTAAGTGAGTCCTGCAGAACTTGTCTGCAGAAATCTCAGAGCATGGAGTGATAGGAAGATGGCACCATTTGTTGGATTATCCCTTTTCTGACCCAGAGATGGGGCAACTGAGAGTGTTTTAAAAACTTTTATTCCATTTTCAGTCTCATGAGAGGGTGAGACGGTGCAGATGTTACAATTCACACCAACACAATCAGAAGCCAAACTATTTCTTACTTACAATACATTATAAGTGTTTTTTGGCCTATCACACCATGCTGTAAATGCCTTAAAGTCAATCATCCAAAATCACCCCTCGTGGGTCCTACTACAATGCATCTTTCACAGTTCTATTTCTCCAAAGTATCTGGTCTATTTGCAAGGCCATCCTTTGAACTGTTTCCAGTTCCATTTCTCTCCCACAATGTCTGTCCTATCCCATGGTATTTCTAAGTCAGCATTTCTTATCTCAGTTTGCACACAGATACACTGTGAGCCTTCTGTCAGGCTTTGAGAATCCTCTACAAACCCATTTCCTACAGCACCAAACATTTCTCCAGAAACTCCCAAACCTGGGCTGCTCCCAGCTCTGAAGCCAAGTGAAGCTCCCACGGGAGGGATGTGAGCAGCCCCAGCACCCAAGCACGCAGCTCCCTTTGTTTCTCCTGTCATTTCCTCCAAGCTGCTTTGCCAGCACACCACAGTTAATGCACTGCCTTCCACAGCTCTTTTTTCCCACTGCATTTTCTGTTCTGCACTGCTGTCACTTCCTTGTAAAGAGTCAGATTGTGCACAGAGCAGAAAAAATTTTATTTTATTACTGAGCCTGAAAGCCAATTATCAGAAGATAATACAGTCGTGCAGTCAGGGCAGAAACATCATTTCCTTTCTCTCCATGGGACCGAGCAGGCCTTCCAAATTTACATTTCATTGATTTGCTTAAAGCTTAAAAATGAATCATCAGGCAGAGATCCTCTGTGCAGCACCAGGAGCCTCCTGCTGCAGGGAGTGATGCAGGGCTGTCACAGGACACAGATTTCCAAGAGAATTGAAAGCCCTTGACTCAGAGCAAGAGCCAGGGCTTTGCCTCCAAGGATTTCTTTTATTGTGCTTGTCTGAGTCCCTGTGCAAGAGATGTTCAGCCTCTCCAGGATAAGAGGTGTCCAGATTTGGCTTTGACACATATCAAAAAAAGTTAGAATTTTTATTATTATTGTTATAATTTATATAATTGTTAGATTTTATTATTTTTTGTCTCTTCATAGAACTCACTTAAAAATTAAATACCATATCATGCTTAAGGGTATCAAATTAGCAAAATTAGGACTCTCTTCCATAAATAGCTCTGATAACATAACCAGACTATTTAAAGAACAAGAAGGTGTTCAGTTTCAGTTTGTAAAAATACCTCATAATTTACATAAACACAAATCCATTCTTCTACACAAAAATATCCAAAAGTGTTGCAGAACAAGACCTCTCAACTCACATTACAGTTAGAAATTATCACATTTAAATAAAATAAACCCAACATAGTTTATGACTCCCCTTTAAGTATATCTCCAAAATATACAAATGCCTTTCATTTTTGAAGCTTCCATCAGCACAAAAACTTAGAAACAGTTCTTACCTTTTCCAAATGGTTTGGTAAGAAATAGCTAGACATTCTTTTATTACCCTTTTTTAAAATATATTTTCCTTCTCTATCGAGACTAAAATGTTTATAGCATTGATGAGCCTTATGACAATTGTAAATCATGTTGGAATCTATCTATTCATGAAATGAATGCCACAGTACTGTAGAACATAAACATGCCTTTGTTTCAAATGTGGAAACAATATTTCACCAGGCCTGGAAAGGGAGAACTTAACAACCCCTTTGGCTCAGTTTATTGCAGCAATCATTTCTATTCTAGCCTGAATGCTGGAAGAATAGTTTAGTGGCAAATTGGTTACATTTCCAGTATGCAAACTATATCCCCAGATGAAGTGGAAAGAACACCCTTTATTAAGGGATTCTGGTTTTTCCAAAACCAGATTCAGCATGACACTAAAAAGCAGAATGAACGAACACTCAGCTGTGTAACACTGTATTCTCATTTGCACTTCTCAGATTGTCTTAACTGGGTTTTACTGTCATGAATTCAGAAATCAATTTCTAACACCATTTATAAACTCAGGGTTTTAGACAAGTGTACACAGCACTGGATACATGTGAAACACTGAGAGAAGAAACAACCACCAACTTACCAGAACTCTTCTCCCCTGGATTTGTGCCAAAATTGCTCTCTTGATGCTGCAAAAATAAAAGAGAAGGAATAAATTCAGAAGGAAGACAATCATTTTACTCTTATCCACTACTAGATTTCCAATATAACAATCCATTAGTGGTGTTATCTGAGAAGTATTGGCATCAGAAGACCTGACCTTAACCTTGTAATTCTGAGGCAATATCTCCAAAGAAATTCAATGTAAATGACATCCACACACACACAAGTGCATCCACAAAAAACTGTAAAGTCTTCCCTATGTTTCCATGACTGCTTACAATTTTTTTACTCTTTACATGAACAAAAATGGTTCTCTTCAACTGCATTGAGTTCAATGCCATAAATACAAATCACACTAAACATTCAGATGACATCTGACTTGAACACTTCCCTAGGATTTACATCCTTCATTAGAATTTGTAATTACATCATGTGCACATTTAAACCTGCAGAAACAAATTAATACTTCAGAGTATTAAGTAATTTGTTTAACAAATTAAACATGAGTACAAATTAATACTTCAGACTACCATCAGAGATATTTTACCTCTGTAAACACACAGCAAAAATGCACAAATATTGGCCAAAGGCAAAAATTTAAATTTAAAAATTTAAAAACCCAAAAAACACCAACAGGGCAGAAGGGCTTGTTTCTATTTTGCTGGTTCCATCAGCAGTCTGATGATTTTGCTGACAGCCCTCCCATTACTGTGTGGGTACTCAGAGGCGTTCATCACCCCTCCTCTCTGATGCTGAATCCTCGAATTCTGCTCCAGCAAACTCCAGCTGATTGTCTACATGACACCAGCCACTTTTTATCCTGCAGCACACGCCTTTAGCTTCCTAACCATAGCACTTGTTTGAGTGACAAGCCCTCAGAAACAGGAAAAGTAACATTCCAAACCATGGACTTCATCATTAAACAAGAACAAAGAGGAGAAAGATCGTACTCAGGCTTAGGAAAGAATTTTATGGGATCAGACAATCTCTCTCCACTGTCAGTCCATAATTTTTACATGACTCACACTGTTTCATGTGTGCCCTCAGGGACCCACAGCTGGCCATAAGATTCACTCCCTGCCTCCCCTCGTCCTGGCCAGCTGTGAATCACATCTCCTCACACTGTGAGCTCTTAAATCTGCCAGCATCAGCCACTCTACCCTGCAGCCCATTCTGCAGCCACAGATTGTTAATCTCTTGATATCAAGACAGAAAACCTGCTGTCATTCTCTGTGTCCAGCTATCAGATTTAAATTCCTTTATACTGCTTGCAAAAGCTGTCTGCCCTGTGCTGTTGATTGCAGTAATTGATTCAAACATCTCATTGAAATATTCAAGTCTAGTCTAACGGGCTGATTTGTACTGTCTCTGGTCCAGTGGGGGTTGGAACTAGAGGAGCTTTGAGGTCCTTTCCAAGCCAAACTATTCCACAATTCCATGGGTTTGAGTTCTGGAAGGCACCCTTGCATTTCTTTACTGATGGTTTTATTTTCCCTTGGGACATGGACAGCATCACTGAGGAACTAGAGGAGCTTTAAGGTCCCTTCCAACCCAAACTATTCCACAATTCTATGACTTTGAGTTCTGGAAGGCACCCTTGCCTTTCTTTACTGTTGTTTTTCCTTGGGACATGGACAGAGTCACTGGTTCATCAATAAAGGCCTCAATTCTCAAGTTTTACATTCAACAAAATATGGCTCTACCAGGAGGAGGTGTCTTAGCCTGGGCACAGCAATCCTGATCCAGTCTTGGCTTGTGTCCTCCCACAGAATGAGAATATTGTTTGCTAGAAGAACCATCCTCCTGAGAAAATAACTACAGACTGAAGACAACCAAATCCAAAACCACCCTAAATTAGAGGTGTTCACAGTTTGCATCTGCAGTCTGCAAATAAAAATGCAAGGGTACAAGGTATTGTTTTACAACTTAGAGAAAAAGAAGCTGGAATTCTGTTGGTAATTTGGAAAGATCTTTGGGCTCCCCTTACATCCTTAACCAACTACAATGTAAATTCCTTAGTTCCTCTCCTAGCAGAGTTCTGCTTTCCTATAAGTGTCTCTCAAATAATAACTCTGAGGGGTGCAATCCCCCTGCTGTTCTTCAGCTGTCAACTCTCCCTTTCTGTACTTTTTTGGCTCTAAAAATATTTAAACAATAGCCCGATCCTCAACAGGGCTTTGCTTGGCTAATTGAGCACAATAATGTACATGAGCAGCTTTTTTGTTCTCAGCATTCCCAGGTGAGCTGGGTCAGCTCTAATTACCAACTAAAACATTTCCAGAAGTGCAGAATGAAAATGGTATCTGGGCAAGCCTGATCTGCTTTTCCTGGAGGCACGGACAGGAATGGTTTTGAACATTGTCCTAGGTTATAATGTAAAATTGTGCCCAAGGTTTGTATTCTATCCCCATGAGCCCTTGGAGCCAGGGCTGGGCAGTGTTTTCCTTATCTTCTGTTAACGAGCCTAACAATGCCTTGCCCATGACTCATAGATAACTTCCTCCAGGAGTTATCTCTGGTTAATGGGCCATCAAGGACCCACTGCATGACTCATAGAATGAGATCATCCCCATTGTGAGATGCTCCGCCCAGGGGGAGGAGCCAAGCATTCCCACCTGGATAAATCCAGGGTTTGGGACAGCACAAGCAGCTTTTATCCACTGGACTCCCAGAGGAGACAAGAGCTGCCAGACGTTTCCACAGGAATCACTGCTTTGACAAGACCATCTCATCTGGACTGCCACTACCACCCTGACTAACAGGGTGTCAGGTTGTGTTCTGACTCTGTCAGTGGGGGTTTTTTTTTTGGGTTTTTTTTTTTTTTTTTTTTTTTTTGTACTATTACTTTTATTTTATTTTACTTTCTTTTCTTTCTTTTCTTTTCTTCCTATTAAATTGTGTTTCTGACTTGGAGTCTTTCACTGGTTTTGCTTTCAAACCAGCACAAACATTTATGGTGCAAATATCCGTGTCTGATCTAGGAATCCAGAGTTCACAGGGAAACAGGCAGTGTGCAGTCTGAGTGGGTCACTCTTTTCCAGGGTGCACCTTCAGCTGAGAGGGTTTGCATGACAGAAATCCCCAATTCTCTGCTGGCAAGGAGCTGAGTGCCCACAGCTTGAAGTGCCCATTCTTGCCATCCTCAGCTGCACAAAACCTGCCCCACCACAACCAGCCTTGGGTTGGCTTCACAAAGCTCAGTGACAGCTCTACACAGGACATTTTAATCATGTAATAAACGACAAATTCATTGAGAAAACTGTTCTGTTGCTCAGCTTAAGAGGAGCTTCCCTCAGAGGCTGGTGGATATGAGCTGAGCAAATCTCAGTGTTTCCTTAGCACCAGCACCCCGGTGCTCCTGGAGAGCAAAGGCCAATCCCAAAGAACGTGTGAGTCATGTCTCTATAAAGCTCTAGGCCTGGGGCTGTACTTAAGTGCTACTGCAAGAGAATGGTGAGACAAGAACAGAAACCTAGCCAGCTTGTGGCAAAAAAATTGTACCAGCAAAGAGAGGCTATTCCTTCTAAAAGCCCAAACAAAATATAGGTTCTTGTAACTCCTGATGCAGCAGAGAGAGTAAAAATGTAAAAATTTTATCCTTGCTTTCTCCTGAAAGGATATCTTTATACTCAGTGATACATGAGTTTTCAAATATCCACGGCTGCTACATACCTCCTTCCTTTCCTCCTGGCTAACAGAAAACAAACCCACTTGAATCAAACTTTTATCTTCATTTAACTTCTCAAAGCAATCTGTTATTCTTCATGAAGACAGAAAGAAGGCATAATGAAAGACAAATAAACACACATAGCAGTAGATTGAAGCACAGCAAAGCCACTTTGTCTGCAACAAATATTCCATGTACATGTTTGATTGTGGTTTCAATTTGCAGAGGAAGGCAATCCTAACAGGATATTTCACACTCCTGTACAATTTAACAACACCAGTGATCAAAGATGTCTTTAAAATGAAGTATATCTATTTAACAGAGTGAAATAAGGAAGGATAGAGACTCCTTTTTAAATTCCTAACATGACAGTCTGCTTTGTCATTTCTTATCAGCCTACTCTGTGCAGTGCCATAGCTGATTATATTTTTTTTGAATCCACAGAAGCTAAACCAAAACTGCAAATTTTTAATAAGCAACTGGAAACAGCAGAAAAGCCCCAGTGTCCTGCAGGTCCCTGTGAGCTCCCGTGCATCAGCACTTCCCACAAGTCTGCAGTGCTCAAGGGGTGATGCTGTGTTATAAAATATGTTCTGCTTCAAGCAAGAACGTTCCAAGCCATTAAATGCCAGATCTTCCATGCACAAATAAAAGGCTCCTGAATTCTCCTCCTTAGGATAATGATATTGATGTCCCTTCATGACTGTTTAGAGTAATAGATGCTAAACAGTAAAATCACTCAGTAATCCTCTGCTGTATTCCGCAGTGCCTGAGAGTGCAGATATGTCCTGAAACACCTCATTAGCTCCTGCTTGTTCTTTGGTGACTTTGTAGCCCCATATTCCACAAACTGTTTCCAGGCATGAATCAGTGCACATCAGACTGGATCTCTCTTCAGTCCTTACATCAGCCAGGATAGGGACTGAAAATCAGACTGAAAATGAGGGACTAAACCAAAGAAACATGTGGAGGTCTTTCAATTCTCTAGCAAAAAATTCTCTCTTTTCTCTTGTATCTTTTTCACAGCTCCCTTTGTGTGACAAGATCGTTTAAACAAATAAAAAGCCCAGCTTTATCAATTGAGTTGTAAATGTTGTCTGCACATGCCTGTCCTTAAGCCTCTGTCTGAGCTCATCAGTTCTGATTGTGCTGATGAACCTCAGAAAAACTCTTCTCGTGCAGTAATTTTTATAGATGAACTTTTGTTCCTAAGTAACTTCATAAGTGTTTTCTGGGATTTGTGTTTGCTTTTTGTTGCTTCCACCAGTCTCTGATCATCATTAGTGCTAAATCAATAGGTATCACTTTTCTAGGCCAATCACTATCTAAAACAAATGAAATGAAAATTGTGTACATTTCCCACAAGAGCCTTGTTTCCTTCTCACAGCTTACTGATTCCATTAGCTGTGCCTGCTCAGCCTTCAAACTTTTATCTAAATCACTCTGCTCATTATTAAACTGAGATACTGATTCAATACTCCCTGCACCTTTAACAGGATTTTTTATTTGCACATCATTTAAATTATCACCATGACGTTTTTCTCAGAATAATTAAGATGTTCCAGACCAGCATCCATCCTCACCATCATTTAGACAGCTCTAGTTAGTAATTCCTGGAAAAATATAGGGGATTTTTGTTGCAGTCTGGAGACCTATTGCCCAAAGTGCCAGGAGAAAAAAAAAGAAGAAAAAAAGTCACAAAATCGATGTCATCATTATGTGAGCCTATTTTTGACAAATAAAAACACAGACTCAGGTGAGTCAGAGCTGCCATTGACTCTCCTACCCCTGAAAAGGATTCTTTTCTTTCAACCTCCTCCCAGGATCTTTCCACAGCCACTGCCTTAAGTAGAAGTTTATCTGCAGGAAACTCTTTGAAGCTCAGCTCCTCGGGCCAGACCTGCTCTGGGAAGGATATGAGCTCTAACTCACAGCATCCTTCCTCCTCAGAAGTCTTCCTCTCCTCTCCAGGCCTCCTGGGGAGCCTGTGCAGCTCCTCACCCAGCACGTTCCTTTGGCCATGAATTTCCCTTTGGGCTGAGGCAGTTTTCTTGCTGAAATGTCTGAGATTTCAGAATGTCCTTGTTCTGTGCTGGGATGGAATCCAAAACCTTTGATGTTTTTTTTCAGCTAATTAAAAGACAGACAGCCTGCCCCAGAATAACTATCTTTGATAAAAATATAAATTGATCAAAAGAGATTTCTGTCTGGTAAAGGACAGATATTTCACAGATAGATTTCTTAGATAAGAGACCTAAAATCATAGAAGAGAGCAGCCCTATTATCATCATTATACCAGAGAAGTAAGAAAGAATACTTATTTTGTGACAGGATCACCAGACACCCACACCCCTTGGCCACCAGAGTTTTCATCCTAATTCCTCCTTGTCTTCAATTAACTGAGTTGGAGAGAGATGATATCTCCCAGGAGCAGTAAAGAGCTGGAGGTCAGGATGTTTGTGAACAGATTGAACAAATATTGTGAGGTTTTGTGCTGCTGGCCCAGGTTGCCAGAACCAACCCATCTTCAGTGAGACCCCTGTGTGATAGGCATTTCACTGCCCTCAGGGCACTCATGGAATCCTCGTTACTAGACACCACAGAGTTAAATCCAGGCAAGCCTGGATGGAAGCTCCAACATTTAATAAAAATAAAATAATAAAATAAAAATTTAAAATTAAAATTCAGAGGGATGAGGCACAAAACCTGAGTTAGCTGGGTCATTGGCTCCACAGTACACATGTGATGTGGCAGATTTGAGAAAAGCAGATGAAGCCTTGCTGCTCCCCACATCTAACCAAGCACAGGGAGATGGTGTGAATCACGCCTGGGAACTGCCACACTGGGGTACTAATAAAGCAAAATATAATAACAATGTCTGATTGCACTATCAGCTGTAAAATAGTTACAAATAAAACACTGTGAATGTATCTGGGGCAGTCCCCAGCAAAGGGAGGTGGATAGCTCAATGTATTTTACTAAGGAGAGGGAAACTGTTAATTGGCTCATTAAGGAACAAAGGAATGTTGAGAAAGTATTTTTTATTTAGATGCCTAACTGTGCAGTTTCAGAAATAACAATAGTGGATGAATCAAGTCAATGAGAGACACGAGGAGAATGGCTTTATAAAGTCAAGACAAATAAAATTTCCAAGGTGTCATTTCCCCATTTCTGCTCACTGCTGCTCAGAAAGACTAAAGGGGTTGGGAAGAGGAATGTCAGGAATGACCACATCACAAAGCCTTCTCCAAAGGCCTCTGGTGGAAACTGAGGGCAGTAAAAATATCTGAATAAAAATGTCTGAATCACGCTCACTCTTCACTTTGCTGTGTCACTGACAGCAGATATGGGCTGTGGTTTTCCCCTGATGTCTGGGAAATGTGCAGCAAATATTACAGCTGCAGGAGGATTGCAGTGAAGATTTGGATCTGGGAGCCATTTAATCCCTGCTGGGAGCAGAACTTGGTAAGGTGTTAGCTGCTTCAAAAGCATGAAGGAGAAAGAGGTAAAAGCACCAGTGAAAGAACATCCAAGGACACCTCATTTTGCCAGACAGGGAAGGACATTCACAGCCAATTTTCAATCTTGCTTAAAAATAAAAAGTTCCCTCTATTTTATCTAAAGAGACCAAGAAAAGTATCCTAGTTTTTTTCCTACTATTATAGGAAAAAAGCAGATTTGTCTTTCTGATTTAGGATGATATACTTTGATCATAACTGTATCTCAAAATATTGTCTCTAATCCAGGTCTTTAATCCAGGCTGTTTGAAATGGGGGCAGTGGAACTTCTGCAGTATCTACAGAAATATAAACCAAAGACAGTCCAATATCTCGTGGTACAGAGCCTTACTATAGCAAAATTTGCATCCATACCAATTCCTTTCTTTTTTTCTTTCTGTCCTCTCTTGCCTCCATCTTCCTCTACCTTTAAAACTCTTAATTTCAGGTTTTGTAGATATTTATCAGCAGCTTTGGGAGACAGGACATGTTAATTTCTGTCCCTGCTCTTATGTTAAGGATAAAGATACAACTACAAATCCACTGAGCTGTGTTTGCATTGTATTCCATGCTTACATGATGTAATTATTTAACACTGAATTGTCAATGAGCAATTGGGAGAGATCTGGCCACAATTTTTGATGTGACTTCTACCTAAATATTTCTCTCTGGGCTGGTTATCAGACAATGAAAGATTTGTGAGGGTCTCATCAAGCATATAACATTTACATTTGCCAATCTTCTTTTCATTCTTGTTGCCAATGCAATTAAGTTGACCTTAATACACAACAAACAGAAGGCTTACAAAGTCATCAAGGTTTTTACCTTTTTTTTAACTTATCAATTTATAGATTCACTAAATCACTTTACAAACTTTGTTCATCTAGTTCTCTGTAACTAAACCACAGGTTACGCACATTACTCTCCACAGAGATCTCTGAATTTCAATTTCTTCATTCCTAGGAGGATGTCCAGGTAGGACACTTTATGCCTGGCACTCCTAATGCCATTATTCCTGTACTCAAATTCACCCCTCCAGAACCTTTCATTTTGTCTCTCCATTTTTACCATGAGGCAAAAATATTTTTCAACCTGTCCCACTTCCAAATATATTTCAGCCATGAAAAACCTTTCATATTAAGGACAAAATAGCCTCTCTTAAAATTAGCAACTCCAATGGCTCACAGAGGAATTCTTCTATGAGTGAAAACTACTTGCATAAGGACCTGCAAGGTCTGTCCCTTAAACTTTATACAAAAACCTGCCACAAGAAGGTGGAAAAATGAATAGCAAAGTCGCATTTATTTCTCCTTTTCTGATTCTGTACAGAACTTCCAGACTTTGCCAGCACGAGATCTTTGTCTCACTCTAAAAGGTACTTTTATAAAAAGGACATACTGACAGTATTTTTCTTCTAACTTAGTGATCTTTTTATTAAAGCATTCAACCACACTGTTTCATTCTGAAGAACTTCAATTAATATGTCTAAATCCTCAGGAGTTTTCAAGTGAAACTTGTGGATTAATAAAGTACCTTGGCACAGAGACTCAGAAAACTGCATTTCTATTCAAACACATTCAACTAAATTCATTATGTACTTCAGGAAGGTTTCGTTTCCATCAAAGGAAAAATATGGAAAAGGAAAAGATGTTTTAAAGGGTCATCAAAACCAGTGCATTATCCTGATGTTTGACAAGAATTGGCCAATTAAACCTTTTAGGATATTACACTTTCACCTCCAGAAATTGTCTTTATTTTGCAACAATCACAGTGGTAGATAGAGGCATGGTATCATGATTTTAAGCTTGGTTTAGATTATTTATACAGTTTGAAATATAAGACAGCATCACTCATTACTATATAATAGTAAAAAAGTAAAAGACAGTAAAAAATAATAGTAAAATAATATTAAAATAGTAAAAAATATCTCTGTATTCTTTGGCTGTGGTTCAATACTAGGAGTGTGACATGGTGGATTTCCTAATTCCAGTAACACTCAGGGTTTATGCACTCAGGATTTAAAAGACTCAATCAGATTTGAGTGGCAGCACCAATGAGCACCACAGCAGCTGAATTTTTTCAGTTTTCCAGCTGAATTTTAAAGATTTCTGTACCGTTGTGCATAAAAAAGTCTGATGATAGTTGAGGTTACTGATGCATCAGAGCTGAACCCAGGCTCTTCCCTGCTTTACTGAGAATAGAAGGTTCACTGTGGTTGTCTTTGCATATAAACAGTGATTTTAGTGCCATATTCAATAGGATAATGAACAACAAAGTTGTTCTTTCATTCCTTGGATTTTGTTGAAGAAAAGGAAATAAAGGGCCCCTGATTAGTCACATTTTGCAGATTGCAAGGCACAGTCAAGGTCACTTGTAATTGTCTGTAATTTCTGTTGAGCACACTGGGACTCCAAAGCATTTCCCAGATATCAGAATCCATTCTCTAATTTTTTTCCCAAGTATAAATTAGAAAATAATTTCATCAGATAACTAAAATAATTTTAGGAGGTCATACATCAAGTCACCTTAGGTGATTTAAGTCAACTGGATGAAATGACACTAAAATAAATTCTAGATAAAGAAGCTGATGAAAATTCCTTTTGGAATGTGAAAATAATCTATATCAAAACAATTAATTAATCTAACTTAAATTAATCATGTCAATGGATTGTTTCCATGTGAAAAGAAGCATCAGCTTAAAAGTTGAATACTCAAAATTCTCTTTCCAACAGACAGGCTGGGTTAAAAAGGAATAAAGTGGAAATTCCAGCAGCATGAAAGAGCATCCTGCACTTGTCATTAGTTGTTTTTCCCCTTTATTACCTATTTCTGCTTTTAAGATTGAGTCACAGTTGTCACTGTTTTCTTGATGAACAATCTATTAAGAATGTTTTTTCATGTGCAATGTAATAAGCATCACTTTATTCTGACTCACGGGTTGTCAATGTGCATTTCATTTACACAATTGTAAGTCACAGTATATGTTCTCAAAAGGCAAATGGGAAGAAAAGGTAAAATAAAGTTAAATTCTAACTTTGTTTGAATGTTAGGATGACTTTGAATCAGTAACTGTGAGGTATCTTACCTATTACATTATTTTCTAATATCTAATATATTCTACATGTATAGAATCATTTCCTGTTAGGTTAGATGCCACATTGAACTCCTAATGTGGCCTTAGCAGCATAACTATTTCAAACTGCTAAAATATGTCTGAATTAGAAACTCTTTCCCCTAAGTGTGGCAGGGGTGCAGGAGCTGCACTGAAATGGGTCATATTAAAAATTCTTCTCTTTATCAGTTTCTACTGATTGGCTTCACAGCAACTGCCTCTGAACTAATTACGAAATTATAAATATTTATAGGATGACCCTAGGAACTGCTACCTCAGTGCTTAAGTGGCTGCTGAACTTATTCCACCCCTGAGGGGAAGAGTCCTGCGATTTATCTGCATCACCTGCTGGATCTACTGCCCAGAATTACACAGAGGCCTTCCAGCCAAACATTGCAAAGTTCACGTCCACACAAGAACTGTTGTGTTTTATGCAAATTTACCAAACGAGGCACTTCCTCCTCCCATCACACTAATATTGTAGTTACCCAGCCTGTACAACATGAAATTTTACATTTTCTCTTGCCGTGATCCATCTGTCTCCTAATTTGCACAGCAGACCCTGACACAGTGCCCTGACTCACCTCCTCATAGAATAAATATTTCTCTGTCCAGCCCTCCCTAAGAAAAGTGTGTTTGGAAAGGCATGGTTTTAAGGCAATGGCAAACCCTTTGTAGAGTCAAACTGAATTTTGTCAATTATTAGGCTTGGTGAAACAAGGAGATAGTGTGGAATGATCAGATGAAGGTCATTTTGCCGTGGAGGCTCTCTGAGGTGTTTTAACAGGCAGCACGGACACTTTTCCTCTCTGTGACCCTTTGTGGGGTGACAACTTTATATTTCATAATGCTCTCGTGTCCTCAAGACAGAGCTACCCCAGTTCAGCTCCATTTACCACTTCCAGACAAGGGAATTTCTGCTTCTCAAAACCTCCGTCGCTGCAGACCTCTAAGCTTTCATATCCCTAGAAAAGCTTGGGGATTCTTTTATCCCTCCCAACTTTTCAAAAGGCCTCGCTTTAACTTTTGTCTGCACCGACAGAAAAACAGACATTTGTGAGCAGGATCAAGGCACAACAGGGAACCACTGTAACCTGCCTTCAACTCACGCTTTTGCACTGAAGCCTTAGAAGCTTGATGCTGAGAATTTCCATCCTTTTGTGAGCTTGAGTTGCACCAGGAAAAATTTAATGTAGCTTTTGACTGAAAAACTTGGCAGGTATTCACCTTACACACACAGACACCATACAAAGAGTCTGACCCATACCACAAAGGCAGTGGGATCTTGGACTGAATGAATGCAGAATCAGACCTATATATTATTTTATTTAGACTGGCCTATGTCTGTGAAATCTACCTAAAAGAAGACATACTCCAGGCTCTAAATTCTTAGAATACTAAACAGTTATTAAATATTAACAGTATTAGGATAATCAAATTAATGTGATGGAGCTAGCCTCTCAAAAGAGGGGAAAAACAACATTTTGTTGTCCCATAGTCATGTG
The DNA here is from genome assembly GCA_021534815.1 of Acrocephalus arundinaceus. NCBI lineage: Eukaryota > Metazoa > Chordata > Aves > Passeriformes > Sylviidae > Acrocephalus > Acrocephalus arundinaceus. The sequence goes on from JAJEOU010002626.1 coordinate 5,241,680, forward strand.
GGAAATTACCTATAAACCAGAAGTCTTGCTTTTATCCTGAAAATTTTCCCAAATGCAGACTCCTTCAGACTGTTAAGAACTGAAATTTCAGCAATTCAACTGTCAATGATCACTAAAGAAAGAAAATTGTCATGTAAAAAGTGGCCAAATTACATCTCATCTTCCCAGAAAATTATTCCAATAGATTGTCACTTGAGTCCAAGTCACTCTGAAGACTAACACGAATAACAAATGTTATGATTTAAGAAAATCATTTCTATCCAATGTCAGTTTTACAACCTAACACCTAACTAGTATTAGCACCACCAGAACGAGTTGTTAAACATGAAAACCTTTCATGACCCTCACCCAGCCCAGGCTGCAGGTTGTCCTGCCCAGGGCTGAAACTCTTTTGTCCTGGGTTCCCTGGATGGGAGCCACACTGGCTGAACCCATTCTGTCAGCAGAGCAGTTGGTATTTCACACTGGAATTCTCACTGTGCTTCAAGGACAAGTCATCCGATCAAAGGGTGCCACAAATCTTCACAGTGCATGACAGATAGGAAATGGTAAAGTATTATTTATGTGAATGACCATTATGGATTTGAGATGCTTTTCTAAGCCATTTCATCGTTACCCATTCACATTTTAAATTACCCCCAATTCCTGGCATGGCAATTATCCTTCAACTGCAAAATATTATAGCTGAATAGTCTGTGAGACCAGCACGAGCTACAAAATACACCCAGACACGTGTTTGAAGCATTTTTTAAACTGAATGAAGGAAAGAGTAATGAGACAGAGCAATCAGGGAGGAAAATAAATCCTTTGCTAAGGTTCTGTGGGTCCAAAGCTTGTGTCCTTGGGCCATGACACTGATTAGGAACACTGTGGTTGGTGTGTGTCCTCCAGGTAAACACTGCTTCATTCAGCTGTGTATAGCAAACATGCATGTGAATCAGCAATGTTCTTTTATTAAGGGGAAAATCTTACATGAAACAGAACTGGTTAAAACCCCCACCAGAATCACAGAATGAGCTCAAGAAAATGAGCGTGAAAAGTCACATATGTAATACCGTACAAATAAATTTGTCTGTGAAATATTTTTCTTAAAAAATTGTTCTTTACAATCCTGAAATTTGTTTAATCACTCAATATTATCTGAGGAAAATTTCATGAATGGCTGAAAATGACATTTATACAAACTAAGTAAAACAAAGTAATGGCTTAGAGATCACGGCACAAGTTTTTGTGTGCATAACATCACCAGAGCAGAATTTCCATGCTTCAAAAACAGATCGATAGTTATGAAAGTGTTGAGGGCTTAAGAGCTTCTGCCAAGAATGTCATTTACTGAATCATTCAATACAGCAATGAAAAAAGCATTTTCTACTACTGGTAGACCCCTCCAATTAACCAAACTGAAGGAACAGAGTTATTTATAGTGGAGTAAACAACATTTACCTAAGATAACACATGCACCAGTGTAAACCAGCAATTTATACTAGTTGTCATAAAAATAATGTGCTCAAATGCAGAGAAATTATGAAGATACTCTGAGTTCTGGCCCCAAACTTCTGAGTGTCACAGGAAGGACTGGGAGTGTTCTTAACATCACTTGGATCAGACTGGCAGAGGCAAATAAAGAAAATACCCTGCCATACATGCCTGCTTTTAGAGAGAGATCACATCTTTGGCTTGGTAACATCCCAATGGCTCAGCAGTTGGGCTGTGTCCCCTTGATTTATGTTCCTTGTCTTTGCTCTCAGCTCAGTGAAACTGCACTTCAAAATTTGGCTGAGACCAGGCAGAGTCAAAGCAAAATGGCAACAGCTCCAGGTGAAATTTCTAAATAATCCCACTGGATTTGATCCCTGCCACCATTCTGCAAATTAATAACCACTGGAAATCAGCAGAAGATCTGTTTGCACTGACTCTTCAGGATTAAGGATTTTTTAAAATCTAATCTAATGCTCATCTGAAGAGACAAATGCCTCCACTGAAAAAACTCAAATTGTATTGATGTAAGTGGATGGGACAAAAATAACCAACCCTTCAATTTTCACACCTTTTAGATTAACTAAGAGATATCACAACTCATTGGAGCTGTGAAGAGATATCACAACTCATTTCTTTCTACAAATCCTTGGAAGTGGTAAAGAGCCTGTGTATTTTAATCTAGCTGTATGGATGTTTGAGAGAATGGGATCACATTGACTGGTATCAACATTAAGAAAGTTCCTGCTTCAAAACAGGACCAAACTGAAGCTGAAACAAGTTAAAGATACACACAAACTGACTGAAAAACCGTTGCAATAAACCACATCTAATTGACTGAATTGCGTTTTTATTAGACCATTTTCCCTTTGAATCTTTCTGGTTTTAAACTGGTTTTAAACTTTGATTATTATGTTTTAGAAAATATCTGAAATTATCAATACGATTTTGCAATAGAGAAATTCACATCAAGTGTAAAACATTTCAACAGATCCAAATATAAAGGGATAATATCTTAGACTCTGAGCAGCGAGTGAGGAATATGTTCATACATCAAAGTCAAGGGGAAAAAAAGCTCAGATACTGAGACTATGGAGAAGAATTAATGGGAAAAGGAAGAGCTGCATCTTAGCCTTAAAACCTGCAGGATGCTTGCTAACTATCACATCCAATCCCTGCGCCAGATTTGCACAGCTATAAACAACTGCTGATTAATTTCCATTTCTGAATACGTTATAAGGCAGGCAGGTTGGCAAGGGTACCTTTCAAGTTTACCCTACAAATAAGGAACCATGTTTTTGTGCCATTCTCACATCTTCCTTTTCATCTTTGTTGTTGCTCGTGTTTCTGTAGTTATTTTCATCTTTCTCCCATTATAGCTGTTTAATGATAATGAGACAACACTTGATCCAACCCTAAGTACATCAGTGTGCTTTTTTTGTGTGACTATCAAATGCCTGCACTCACACTACAGAAATACATGGCCCAGGTAACCATGAAAAGACACCAAATTCTTTGATAGGAAAGGTGACTTACATTTTTGCTGTTTGTCACCCCAGGAAAGAACAATGAGAAAGGAGAGAGAAGGTTACAGGGTCCAGGAGAAAATTCTTTTCTTCTGGAATGACTCAGCTAGGTGGGAAGGAAAGGCTATAAACACTGAATAGAAGAGAGTCACTCTCAGAGTACAACCCCAGGGACTCACAGGCAGGCCCGTGCATGGCTTTGTGTGTGGCATAGCTGTCTGCATTTATTTCAGAGTCATCTGAGGTCAATGGGAAAAATCCTGATGAATTTTCCAGCATTGAGAGGAAGCTGAGATTCTGGAAGGAACCACAGTGCCACTGGCTGCACTTTTTCCATGAAAGGTGTGCACTTGTTATGTAGAACACCTGCCAAATCTGACAGCTAAAGTCATGTCAGCACATGGCAGAGCCTGAGCCAGCTCACAGAGAAACCAACAACCAAAATTCCACCAGAGCTGGGGGACTTCTAATGAGACTTTGTTCAGGTCCCTGAATTTGTTCTGTAACTAACAAGGATTCCTCTGAGCAAGGGTGGAACACCTTGATGTGAAGATGAGCTCACAAGATTCATTTATGGTAAAAGCTCACAGAGGATTTAAGTTCATTAAATAATCTTGATTCATGGTAGAAGTTCTCAATGACTGACTTCTTAAAATTTGGTATTTCAATTACATCTGTATAAAATGCTTATCTCCAGCCTCAGCCAGCTCAAAAGTAGAATTGCTCTCGACTTGACCTGACTTCCTGAATTAGCAGTGAACTGCTTGATATCCTTTCAATATCTGCAGACTGTTCACTGGCACTGGAGAGGAACAGTCGTGGTCGACTGGCTTATCCTGAAATGTTCTGAGCCTGCCATGCATTTAGAGTTCAAGTTAAGGTCATTTGAGAAGCTCATGTGCTACTTTGGCCCTCACTTGGTTAACTCAATGTCTGAACACAGGAAACTGAGCTTAATGATCTGTTTCTATAGGTGTTCCTCATGCTGGTAAAGCAAATGATGCTTAAAAAGAGAGTGCAAACATTTTTCATTTGTAATATATTTTTATATTGTTATCTGTCAGGCCAAAGCACTAAACTCAGCCCAAATAAATCTCTGCTGTAGAGTTGTGAGCGGGGAGGAATGTTCTTTCAGCCTCCAGGATGCAGAGATGTTAAGAAATTGACTGAATCTATTTTCTGAATTGTTTTGAGGTTTTTTTTCCCCTTAGTGAGAGTCATGAAGAGGTCAGCTTTTTAATAGCATGCAAAGGAACAAAAAATATCATCCACAGCGGGCAGAAGAGATGGCCAGAAACACAAACTGGGGCTTGCTGAAAACCCTCAATCAGAAATGCTTCAGTTCACCAGTAGGACACTAAGACCAGAAACCCTGAGGATGCAATCAGCCCCAAACACTCTCTGTAGTACAGAGCAATATTCCCCTGGCCCCAAGAACCTCCCCTTTTCCCCAGGAGTTTGGAGTCATCATTCTGGCTGGTACTGAGCACTGCAAGTGCTTCCAGAAGAACACTGTCAAAATTTGAGTCATGAGTCAGGATGGCAGTGAATTAAATGCAAAAATATCACGTCACACCAAGGGCATTAAATCATAATCAATTAAGTTTGGCTTCCCATTATTACTTGCTGAATGCTGAAATACGACACGCAGGCTGAGCACAAATGGATCCTCTGTCATCCCTGCTTTACAAGGCCAAACACAGTAAAGTCTCACTCTGCTTTCTGTCAACAGAACTTTTATGATCTAACTTCCAAATAATTTTAAATTTATCCAGTGAATTTAGTTGGAAAAATCCTACCTAGCCCACAGAACCCTACAGAGCATGTAGCTTGGAAAGCTTCCACTTCCAAATGATAGAGCACCATGCAAATGAGAAAAATGAGTAACGTTTTACTCAGATTCTCGTGAAATGCTCATCTCCTTGAAATGTCACACCAGGAATGAGAAAACAGCAATCACACTTTTCCCCCCCATGTCCATTACAAGTATCAACTTGATCGTGACTTCTCTGAAACAAATTAAATCCACCCTCCATAATAACGAGCCCAGCCTGTCAGACCCACAGACATTTTCAGGTGGACAAGCTGGCAGCTCTCCTAGCAAGCCAGAAGAGTGCAAGGAGGAAATCACACAGGCCAGAGTACCAGGACAAAAAAAATCCATGAAGGTTTTTGCCATCATTTGCTCTCATCTTTCAGTCAGGCCCTGCCCTGAGCTGCCTGGTGAGAGAATCTCTCTGCTTCACCCATCCTTTGGTCTATCATAACCCCAGGCAGATCTGTCTCACCACGTAAGAAATTAAATTTGGCACTCTGTGCTCTTCGTGCCTCCCCCAATTTTTCACAGCTCTACTGACTGCTCATTTATTAGATCTTTTGACTTACTCAGAGATTTTCATTGTGATTTTACTTATCTCTCAGCATTGAGCAAATAAACTTCCACTGGCATCGGCTGGGTGAGGGGGAAGGGAATGAAATATGGTTGTTTTTATTGCCTATACATAAATTTTACTGGTACTAATCAATAAATCTTTTACTTGCAGCACTCAGGAGCACACAGTTGAACTATAACAAGTGGCAAAAGGAACGCAGAGAAAAGTCATTATTTCTGAAGTTGAAGGTAAGATCACGTGAATTTTTTTTCCTTTGGACTATTTGTGCCAAGCTACCACGTGCAGGGGATACAACTCTGCCAGGAAAGATGTGTATAAGTGATTATAATTGAGCTGCTTTGTGCTTTTTAAGTCAATTCAGGCACACAGTTTGCAGTACATAACTGATTGACTTTGTCTCAGTGTGTTACTTGCTCCCCTAGATGATGAGTTTCAGAAATCATAACAGAAATAATTGCCTTTCCAAAGCAGCCTTCCTGCAGGTGAAATGACAAGGTAAAGAATGTAAAAAAAAATAAAAAGGGATTTCTAAATAGCCAAGCTGCAGCTCTTTCAGAATTAAACTCCACAAGCACAAAATAATCCAACTAAAGCCTACAGGGAAAATAAACAAAATTTTCAAAAGAGGGTGTAGGGTGTAGCTGTGGCACCCATCCCCATTGTAATTATAGCAGAGGCACAGCTTTTGTAATTTTAATTTTTTGTAATTATTTTTAATCTGTAGAATTTAAATACACGTTTCAAAAATGTATATTTAAAGCATTTAAATATGGAATAAATATTTATAAAACATGTTAAAATGGAAGCATTTTAAAATGTTTTATAAATAGAGAAGTGAAATGGTGGTATTATACTCTTCAAGTTAAAGAGATCATGGATGAAGGTCACTGGAGCAAATAGGAACTGCAAATGTGTAGCCATTAATCATTGTACCAGTACAAAATTTCTTTGGGACCTGTGAATTTCACCTTTATCTCTGGATAAGATAGGGAAACCTCCCTTTCCTACACCATATTAAAAGCCTGTGCTGGAAGGAAGTTGAAGAGAAAATGAATTTTATAGATCTTTAAGTGCAATATGGGACACAATAAACTGAGTCCAATGGAGTTTTCATTATGCTAGAAAAAATAGATACTACTATTATTTCTTTTCAGGCAGTATCAGCAGAACACAGCAAGAAATACTCTTCAGACACCACAAAAAAGACCCCAAAGAATTTATGCTGAGTGCACTAAATGCTATGAAAGGCAATTGCTGTGGTACAGGGACATTATGGCAACTTACAGTTGAGAGTTGGCTAAAACAGCCTAAAACTTTTATTCCCAGCACAGTAAAGGTGCAGGGAAGGCAGGGGGCACTCATCATTGTGTGATCTGGAAAACATGACCAGAGTGAGACCTTTGTCCCTAAGAACTTTTTGGGGTTTGACCATGAATGATGCTTTATCCATCAGATTCTTAACAGCTTTGACAACAAAACAGGATGAAAAAATTGAATACCAAAGACGGACTAGAGAAATTTCAAAAGGAAAAATATTACTCTAACATATCTTTTCTTCTTTTATTAAAATAGCCATGGAAAGTATCATTTCAGTTGTAGAAGACTTGCACTGGTAAAAAGGTAAAAACAGTCACCCAGTCAAAGCCAGAGTCTGGAATATGACTGTAAAGTGTTGCTCTTATTAGAAACTGAAGATTTTGTGCTGTCAAATTTAGGTCATCTGTCCCTCAGGAACAAAGATAAGATGTCTAATTTGATCCCAGAGTAACCTGCTGGTTTGTCATCCTTCCATCAGAGAGGAAAAAGAGTGATTTGTTCACTGCAGTGAAAGGGGCAGAGGGACCCAACCAGGCAGTGTTTATTTGGCTGGGCAGCAAACAAAATAAATGCAACTTTGTGATTTTGACACTAACCTCAGCTTATAGCCAAACCAAATGCTCTATTTAAGGAGGTAATTAAATTAAATTAATTCCTCTCCAATTGCAGGCCAAATTAGTATCACTCTGCCATAATGCAGGGCTAAGAGGATACTTAGTTTGCAAAAATCACTGCTTTGTTGTGTTTAGGGATGTGGCATTTTTATTATTAAATCACACTGACTTTCATTTATTAACAGCTCTATTTTCTGCACATTTAGATTTTAATGCAAAAAGTATTAAATAGTACTGTGTTAAACTGCAGGACAAATTATTAACACTTGAACTCCTGATTATTTATATTTCAGGTGTTGTTTAGAAGGCATTTACCCAACTTCACTGCCTTTCATGTTTATGTTTAGGACATGGCTCAATTTCTGAGGGTCAGACTCATTTAAAGTGAGCAGTTTACAATCATTTTCCACTGTGAGGGACTGAGGGGTATAATGGGAGACTCAGCTTTGGCTTCTATTATTCATGCTTATTTGTCTTACATTCATATCCAAGATAAATATCAAGAGTTAGAAAGCCACTATACCAAGGATTACAGAGAAGCTGCACAGAACGAAATCCATCCTCAAAGTGGAATTTGCTGTCTAAACACAGTTTGTATCCTCTTAACCTTTGCAGTATCTCTCCCATTTGCAGGCACAAGGAACAATCTGCAAGACCTACATTAATCTGTTAAGTACTTCTTGAAGCAATAGTTATCTTTGCTAGATCTGTCTGGACATGGTGGATTGCTAAGAGGGCATTAAAAACACTTTTCTCCTTTTTCCATATTTAAAAGAGTCACTCAGGCTAAGCCATTTCCTCTTTTGTTTGATGGACATGAGACCGAAATACTTTTGCACATCACAGTAGCTTAATTCTACTGAACTGCTTTTAAGATGTATTTAAATCTCTAAGTATTCTCTATCTCAGCCTAATCCCTCAGCCTTCAGAAAAAACTCCATTCTTGGCAAATAGATATAATTATTTCACCTGCTTTTCTCTGTGAAAACCTAAGTCCACAATCAGCTCACATGAACAGGCACAGATCAGAAGAGCTTTTAAGTGGGATTTTCTTGCAAATCTTTAGAATAAAAGTTATCACGTGTTGCCAAGCTTTCCTGGATCATTTTGTAAAGAAGCTGAGGTGACAGTCAGACCACCTGACTGGGTCACAGCCTATTTGTTTCCCCATCTCTGGGAAAGTACTGCCCACCTGAGAGCAGAGTTCAAGAGTTCATGTGCCACATACTGGTGCTCCAGGAATTTCCTGTCCCACCTCATTCCCTGGCACAAGGTTCCTCTCATTTTCAGAAATGAAACGAGGTTTTGGTAGATATTTTTTGTCCAGTCCATGGACAGACACATCAGTGCCATCAGAACCAATCGAGTCTTTACCCCACAGAGAAGATTAGTAAACCATGACTTAGAGCAGAGGTTTGATTTAAAATAAACCCTATTTATTATTAGAAGTATTTTATTTATATGGCACCCTAGGGGGATCTCTGAGGTTGGGCAGCTGCTCTACTTGGTTTACTCTTGCATGGCTGTGACTGCACAGCTCTTCTCTGGCGCCCTGGTTCAACACAAAAACTTGCATGGTAACTCAGCCAGATCATTTCACTATCATAAAGAATAAAGATGGTTATCTAAAGTTTCTCTTGTGCCTGAATTTCTGCTTGCATGTGCTTTAAAAGCCTACCATCCTTTCAGAAACTTTTTCCTCTTGCATTTTTCTTGCAGAATTTCAGAATTAGCTTGCCAAGATTCCACACAAGCTGCCACGAAGTTCACAATATGAAAATAAAGGGATTTTTTCCTTTGATTGATGGCCAAAGTGCTCTCCCAAGATGTGACTAATGCAGCTACAGAGCAGTGGGGGGAGGCCATTAAGGCTTGTATTGATTTCCTCTGAATTCTGGATAATACATCAACAATCTTTGCTACCTCTACTTGAAATTTTTAATTTAAATCACCGGAACCAAGCAGTCAATCACTGGCTTCCCTTAGAGCTGAGGCCATTTTGCTTTGATATTTCAGATGGAATAGAAACCATAAAGCTGCTTTGTGCTATGCATGCTATTAATAACATTTAATTTGCTGTGATGATACAGAGAATGTAAACAAGCAAGCAATGCAGTTCATGGAAGGGTTTTGAATGGCTCTGATGGATATAAAGCTGTTTGAAAGTTTCCATTTTTCTTCTCCAGATAAGAGCAGTTGGGGTCACTTGGGCCCAGCTGAAGAAGAGACAGAGGAGAGACCCCATTGGGGTCTTCAGCTTCCTCACAAGGGCCACAGGAGGGGCAGGCACTGATCCCTTCTCTGTGGTGACCTGTGGACATGATTTTCTGAGCCTGAGAGAATTTTTAGTTTGTGCTAGCTTTCCCAAGGGAAAACCTTTCAACAGTTTCTCTTCCCAAAACAGCTTTGTGTAAATCACTGCTTTCTCATAATATTTCAAAGTAACCAGTGCCCTTTTCCCATAACACCCTCTCTCCCAGGTGTTGTTGGCTATTTCTGTTACTTAACCAATGGAGAGAGGTGTCAGTTTTTGTAGTGCTGCATGCTATTAAAAAAGCAGAATGAATTGTAAATAGAGCCTTCACTCTTTCTCTTCTGCCTTCTGAGAATTACTGGAGCCAATTTATTTTGTGTCTTACGACAACAGTGACCCGTGAAAGGACCCAAGGGAATGGCTGAAGCTGTGTCAGGGGAGGTTTGGCTGCACATCAGGGACAGGTTCTTCCCCCAGAGGGTGGTGGGGCACTGGAACAGGCTCCCCAGGGCAGGGCTCACAGCAGCAGCCCAGCAGAGCTCTAGAATTTGGACAATGCTCTGGGGCACAGGGTGTGACTCCTGGGGATGTCCCGTGCAGGGCCAGCAGCTGGGCTTCAGTGATCCCCGAGCATCCTTTCCCAATTCAAGATATTCTATGATTCTAGATCAAAAAACCAGGCACCAAAACCTGCAATTCATCTGCAAGAACGAACGTACTGTGGGGCCAGTTTCACATAAATGTTGTGAAAGATGAATTTCACCCTGCGGAGTATTGTACTCACTTTTGAATGCTACAACTTCCACATGAAAACCAAAAACGAAAAGCATTACTGTACCCACTTATAAGTGTGTCTCCAGCACACAGAATTTCTAAAACTAAATGCTGCTTCTTTCTCAGTGCCACTTTCAAAGCTGATGTTTGTTGTCCCTGCTGTACCAAAACAGAAAATGAGAATATATCTCTTAAAATAATAAAATAAAACAAATCTATTTGTTATTCAAATACTTTACAAGGATGTGCACATGTCCTTGACAATTATTTTGGTGTGATAACCTGCCATTTGCACAATATTATACTCAGTCACACTTAATGCTCATGCCAAAGGATGGGTGCCCTTATTAACTGCAAACTGCGTACAAATTACAGCTGTTTTCTTTATTAGTTTGTTCAAATCCACTTGAAAAAGCTGCTGAAGGATGTCCTAGAGAAAAACAACCAGCATCCTTTGAGGAACTGATGGTTTCTGTCCTGTAACCCCTGATTTGCATTGAATGCATCCTAAAACTCCTGACTGTCTCCTTCCTAATTAATCAAATGCTGATTTTAATTGGAAACATTTTCTCATTAATTGGAAAGATGATTGAAAGAGGCTTAACTCAAGCATCACCTTCTGGCCTTCCAAAAAAAGACTGTGGGACAAAACTCCAGTTTCAAAAAAAGTATCACATCAAGCTCACAGATCTGCTCATGCAGGGGAAAAAAAAATGAAAGGAAAAAACACAACAAGGGTATGTTTTTTGTAATACTTCACCAAATCAACAAAAATGCAATAAAACTGCAGCTTGAAGAGCATTCAAAGGTAAGAATTGCTTGCCAAATTTAATTCACTGTGTCTTGCTGGCTTTCTCACAAGTCTGACACAAGCACACGCTCACTGACAACATTTGCAAACATGCAAGAGCAGAATAACCTCAGGGTCATTACCCTGTGCTGCTAGGTGCATAAAAAACTGCATGGTGAAGTGCATTAGTCTGACACCCATGGAATGCATAGTTGTTTAATTTTTAAGCAGAAATTCAAGAATTTTTTTTCCCAATTCCCCAAACTCTAATCTAGATAAGGGCTCTTGCTAGCACAGAGCTGGAGCTGATTGTCATCACACCCAAACATCAGTAAGGCATTTAAGGAGTGGCAATGCAAATTACATTAATTCCCCCCTGCCTGCAAAGAAAAGGCATTAAAAACAACCTGCAGCAAACAAAATGTTCGGTTTCTTGGAAATAAACAAGCAAAATCAAAAAATCTTGGCTGAAAGTTCATGGAACTTATGAAAATATTGCACTCATTGAGACAAAAGATAACATCTATATTTAACTATTAAGATCATTCAAGTAATTATTAACATCATTAAATTCATTAAAATTCTTTTAGACATAAAGCAGCCACCTCTCTTTTTCCTACCTTTTTCAGTACCAGACAAAACACACGAAATCTCAAACTTGCTGAACATAATCCCACATTTTAAAGTGATGATTTACAAAGCACCTGCAAATTCTGAGTGCAGCAGGCTCCCTCTGACCTCCCTTGAGATTTACATCATCTAAATTTTAGTATTTACACATGCTGAACTTCAACACCTAAAATATTACCAGAGTGGGACATATAGGTGTTGAATGAAAAACTCTAAACAGCAACTCTTAAAAAAAATCCAGATTGAAAACATGTTAAAAGGACCCTTACTGCAAATTTTCTGTGCTCTCATGAAGCTTTGAGCCTATGCAAATCATCTACATAATTGAAAGGACTAATTGACGTTCTGATATATGGGAATATGCTCTTTGGTGGAACAGATGTTAAGAGCTTTGTTTCATAATTTGTCAACTTTACTAAATGTCACCGAGTTTGTCTTAAAACTGAGGGGTTTTTATTGTAATCCAGAGTCTATTCCCTGAGCAAAACCTATTTGTTAAACATGTCCCAGGTTTTAAAGCTATCTCCTACTGAAAAACTACTGAAAAATAAATTACTGAAAAATTACTGAAAAATTACTGAAAAATTACTGAAAAATTACTGAAAAATTACTGAAAAATTACTGAAAAATTACTGAAAAATCACTGAAAAATCACTGAAAAATCACTGAAAAATCACTGAAAAATCACTGAAAAATCACTATATCTGGAGTAATGTACACAGTCAGACTACAAGAAATGCAACAAGGCGGCGCTTTGGGTTCTGTATTTTCCTCTTTCAATGGTTGTAAGTCAGGATTTGTTCCAGCACTGGAAATATTCAGGCACAGTAGAGCAGTGACATCATTTTGAGAACAGACTGGGCCCTAGGGATTTAAATAGAAAACTACTAAAGCTTTCAGTAACATAATTACAAATTTATATTCAAATTAGGTCTTTTGAAAACTACATCATTCTTCTGATTACTGGATTCAAGGTAAAGGACATGAAAAAAATAATCTTTATTCTTTTCCTTTAATGGCTTGTTATTTTCTAGACAAACATACTGACTGCAGCATAAAGGCAAATTTCTTTATTAAAATGTCAAATGCTGTTCTTTCCTAAATTTCCCTGAACAACAAAGAAGGTTTTAGAAGAAATACCTGACTATCAATTGGATTTCCAATCAGTAAATAAGCAAATTGATGAAAAAGAGAGCTGAAGAGGGATACTATACTGCATTGCAGTTTTCTTTCCCTTTTCTAAAAGTGATGGTTATTCAGTGGTCATAAAATAGCATCCACAGACTAAAAGGCACCAATTCCCTGTACTGCATTAAGTGAAATAATAAAATTATCTGACCCAAAGGCTTGGTTATTGGCTATTGTTATTAAATGAGAAAATACACAGCTCTAATGGCTTCATAACTTTGTGCAGTACTTTGCCAAGCCTACAACAGAACAGGCACCCATTCTACAACCTAAATTCAGGTAATGAAACATGATGAAAGTCAACATAAAAGACAGGTGGAAATATAAAAATATAGAAAAAAATAACAAAATGAATGAGTGAAATCACAATTCCATCAGCATTCATATAAAAGCCTCCCAGCACAGTAAATGAGGCTGTGATATGATATTCCCTTTCATAAACTGCAAGTAGGGTTTTTTTTGGGGGTTTGCTTCATTTTAAAACGTGTTTTTCTGACTGAGTAGAAAAGACAGGGTGAAGCAGGACACATCCAGCAGGCAGAGCTGAGCACTGCAGAGTGTTTGATTATTTTCTCCATGGCGTGCACAGTGAATCCTTCCCATGCAATGACATTTGTCACCCAAAAAAGTGACAAAGCCACGCTGCTCCATGACATGAGAAGGGCACAGAGAACACCATGGAGAAAGAACTCATCCAGGTCCCTCTCAACTGCCATCGAACACAGAGGTACAAGGAAAAGGAAATTGTGTTTTCACCTCAACTCTGATAATTTCCTCCATAAAAAGTGTTTTTATTTGACAAGTTGTGTCAATGTGTGCCACACCAGGGCTCCCCAGAGCAGCCTGTCCTCCTCTGCAGGATGTCACTGCCTCCTACATCCTACAGAGCACAGGTGAAGGATCTGCCTCAGATCTGAATGCAGGAGCATGAACCAGACATTGTCACTGACCTTTACGTGCCAAAAATTTATAGAGGAAGACTAATAAAATGAATATTTTAAAGGACTCAATTTTTTTTAAGGAATGTCAAAGTGTTCTGTTGAAAGGACAGAACTCCTATCAACAAAAAGGGTGCCCAACCAATTAGAACCTCATTTATTTCTTACAAATGCCAGTATTCTCAGTGCTCAGTAATCAATTTTAAAAAACACCAAAAACCCACCAAAAAACCATAGGTGTTGGAATTTTCTTTTCTGAAGTGGTGATAGAACAAAATAAACTCATTAACATTCATATTTTCCTTAACTGAAGTGATAATGGACCATCTACCTTGTCAATCTGGTGTGCAACAATATTTTTCAACTGACTACCCCAAATTAATTTATGCTGAGAATGGAGCTCAATGCACCTCATTATAATAGCCTGTGCCATGCAATTCAAAGATAAATACACACATTTTTATCTCTGAGCAGGATAAACCTGGAATAAGCCTCCTAAAATTAATTGGGGTTACTGCAGTCTTACTCTGATGTCACTCAGACCTGTGTGTGGTCTAGAATTAATACAGAATATTTGCACAATGGCAAATGGATTCTGCTGCAGGAAGGGATTCAGGTGTTTGTGGAAGTTCCCACCTAAAAAGAGATTAAGCAATCACCACCTAAGAAGTGAGGCCACATTTGGCTGTGTGCATGTATTTATTTGTCCCTGCAGAGGAGTCACTGTTGGCTGAGTGTTGGTCTCCAAAGTTTCCATTAGATTGACTGAATCAGCATTTCAGTCTTCCTAAAATTGTCATAACTGGATGTTCAAGAGCTTGAACTTACAAAAATAAAAAGCTCAGTTATCCCAGTCTTACACATCAGCCCACAGAGGGTTGCATTCTTCATGTTTCAGCACTATCAACAATGAAAACTTTCAAATGCAAAGAGTTAAAACTGGTGTGCCAAATCTTACCTATACTGCAGCCTACATCTGAAGATAAAGTAGTTGCTCTACTTTATTTAAAAAAAAGGAGTAATTTTCTATGAATTAAAACAAACCAGAAATGATTAGAAATAAGGAAAGAGAGATGATAACACATTCTGTGTAAATGTTAGAATAACTGCTTGTCTCTTCCTGTTCTGTAGAGATGACTACTGTGTAAAACTCAATTAATATCCTGGCAGGAGGAGTCGCTCTTTGCATTTCAGGAATGTGTGGCTTTATGCAGAGCCTGCTCAGCAATTTGTGTGATACACCAGAGGAGCACATAAATAACCAGCAGCTGGGACCAGCACAGGATCCAATGATGCTGATGGTTCCCTTTTCATATGGCTGACAATTTTAATAAAAAAGATTAAATCCCAGAGTGGGTTTAACTTTATCATTCAATATAACTGACACTGCAGGAAATGCAATATGCAGTTAGAAGGAAAATTAACTGTGTTCTAGATAGCATATCCATCATGCATGAGCAGTGTAACAACTTGGGGTAATCACTGCTGCTTTTTTCATTCAGCTAAAAATAAATGCTGGAAACAGAAGTTAATCAACTACACTGTGAAAAAAAAAATCTTTCCATCTTAAATCATACTGACATCCATCTAACTATCAAGATGGGCATGAGACTTGTTCATGGGCAAGTCTCCCTGATGCCTAAGTTTCAGCTTTCCTGTATTTCAGACTCTGTGTTGCCCAGGGGTGCAGCTCTGAGCTCACAGTCAGTGTCACTCAGCTCTCTGCACACAGCAGGGACACAAAACAAATCCTTGTCCTGCTGCACACCAAGGACAACTTTCAGCCCAACAGCACAAACAAGGGTGGCTGGAGGGAGGAACAAGAAGGATGGGAGCTCCCAGCCTGGAGCTGGGATTGGACAATTAAACCCCAATGTGCAAATGGACCAAAACTGATCAAAGTGTGAGACCTGGTGACCGTTTGTCCATTTTGTGCCCATTTTGGGTCCACCTTGGGTGTAGCCCTGGCCAGACTCTTGTCCTGCCCAAGGTGTACCCTAAAGGCCTTTCAATAAATCTCTACTTTATTCTCCAGCTCTGTGCAGTCTCTGTTCCAGCTCAGCCTTCCAAGGCATCATAGCCATTATTGTGCTTCAGTTTCCAATCTAACATTATAACTTCTGGCATTCACCTTCCCATATTTGAACAATGAAAAAATATCTTTTTTCAGTCAATTACCAAACTAATAATATTGGAATGCTTTGTTTGCACGTAATGAAAAACTAACTAGAAACAACACTCACCTCTCAAAAGCCTCAACAATTACAAATCTAGAGACAACACCCACTGTGTAACCTGACAGTTCCTTGGGCAGAAGATTCACTGATTAAATGAATGTTTGATATATAAAGGAAGAGTTTACCACACCACCTGATAAAAACAGTTTAAGACTTTCAAGTGAACTAAGATTAGAATTACAGGTTACCCTGGTTACAGCTGCTGCTGAATTTCAAAAGCAGTTTGAATTAGTTTGAATCATTCACTGCATGCCTTAGCTAATATATGAAAGAAAAAAACCTGACAATGAATTATCACTTGGGAAGGAAATTCTGATCTGAATTGCTGTTACTAAATGTAAACAAATTTTTAATTAGTTTTTTTCAATGACTTCAGGTTGTCCTATTATTGATAGTACCTCAATTGTTATTTGCAAATAAGAAGAGGCTTTGCTAAATAAGTTATGGAAGACTTTGTAATTAATTTTGATGTGATCTACTCCTCTGATAAAACCACTGGGAAATTACCTCAGCTGGATGCTACCACAATTATTTGTATTAAACTCTCTCTAACAGTCTACAGAAAAATTTACTGTGATAAAATATATGGGCTAGGAAGAATTCACAAAGCTGTATTTCAACTAACCATTAAAAATTCAGTGAAATATCATGAAATCTACTCAAAAAAACCAAATTAAGTAATAATACTTAAGAAATTGTGAAGGAATGTAGCGGTTGTTCAGTTAAAAGAGATCAAAGAGAAGGGAATGGTCATTTTCCCACCAGACAGAGCAAAGATTATCCCTCTTTTGAAATATGCCAAATATTTATCCAGATAATAAATATGGGTTTTTTCCAGAGCTAACTCATCTTCAGTGATACCATTTTATGGGAGAGGTTTGACAGAAAGATTTAATGCTGTGGAAAAAAAAAATTAAGAGAGACATTTAAATAGTCTAGAAGAATTACACAGGAAAGTTTACCTAATATAATCCTCAGTGTGCCCTGAGCTTAAACCACTCTGAGGATGAAGCTCGCTGAGCTTCACAATCTATTTTGGCCATTATTCATGAGCTAGAATTATAAATGACCTTCCTTGGCAAAAAGGCAAAAAAATGAAACCAAGCACAGAGTTCTTTCTTTGTGGAAGCCCCATAATGAAAGCAATGTGAGGATCAATCACTGAAAATTCCAGCTCCTACTAAAAGTCAGCAATTTTATCAACAGCAACATTTTCTCAGCCAGGACCTAACGAGGCAACAAACTCCCATCCTGCAGCCTTGCAAACATCTGTTATCAATAATAATTTCACCCACTGTTCATATCATCCTCCAAGAAGAAAAGAAACAACCATGGCTTCACTGACAGCTGAGGGCAGATTTGGATGCATTTGAATTTTCCTCTGGTTGTCAATAGCTCATTAAATGTAACAGCTTCACAACCAAGATATGTAAATTAAAGTATTTTAATATTTAAGCATGTATTAAAAGTCCAAGAGTTTTCTAAAAGCTAAGACAAAGGTCAGGAACTGTCAGTCCAGTTTCTCACAGTGACACAGTAGGTTTAACATCTGTGTGCCAGAACAGGGGGCTGAAATTCCGTGATGGTTCCATGAGAGCTCAGACTCTAAACTTAGCAAGCTTTTCACTTGTGCCTGTGGCTCCTTTTAAAGGTATTTGATGCTTTCTTATGGTCCTTCAAGTCCACACTTCCCACTCTCCTTAATATCCCACAGTCAAAAACTAAGTTAGATGAATTTACTCTACATCCTTTCTGTTGAAGCAGAGCAAAGATGAATTTAGTGTAAGATTCTGAGGTTAAGTGGCCTAAGTTTGTGAGAGTTTCTAGGATAGGGCACTTCTTGAGTCTCTGTTTCCAACTTAAAGAATTATCTCATTTCATTAAGCAATTGTCCAACAACTCCTTATGATAACCCAGTTTGTTCTCACTCCAACACTTCATTTCAAAAACCCTTTCCCCCTGCTGCTCAGTGCTCTCCGCAGAGATTTCTGGGCTGTCATTGTAGGGTTTGCTCTCCATCTCTCTCCCTCATTTAGTCCCTCCTGTCTTCAATATTTTTACACAAAACCCCTTCTTTTCTGGTAATCAGATTTTGGAATTTCCTGTTAAGGGAACTTCCCAGTCTGACCCCTCACAAGGCTGGCAGCCACACTCACAGCACCCCAGGCTGTCCCTGCTGGGACTGAACCCCTCTGTAGGGCTCTGACAGGTCCCTGTGTGTGTCCCCAACACTCCACACTCACCCCAGGTTTTCCATTGCCAGTCTCATTCCATAAAAAAAATTTATTCCTGGTGCAGTAAGGCAGGAACAGCCCGAGCTCCTCTCCCCGAGGAGGGAGCCTGACCAAAGCAAATCCTGAGCTTTATCCCCTCGCAGCCCAAGCACGAGAAGTCTGAGGTTTCATCTCCCACCCTGCCCTCACCTGGCTGAGCCACAGGTGCCCTTTGGTACCCAAAATTCACAGCCTCTTGCCTCGGGGCACAGCTCAGCTGCACTGAATGAATTCCTCAGCACTGCAGTCCTCTCTTGGACTCCCCAAAGGTCCTTTCTTCCCACTCCGATGGGGTGGATGAAAATTATCTACACACTTTTACTCCAAATAAACGGAAACAGAGCCAACGGAGCAGTTTGTACTTTCCAGAGATAATCTAACTGCTCCATAACCTAAAGTTTAGTAGCAAAGCATCCTGTAGCAAATGGAAAACTCATTTTGAGTGGTAAATCAGCAAAGACACTCAACCAGGGCACTCAAACAAGTGTGACAGACCCACTTGCACCTGAAATGCACTTTGCAGTTCAAAGATAACACTTTGTGCTCAGCAAGGCTGGCGAGACATTATCTTCTCCCCACTGTAAATGCAGTTGGGAAGCAGCTAATGGACATATCAGGGAGCAGCAGAAAGAGCTGTTCCACAAGGGAAGGCAGAGCAGGAGCTGGGGCTGAGCAAGCAGCAATCTCACCTGTCAGGTGCAGAGCCACAGCACCCAGGCACAGCTTGGGGTGCTCTGGTGGCCATCCAGTGATCCTCTGACAGATGCAACAGCAAAACAAGTCCAGGGTAAATTCTGAAACTCCTTGGCAAGTTGGGCAGGAGGAGACAGGGCTGAGCTACCCACAGCTCAGGGAAGGAGCAGGAACCCAGCTGCAGCTCCTGAAGAGAGAAAAGCAGAGGGTGTGGGTGGTGACCCCAGGTGAGGCTGCTCCAGACAATCAAGGCTTGTTAATGTCCTTGGAAACATTGTCCTGCAGAGACAGCAGTGTCCTGCACCTGCAAATGTGCCAGCTCCATCCCAGCAGGAACATTTAGGACGGGATGAGGATGATTTCTGCCCATGCACACATGTCCTGGTCCCCTGGCACTCAGGATAGCATAGCTTAAACTTTAGTTGCATGGGGATAAATGTTTCTAAACCAGGGAATAGATTCAGGAGAGGGTGGGAAGAAAGGTTGGGTCTGGGAAAGAGAACTGGGACTGGGTAGGCCCTGGGAAGGAGGGGTTGGCTTTGTCTTTGGTAGATCATGTGAAACTGCACCTGCATAGTCATCATATGATAAATTATATTATTGTTAAATGTAATGATCATTGATAACTGAATATAATTATTGTTTAATCAGAATCGTGAGAAACCTGTAATCACACCAAAGAATCATGAGAAAGGATTTTTTGGGGTCTGGGAAATTCACACTTGGATAAGATCAATGTATACAATAGAACAGTATGGGTTTAATAATAAATATATATTTATGTAACCAAAAAGAGTATAAAACATCCATCTTGAGTGCAATGTTGGAACCAGATTTGGGTCTGTACCCCTGATTCCCAGAGCTCTCCAATAAAAGCACCTGCATAAAATCATTCTGTGATTTTGTGTTTTCAATGCTAACACTCACACAGGGGCTCCTCACGTACCCCAGGAGAAAGGAGTGCTCTGCTGCAGCCAGGAGCACAAGGTTATAAATACACATTATTGTTGGCTTTTTGGGTTTATTTTAATACTTTTGGCAAGTATTAAAATAAATGTTATGTATATAATGTTCAAATAGCTTTGCTGTATAGATATAATTTATTATTTATATTATATTTATATTTATTTATAAATATATATTTATTGTTTATATTATTTATATTTATTTATAATTATATATTTATTGTTTATATTATTTATATTTATTAGATTTATTATTTATAGTTTTATTTCTACAATTGGCAAAAATTAGGCATAATAATAATAGTTTTGATATATTGTATATCTAGCTAAGTATAGTATGTTTAGCTAAGCTCTCTGCTTAGCTAAATAACATCCAGTGAACACACAACAAGGACCCTGCTGCTGATAGGCCAACTATCAAACATTTACCATCTGTAAAAAGTATAAACCAAAGCCCAAAATAAAAGTAATTAAAAAAAAACCCTAAAACGACCGCCAAAAACCACACATACTCTAAAAAAGGAAACCCAAAGAGTAGCCATACAAAAGAGTTCCTAAAATATAAAAATTGGTTTGTAGAAAAGTATGAATATATAATAGTCTATAAATTAATAAATATATAATAGTCTATTAAAAGTATAATAGTCTATAAATATGCAACAAGTTAATGCAATTTAAAAAGTATTTAAGAAACATTTCCAAAAATAGTAAATGTGCTCTTAGCCGAATGCCAAGCACCTGGCTGTTTTAACCCTTTGCTTTATTTCTGCCTCCTATGGTCTTTTTATTAAATTTTTTAAATTTTGCCAAAAGAGTAAAGCTCATTTTTTGAAACAAGGAGCTGCCAGCACCTTCCCAAATCTGCTTGGGTTTGGGCAGAGGCTCAAAAAGTGATGATCCTGTCTGAGCATTCCCTGCACTGCTTTACCTTGTTAGCAAACCTTATTGATCCCTTCACAGAGTAACCTGCTCATGAACCAATGGCTTAGGATGGACAGCTCCCAGACAAATAACTTGCACATACCAAATTATGTGCTGGCAACAATTCATCTTTCTTTTCCTCATCTAAAACCTTCTTTGCCTGGTGCCTCGTGGAAATAAACGAACCTTTCACTTTTGTGAAGTTAAAAAAGATTTATGGCGGCTGGAATCTGCCTGTAGTCCACATTTTAGCTCCCAAAACGATTTAAATACTTTGCTGTACTGGAGGTTTTTTTCTAGAGACAGAATATCTTTATAAGAAAATAAAATCTGACAAAAATAAAGGTTCTAACCAATAAATAGGCAAGGAGAGAATTTTCTAATATTCTGCACCATAGCTAAGTGAACTTGGAGGTAGAAATAAAAGATTATTTTCCAGTATAGTTTTACCTGAATCTCATTTTGTTCCTGGGTGAAAAACAAAGGCCAAAGGAAAATAGAAGTGCGGAACCTGGACATATAATTTTGGTAGAAGAATCTAATAGTTTTCACCAGAAATATATCTATAGTAAAATGAAAGTTTTTAGAAGTTATTAGTTCTGCCTGAGATGCAATCTTGATACTGTATGTGTAATGTTTTCCATTTTCTGAGCAAGTATGTTAAAAGTTATTAGGTGAAAGGAACAGCAAATCACAGACCACCTAAAGTATTCCTTGAATCAGTTTTTTGAAGTAAAGAGCATTGAAAACTGTAATTTAGTCCTGGGCCTTTAGAATTTCCTAACAGAAGTACCATTATTGTAATTTTTTTAAAATCAACCAGCATTTATGAATGCACAGTTCATTTGATTTATGCCAGAGAATCTACAAAAAGGTGAACAATTTGCAAAGGCAAATTTCTCTAAAACTTTTCACATAGAGTTTTAAGGCCTCAGAATTTACTGAAACAAAATTGTAGACACAGAGGCTTTAATGAGCAAATTCATGCTTTTAAATCTGTGAGAGGAAGAAAATAAAAAGTACTTAGAATGTTTCTGAGATCTTTTTCTGACCTAAAAAACAGGGAGTGCCCAGTGCTGTGCAGTCACTGACCAACACTGGTGTCCCAAAGTGAATCCATGGACACACATCAAACACTGGGAATTTCCAGGGCCAAGTTTCCGTGGCAAATGCCAGAACTGCAAACACTAAAATTCCTTTGGCACCTGACATCCAGATCCAATTTTTGTTAGCTAAGCTCACTCAGGGAATTAGCTTTTATTACCCCATTATTACAGCGTGGAAAGTGTATAATTTCATTTCTGTATTTTAATATTTCATCTTCGTGGCTTTTTTTTTTTTTTTAATTCCTTTAGCTACACTGACTCCAACTGCAAAAAGAATTCACCAACTTTCATCAAAATTCTGGCCTTTAAAGGCAACTTGATGTGTCAATAAAGATGTTTTATTATTATTTTCTAAAAGAGGGAAAACAGTGCCCTCTAATAGAAACAAAGAAGGAAAGAAAATTATTTGAGACATTAAAATGTGTCTGCAGCAAACCATTTAAATGACAATAGCAAGAGGGAGCTTTGCTGAAAGGATAATGAGAAAATCACTTAGCAGTTGGTACAAAGAGTGTTTAAAAGTGACGATTTCGCCTCTTTGTGGTTTCCAGAAAACAAAAAACACCTGGAGGATACAGACAAGGGAAAGCGACTCAGCCAAGGAAAACTTTGCAATTTAAAGTGATCCTGGTGTAACTGGCCGTGCCTCCACGTGTTCCAATAGGACATAAAATGAGCACGTACTCACACGCTGAGTTGTCCAAGGCAAAAGAGGGAGAGTTTATTGGCAAAAGAGAGAGAGTTTATTTACAAAAGAGAAAAGTTTATTACAAACTCTGAATTTATAGAGTTCCAACAGTGACTGTGGATTGGAGGGTGAAATCGTCCCCTCTCAACCCCACTGGTCAAACCAACATTCCATCAATTCTCCTCCCAAAAAGGAATGCAAAACAATCATTATTTACATGAAAGTGCTTGGGAAATCCATTACAAAAATGTAAATGTCAGAAGGCTTAGAAGAACTTTAAAAAACAGGGCGACATCCACGTGCCCTGGTGTAAAGCAAAACGTGTTCACATTTCTCTTCAGAGTTTTCTTTCCCACAGAACTTGGTAATATGCAAACCCTTCTGTTGATAGCCAATTTTTTAACTGCTGTGATATCTGGTTCACTTACCTGCACCACCAGCATCACACTGTACATATGGTAGTTTGAAAATGTTTCCAGTCACATTTTGCCAAAGTTTTTCTCATTTAATTTGCTCTTGGACCTTTATTTCACTGACTTCTACATTCAGAGGATGCAGGATCTGATTTGGAAAGCTTTTAAGGGGGCCTTCCATGTAATTTTGTGCAAACTGTATTGGTAATAATAAAATCTAATAAACAAAGAGCGGGATTAAATGGAATAAACTTGGAGCAAGTAGTTTGCATAATGGAAGAAATGTGCTCCTCTTCAGCCTCAAGTATACTTCAATGCTTCCTGAAGTATTTCACTGTTATAATTACTTTGTCAGTCTTTTTAAATTAAGGAAATGCCATTTTCTCCATTTTATAGAGGGGGAAAAAAACCCACACTACATGGCAAGATTACTTGGATGCATCAACATCACTCTGGAGTATTTACTTGTGACTCCCACATTAAACTAAATTATAAAAATAAATATCATCGTTTTCTTTTGGGTTGTTGAATAATTTGAAAGATTGAATTCCCTGCCCCATGGACAAGAGTCCCTCCTCCTCATAATAATATTCTTTGTATTTTTCTGAGGACAGACAAGATGTGGGAGCTGCATGAAAAATTTGCTTATGAAGTCAGTCCAACATACCAGAAGTAGCAAAAATACTTTTGTGTGACTACAATGAAACAATAGAGTATGGGAGTTTATAGAACCATCACCTGAACACTTCCCATTACCATTAAATTCATGCCTCAAATAGAAAAGAATTTCAATGGGGTAAAATATCCTCTATTGACTAACATTTTCATTACAGGGAACCACAGAGCTCAGAAGAGAATGGTCTGTTGCTGTTGGTTTCTAATGGGTGTTTATTATCCCCAGGCGTGCTGCAGTGGCAGAGTACTGCAGGTGAGAAATGATTTTACCTGCTGCAAAAGAGCAATTGCAGAAATGTCCATAGCATTTTTTTTTATCATTGTTACACCACTAAAGTGTAAATATCCAAGTATTTGTAGAGGAGGACACTTGGAATCAATAAGGAATAGACTCAGTCACCTTAAGAGCCATATAATTTGGAGTTTAGAAGTTCTATCTTTTATGAACTGACAGACTTTTCCCTGCTGGTAATTTGAGTTACAGAATAGCTTCATCTTTCAGATGAATTGTTTTGGAAACATCTTGTCACAGAAAGAACTATTCTATCTGTGCTGAAAATAGACCACCCAGTCTGGGCTGAGCATGCCCCATGCATTACAAATTGTGACTCCAGCATTAGAATCACACTGATTTAAAATTGTTTTGGCTGACATGACATGGCTCAGGTCTGTGTAATTTTTGGTGAGGCCACTTTCCTGCAGGTGAGGTCCCCTCTCAGCTCTGCCAGAGTTTTTGTACCTGCAAGGAGACCTGCAGCTGCTCAGGAGTTTCCATGCTGTTAACAAAATCATGTGTGTCAAAGATAAAATTCTCATTTCCAGTAAAGGAGGGAAGGAATAACTACAAACCCGGAGCTCAGACACCGTGGTGTTCATCTTGCACATTAATAGTACAGGTTCAGGCTATTAATCTGGAGCAGCAATTAAAATGTGAGCCTCCTATATGAAGAATTTTAAGTATTTTAAGTGCTGGGTGCCTGGCTGTTCTCAGGCAGACAATTTTCTGTCTCCTTTTCTTTGTTGATAATGGCTATTTTGTGAATGTCTTTTCCTATCTCTCATTTTGACCAGGTCTTCCATTCTGCCCCTGTCCAAAGTCTGGGATCAGGAAAGATTCAGTTTAGGGGATTCAGCAATTTTCAAACAGAAAACCTCTAAATCTTTTACAGAACATTCCCAGGTGATTCTACTTGTGAACATTTATTACCCTGAAGGCTTCCACTTCACTGAATTTCAAAAGTCTTTTGCAAGCAGATGAGGTGCTGAAAACATTCAGATAAAGGTTACAAGAACCCTCTATAATATGAAGTGTCAGGCAGCCCAAGAATAAGAATTGCTACTCCTTCATCCAACAAAAATTACCTAGGATAGCTCTGTAATAACGATGGCATTAGGGAACATGGATGTCCTCCATTCCCAGATGGAATGTTGCCCTGTAACCTACAGATTTGGCTGGGATAATTCCCCTTTTTGCTGTATCCAAGAGCCCTGGCAGCTCTCCTTTCAGCCCCAAGAATTTCAGAAAACACCAGCTCGAGCTCCACACAGAGGCCCCCTGACCCAGCTGCTGCTTTGTCACATTTTACAAACTAATATCAGTTAAACCAGCACAACTCCTAAAGCCTCATTAATTACCAATGCTGCATAATGGCTTTGTGCAGGTTTCAGGTCATCATCACAATAACCAGGAAAAGAATATGGTAAATATTGTAAAAGAATGTTGTATAGCCAGTCCTGAGGCATCCCCAGTACCACTCCAAAGTGTGAGTCATCATTCCTCTTTCATTTCAATTCCAGTTGTTCAGATCTCAGTCTGGAATGTTTTATCAAATTGTGTTGTGAAGTGGCAGCACACGGTAATTTGGGTGGTATATGATCAAAAAGCTTGATGACCCTTGCTCGAGGATATGGGAAAAGATAAGGGATAGGCTCTAGGATATGGGAAAAGATTTGAAGCTCAATGTGTCCCACCTACCATAGGCTTCCTTAAAGAATGCCATCCTTGAGGAATGCCAGTCAGCTCCTCCCTGTTCACCCCTTGCTGTGAACAAACTAATATCAGGTAAACCAGCACAACTCCTAAAGCCTCATTAATTACCAACGCTGCATAATGGCTTTGTGCAGGTTTCAGGTCATCATCACAGTAATCAGGAAAAAATATTGTAAATCTTGTAAAAGATTATTGCATAGCCAGTCCTGAGGCACCCCCAGTACCATCCCCAAGTGTAAGTCATCATTCCTCTTTCATTTCAATTCCAGTTGTTCAGATCTCAGTCTGGATATTTCTTTTCAACCAGGAGTCAAAAGTCCTAACCCCCACCAGGCTGAAGCTGTGAAATTCCTCTGACCCCTGTGGAGCAGTTCCTGCCATGAACTGATGTGAGTGAGATCAGAATTGGACACGGCCTCTCTGAACACTCATTGCTGCTCCTCTGCTGCTTCCCCTCACAGCAATCCAGCTGCAGTAGGTGCTGCAAAAGCAACGTGTTGCTTTGCCATCACATTTCTTTTCCCCTATTTTGTCCCTCTTTAATAGAATCATTAATTTTCCTGAGATTATTTTTTCATATTAAAAAATGAACATAAAACCCCCTGCCTAATTAATCTTCCAACCCTCCTTCCTCATTTCACCAATTACAGATTTTCCAGACCCACATTTTCTTAAGCAGCTTATGCAAACCATACATCACTGTGTTTGTGTCTCCTTCCTCTAAAAATCTTGTAGTGTAACCCCCATAATTCTCCCTATCTCATTTCTTTCTTTCACATTTCCATCCCAATAAAGCAATAGATGAAACAAACTTACTAGCAAATAAAGACAATGTATTCTCAGCCTGTGATAGCCTTGTCACTGTTTTCTCAAACAACATCTCTTTAAATTGCCAGCTGGATTTCTCTCTTTTTAAATTCTGGGTATCTACTTGTTCCCTCACAGACTTTACCTTCCATCTAACATTTGGTCCATGAAAATATGCAGGAGCAAATGGAAAATAACCTGGATATTCTCTCTGGCTCCTGTGGTGTTTCAGCAAAGTCAGTTACCTCTTGCAAAAATTGACAAATCCACATTCTGAGAGTACATTTCCTACATGTTTCTAAAACACCGCAATGCAATATTTTGCTTTGCACTTTTGCTTGGTGAGAGAAACTATTTGTACAGCTCTTCTTTTCATCTCAACCAAAGAAAATCATGTGTCTGGTACTTGTCATGTACACGGCCATACTGGCAGGAAACTTGCATAAAACACATTTGCTTGTTTTATCTAAATAATCCCATTACCTGCCAGGAAATAGTGTAAACAATGCAAAGCACAGAAACAGATATCAAACTGGATTTGAGTTAGAAAGCTAAGGAGGAAAACACTAACTTATGTCTCAGAGTGTGGGAAATATAATCCTACCAGGTATGTTTAAGTCTTATTTTGTTCACATCAAAGCCTGGTTGCAGGGAGAGCTCATTTCATTTCCCTGGGAGCCAATCTAAGGATGGGATATTCACAGAAAAACAGGTGGCTGAAGACAGCTGGCAGAAACTAAATACTCAGCTTTAAGGCAACTTAGACATAATGACATGAATCCTCCAATTTCTAACTTTGTAGCTTGCTTTTAAACAAACACTTTAAAAAAAAATTTGAGAATTTTAAAGAGGAGCAGGTGAGAAGGGTAAAATGCCTCTAAACCAGTAAAACCTACCCAACTGGACCAGTGTGGAAGGAAAACACCCAGAAACTTTCCAGTCTTGGCCAAATCTGTCTAATTTGGATTCTCAACCCATTTTACAAGTTGATCTTAAAGCCAAATGTGCTTTCTCCTTATCCCAACCCTGTCTTGGTAGGAAATCACAGAACCATAGAATGGGCTGAGTTGGAAGGGACCTGTGAGGATGATGGAGGGCAGCTGCTGGCATGGCCAGGACAGGCCCAGAACCCCAGCCTGAAAGAATTCCCCAGGTACAAACACAAACACCAAGTCCTGATGACTTGGGAGGGCTGATCTGGAACAGAGACTGGACAGAGCCAGAGAATAAAGCAGAGATTTATTGAAAGGCCTTTAGGGTACACCTTGGGCAGGACAGGGCCTGGCCAGGGCTACACCCAAGGTGGGCCCAAAATGGTCACAAAATGGGCACAAAATGGTCACAAAATGGTCACCAGGTCTCACACTTTGATAAGTTTTGGTCTATTTGCATCTTGGGGTTGAATTGTCCAATTCCAGCTCCAGGCTGTGAGCTCCCATCCTTCTTGTTCCTCCCTCCAGCCACCCTTGTTTGTGCTGTTGGGCTGAAAGTTGTCCTTGGTGTGCAGCAGGACAAGGATTTGTTTTGTGTCCCTGCTGTGTGCAGAGAGCTGAGTGACACTGACTGTGAGCTCAGAGCTGCACCCTGGGCACCACAGAACCTGAAATACATGAAAGTTAAAACTTAAGACATCAGCCCAAGGTGCAGAACTTGGCACTGGTTCCTGTTAGGCTTCACCCAGCTGGTGATCTCCAGGCCTCTCTGCCCTCCAGGGAGTGGAGACAGCTCCTCCCAATTTAGTCTTGTCACAAACTTGGTGCTCCTTTTAGTCCTGTGTCAATGCCATTACAGAAATGATTGCTGACTTCAAAGCACAGAGAGGGAAAGAGGAGCTGGGTATCTGTGGGCACCTCAGAGAGAGAGATGATGTCAAAGGAAGAGAAACAAGAAGATAAAAATAAGTGTAAAGAACAAAGGAAAGAGAATGTGGAAGGGAGAACCAACAGAGGCCTTCAATAACTGAGTATGTAGTCTGGGAGGAGATTAGTCTGGTGAAAATCAACCTGAAGATCTGTGCCACTTCCTACCCATACCACTTATTACCTACTCTTCCTTTGTACAGCACATTTGCAGAACCAGGTTTTGTTCCAGACTGGCACTTAGTGACAGGATTCAAGAGACAAGCCTGCATGTTCCAGGAGACACAGAAACACACGAGACAAACTGAAATGGCAGCACTGTGCTTCTATGGAAGGATGTAACATGTGGCACTGAAAAAATCCCTCTGGCCAAACAGCTTTCACTGAAACTCTGCTATAAAAGCTTTGTGCTTCTGAAGGGTTCGACTTATAAAAAAGAAATTATATGTAAGCTGCAGGCAACATTCCACGTCCCTTATTGTAAGCCCAGAACTCAGTAACAAAGATGGTTAAATAGCTCACAATGTGAACCAAATTTTAATCATATTTAAATTCTCAACACTATTTAAAGACAAATACCAACACTTTCCAGTAGGACATGAAAGAAAGACAAAGGACTCCAAGATGTCTCAGACAGCAAAAGCATAGAAAGCTTTATTGTCTAATTCTTACTACTTTTTATAAGGTGTATCGATACAGACTGAACATGATTGGTGAATAGGAACAACACCTCTCTAATCCCAATGATTAAACTAGAGGAACAGCAAAACACCACCTGGGGAAAGATTGTTTTGAGAAGAACAGTTGTTTTACAAGATTGTTTTGAGAAGAAACCTTGTTGAGAAGTTTTCCCTTGGGAAAGAAGTTACCAGCTCATAGCAGGCTACATATCTCTCAGACTCAGAAATATCAGGCCCACAAACATGAGTCCATCACAGAGCAGAGATAAAAACTGTAGTCCCCAAACAACTACAGCCTAAACATGAGGCTGAGATAGTCAAAGTAGCAATGCACACTTAGCACAATAACCTGGCATGGGTTTCCCACCTCAAACACTTTCATGGATCCCATTAGATTGCTATGAATGGAGACAAACATTAAAATTTATTCACTGTCCTTCTGTATTTTAATTCAATCCAGGCACGAGTTGAATATGAATTTGTGAAAATCAGTTTTCACCTTGTGTTCTGAGATTGAATTGTGAAAAGGTCTTTTTGTGAAAGGCCTCATCCCTGCAGAAAAACTGTGAAATAGAGGCTGAGCACAAAGGTGAATGGATAATAGAAATGCCTTTGAGACAGCAAAGAATGAGCAAAAGGGGCTAATGTTCTGTAAATAGTGTCTTTGAGAGTCTTTTTGCACAGCATTTCACATGGAAGCAGGAAAAAACTATATTTCTGTGTAGTCCTAGATTCCATTCCCACTTCTTTCCTACCTCTCAGGCCACATCACTGCAGGAACAAATAAACCCAGGACAGGATTGTTTTCCATGCCTTTCCCAGAAGGACTGCTGAAGTCACTTCAGAGAGGCGTGCAGCGCTGGGGCTTAACAAGCAGAGAGTTAGAACTTCAGTGTCTGATGGAGCAGCACGCTCACTCAATGGTGCCTCTCACTGGGAGCAGAGTGCAGCTCTGGTTTGTCACCTGGGCACGTTCCCAAGGTGTTGCGGTGTGCTTTGTATTTTTATGTTTTGTTTTTACCTGTGTTTATTATATAATTTCTGTAATGGTCTTTCCCAAGTTCCCCTGTACTTCTCCCCATCTGGTACAATCTCCC
Organism: Acrocephalus arundinaceus; assembly: GCA_021534815.1. NCBI lineage: Eukaryota > Metazoa > Chordata > Aves > Passeriformes > Sylviidae > Acrocephalus > Acrocephalus arundinaceus. The sequence goes on from JAJEOU010002626.1 coordinate 5,271,984, forward strand.
GCCTGGGAAATTCCCTTTGTTCCCCTCTGTTGCAATCTGTTGTCAATCATCTGCAGCTCTCCTCCCAGTGCCTGCCCCCCTCCGGGAAGCCTCTCCCCCTCATTCCAGAGACCTTGGAGGGACTCAGTCCAGGATTGGAGCAGGCTGGGAGTCCCCCACCCCTCATTTCCTATTTGCTGTCTATTTGCCCTCCCCATTCCCCTGACTGGTTTTCCCTCTTGTATCCACCCCTTTCCCTGGTCCCTTATAAGCAATGAGCCCGCCTGCTTCTCTCTCTCCTGGGACGTGTGAGTGGCTGCACGTGACAATAAACTCTATCTTGCCACGAGGCCTCCTCCTTCTTACCTTCGTTGAGTCTCACTAACAGCTCTCGTGTGGCTTCTGAACTACTAAGGAGGTAGTGGCCAGTCCGCTTGCCACTGCCCAACCAGACTTGAAACAATTCCCAGCCAGGGCAGCCGGGATTAGCTAGAAAACCATCTCCAGCGGGCACAGGGAATTATTTCACCAAGGCACTTGGCACACTCTGAATTTTACCATCAAATGTTCTGAAACCTCCTCACTCTGGCCAGGAATGTAAAACTCCCAGAGAAACTGGAGTCTCGCTGAATTGTAATGATTTCCTTAGGCAGGAGTGAGAACAACAAAAGGACATGCTGCCAGATCCCAAGCAGAGGGAATTTTAGGGCTCCAGGACCTGTCAGAGGTGGGAAACAAACCCTGTTGTGTGGTGAAGGGAGGATGCTTTTGCAGCACCTACTGCAGCTGAATTGCTGTGAGGGGAAGCAGGAGAGGAGCAGCAATGAGTGTTCAGAGAGGCCGTGTCCAATTCTGATCTCACTCACATCAGTTCATGGCAGGAACTGCTCCACAGGGGTCAGAGGAATTTCACAGCTTCAGCCTGGTGGGGGGGTTAGGACTTTTGACTCGGGGCTGAAAAGAAATATCCAGACTGAGATGAATTGAAAGAAGAATGATGACTCACACTTGGGGATGGTACTGGGGATGCCTCAGGACTGGCTACACAACATTCTTTTACAATATTTACAATATTTTTTTCCTGGTTATTGTGATGATAACCTGAAACCTGCACAAAGCCATTATGCAGCGTTGGTAATTAATGAGGCTTTAGGAGTTGTGTTGGTTTACTGATATTAGCAAGCAAGGGGTGAACAGGGAGGAGCTGACTGGCATTCCTCAAGGATGGCATTCTTTAAGGAAGCCTATGGTAGGTGGGAGACATTGAGCTTCAAATCTTTTCCCATATCCTAGAGCATATCCCTTATCTTTTCCCATATCCTCGAGCAAGGGTCATCAGGTTTTTGATCATACACCACCCAAATTACCGTGTGCTGTCACTTCACAACACAATTTGAAAACATTTCAGCACCTCAACGAGGAGAGGGATGTTAATAGAAATAAAGATGTCAGGAAGAAATCTCCGGGCGTTGTGGCAATGTGAAGGGATTTTATCAGTTCGTCAGGTTAATCCAATTTAACTGGTTATTCCTGCAAAAGTAATCCAATTTATCTGCTTGTTCCTGACAAAAAATGTAAAAGAAAAAGAAAAAAAACCTCTTCCAACTGATAAAACATATTCTATAATACTGTAAGATTCCTGGAAAGTTCCAGAGTAAGGGATTTTTTTAAGACTGCTTTCCAAAGTAGTTCCTAGTTACACAGAAATTCTGGGATAAGTTGAGATAAATTACATTTTTTTAATATACATGTAAACTGTGACTTCCCATTAAGGGAGACAGTAAATGCTGCAGGGAAAGGTAGTATCAGAATTTTTATTATGTTACAGGAGATTATTTTCTTCTCTCACCTCCAACTGACCCTGAGAGTAGATTAATGACATAGACTTCTGACCAAAACAAATCAGTGAGTCCTTTTTTTCATTTTCTCTCAATATATTCCACAGCTTTATAACAGATTTTGTCACAACAACAACAACCAACAAAGTTTGGGTTTTTTCTACTAGCTTATTTTTCACACCAAAAAGCCAATTTTGTAAAGCAATTCCTGAGCTCTCAGAGAGCCATTTGATATTTTAAAAAGCACAGAGCAAAATTTTTAGAGCTGGTGCAGACAGAAGGGATTTTCTCATCCTTCCCCTCTCCTCTGGCTCATTAAAAGCTCATTTTATCTGCTGGGCTCTACACCTGTGCCACACAGTGTTGCTGTTACAAAGATGCCTGCATAGATGCTCAGAGAGGGATGTGTGGAGATGCTGTTAAATAAATTTTATGGATGCTGGAGGTGATGCCTCTGCCAGCCCAGCCCCAGCTCAGGAGCTCTGGTGACAGAGCTGGAAATCAGTACAGGACAGGATGCTGAAATGGCTCTGCAGCCTCCCGGTGCTGGGGTGACACAGTCTGACACCCAGCCAGAATGGAATGGACCCCTGAAGATGTATCAGCTCTGAGGGTTTGTGGGCTTGGTATTTCTGAGCCTGAGTGAATTCTCAAGTTTTCCCAAGGGAAAACTTTCAACAGTTTCCTTTTCCAAAACATCTTTCTCCTTTTCCCAAAACATTTCTAAGTGGGCAGCGGTTTTTTCTCATAACAATCTTCCCCAGCTGTTGTTTCCTATTACTGAACCAATGGAGAGAGGTGTCAGTCCTACTGACCAATGAATCCCTTTTTTAGTGAAACATGCTATATAAGAAGCAAAAAGATGGTAAATAAAACCTTCTGTTGTTCTCATAGTAAAAACTGGAGTTAAACCATCTTTATTTCGTGTCCCACTGTGACAAGAGTTGACCTGCAACTTCCCAGAGTGTTTAATAACAGTGGGGCAACTTCTCTGGACATGCTTTGTAAAAGAAAAGATTTTAATAATGATAAAACTAACAACAGCATCAAACAAAAGAAATGTAAGTCAAACCCAGCTCAGAGAACACTCTTACACTGCTAAGGCAGCCCAAAAAAGCATTTGAGCAGTTCTGTGCAGTCCTTTAAGTATTTGATGGTCCAGGTGGGATTTTTGGCACCTTGCCCAATGAAATTGGCTGCAGGTTTTGAGGGACATTTCCAAAACCCAACCAGGCCTCTGTGCTGGCATTGGACCAATTATGATAAGGGAAGAATAGAAAGTTCTGGGGTTCTTTTTAAAAGTCAGGGGTGAAAGTGGAACCCCTTTTCCTTCTTTGGAAACACCAGCTCAGGTGGGAGTGCATGGCTGCCTGGGGCTGGTGGATCTCGTGCTGATCAGGACAGATTATCCCCCCTGCTTAAATAAGCCCAAGCAATGGGATTGTTTAAACACATCTGGTTTAGTGCAGGAGAAGCAAACACCAGTAGTTGTTTCCTCCTTATTTTCATTGCTGTGGTCGTAACTCTTAATTCTAAAAATGAGACAATATCTTCCAGATAATTCTTCCTTGCCCTTCCCACTCCTTCCCCCTCCAAAGTCTGTTTTTACAATACACATATATAGAAAGAGACAGGCAGGTAGGAAAAGAGGAAAATAGTACCTGGAAAACATGAACATTCTGTCTTTATAACTTTGGGGAAAAAAGGATGGCATGGTTCCAGTCATAAGCTCATTGTACTGAACACTACAAATACACAGCCAACACTTCTATTGCAAATCTTCAAAACATGCTGGTTTTCCTGTTGAAGAATTTATTTTTGAGGCTCATAAGGAGCCTGCGCAAAAAAACCTTTGACTTTCTTTTAGAGAAAAATGTTGAATTTTTAGAAGACAGTGTTTGAAAACTTAAATCCTGACTGTTCAAACACCTATCCTCTAATCCACTCAAGTTCAAAACAGAACATTTGAAACTGTCATAAATTGTGGGAGACAGCAGTTAACAGCAGAATAATAAATTCACAATGATTTTACTCTTAAGAATCTGAGTTCAATTTATTGTCAAATCTAGAGCACCCAGAGGAAGAAGCCTGAAGATTTCTCAAAATGAGAGCAAATTTCTGAACATTCTTAACATCCTCTCAGTTAAGAATATTTGTTAAGGTTTTTGCACAGATCTTAAGGAAAGGAAACACTTGCTAAGATAAACTTCATTTTGCTTCTCATTACTGACAATTGTAACAAAATAGATTTTTGTAAGGCACCACAGATGAGGTTGGGCCTCATTTATTGTCAGTTTTCTAAAAGCTAGGATCAAATTCAGCCCTTGAATTATTTCCTTCTTTTATTCACAAGCAACTGAAATTTTCCTTACACAGTTTCTCCCTTACCATTAGAAATTACTCTGAAGACCTTCCAGCAGCTTTTCAATCAAGCTCAGTGTTATCTTGCCTAAAGGTGCAACTTTTGCAATCCCTACCCACCAAATCTCCAGAAATTAATAAATATGAGCATGGATCACTTCTGTTTAGTGAAATGGACACCCACGTTTAAGTATTCTGTGGCATCTGAAATCTGGTTGAGATCATGAAAATTAAACCAAAATACATAAAATATATTTCTGCATGTTCTCCTGACAGATTTATACATAAGTCAATGTAATATAATATAGACAGGGCAACCTCTGCCCTTCTCATCAGGATGGAAATTGCTGAATATTTCTGACAGACCACATACATGTGAGTCCTGCTGCTTCTCAAGCATTTATAATAATCCAATCTTGATCCAGCACTAAGGGCAGGCCAGCAGTGTCTGGTCATGCTGGTTGCAAGCTCAGCAGCCAGGCTGGTGGGCACAGTGTTTTTCTGGGGGAAAGTCTGCAGCTGATGGCTGCTCTGGTATTATATATTTATAATCTGATTGCTGAACTCGGAGATCACAGGAATCTCCTCCCCCACTCTATGGCACAAGTAAAACCAACCACAACACCCTGAGGACACAGGCTAAGGAATAACCAAAGTAAAAGTTTATGAATTTTTTTTCTCCCTACTTGTGCACCTTTATTCTTTTAATCCTTTATCATGGCTCCATTACTCCAGTACTTTAGTTGGACTTCATTAAAATTCAGTAATAAATACTTACAGAGGGGTGAAATGGGAATTTGCATACTAACAACACAAAGTTCTACAGTCAGAAATATCAAAGACATATTGAACTCATCTCCAATGGGAAGAACTTCTGATTCTACTTGATATTTCTTAAAAAAATGAACAAACTACCAATTATAATGGATTTCTGAGTGACAGATAAAATCAGTCTGCTTGTAAGTAACTTAAACATGTAAAGTAAATTTTATGACATTAAATTTCACTGCATTAGCTCAATAAAGATAAACATAAAATGAAGAATGATGAAATTGAGGCAGAACTTGCATACAGCTGTCCCCTCCACCAGCTAGACCATCGTGTGTGGATGTATTCTGAATGTGGAAAAAAAACAATCTCCTTTCCTTTCAACTGACAACATGTAACACTCTCATCTCAAGAGGCAGCTGTCTCTCTCCTGTTTTGATAGCTCATACAGCTCATGTTTTTCACCTGTTCTGGGCTGAGTTTTACCCAGACTAAATGTTTCCTTTCTCCTTTTATCCCTTCCCTTTCCACTCTTTGTTATTATTTTAAAATATCGCATTTACCACTTGAATTAGAGAGCCTGTCTTGCCCAACATTTTGCTCTTGCAGTTGCTGTACCATTGAAACCTTTCAGGTGCTTTGAATCAGGTGGCATCACGCCCTGGGCTCCAGGAACAGCACAAGCAGTCCCAGAAATGTGTTAGGTAGACACTGAACAGTTCCCTTTATGCCTCCATGAAAAACTGACAGGATTTGCAACGTGCAGTGGAACAGGAGCTGAGTTTCGTGTCTCAATTCCCAATTAGAGGAATTAAGGGTTTCTCTGCGTGGAGAGACCCTTACAAAACAGCTTGTGCAGCGCTGCTCAGCCCATGGAGAGCCCTTGGTGGTGCAGATCCCATTGTCCCGGTGCTCAGCGGAGGGATGCAGCCAGCAGCACCAGCACAGCACCTGGGGAGCTCTGTGGGAGGTAAACCTGCACCTCCCTGCTCTCCCCCACTGCTCTGGGTGGTGCAGCGTGGGAACAAAGGTCAGTTGGGACGAACAGAGACAAGAGATCTCTGGAGTCAGGGCTGGTTTTGGAGCATGCAGTTTATTGCACAGGGCGTGGGTGAAGGGGCCCTGCTACAAACTGCCAGCCACAGCTCAGAGCAGGCCAGAGAGGGTGAGAAGAGAGCAAAGAAGAAAAGGAGCAAGAGAGGAGAGAAGAAGAGAGTGAAGTTCCCGTTGCAATCCATTAAATCTTCTTCTATACTGAATATTCTAATTTACACCAACCAATCCAGTACAAGATACAAATCCTACAGCATTTACACACAGCCTATAAGAATCACTACATTCCCATCCTGTGTTATATTTTAAACCCTAAAAACGACTCTTGGGACCCCTCCTGCCAAGCTTGCAGGGTCTGCTCTGACCCTTGGACTCTGGTAAGGAGAAAGGCATTGTTTCATCAAGGGGGGATTACCTTCAGCTGACCACACCATTGTTTTCCAGTTGTTCAGTAACTAAAGCTCGGCATCTTAGACATCGAAACTTGCCTTCAACTCTATTTCACTAATGTGTTTCATATTCTCTAAAATAAGCAGTCATATTTATAAGGCTTTCCTGTTTCATCTTCCCCAACAGTGCAGGTTTAGTCCAAGATCCCCCCAGAAGGAGAAATCTGCGCTGCTGTGCTGCCCGAGGCAAGGAAGAATTATCTGGAAAATATTATCTCCTTTTTAGAATTAAGGGTTATGACCACAGCAATGAAAAGAAGGAGAAAACAGCTACTGGTGTTTGCTTCTCCTGCACTAAACCAGATGTGTTTAAACAATCCCATTGCTTGGGCTTATTTAAGCAGGGGGGATAATCTGTCCTGATCAGCACGAGCACCAGCCCCAGGGCAGTCATGCACTCCCACACCCGAGCAGGCTCCAAACCAGCAGAAGGAAAATGGGGAGATGGAAACTACAGAGCATTCTTTTGAAAGAACACACCTTGCTGGCTGGGGTCATTTGAAGAGAGGGAACCTCACAGGCTGTGCTGTTTCCTGTGTTACAAAGTTTGGGCAGGCACAGAAATGCTAAGGGTGCTGGAATTAAAAGCCCCAAACTCAGAAATTAGGCATTGATTGCTCTGCTGTCAGTCATGGTTTGTCCTTCCTCAGTAAGATGTGAAGCCTGTCTGCACTGCTGTGGCTTGGAATGCTCTGCCAGCTTTGAGCTAAGGATGCTTTGTTACACAAACAATGCAATTGGTTTGCTCAGGCTAAGTGCCATTTCTGTGGTCAGTCACAGCTGACAGATCTCTTCCTGCCTCCATCAGTTTCTCAACAAATTGGAGAAGGAGCCTCAGGAGAAAGGAACTCTTAAGCTTCCCAAGCTCACCTCAAATGGGATGTGCCTCTAGGATTTCCCTCACAGACACACATTGTGGCACAAAGTCACAATCAACAATATGTCAAATGAAAGAAAGAAAAAAATAATTATGGCACCAACACCTCAATCAGCAGAATTCAGCATCATTTATACATGTGGAAATGTGAAACTAAAATTTTTCATAACTTAGTTTTCCCTCCTGTTCATATTAGTTCTCTATCAGTGGTGCAAAGTCACGAGTAATATCCCTTACATTTGGCATTTTGTTTTATTTCCCTTGTCTGAGCATTGCACCTTCAGGTATTTCAATTATATATGAAAGATGGGTCTCTTCCTTTGCTTCACTGTAGATGTTTTTCATTTGCCATTTGAACTGTGTAAATGTATGTTGTCAACTTTACTTAACTTCAAAAACTACTTCTGATCTGTCTTACCAGAGCTTTTGGGTTTTAACCAGCTGAATTTTTTTAATCCGTGTGCCTGGTATTTGTTAGTCTACTTGAGACATTTAATTTAGGATTCCATGAACCTCAGTTAAAAGCTCATGTTCCCTGCATGGAGTGTGATTTAAAACACTCAATGAGATGCCCAAAGCCAAGCATTATGTTTCTCTTCATAGATTTTTGTCCCTCCCTTTGTCCTCTGTGATAAGCAGCACATTATGGAGCAAGCTCTAAGGTTCATTTCTTACACATCCTTCAACAATTCTATGTGAAGAGCATCTCTAGTTTCACCTCAGCTAAACCTCTGCTCGCTGAGCAAATTCTGTTTTTCTCTGCAACTCAAACGTTTCTTTGGTTTCAATTTAAAGAGCTTGCAATTCTTTATGCTTCTCCTGAATTTAATCCCGTTTTGTAATTTTGTCACAAATGTTTTTACCTCAGTACCTTTGTGACAAATTTGTCCCCGCTGTACCCTGCCTCCCAGATTGTTGTAAAAATTACTCTGCTCCCTTTCTGGGGATGCATTTTGCAGAATTCTCCTCTCCATGCACACTGACCCTTGTGTGAATAGACACAAGCAGGAGCACTGAGTGCATCTGCTTTCAGTCAGAGGTGAGTTAAGAGGCCACTAGCAATCATCATCACTCAGCCCCACTAGAGCTGAAGCATTAGAGCTCCCATTCTTTTTGGCCTGCCAATGTATTCCTTCCATCACAACACTGACTGCCTTTTGTGAGGTTATTTCTGTATTTCACTCCTTTCATTACCCTTTGAATTTCTGCTCTGCCCTTTACCTGCCTCATTATCACAGTGCCTATCACAAGAGGGTGATGACATCTGAAACTGAGCAGCAAAGCCTGGCACAAAGGTGTGTTTGGAGAAAATTCACTGTGGCAGGCCATGATTACAATGAACCTGACTGAAAACTGGCTTGGTGTCCAGGGACAAGGCCAAGAGCTCAGGGCAAGGGATACCATGTGTGTGAAAGGTGAAACAGAATAGAACCAAAGAGGACAGAACCAAAGAGGACAGACCCAAACAGAATATAATATAACCAAATAGGATAGAACCAGGCAGAATAGAATTGAACCAAAGAGGACAGAACCAAACAGGACAGAACCAAACAATATAATAGAACCAAGCAGGGTAGAACCTAACAGGATATAATAGAACCAAAGAGAACAAAACCAAACTGGATAGAACCAAAGAGAATAGAATCAAAGAGGACAGAACCAAACAGAATATAATATAACCAAACAAGATAGAACCAAGCAGAATAGAATTGAACCAAACAGGACAGAACCAAACAGGACAGAACCAAAAACAGGACAGAACCCAAACCACGACAGAACCAAACAGGATATAATAGAACCAAAGAGAATAGAACCAAACAGAATAGAATCAAACAGGATATAATAGAACCAAACAGAATAAACTCAAACAGAATAGAACCAAACAGGAGAGAACCAAACAGGATAGAACCAAGGGAAAGGCAGGCACAGGACTCGCTGCTGCTCTGTTCATTCCTCCCAGCACTCCCCACGGAAATGCAATTTGTAAAATTCTCCTCTCCTGGGTATCTGCTCCTGTGGAATGAGCAGAGTGAAAGCTCAGCTGTGCGAAGTGCCTTATTGACCCCTGAGGCATGCTGAACCTGGAACAGGCCCAGCAGTCCTGGAGGGCTGCTAAGTCTCAGTTTGCAGGCAGATAAGGTTATTTCTGCTCCATGGCCCGGCCATACACCAACAACTGGTGTGAGCTTCATTTTCCCTAGTGGAGTTCATTCTTTTCCTAAAGGATTGCAATCCTGCCGTGTGAGTAGGCCAAAACAGAATTCCAGATTTTCTGAAGCCACTCCATGGGCTTTCACAAATCCTCCCTTCCCACATTCCTTTGCCATATGCACTTTTCTGGACATTGTGGGCTAACATCAGAATGATGCAAAGCTACAGCACCGGGTTAATTTCAGCCCCCACAGCTGTACAGCCACAGGGTGGGCTCTAAATCAGGATCACAGGGCAATGCAGAACCTTGAGAAGTTCTTTAGATACCAGGGGGTTGAATGACTGTACATTCTATATCACAGCATTCAGGTCTCTTTATGCTGTAAAGAAAGATTTTGGGGCTGAGCCCCAATAAATAAATAATTTTATAATCTCAATAAATATACATTTACATTCTCCACCCTACAGAGTCACCTAAAGAAGCAACTGAGCACACAGACAACCTGAATAGGATGGTTCTCCTTCCTCTAGAGGAAACTACACCTGCTCCCACCCGTGCTACAGCTCTAAGGTGTTCATTGAATAAACAGAGATAAGTTCATATTTTCACCACACTTTCCAAACTACAGTAATAAAAATGGGTGATGATGAAACGTTGAATAAAAACCAAATCCTGCTTGATAAGAAAAATGTCCCCCTGAGATAAAATGTAATCCTGTGATCATAAATCTGCAGCTGGAGCTGAGTGAATATAAGCAACCTTAGGTCAGGGAAGTGCCCAGAGGTGGAGGTGGCGTAGATCATCTTATAATTTAGAGGCAATGGTTGCAAAGTGCTTCGCTCTGATGGGGAGAATTATTTACAGCAAGTGCAGAGAATAATCCAGTGATATGTGAGGCTCTGCAGTTACATAAAAGAGAGAGATTACCCTTTGATCCAAATATCTGTGCTCTCTTATAGCCCTCATTACAGGCGTTGATCAACCAAGCCTGCTGCACTGCTGCCAGATGAAAAGAGATGAGAGTGATACTCTCTCTCCTCCTCAGCAGCTCATCCGTGGGAGCTGTGGAATTATTTGAAGGATAGAACAGAGGGCTGTGCAAAAAAGTGGAAGATCACAGTTCCTTGGTGATTCCTCCTTGCAGGGTGAATGCAGGGAGTTCTGCTATGGAAAACCACAACCACTGTAGGGCAATTTTTCATCCTGAAGTAAGAAATATAAATACACAGATGTGCTTTTCACTTCTTGCATTATGCTTATTTTGTTCACAAATCATTGTTAGTCAAATATTTTCTTAAATAGATCACTTTCCTATCACAGGTATAACCCAAGAGTCGTGTACAGGCATCTGTGGAACAAGGTCTCCATTGGCTCACTATTCTCAGTCTCAATAAATATCCATTTACATAACTGAGATCTAAACATTAAGCCTGAGGATGCTGCATGAGAAGGAAGATGAAAAGAACCAAAAAATGAAACCACATCAAAATCTGAATAATATATTCCATCAGAGCAACAGGCTATATTCACTTCCTGCTCTGACCATTGTGTGGTGCTAAAAGCAATTTTCTTGTAGAGTTTAGCCAGTGCCATTCCACCATTTGGGGGTTGAATTCTCTCTTGCATGACCTTGGTTTCCCTTCCTGAACAAAGTGGCATCGAGCGAGGTGGAGATTTCCAGTGCAGTTTCCCTCCACACTCAGTGGCATCAGGTGTCCCTTGTGCCCCTGAGCACACCAACCTCCCACTTGTCTCTGTTCTGGTTGGTAACTCTGAGCTTTATGTGCTTTTACTCATAACAAGAAAGCTTTTCTGAAACCTGCTATTACTGCAGTAATGTGATTTTTATGATGGCAGGCAAACAATTCAGCACAGCTAAAAAGGAAATGGATGCACAGGGAAGCTTTCCCTCGGAACACTCTGGATTTTCTAATTTGTGTTGATTCACACACTGCTCAAACACAAAAAAGAGGAACCTGCTGAATTCTCAGCATAAAGGTGGAGAGGCACTGATTTCTTTTTTACAGGAACTGCAGCTGCAGAGAAAATTGCCATCGATAAAATGATATATGATCATTTATGCAGCAGAAATAACTAATAGAGCTGAGACTGCACAAAAGTGCAATATTCATCTTCCAGAAAGCATTTTTCAGTGAGACTGTATGCAAATCAGGTTTTATGCTGCTGAAGATTCTGATTAAACTTGTAATTTAGGCTTTTAATTGAACTTTTTTATTGGATTTTTCACAATAATTCTGCCTCATTTATATAAATAATTAACTGCTGTAAAATAAGTTGCCAAAATAAATTCATAAATTCCAGGGTGATAATTTTTTTTTTTTTTAAATTCTGGCGAATTTCTGCAGCATACAAACACTGAGCACCCTATGCTTGGCTTTTTCCTGTGCTCCACACAGGTGATCCTAACAAATCTGTACACAAAGACAGGATTTAACAAAATGCATCTTTAAAAGGTGAAAATTTTTCCTAATTCTCACAGATTCTTATAATAATTCCAATAGAATTATTTCTAATTTTTTTTTAGAGTTGAGCAGATACAGACATTAAAAAAAATTACAGAACATTAGAGCCATGAAGATGATTGTTGTCCTGCAGAATAGGCAGCTTTGGTTGTGAGGCATATATGACTGCTTTACTGTCCAATCATGAAGTATAAATTTAGGGCAACTTTATACCAGGCTTTGGAAAGATAAAAGGTAGCACTGCTGTACAAATTTAAGATTCAGACTTCTTTTGGTTTGTTTTTTTTTTTTTTTTTTTTTTTTTTTTTGTTTTTTTTTTTTTTTTTTTTTTTTTTTTTTAAGAAGATGGCTCTAAGTTAACTGCTTACCTAGAAATACTGAATTTATTTACAGTACTCTAACTCCAGAAAATCCCATTAGCTTCAATGAACTAATTCTACTTTTATGCTGGTGTGATTTAGGTCAAATTCTGAACCACTGACTTTTAAATTCCAACTTTAAAGAATTTAATATTTCCCTACATCCAACACAATCCAGCTTTACTCCCTCCTGTACCCAGTATTTCCAGAGATTTCGGTTTTAAGAACTCTATTAATCATGTTCCCTGGCATTCCTAATGCTGTGTATCCTTTCTGTAGTAAGGCAGATATCCAGCTGCTCGTTCATAACTTATTTACATTACCAAAATTAAAATACAGCCCATAAACTGCCCATAAATGAAATTTTCAGTAAAGCTGAGATGCAAAGTGTTGTGGTTCAGCAGGGGAAGGACAGAGCAGAACACAGGGAAGAGTCAGTGGGGTTAATGTTGCACCTTTTGTAAAATGTCTCTGATTTCCAGCAAATTCAGTGTTTTCCAGAAGGAGGAACACAACAAACAACTCAGCTCTGTCACTCTGCACAGACAAGAGGGGAAAAACTACCCCAACACAAAAGGAAGATTTTCTTTCCCATTAACTGTTTCAAACCTCCAGGGTGGAACCACTCCAGCAAGTTTTGAGTGATGTAGGAAGTGAAAAGTTCCTGCCCAGCCAGAGAGAGAATTTGGAGACAAAATGCTTTGCCATTGTTGATCTGCTCTGCTGTTTGATGGAGTTTTTAGCCAAGTTAGAACCACAAAAGCCTGGCAGCTTTTTTATAATGGGGAATGAGCCTTTCTGAGCACTGAAAGTGTAAAAGCAAAGTTTGCTCTGTAGTCTATGGAGGGACTTCAAAACTTCAAAATTTAATCTGCATTTGGATTAAAAAAAAAACTGATAAGCAAGAAAAATGTTTAATGTAAAACTAGACAATATTCAGATCATGCAAGTAACACTAAAATTAATAAATAGTCCATATTTCATGTAAAGTTTAGAATTTGATTCTGTTACATTTATTTTGTCAATGTAAACAAATGCAGTCTTTCAGATATAAAAAATGGAGACAGACATAGTAATTTAGGAATATGAAAGAATTCATTATTTACAAAAGAAAATGTGCATTTTCCTTGATTGCTTAGTCTTTTTATCCATAAAAATGCTGTTCAATAAGCACACAACTGATCTCATTTTGACTGAGAGACTTTTAGTTTAAAACATGTTTCAAGCTTACTTCAAAGTTTTCTCATTGAACTGTTTCAGAAATTCTAAGGATCAGAAACCTGTTACATAACCCTAACAATTTCAAGCAAATCTTTTCATTCTTTTAACTTTCAACTGCGATTCAAAAAGTTTTTTAAAAATCGGGTTTAGCGAAGAACAACATAATCCCAAAAAGAATAAAAGAGGTAGGAAAGAGATACTATCACTGTGCCACATTATTAATAATTAATCAAAATATTATTTTCAGGGAAAATATCATTATCTAAGCTCATCAAACAGTGAGAAAACTTCCACAGAGACGTTCTAGCAATGACCAAAATCACCACAAGACCCAGACACGCTCAGTCCCAGCAGTGGCTCCCTTCACTCCCGGACAAAATGCAGGGTGAGGTTTTGCTTTCATTGGTAGTTTTTCACCAAATTCACAGCGCTCATCATTTCAACTGACATGTGAAAAGGTAAAACCATGAATTCATAACTGAAATCTCATGATCTGCTTTCTAAGATGTACGGTGAATATCAGAATTAGAGCTGCACAAATTGACTTCCCTCTATAGCAGAAAAACCAATTTCTACACAAAAATTCTTTCTGAAGAATATTTGTAATTAATAATAAAGGTATTATTTGCTTCTTTCTTTTTTTCCTAAATAAATAATTAAGAATTATTTCAATTTATTTGCCAGAAACTTGGAAATTGAAATGAAAACTTTTGCCCATGAGATTTGAACTCAATCTGTGTAGGTTCCTCTTTAAAAGAAAAAAATCATCCCCAACTCCCACTGGAAGAAATTAAATCATCTCCAGACTATTCAGACAGCATTTTTATTTAGCAGGTCATAACTGAGATGAACTGAAAGGGCAGCTACTGTTAAACTGGCACTTATATAAACTTCAAAAAAAGTCTATTATTTCAATTGATATTTCTGTTATAGAATGATTTCATCTTCTCCTCTCTTGACCTCCTACATGTTCAAGTGCAATAGTCTTTCAAATAGCTGTAGTGACACATTTAAAAAGGCAGAGCTGCCCAGAATTATTAGAACTCAGTGGAGTACATAAATATCATTTCAGAAGCTTTTATTTCACACTCTCACAGTCATCAGAAATGCTTAGAAATAATAATTTAGAAGTGTTTTATCAATGTTTTGGTTGTCTGGGTCCCAGTGAAATGAAGATATATTTCAAATGACAGTGGATTACTGCAAGGTGAGCAAAATATTTGGAAAAGGTTCCATAGGGAATTCAGTGCAGTCCATGTGCTTTAAACATGACTGTCAGTTATTCAAAATGTCATCTGTACAACCAGAGTGCCTCAAGCTCAGGATTAGCAGCTGATTCATTCATTGTAATTTCTATAAATGCCAGAAGCCATTCATGATCTTTGTTGTCCAAATGCATTTTGTCACAGCAAACCCCAGCAAACAGCCAATATTTTATGTTCTCTTTGATGGAGCTTTACTTTCCTGTCAGTGTACCTCATTTTAACCTCTATTAATTGTTCTAGTGTAATTTTTTTTCAGATATTGAAAGGTGCCATATTTCAAAAGTATATTTATAAAAGAATTTCTTTCTGCATTCCTTTCAAGCTGCTTCCAAATTAAAGCCCCTTGGAGATAATTCCTCTGCAAAAGACCTTTTTTTGTGCAGGTCTGAACCAAATTATGAGGGATACACATGTCATGTAATGAAACTTCTATTACTGAGAGGTAATGGCATTTAAATGCAGTCTACATTTATGCCACACTGTTATTATGAGCTCAGAATTATTAAAAAAAACACTTTAATGGTGCACTGTGCTGGTAGGATGGATACTGGATCCAGAGTGGATTTGTTTTCTGCTCTGTGGAGCATTCCCAGCCTTTCAGCAAGAGCCTGCAAGGTCCTGGCAGCTGGGAACTGACCAGCCCCGAGCTGCTGTGCTGGAGGGAAGCGAATGCATCCTGCCAGCAAGAGCCAGAATTACCTCAGGATGGAAAAATAGAAGATGTCCCTTTGCAGAGAGGTCAGGGCAGGGCAACCTCCACTCAATACTGTAACTTTCAACAGTATTGATAACTCTTAGAAAATTAGAAAGAAAATTAAACAGCATATTTTACCTGCCTATCAGCAATTGAGAGAGATGGGGAAGACTGATTGGTGACCAGAATCCAAATTTACTCTGAGCTACATAAGCTTATACACCACTCTAGGAAGGGTAGTAATTTTTTACTACAATGTTTGTGTTAATCATCACACAAACAAACTCATACATTTTGCAACATCTCTTGTTTGCACAAGTTGATTCAATCTCCTTTCCTGTCACCAATCTTGATTCAATCTTCCAAGCTCTGTTTGTTCTTGCCAAGGCACCCTGATTATCAGATCTCTTATGCTAATCAGGTCCAAAGTATTCACTGTGTTGTGTGCCCCAGTACCTGCCAGCCTCCCTCGGAGTAAAGGATCTCAGGTGTGACAAAGGACAGTAAATCTGCTGGCACTTGTTTTGTGACACCACAGGTCCTAAAATACAGACCAGGTTTAGCACCAGGGATTCAGAATTTTAAGAATTGCTCCAGTTGTGCTTCTCAGTAACATCAACAGAGCTTATGAGCTACTCATCATTCAAGTGAACAAAACCAAGGAAAAGATGCCAAGCCAGCATTCAGTTTTTAAATATCAAATACTTACAAGTCTCTGCTTCTCATTAAAAAAATAAGGCTCAGATGACTCATAAATAAATAAATATATGTATATATACTAAGATATTTACGTGAAAAGAGTTAACTGATTAGGAAGAGGTGCCTACATGGGAGTGAGAGAGACTGTCATAAAAATCAGCTGGACTGTAACAACTGACAACAGAACCTAAAGTGCAGCAGTTCAGAACTTAACTTCTTGTGAAGGACTCATCTCAGGGCACGTGCAGCTCTTCTCACTCACCAGAAGCAGCAGAGCCTTCAATTCTGCTGTACATGGATGTACAACCCAACATCCATGCTGGCAATGACAAAAATTTCTCGTTTTGCCCATCAGTTTGCACCAAAGTCCAAGGAATCGGGCCAGGTGCACACAGGGTTGTACATTGTAAGCACAAAATCTCCATTTGTCCTCAATCTGAGGACAGGCACAAGCAAATATGATTTAAGACAGAGTGGTTTTACTTCTTTCTGCAAAACTTTCTCCTCTGATGATTATCTGAAACTGATTTTAATGTTTCCAAGAGCACAAAACCACATAGATTTACTCAGGAGCTATCACATCACAGACATCCTGAAAATATGAAGGAAAGCTTAAATCAAAAGGGAGAACTAGAACTGGAAAACATCACTTAGCCAAAAGATGTTTTTCCAGCAATTTAACAGGATCTGCTGTTGCTCAGAGGGTGCAGCACCAAAACACAAATTACCTTTTCTGAAGGGAGCTGGCAGAAATGCTCAATTGTCTGTAACTCAAGAAATGCAAGTACAAGCATCAAAAAAGCCAGACAAGTGTTCAAAGGTATGTGGGCTTGTGAAGAACAACCCATGCCTCATGCTGGATTTCTAATTCTTCAATTCTTTCCAATAAATTGAGACCCAAATGCTCTTGTTTACCTTTTGTATAAGAACAAACTCTACCTGCATGAATCAACTTAGAGAAAACTTTGGAAAGCATTCTGGTTCATTTCAGCACAGTCACCCACCCGCACAGTCTGGCAGAAACTTTTCAAATCAGTGTGCAGGGTACACCAAAGACACTCCTGAAGTAATTCTAGTGAGAATATGCACTTAATATCTGTTCATCAAAGAATGATTATTCTTTGTGAGCTCTAGGCACAGTACATTTCTTTCCTGGAATGCATTGTGAAAACATATATAAATATTACATCAGTGTGTGAATCAAAAGCTCTACAGCTTAAAAAAATATAGAGAAAAAGCACCTTCCAGTTCAAGGAAACACCACGTATTGCAGGCATTCTCAAAAGAATGACAACTATATTTGAAATCTTCCAGAATCTAGGACAAAGGAATTTGATCACCCAGCTGCTGAGTGTTCTCTCAAAATTCCTAATAAAATAATTTATTTGATAACGATGACACAAAGAACTGGTAACAATATGACCCCTAACACTTTGTTTCTACACTTCATGTCTGACAAGCCTGAATTCACTGCTGAATTCAGTGCAGCAACACCAACATCCGGTCCTTTCCATTTTTTTGGGAATTACCACATGAGGACACCTGCTGGAGAAGAACAAGATTATTAAACTGAGGATAAGTGAGCTAAAGGTGCTTGCAAATGACTCCTGATGTGAGCAGTTTCACTGTGACCCCATACAGAATTCCCCAGTTCAAAAGACTGGCTAAATGTCTTACAAGGACTGAGTTTTATAAAGCTCATCAGCAGAAATGCAAAATCACAGTCTGGTTTAATGGTAATCACAGTCTGGTTTAAAACTCTCATCACTCTTCTCCTTGTACTGTCCTCGTGAGGTGACAAGCATCAAAATACCCAACCAAGCTGTGGGACAGGATGGAAAGTCCTTGAGAGCAGGTGGAGAACGTCTGGAGACAGACACCCAGCCTTCAACCCTTCTGAACAGTGTGTGTGAGCAGAGGATTTGTATCATATGAGTTGTACCTTTGAGTTTTTTTACTTAGTGCTCAATTTATTGTTTGAACGGATGGTGAGGATAAAGGCAGCAAGCATCAGAAATAGAGGAGTAAACAAAACCCATCCTTGGGAGCTATTTTCACTGAAATCCATTCTGCCTTACACAAGAGTGATACAATAAAACAATAGCAGGAACCTCTTTTTAAATAGAGATAATTAAAGATAATGCAACAACTCAAGGCCTCATTCCTGTCCTGCTTTGTCCAGCCTTGAGCCCTGTGTCCCAGCTCTCAAGGAAAAGCAGGGACAGGAGCCAGCCTGGCACTCACAATGTCCCATTTTGTTCCTACTGTGGCTGCCAGGCCTGCTCAGCTCTCACAGCGTCACAGGCAGGGAGTTCATGGTGTGGTTCTGGAAGTTTGGCTTGGCATACTGTACTTTTTAATCAGAGCTAGTTTCTTAGTCCTTAGAAAATTAATTAAATTAAAAATGCCATGCTTGAATGTGTTATGTATCAATTTTGAAGACTTAATTATAAGAGGGAATTAAGCTTTGATTAAGCTTTTCTTCTGAGAGCAGTAACTGTCATTCTCCTTGTCTTAAAATGAGAGAATCTCTTTGGCTCAGTCTACAAAAATGTCACTCTATTATTTATTCCTGACAACACTGTCTACAAGTCAGCCTGGTCTGAAGACAAACACTGCAGGTACCACGGTCATTTTCTGCATTCTGCATCCTCAGAGAGCCGTGGCATTACAGTCTCCTTGTAAAAACTGGGAGGGAAAAAAACCAGCACAAGGCAGCAATAACAAAACATTTGGAATCACATAGTTTGGATCAATTTGTTGAGAGAAGGTGACATTTGAAAAGGAAATCTTCTGTTGTGTTACCAGAAAATTCCTATTGGGTTTTTGAGCTTTCAGGCATGATAAAAGCGTGGGCAAGTTGCGGAGACTCTTGTACTTAAATTGATAGAGAAAAATCTAATAAAACCGAGTTAATGAAAAAGTAAATCAGGAAATTTCAGAACCAGAACTCGGGAAAACACAGCACTAGCTAACTCTAGCTAGAATTGGGGTGGATGGGGGTCAGGGATGTACTTCTACAGTTGATCTGCTTCGCTCATTTGAGGTATTTCCATGAGAGCAAAGCACACGCAGGCAGCATGTTGTCAGGAACTTTTAAAAGCTCTCAACACAAGAATTAAAATGCAGCAGCAATAGAGGCTTAGTTTGAAGAGTGATGAAGGCTCCTTAACAGGGAGGGAAGCAACACCCATAGAACGGGACCATTTCATGTAATGCACATGCCAATCATCCTCCTGGACAGATTCCTATCACTCTGAGTCCTGCCAGGGGTATACAGCAACTTTAATCTGGAAATGAGGTGCTACATTTAATTCCAAAATCATTAACAGCTGCCCCTGTGTTAATGCAAATTAGATAGCCCCATAGTTTAGCAGAGGAAATGAAACCTGGCTGATGCAAAGCAGAAAAAGGGAGAGCTTCTGTTATTGTTTGTATTATTACAGCAACCAAAGGGCCCAACTGCTGAATTTAGAAAATGGAAATCAGGCTGCATTTGAATAGACCTGCATTGTTGCAGACAATACCTGTCTGAGAAAATATCTAGGATGAGAAAAGAGGAGTAAAAGCAGGAATTCTTCATTTTATAGATAGGAGCAGAAGCAAAGAAATCAGTGGTTGCATCCCACACAAATATAGACAAACTAACTGAAACACCTCAGCTGAGAGAACAGAAGCTCGAAGCTTTTTCTTTATTCAGGGGGAAGAGCTGTGTACAGCTGTGTAGAAATGCCACACGTTTGTCCATCCATTATTCAGGAAGCCTCAGGCAGCAGCATGACTACTTTGTGTCTCATTAAATATCAGAAGTTAGGTGGGATAAATCCAACCCAGGGAGGTTTGGAGACTTGCCTGGGGTCAGACAGGGTGATTCAGCAAAGAAATGAATCAAAAATTGCAAGTCCCAGACCACTTCCAAGGCAGGGTCCAAAGGCATTTCTAACACCATTAGTGAGATACATAAAACTGAATTCTGAAACACCCTGGCCTAAATGAAGCCCCAGAGAGTTTGGTGAAACCTGAACGTGCTGAGAATTCCAAGCACACAGCACCTTTCTGAAGAACTCCCACAGGGAGCAATTGCACTAAAACATGGTTCCTGTGGTCTTGTAGCCCCCAGGTAATTGCAAAGTGCCTCAGAGCACAGACACAGCTTGCATTCATTTTTACATTTGTGCATTGCCGTGTATAAACCCCCAGGGCTCAGCTTACCAAAGAGAGGTTGCTCACCATGGGGCAGGTGAAGCCTCAGGAAGGGTGCAAACGTCCATTTGGACTCTGCTATTTCTGCCTGGACTTGTTTAACCAGGGGAAACTCCAGGGGAAATGAAGAAAATAATGAAGTGCTGCTGCTCACCCCAAGCCTGCTGTCTCTGAGGTGCTTTGAAGAGATGATTGATGTGTGAAAGAAGGAGCTGACACTGTCTGTCATTGATGCCTGTCTTATTTCTCCTGCATTACTTTTCCTTGGAGTGAGCATAGGAAAAGTTAACCCTACAATTGCACAGAGATTATGGAAACACAGGAGGAGGAAGTGATAAACAAAATTAAACCCACCATAAGCATCAATAAATTGTCTGAATGCAACCCAGCTAAATGCTGACTTATTTATTTCAGTGTCCAACCTATTTGGATTGTTTCCTTCTCAGAACAAAGGACAAACTCCCACACTGAACCTGCTCAGGAATACCACAGGACATTCACTGTCTCATTGGTCCACTCGTATATTAATTAAAACATTTCAAGTTCACACTGACCTCCTAATTCTAGGAATCACTAAAATTAAAAGGTGCTTCATCTAAAGCCACCAAATGAAACTCATAAACAATTGATAAACCAACTCTTTAGTACTTCAGAGAAAGGTGACAGACAATTCTCATTAATCTCCCCAAGTGTTTGCTTGTGGCTGAAGGAGGGAATTAAGCAGATGAAGGTCAGGTCTGAATCTAACTGAGCAGCCACTGCAAATGACCCACAACACTTCCAGCCAAACACTTAATATTCCACTCAAGCAGAGGAAATGATTACAGCATAGAAAGCTTATGACAGAAATGGCTTTGCAGTATTTATATTTAACAACCCCAAATAAAAAAAAATAACATCCAAAGTACAATGCTCCATTTGCCATTCCGTGCATGCCCACAATAACACAGGAATGCAGGATGCACCATATCGGAGCACAAGATTGTTCTGTCAAGAGCAGCGTCCTGCCTGCATTTCAATGATGGGGAAACTATGCCTTGGTGTAGTTTGTATTATAATTTTTCAAGGTTATTGAGTACTTCTGGATCCCTCTGAAGGAGAAGTGCTATGCAAACATTGACAAATTATTTTGCTATATATATGCAGTTGTAATTTAGTACCAGAGGGACACAGGCCGTGGAGTCCAGTTAAAAGTCTTGGAATTCAGAAGCAAATGATTTTTAGATTTTTTTTCCTTTGAGCAAATAAACCAAGTGGGAGAGCCATGAAATCATTAAATCACTCTACTTTTTTTTTTTTTTTTTAATTTAGAAATATATTATCCCTGAATGAAGGCATTGAGGAAAACTGATTTGAATACAGTGAGCTACATTGCTTTTTAAAATAAAGAAGCACAAAATTTAAAATAAACCTTAGTATCAGTATTTACTCAATCTTCTTAGGTAACTTCCAGATTGTTTTGATATTTGCACATTTTCAAGCAACTTTTGGGTTTCCCAACGTGCTGTCACACATAGAGCACAGCTGAGATTCTCCACACTGAAATCAATTCTGAGCTGAAGGGCACAGCCTGCGTGGCAGGAAGAGGCATGATTATGTACCCATTTAGTCTCACTTCTGCTCCTGCCTTTATGTTTGTAAATCTATACTAAACACATTCAATGAAACGTGTTTCAAAACGCCAGGCAGAACCAGATGGAGCAATTCCTTGGGCAGGCTTTGGAAATATTTATTCAATGGAAAATGAGAATAAGTGCAGTGGCTCACTTACCATCTAATCCAATTATTCTAGCAAGTTGTCAACACAAGCCATCACTACATGCCCCAGAAAGTAAAAAAACAACTTTGCCAAAGATACAACCAAAACTTCAGGATCCCGAGCAGGCAGGGGTGTGCACTCTCAAAGGCCAAGGCCAGCAGTGGTACCTGCACTCTCTGCACTTTCTCTTACCTTTTCAGGGGTTAAGGGCAAATTTCCTACTCTGTGACTGTTTCCCCACCCATTCAAGTAGGTCATGGAAAGCTTTATTTAAGACTTTGTTGAAAATATCTTTTTAATCAGCCCAAATCTGGTTTCATACAAATATTTTAATATTCCAACAAACTTTTGCTGAATATCATCACTGTAATTTCAAACTGTTTTTCCCAGCCTTGAAAGAAATACGACAACACCATTCCCTTTTGAGAGACATTTCATATATTTTTCTCACTTTCTTGGCTTCTTCAAGGTACTACATTATTCATTTCAGTATTTATCTATTTTGCTTTCTCATTTTTATACTGTCCTTCACTCCCTCCAGCCTCATGGGACTCACATTTATCAGGTTCTCACATAGACATTTAAATCTTAGTCAAACAGACCTGGGATGCATAATGCCCCAAATACAACCAAATTCCTCCTACGAGCACAGTTTTAACACAGAGTTTATGTCAAACCTTATTGCAGCACTGAGGGTAACACTGCTCTTATTTCAACCATGAACATTTGCGTTCTCCCATCCAGTTATCCTGGGGAATTCTAATGCCTCCCCTCACCTTCCCAACTTTGTTGAGATGTGATGAGACTGCAGGCAGGCATTATGTATTCCACTGGCTCCAGTATTAATTTTTCTTGCTGTCAATGAGACCTCTACAAATTAAAGAGTTATGCAGAAACTAAGCCATAACAGCAGACGCAGGCATGACTTTCAGATAGCACAAAGAAAATAAATGAAACCATCTAGCAGTTCTGACAACTTGATAACACAACATATCTACCCCGACCAAGGTATGGAACTTCAAATTACTTTATCCAGCAGTAACCTCAGTGCTTTTTCATGCAAAATCAGGCACAAGACACCTATACAATGATAGGTCATTGCTAATTAAACCATAACCCCTTAGCAGTCAGAAACACAATAGTAATAGATTTGGAGTTCAGTGAAACTAGCTGGCATATACAACATGCTTCCAAATGTGCAGCCCATCACAAATTAAATATTTTAAGTCACATAAACAGAAAACACCTATTTGTTCAACACAGAAAAAAAAAAAAAACCACCACCACCACCAACTCTGCCTTAAAATATTCAAACAAAAGTGAAAATATATCTTTTTCTGTAAGGAGACATTCTGAAAAGTAAGGGCCTTTGTGTGAACTTTCTGTCACTGAATTGGCACTGCAGCTCACTCAAAGAAGCAAGGTGATTTTAGAGATCTTGGCCAGTTCTGATTTTTCTCTGTGGCCATCTGCAGTACTAATGAGGTGATTTCCTGATGTCAGAACAGGGGACATTCATGGGTCTGACATTTTGTTTATTGAAAAAGAATAATGAAATAAAAACCACCTTAGTTTTTACTACAGAATGCCAGCTCATGATAATGCCCAAAGGGATTTCTTTAAGCATGCTCATAGCTTTTTCTAGTTAAAGGAAACATTAGGGTATACAAGAAAAGTATATATAACGTGCTGCTGACCTTTACATTAACCTTTCTGAGCTCTGTTTTCCCCACTGTTTTTCATTCTGTGCAACTATGCAGCACTTCAGCTCACACCATCCCTGAGTTTTTCCTCTTTACTTTGTAGGTTTGAGTTTAAATAAAATATTTAAACATCTGAAATGATACATAGCCACCTCACCCAGGCTGTCTGTAAAAATAGTAGATTTATCACACAAAAAACAGGACACTGGATGCCAGAAAGCCTCAGCTACATTCAGACAGAGAACTGCAGCTCTTTGATATTCGGGCAATAGAGGAAAAGTAATGGCATTGTAACATGGAAGCTCAGCATCGTGGTACTGTGCAACAATATATTAATCATCTGTTATGGAGTGGAGAATGGGAATTGGATTTGATTTTTCAATACCTAAATATGACAAGTTCTCTTTTCAGTCAAACACACAAAAAAGCCCAACCTATCTAAAGCTCAGAAAGGAGATTGGTCTTCAAGTAAATGCTTTTCATTTTGTTATATCTCTAGTAAACTCTGCCAAACCAAAAGAAAGATGTTTTAAATGTTCCTATATTAGAATACATGACATTATAATAGAATACATCATTTATTTCAGTGTTGCTTCATGGTTCTAGAGAAGAAGATTTTTATTATTGAGGGAAAGGACCAACAAATCCCATCCCTTGCTTAAGAAGTCAAAACCTCTTAGTGAGTATATTTGTATATTTTTAACCTAAGAAGTAGGCAATGGCCCCAGCTGCCTCTCACTCTCATTTCCTAAAAATATGACAAGAAACTTAATTGTCTTTTAAGATACAGCCTGTTTTACTACAGTGGGTAAGGGTTTGCAAACCAGTTTAGGAATGCAGAATAAATACACAGAGAAGACTTGTACTGTGCATCCAGGAACTATGAAAATCTCAGCTACCTATTACCAGCTGTGGTTTGCAGACATGCCACCTTAATATGGGAATATTTACCAAAATTTCTCTCCGTTTCAACGTCCCTGTGGGGTGCCATTAATAATTAGTTTTACCAGCAGTACTCCAAACTAAACTAATTTTTCATTTTCATTATAAATCATACTCACTCAACACCAATTTGCAGAGCTCTTATTAGGACTGGGAAGTGTAGGACAGTGGCATTTCAGCGAAGATAATTTCTGTAACACAGAAATGCAACAGCACCAACAGTTCTGCTGGGAATCTGGTTTTAGTTTGGCTTGGAAAAGCTCACACACACTCACTGTCTAACAGGCTTTGCTACAGAAAAAACCCTCTTTGCAAAATAGAGAGGGACTAGGAAGAAAGAAAACTGCAGAAAATCAGAGAACTTAGTATACTGCCAGGAGAGAGGGGAATGAAATCCAGAACTGCAGCCTCACAGTCCAGTGCCTTTTCTAGAACCAACTCTGTTGATTTTGATGCCTTGGGCAGGCTGAGCTGGAACAGAGACTGGACAGAGCCAGAGATAGCAAGATATGATAGGGCCTGGCACAACCGCCAGGGTGGACCCAAAATGGTCACAAAAAATGGTCACAATCACCAAAATGGTCACAAAATGGCTGACCAGTCATAAGGCCTCACACTTTTATAAGTTTTGGTCTATTTGCATCTTGGGGTTTAGTTGTCCAATTACAGCTTCAGATTATGAAGTCCCGTCCTTCTCATCCTTCTTGAATCCACCATTTATGCTTTTGGGCCTGAAAACTTGTACCCATTGTCCTTGGTGTGCAGCAGGACAAGGATTTGTTTTGTGTCCCTGCTGTGTGCAGAGAGCTGAGTGACACTGACTGTGAGCTCAGAGCTGCACCCCTGGGCACCACAGAACCTGAAATACAGGAAAGATCAAACTTGAGGCATCCATTCAGCTTCTCCTGAGATGCACACCACCACTCCTCTCCCATGATCCTGTGTTTGGCTGGAGTTCTCTGGTCTGTCCTTCTCCCGTGTGGAATATATGAAGTGACTGATGTCCCTAAACACTGCTGCCATATGGCTGAACACAGCTTAAACATTTAGGGTGCTATTATAAATAAAAATAATTATTTAAGTCTTACTGATTAACAGATTAAGGCTGCTGTGGTACAAGGGTCTGAAAACAGATTGCATTTTTCATGGAATAAATCTGTTTGAGTCCTTGGCCTGTAGGGACCTTTTCTTTTTTTTTAATCAGCACCATTTAGCATTTTCTCAGCTTTTAATGCTCAGTTGTTTAGCCATGCATGACACGCTTCCAATGGTAAGTTAGCATAACAGCACATGTTTTTTCTGCTCATTTGGATTGTAAATATTTGTACTGCTTGCTATCAACAGCTTTGCAATTCTGTACCAGGCTGCGTATATATATATATATTTTTTTTTAAAGACACTATAAATAGAACTAGACACTGCATTTACACATTAATATATTTAAATAAAAATGGCAAAACAATCCATGTATAATAGGAATAGTTTAACTTTCAGGCATGGACTAGTCTTGAAATTGAAAGATTTAGGATGTTTGTGGTTCAGGTACCCACATTAAAACATTAACTTTCATTGACAGTGGCAGAAGCTGGCAGATGTTATTTTGCTTGTGCTAACTCAATAAACGCAGGTCAAACCCAGTTAATAAATCAGCCATCACTAAGTGTCAAGCAGTTCTGTTGCTCAGAGAGAAGACAGGTGAGGAACCAGGCTTGTGCTTATCTGTCACTTAGACACATATCGCCACCTGCCATCCTCAGAGCACAGAAAAAACAGGGTTTCTTTCCTCTTTTGGTGTCACCCAGGAAGAGCCACTCCAGCTCATGCCCTGTTGCTCACATCACGACAGGATTGATTCAGCCCATTTTTAGGGAACTCAACTTGTTCAGAAAACTGGCACCCAGGGCGTGCTCTGACAGCAAAACTCCTTGAGCAGCACAGGGGAATCTCACCCTTACAGGAGGGCTTCTATCAGTATCTAAATTACAATTGGCAAGTAACAAGAAGTTTAACCAAAATGGCTTCTTAAAACATGTACTTCCACAAATCTTTACATTAACAACTAACATATTTATTATCCACCTCTCTCATGTTCAGTGCCCATCTCCCATGGTGGACAAGTGACAGCACTGATATAGAGCCTAATTCACCTTCTCAAAGGCACATTTCCTCTACGTGACCGTGCTGACTTCTGGGAGTTTTGATTGATGCAGAATTTAGGATGACTTTCGCTGACTTCTCAATTATCCCTCCTCATTACTCATGTTTGGTTTTCCTCGACTGAAGTGAGGCATGATGGATTTCTGCATAGTTAAATATGGAAACTGTGTGGTCCTGACCTCACGCGCAAGATTCACATCTGGCCCTTTTTCTCATGATTTACTGGGAATGGAACCAGACTGGGTAACTGCTGATCACCATCCCACTGATGGCTAAATTATTATGGTAAAAGTATATGCTGAGTCTTAAAACAGAATGTTTTGGCAAGAAATCACAGAATACTCTGATCAGTGACCTGCACCACTTCTGTCATTAGCTGATACCACAGGTTCTGTCATGTGTCTGGATTTCTGTCGAATAATATTTACACTGGACAGATTTGAAGACATAATCATACCTACAATCACTGTTTTCTGTGCCTCAGCAGTCCCAAAGTCATCCTCTGGACAATAAAATGGTGGTGGTTAAGGAGAACGGCACAAAAATATTAAACCAGAGTTACTTTATAGGTTCAAAAATGGACTTCCCAATGGAGATGAGTGGGCAGTTAATCCCTCTCAAGCTGTTTGGGGTTTTTTGCTAATCATTAGCTATATAAAATGTCACTTTATTAGCTATGCACTTCCCTCAGGTTTCATGATTATTTTTCCTTATAAGCACATTTTACATTGCTGGTATGTGACTGAAAATTTAAACCACATCAAAGTTCACCATTGGACATAACAATAAAGTATTCACAGCAAAATAAACGTGAGAAAAAAAAATCTCAGAAACTTCCTATTGATCTCTAAATTTGTATTTAGTCTCTCAAATAGCAAGAATGATTTTTAACAGATTGGAGTGGCTCTTAGCAGTATTGCACATTTCCATTAACAACTCTTCCAGCACCAGGGACCAACATTGCTGTCTGATGGAACTTTGCAGTTTACTGCAGCAGCCATAGGGTTAGATTCCTAATGCTTGGCTTGCTCCAGAATTGCCCTTTTTAAGCTACAAATTACTTTTTTCTGTTGCCTGAAGTCATAGATGGACTATTAAACAGGTGCTGCAATGTGTGCTGTGCTCTACAAAGCCAAATCACAGAAGTCTAGGTGTCACCTCTGACCACAGACCTGGGAGCCTCTCCACTAGGTGATGAGTACAGCAAAGAGGGAATGCAGCAGGGAGGGTTGGGAATTACACCCATACATGGCACAGAAAATCATCAGCACAGCCACAGACAAAGAATTCCACCACAGTGTAACTGTTCATAGACATTCTACAGTAAATTGTATCCCTCTGTGCTGCAGCAGCCTCTTGTTAGAGGGTACAAATGAGAAATCTGTGTCTCAGCTCACAGCACAAAAAGGGCCCTGGTTTATTCCTGTTTACAGCTCAGCCATCCTGACTGCAACCATTCACTGACTCTGCCTGCAGCAGCTCCTGCTGGAGGTTTCCCTTGCAGCCTCTGACTGCTGGGTATTTCCTGCTCAAATCTGACTGCAGGGATCGGTGTGCAGGCTGTGACTGCAGGGATCGGTGTGCAGCTCTGACTGCAGGGATCGGTGTGCAGGCTGTGACTGCAGGGATCGGTGTGCAGGCTGTGACTGCAGGGATCGGTGTGCAGGCTGTGACTGCAGGGATCGGTGTGCAGGCTGTGACTGCAGGGATCGGTGTGCAGGCGTGACTGCAGGGATCGGTGTGCAGCCCTGACTGCAGGGATCGGTGTGCAGGCTGTGACTGCAGGGATCGGTGTGCAGGCTGTGACTGCAGGGATCGGTGTGCAGCTCTGACTGCAGGGATCGGTGTGCAGCTCTGACTGCAGGGATCGGTGTGCAGCTCTGACTGCAGGGATCGGTGTGCAGCTCTGACTGCAGGGATCGGTGTGCAGGCTGTGACTGCAGGGATCGGTGTGCAGGCTGTGACTGCAGGGATCGGTGTGCAGCTCTGACTGCAGGGATCGGTGTGCAGCTCTGACTGCAGGGATCGGTGTGCAGCTCTGACTGCAGGGATCGGTGTGCAGCTCTGACTGCAGGGATCGGTGTGCAGCTCTGACTGCAGGGATCGGTGTGCAGGGGGGGGGGGGGGGGGGGGGGGGGGGGTGGCAGCTCTGACTGCAGGGATCGGTGTGCAGCTCTGACTGCAGGGATCGGTGTGCAGCTCTGACTGCAGGGATCGGTGTGCAGCTCTGACTGCAGGGATCGGTGTGCAGGCTCTGACTGCAGGGATCAGTGTGCAGCTCTGACTGCAGGGATCGGTGTGCAGCTCTGACTGCAGGGATCGGTGTGCAGCTCTGACTGCAGGGATCGGTGCAGTGATGCAGGGGTGTGCAGCTCTGACTGCAGGGATCGGTGTGCAGCCTGACTGCAGGGATCGGTGTGCAGCTCTGACTGCAGCTTTTCCCCAGCTAGACTGTGACTGCAGGTTCCAACACCCAGCTCTAAATGCAGCCCCAGACTGACCTTACAGCAGTGATTCTCCCTCCTCAGGATCCTTCTTCTCCATCATCCTCATGTTCATGATCCTCCATGATAATCCCTTCACCAGCTCCCCCACTCCCTTTTCTCACACTTGTCTTTATTGGGTACAGCTGTCACACATCAGGGGCCAGGCTGAACTGGGTAATTAACACAGGTGTTACCTACCGGGGCCAGGTCACCTTCCTTCCCTGTGTTCACTTCTCTCTGCTTTCTTTCTTCTCAGGACCAAATTTGTATGTGCAGGAGGGGTGCAAATCCAGCAGAGATGCTCTGCTACATGGGTTCAGCAAGGAGCAGTATGGTTTGATATGATAGGCATTAAAAAGCTTTCAGATGGTTCAAAATCCTAGTTCAGCTCTCATCCTAAGTATCAAAAAAAAAATGACCCAAACATATCTCACTACTCTTTGAAAGTATCTGGAGGTCCAAGCCCAGAAATACACATTTGTTTACCACCTAGAAAAAGGCTGTGGTTTACTACAGATTGTACTAACTCATCCCCACACAGACTTACAGCTCTGGCTATGACCACAGAAGCATCCAGGGTGTGAGGACATGAGAATCACACTGAGACAGAGATACCCAAAGAAGCTGCCAGCTTTTATTGCAGCAGAGTGCAGCCCTTGAGGAGAGCAGCCTGTTCCCCACAGCTGAATTAGCCCAGGACTGCACCTCCTCAGAGCCAAGGGAGGAAAAACTGCACAGTGCCACACTGCCAGGATTTTACATGCTCCAAACAGCTGGGGAGCTGCCTGGATAACACACTAGCTGAGATAATGGAGTCTGAGGTAATTAAAAGACAAATATTTTCAAATAGTTGAAAAGAACATTTTCTGGCAATTTTGGATTTTTGTTGTTCTGAAATAGATTTTTAGCATGGCAGTGCTGTCCTTCACACATTACCTCAGCTCCCTTCCTGCACCATTCCCTGGAAGCTTTACTGCTCCCTCAGGATGGCATGGCAGGTCCTCAAATCCCACAAACGTTGTTTGTGACTGCCAAATGGGACTTGCTCTGCCATAGCCTAAGTCTCTGAGGCTCTTTTTGAAGCCTACAATGCTTTGAGTTCATTTTTAAATGCAGCCATCCCAGAGGAAAATCTTCAAATTGTTGTCAGGACAGTGACAGTCCTTTGTGATGCTACAAAGCCCAAACTTTGCCTAGCAGGGGTAAGATTCCTCATATGTACGCACTGTTTCTGCCATCCCAGTCTCATTCTGCATCAATGGAGAGAGAATACACAGCTAACAGTGAGAATTTTTTTTTTCTCTTCCTCCTTTCATATTTTTTCAAGAAAAGTTAAGTGCAGTGCTTCTCTTCCAAGTTAAGGTGGCTTTAAAAGTTAATAACAATAACAAATTACTGAAGGAAATGCATAACACACCCAAGAAAAAGCAAGTTACCACTGCTAAGTATTTCTCAATCAGTAACAATACAGATTTTACAAAATGCTGTCAGGAAACAAGAGCCTTTCACCTTTCTTATAGCCTGAAACAGTTTACTGCAGATATAGTGTAAGAATACGCTAAATACAGGAAGAGAAAACATCATCATATGGTTGTTTTAATTAGGACCTTGAAAGCCCAAGTAGAGGAATTTTAAGAGTATGTACTGACATTTTAGGCCTATGGCATAATGAATATTTAAACAATCCTGTGAATTACCTGCCTAGAATTAGAATTACAGCCTTTATTATGACCGGTGATATTCTTACGAGCATGGGTTTAGTGCAATTTTCAACAGCTTTATGCTATAAAAGGCTGCTCTGTTAGGTGTAAGGGAGCCTCAATTTCACATGAAGAATCACAGATATTTAAGAAATTATCTCCTAGCATTACCACCTCATGTGAGATTGCAACAACACATTTCCTCTGCGCTGCTAAAGACACCAGAGAGGGGAAATTTGCTCGAAAATCACACCTTAAGGACAGGCAGATGCTGAGAGAAAATGCACTCACTAAAAGGGGATTAGTGTACATACAACATTCAAATGGCACCTTGATAATATCCAGGGTGAATAAATGTCTGTAATGAATCATGCACAGCCCACATCCCTCCCTCTGTGTAAGGCCATGGCAAATGAGGCCCTGAAGTAGGAAAGTGAATATTGTACTGTTACCACACTAATTAATATTTAGTGAGCTATATTCTGCTATCCATCTTTCAGCCTGTGAAGTTCCTGTCCTTGCTTCCCAGGACATCCTGGACTACAGGGATGGATTCATATACTGGGAAATATTTCCTGGTGTTATTAATAGCTTGGAGCCCAGCCTTGATTGCTGATTGTGTTTCTGTTGGGTGTTTCAGGGGTTCAAATTCTCTGAAAAGTTGGTTTATAGCCTCTAAAGTCCACTAAAAAGATAGAATTCAGAATAAGTTCCAAGACAAGAGATAGCAGTTGTTACACAGATTTACAGTGTAAGAGAAATTAATGTTGCAGCTAAATAGATAAGTTAAAGAAGAATAAATTTTATTCCCAGCATTATCTTGGAATATTGCTGTCTTTTCCTTTCTCCTCTTTAACGAATCTATTCAAGCTGAGATTTACTGCTTCAGACCCAGAAATGCAAAGGCAGAGGAATACTTTTATTTCTGTGTCTTATATTCAAGTTTAATATATAATTCTGGGCAGTGACAGCAGCTCTTGAGCTTTAGCCTTAAGAATTTGGCAGTATTTTAATAGTAAAATTGCTGCTTCCTCTTCTGAATAAAGACTTCTGCCAGTGTAGTTTCTTACTAGTAAAGCAGTAACTTTTCTCTGAGTACATCTTTACAAAGCTATATGTCCAAGTCTATCCATTTACACCACAGCCTCCACAGTACAGTCTTAAAGATTTTAAAATATGTTTAATATCACTTTTTATCACCTCGTTCTCCAAGCTTTAACACAATGGCTGAGGAAGGGCAATTCTCAGAACAAAATGAACCCGAATCATCCATTTATGAAAAGGAAAATTATGCCAGCCATACTTCATCACTGGCAATTAAGCATCATTTCTGGTGCCAGAAATAGGAGCAAAGAGATTTAAAGGCAGACAAGAGAACTGGCTTCATTTCCCAGGCAGATATGGTACACTTTGAAAAATTTACTTTTAAAATTACCAGCTCTTTGCCTGGATAGTTACCTGAGTCCAGAAACACAAATCCAGCCAGGCTTTTAAAGTCCTGTCCTTAACCTCTCCTTTGCTTTGAGGGTTGCTGCTTCTATCTAAACACATGTAAAACAGAGTAGGTATCTTGTGGGGAAGGAAAAGTTACTTTTTCCATAATTTACTTTAAAATCCTTTTGCCTGTTACTGAATCTTGCTTGTCATCTATTCTCGTCCATTAAACACACTCCAACACTGCTACAGGAGGCACAGTCCTCACAGCTCATGGGGCTGCCTAACAGCAGGGCTCAGACTGCTCTGAAACACCACAGTCCTAACAGCTAAGCCCCTTTTAGCACCAAAAATTAAACAAAACGAAATAAAATAAAATAAATGCAGGCATAGCACATTTCCTGCCACTTGCAATCAAGCAGCTCGTGTAATGTTCTCGCTGAAGAGCACAGAGAGTTTAAATGAAATCTTCCTTACAGAGACTCTCATGTCCATCAGCACTGAGTGGTACAAGCACTCTGAGTTTGCACCTAATGATAAAATCCTGAGGCATGAAATGGAAGTCACAGGCTCTGGGCTGTCTTGCTAAGTGGTGCTTCACATGCCCACTGGAATCAGATCATTTGGGGAAATGGCAGCAACTTTGGGAGCTGCTGAAGCAGAGAATCTCTGAGGCTGCAGCCTCTGTCCCAGCTGAAAAATCTGTTCATTCCATCTGCAATCTAATGCCAGAGTGAGAGTTATCACTTGAAATCCATTACTTATCTCAATACCTTATCAATATTCCCCTAAACTCAACATGTTTATGCTTAAAAACCTTCATTGGGCATTCATAAGCAATGTAGAGACCAGCAGGATGTTTCTGAGATTTTTTTCCTGCATTTATTTTGCTGTGAATGCTTTGTCGTTCTGTCAATGGGAACTTTGAAATGGTTTAAATTTTCAGTCACATAACAGCAATGTAAAGTTAGCTTTTAATGAAAAATAATCATGAAACCCAAGTGAAGCTCATAGCTAATAAAGTGACATTTTATATAGCTAATGATTAGCAAAAAACCCCAAACAGGTTCTGTGCCAGATCTGAGATTTTTTCTGCATTATTTGCTGTGATGCTTTGTCTTCTGTCCAAGTGAACTTTGAAATGGTTTAATTTTCAGTCACATAACAGCAAGTAAAGTTAGCTTTTAATGAAGAATAATCATGAGACCTAAGTGAAGCACATAGCTAATAAAGTGACATTTTTTATAGCTAATGATTAGCAAAAAACCGCAAACAGCTGAAGGAGGGTTAACTGCCCACATCCCCCAACACCTTATCAATATTCCCCTAAATTCAACGTGTTTATGCTTTAAAACCTTCATTTGCCATTCATAATCATAAAGCTAAGGAAGCAAAGGTGGCAAAGAAAAAGGAAGAGAAGAATATCCTATTCTTACTTACTGCATTTCAGTGCTGCCAGTCGCTGAGAAGTTTGGAAATGGAGTCTAGAAACAATCACATCCTTGCCATGCTGTGCCACCAACAATACATTTAGAAATAGTAGGGCAGGTCAATTTGCAATATATTCCAGGGAATGTAATTATGTGCCAAGAAGAATTGTTTTCAACAGAAGCCTGACCTTCTTACCTGTAGCTTTGCCCCTCTGGTAAGGCCAGAGATGGCAAAAGGATGGGAAATGTCTCCCCAAACTGACACAAGCTCTACTTGACCTTGAGGAATTATAATAATAATTAGTGTGCATACACATATGTCAGCATGAGCTTTGCATGTCTAAATATGTTTGAAATATAAATAGAAATACTGGGAAATTAACATACCAGTCTCAGAAACCGTATGTGCCTTCTGCTTAACTGTGACAACACGGAACAGGAGATGCACAAATTTAGAGCACCATCTGGAAAAATCCCATTAAAAATATTCTTAGATGTTAAGTCCTTAGCAAGCAATGAAAGTGCTAATAAAAAGTGCAAAATTATTATTGTATATAAGAAAACAGAGCATATTCAGAAAGACTTGTTAAAGGACCTTGACAGGACAGAATAATTAATATGAATTACTAGTTTGTAATCTCTTTGTGTCATAGTCATGGTTCCAACTTACAGCATTTCTGCTTCTTTAGGCAGCACATAACTTGTGATCTGATTTGTTCCCAGTTCTTTTCCTGACAACTTCTGGACTTCAGGTATTTATTAATTAATTGAGTTCTTTCATTTAAAATTATCTTTACCGCTGTCCATATCCTATTCCAGAAATGAAATGCATTGTTCATGGATAAGAAGCCTGCAAAATAAAAGAATACTGCAGCTAGGTATATTTTTTTAACTCTGTGGTTGAACAACACCTTTATGGTTGCCCATCAGGGACAGATACAAGCACTTCTGAAAGAAATATAGATTTTTTTTTTTTTTCCTGAAAGTGGAACTGCATTGTCAAGGGCATACAATGACACTTGACTCCATAGGAAATATTAATGCATTGATACACCCTGGGCTTGTTTTCAAGGAGACTTGTTTCTGGGTTGCTGAGGATTTCTTTAGATTCCAAACAAATTTCTAAATTCAGCTAGTTTTTTTATATGATTCACTTAATATTGAGGCATTGAGTTGACTGAATTTTCTTTTAAGTACTTGTGTGATTGGTTTCTTAGGTTTTTTATTTGAATTTTTTAACATGGTTGGGGTTTGGGGTTTTTTTTCCTGGCATGCTTTTGTATTTGATGCTTGATATTCTCCATTTGGTGAATGATTTTACAAAAGGTTTCTGTTGAAAAAAGAGTCACCTAAGGTAAAGGACTGGAAAGGTTATCTTGTAACTTGGATGACAATCATAAACCATTAACAGAATATATTAAAAAACAAAGAAAGTGAAATGAAAGGTGTTTAACCAGCCCAAGCAGTGGAATTTCTTTAAAATACATACAAAAAAAAATCTATAAAAAATGAGTACAGCACCAGAAATTAATATCAACTAAGAAAAGACAAAAGGGCTCCATTCATCAACTAATCCAGCCTCCAAGATTAATCTAGCTACCTCTCATCTCTCTGACTTTAATTAAATCCTCTGTCTAGTTTCTTGAGTTGGTAAATCTTTTAAAATTAATTCCACACTCCTGTTTGCAAGGCTGTTTTCCTTCTAACCCTGGCTAGGATGGCTGAGAGCCTGCACCTAGTATATCTCCTCATTTGCTCCCATATTCAAACAGGCTGTTAAAAATATTCTTCATGGCCAAGAACAGAGTTTAAATATATTTCTAAATCCAGTAATAAAGGACTGCACTCAGAGCAGTCACTCTGAAAAGACCATGTCCTGTAAGCTGTTTAATTATCCTATAAGAACACAAATAATTTCAAATGTTCCCACCCCAAAACAGTCCTGTAAATCATCTCACAATGTTTTATCACACTTAAGTACTCTCCAATTTCCCTCCAAGCGCGTAAACCTTTTCACCCATTATTCTTCTGCTTTATGGGACTCTGTAATTTCTTTTGAAGAAGTTGGTTGAATTTCAAATCGGGGCCAGCATAAATCTATCCCGTGTTTATATTAGTGGGGAGAGCACAGAAAATCCCCAATGCAGTGGTTGTCCTTTGGCCATAGTAAATGTCAGCTCTGCCTCTACACTTTATTCCCCTTTTGCAGATGTTCCTGCCTTTCTGGTGGCTCCCAGAGCCTGCTCTGGCTACCCTGGCAGAAACCTTTGCAAGCCTTGGTAGTGTTGTGAATAAAACAGGGCAGGAGATACTATTAGCTCCTTTAAGTGCCTTTATTAGAAAAGGGGAGGCCTCAAGGGATTGCCTACACTGCCAAGGAGGAGGTTGGTATCATTCCTGCTGCTGAGATGCTGCAGGGCCAGGAGTTCACCCTCATGGGGATTCCCAGGAACTCATTTTGGCTCATGTGGTCTAAGGGTGTCACCTTT
The DNA here is from genome assembly GCA_021534815.1 of Acrocephalus arundinaceus. NCBI lineage: Eukaryota > Metazoa > Chordata > Aves > Passeriformes > Sylviidae > Acrocephalus > Acrocephalus arundinaceus. The sequence continues at coordinate 5,308,485 of JAJEOU010002626.1, forward strand.
TCTCAGTGCTCTCCGTGACAAGGTGGAGACCATCTACAGGCAGCTGGATGTCCTGCCTACACCACAGTGTCCTTCATAGGGTTAGATCTTGTGTGGGCTCATTGTTTTAGGGATTTTTTGGCGTTAATTTGACTTCTGCTTGGAGCCAAGCATCATGGGAGCCTTCTTGATTTCCATATTAGGCAGTGCTCGTGGTTTAATGAGCAGGCAGGGAGCAGCAGAGCCTTAGCCCGACAGAATTTAAGGGAAATTCAGGATTTGGGAGAGAACAAACAACTTAGAACATAGGAGACTGAGATTTGGGGGTACAGATTTGGCACAAACAGTTTGAAATAACAGGTAAGTAACAGCATAACTTCTTAACTACACGACAAACAGTATAACAATACAACATAATGACAGTGTAACAATGCTACATACAGTGTATAACTTGGAGTCCTTTGGGTTTTATTCTTTTCAGGTAGGACCCCGTAGGCTGACAGGGTCCACCCGGTGGGTCAAGAGCTTCAAGCCTGGCGATGGCAGAGGTGATCACAGCAAAGGAAAGAAGAGAGAACTCTGATGAGGTGCCACAGGAGCTTTATTCGGGGTGTCCTCACTCCCAAGAGCCTGCCCCAGCAGAGCACAGATCTCCTTGGGGGTGCCACTTTTAAGCAGGGGAGGACCAGGCAGGGGGATCGTGGGGAACCAGGGAGAGGTCAGAGGGATGAGGGACAGTCAAAAGGACAAATCCTGTGAGGGAGGAGGGAATCCCCTCGAGCCTGATCCTATCGAGGGCCGATCCTCCCAGAACCTTCTGGAATGGGGGAGAGGCCTCACTGAGAGTGACAGGGAAATAAATGATTGACACTTAATGGAAACTGGGTAAACAACTCAGGGAAAGACCAAACTGGGGATGAACAGGGGGTTACACGGAACAGTCCAACTGAACAATATGAACAGCACAAATGCAAACATAACAAGTACAAGAATGCACCACTAAACCTTTCTTGTTTCCTTTTATACAACACAAGAGGGAGGTTCTTACGAGCTGGGCTGCCCTTGGCACTCTTTTCCTGACGTGCAGCAGAGCAGCTGACCTCCTGCCAAAATCACCAAGTCCAGACAGGTGTGGCTGAATGTCTCCCTGTAGTTCTGACCGTCACATCTCCAGAAATAATGGGAACAACCAGCAGCAGCAGCTCTGCAGGCAGCAGCAGCCCCCAGGAAAGGCTGCACTAGGGGCTGTACACCTTGCTTTGAAGCTGAGGAGGTTCCTGTGGGCCTGGGGTCTCTCCTTATGGGTCTTGGGTGTCTCCTGTGGGTCTGGGATCTCTCCTGCAGGTCTGGGGTGTCTCTGTGGGGCTGAGAACCCTCCTGTGCGGCTGGAAGCTGGGCACCTTCAGGGGGCTGAAGACCCTGCTTTGAAGCTGAGGAGGTTCTTATAGGTCTAGGGTGTCTGCTTATCGGTCTGGGGTCTCTCCTGTGGGTCTGGGATCTCTCCTTATGGGTCTGGGGTCTCTCTTTACACGTCTAGGGTGTCTCTTTATGATCTGGGGTCTCTCCTATGGGGCTGAGAACCCTCCTGTGGGGCAGGGAGCTGGGCATCTTCAGGCTGCTCCAGACACTGCTTTGAAGCTGAGGAGGTTCCTCTGGGTCTGGGGTGTTTCCTTATGGGTCTGGGGTGTCTCCTGTGGGTCTGGGGTCTCTCCTGTGGGTCTGGGGTCTCTCCTGTGGGTCTGGGGTCTCTCCTGTGGGGCTGAAAACCCTCCTGTGCGGCTGGGAGCTGGGCATCTTTGGGGGGCTCCAGACTCTGCTTTGAAGCTGAGGAGGTTCCTGTCGGTCTGAGGTCTCTCCTGTGGGTCTGAGGTCTCTCTTTATGAGTCTGGGGTCTCTCTCACATCCCCACAGCCAGGTGCAAGCAATGCCAAGCTGCCTCTGCCACGTGAGCCTGCAGACACCCCACAGAGGCAGGGACTGCTGTGACCAACCCTCCAGCAGCTCCCTGAGCCCTGAGCAGAAGGCAGAGGCGCGTAGGGCACCGTTAGGAGATTGCCCTGCCTGCAGAACAAAATCACCTCTCGCTGCGAGCGCCTTGCTCTGCCTCACCGCGCTCCCCCGACCTGTCAGGAGGAGGCACGGACCGAGAGCTTTCCAAGGCTATTGATTCTGACATGCCTGCCATTTCCTTAGCAAAATAACTCGCCTGTTTGCTACACAGAGCCCTGGCAAGGGAACATTTACCATCTGGCTCTTAAACAAGGGGCAAGGAGCAATGCCAAGACATATTGTTCTGCTCAAACGTGTCAGCGATCCTTTTATCCGCGGATGGTATTTGGTAAGTTGCCTTGACTAGCAGAACAGCATCTCTGCTGTTTCGCTCCCTCCTTTGAAACAGCAAAACTGAGAGCCCTGTGTCCTGTGTTGCACCCTCTTACATCAGTCAAGGTAAATAAATATCCTGCCATCTGCACCTTCCACAGCAAAAAAAAAAAAAAAATAAAAAAAAAAAAGTTGCAGTAGAGCACGCAATGAAGACACAGAGAGAAACTAGTTCATCAATCAGAGGGCTCTTCTATTCAAATTTCTCTGTCCCTATTATAACATGTTTCGCTAACAAGGCAGTGATTGGTCAAGACTGACTCTCTTCCCCTTTGGTAAACACCAGGTGAAGAAGAGTGCTATGAGAAAAAACTTGAGAAGAGTTGCAGCCCACATAGAAATGTTTACAAAAACAGAGAAAGCGTTTTGAGAATGGAAAACTGTTGAGAGTTTTCCCATTAGAATGCAATATGCAAAAGTGAGCAATCAAGATTCCCGAAGCCCAGAAAATACTGAGCCCACAAGCTAACACAGCCTGGGATATTTCCAGGCAGCTAAAACATTGATGGCCTTGGTGAAAGGGGGAGGAGACAGACTTCAGTGGGAAAGATTGCAAGATTAACCAACATGAATGAGCAGTTTTTGATTCAGTTCTATCAAGAAAAAGCATCATGCTCCAACCAGGGTAGGGTGGTGCCCTTGATGGCAAGTTTTATAAATGCATATTATAAAGTTGGCGTTTCGCAGGTATTAAGGTGAATGCTATATGTATAATAACTTTATTGTAAGGATATGATTTATATTTCTGCTGCTAGCCAGGCTTGGACATAGTAGTGGATAGCTGATATGTAGTTATGCTTGTCATTGGTTGGGATAACATCCAGTGAAACATTTGATGGGGCCCCTGCTGCTGACACGTCAACTATCAACACCTGCCATCTGTGAAAGGTACAGACCAAGCCCCAAGCTGGAGGTGATAGTGAAGACACAGCCAAGAAACACTCATGCTCTAAAAAGCCAGACCCAAGCTAGGACCATGCTAAACAGTTCCTAGAGTATGGAAACTAGTTTGTGGAAAAATATGAATATGCAACAGGCTGATGCAATAGAAAGGGTATAAGAAGAAGGCCTCTGAAGCAGCAGATCGTGGACTTGGCAAGATGCTGAGTCACCCGCCTGGCTGTACTTCCTTTGCTTGATATCTCTCCTAATTGTCTTATTCTTTATTGTATTAAACCTATTTCTTAAAAATTACCAGGAAAGTGAACCTCATTTTTCACAGCACAGAATGAGTTCTTGCATTGTTTTCTGCTGAGGAGTTAATGGCAAAAAGTAATGCTCCCTTGAGGGAAGGGTCACACAGGAACCATCCCTGGGGTGTGTCAGGAGCTGCAGGGCAGCCCCACACCCTGCTCGGAGCATGCTGCCCCTCACATCCATTTCTGTGTGCAAATGCAGAACACTGAGACCCCCAAATGATCCAGGTTTGTCCCACCTGTGGCACTGCCCTGAGGAGGCCCAGCGGCCTGGCCTGGCCAGTGAGCTAGCCAGAGCTGGGATCAACGATTTTGTTTTCCAGATTGTCACTGACATATCAAAGGGGGAAAGATGAAAGGTTTAGGACTCAACTGGTACCATCGAAAAGAAAAACAAACTTTAAATTGTGGCTCAGACTGAGAATGGTGTGCTGCTCTGAAGATGGAAACGTGGAAACTATTTGAATGAGAGCATGCTCCTGAAATACAATTCCCTCTGTTTTGTTATGGAGCTGAAGGAACCAAGTGGAGCAGGTCTGATCACATCTTCTAAGCCACAAAATGTCTAGAAGAGAGAAATTATTTTATTTCACATAAAGGCTTGGGACACACTCCTTTACTCTGAGTCCATTCTAAAAAAAGGTCAATTTGGAGTATTCTGTCAGAATTTGACTCCCATTTGTTTCCTACACATGTCCTTTGTGACCACCTGGTGTTCCATGGAACAATATGTGCATTTGTTCCAAAAGGTGAACAAACTCAGAAGCTCTGCAGCTCAACAGGAATTTCTAAAAGAGGAGGAAGTGTTCAAATCTCATGCTGAGAATATAACAGCCACATCTTTTTCCCAAGAAAGGAACCAGCTCTAATGGCAGAGAACTCAGTTAAAGCAAGAAGGGAAAAAAAAAAAAAGAAACACAGACATTCCATCTGGTTTCCCAGCTGCTTCTGTAAAGAAAAATCTTTCCCTGTTGAAAATTACAAAATTGTTGTTGTAGTGCAGCTCTTTCAGGAAAAAAAAAAAAAAAGCACAAGAATTCTTGACTGACAAGGCCTTTCAGTAATGGCAGAAGTCAAGTTTTGTCTTGCACTTGTTACATTACTTGCATGAGAGACATTTTCCTAAATTACACATGAGAGATTAAATAAGACTGAAGGAGTTGTAGGAATACGTTATAAGCAAAATCATAAAGTAAAAGAATAAAGGAACACAGGACAAAGAGCTGCTTCTCCAAAGAAAAAATTGTTTTATTTCCTTGAGTTTAAAATCTGTGAAGGAATTTCAGCTGCCCACGAGCCTGAACAGGGAAAGATCACGGAACATAACAATTTTGTCTGGTCAAAACCCAAAGTTTTAGGAAAATCTTGTCTTAATAAAAATATTTAATATTGTGGCTTTACTCAGCAGCCAGAGGAAAGCTGTGTCTTTCCTCCATACTCCTCCTCACAGAGAGGGGACAAAGCAGAGTGTGAGGAGCTTCCCACAGGCTGCTCCTGCAGCTCTGAGGCACTGAGCACCTTCCAAACCTTCCTGCACCCCTGCTGCCCCTTTCTGATCCCTCCTGTGAGCCCTGCTGAGCTCTCCAGCCACCAGCCCGGGCCCCTCGTGTCCCAGAGAAGGATGCAGACATTTGTGGACAGAGCCATAGCTCTAAGTGCTGCTAACAAGCAATTTGCAAGTTCCCATAAACTAACAAGCAATTTATAAGTTCCCATATGAAGTTATTTTGAGAATGAGAAGTTCCTTTAACACAACAATCTATTCTGACTGTGAAAAACAAATGTACCTGTAACAACAAGGGCTTTGTCCCATGAGAATCAGTAAAGAAAATATGTAAACAATCCAAGAATAGAGAGATTTGATGGACAAGTAAAATTCCTTTTACTAACCAATAGAATAATTAACAGGAAAGCTATTAACCAATTAAAATTGCCCACGAGGTTTGTAAAAACTGTATAAAACACAGCATGTGGCCATAACAAACAAGAGCCTTCTGAAAACTTGACACTCTCAGATTATCCCTTTTTCTGACCCAGAGATGGGGCAACTGAGAGGCATTTTAAAAACTTTTATTCCATTTTCAGTCTCGTGAGAAGGGTGAGATGGTGCAGCTGTTACAATTCACGCCATCACAATCTGGAGCCAAACTATTTCCTAATTCCAATACATTATAAATGTTTCTTGGCCTATCAGCTTTTGCCACACCATGCTGTAAATGCCTTAAATCATCTAAAATTATCCCTATTCTATTTCTCCAAAGTATCTGGTGTATTTGCAAGGCCATCTTTGAAACTTGTTTCCAGTTCCATTTCTCTCCAGCAATGTCTGTCCTATCCCATGCATTTCTAAGTCAGCATTTCTTATCTCAAAGTTTGCACACAGATGCACAAGAGCTTTCTGTCAGGCTTTGAGAATCCTCTACAAACCCATTTCCTACATGATACTGTGTCACCTCGTGTGTCGTGACACACAGAAATTGTTTTTGCTCACTGCTGTGCCTCAGAGCCTCCTCCCACCCCAGGCAGAGCCTGCCTTGCCGAGGAGCTGGGCACAGCTCTGCCCCAACCCCAGATCCCTGCTCCCACCACATCCCTCCGTGTCCAGACCCCCTCACTGCCCGAGAGCCTTTGGGAATCCCTTGTGACAGGCTCACTGCTCCCCTTTGGAGACAGAGCTCTTTGTACTGACTGGCAAACTCTGGGATTAGTTAATCTGCCAATTCCACAGCACATTCCTTATTTCCAAAAGCTCCTTCTTATCCAAATGAAAGCTGCTTTGACTGTTTCTGTTTTCCCTTTTCTCTCCTCCCAGGCCTTTGGGAGCTGGGTGTTGCACCACAGCCTGGGGAGGTGGTTACTGAGGGGGAAGTTCAATTATTTGAAGCTGGGCAAGAGAAGTTTTGATAGACCCCCATACATCCATAAAACCAAAGTACAGAAACTCTCCACAGGGTATTCCGAGTATTTGTACTTCTCAAAGTCTTTGCTGTGAAAAGAGTCTCAAGGCTGGTGACTTTTCACAAAGAACTGAAATTAATGAAGTTACTGCTTAACAGTCCCTCAACTTTGTAAGAAATATAAAGTAGTTCCTCCTAATTCTACTCAGCCAGCTCCTTGAATTTCAAATGAAATTTGGGATTGTTTTGGTTAAAGAAGCAAGCTCTGTCAGAGCAAATCAACATAAAGTCAGCCCTGAAGACAAAACTTTACTAAAACAATATCTTCAATGTGATATTTTACTGCCTTGGATATTTTTCTACAAATAGAATAAAAAGTTTTTAAAGTATTGCCTGTTGTTAATTAAATATTTTCATATTAACAGTAGGAGAAGAGAAGAAAAACAGTCAAGGAATCATAAAATAGAAACATATGCAAAAAGAGAAGACATAGAAAAATGGAGATTATTGCAAAATATATATATATATATATATATTTGCTTTTATGGTTTTTGAAAATGTGTGAGACTAATGCTGACTAGCAAAATGCCACTTAGCAACATTGGCATCAAAGGTTCTACAAAGAATTTATGTTAACTAACCCCATGTAAATGCATTTTAAACACATTGTAACAGCTCTTGATGTGCCAGAAATGACAGGTAAAATGAAATTTCTCTTTTCTCTGTAGAAGGCTGATTGCAAATGCTGCTCTTTTGTAGAGCATAAGAATCCTTTAAATTTTTAGTTTGGCAATTCCAGAAAGCACATGAAAAACAGGTTCAGAATTAATGAACTCTCATTTTATGTATTGAAAAAGATAAATAAATAACAAAACCACAAAAAATATTAAACCTACAGACTTTAATAAAGAAACTTGTAAGATTCTATAGGAAGATTCATATAAGGTCTCTAAGAGAGCAATATGTCCTTCCTATAGGTCTTTGGATCATTATGTTAGACTCTGAGTGCACAACTGTAATTTTCTATTAACTTTTATGGGATGTTGAAAAAAAATCTAGGGAAAAATTAATTTCTTATTAAGTTCCATGATTATTTCTTGAGGCATATTGCAGTAGTATTATAAATAATGTATCATTTGTATAGCACATTTCACCTTCAAAGAACTTTACAACTATTAGGCAATATTCAATCTTTTCTAAGTAGAAACATCAGTGCTTTCCAGAGAAACAATATGAGCTCTATCATCACCTCAGAAGTGCATTTAGAATAATGTCTGGCTATTCTGAATTTCAGCGTTTCATTTCCTGGGGCTAAAAACACAGCAGGAATCTAAACTTTGTCCAAAATTCAGAACTTTCAGACACGGACCATTAAAGGTGTGCATCCAACTACATATAAACTACTGAGCATAGATGATGTTTCCAAGAGATGGAAAGAGGCAGAAAAGTTACAGGGCTTGCTCCAAGCCCCTGATCCAAGTGTTGGAAGCTCAGAGTTGTTAGCATGAAGCAAGAAAATGTGAAAAAGTGTTGACTAAAATTGTCTGTCCCATAGAATTCTCCTTAAATCAAAGGGAAAATCGACTTCAAAGGAAGAGGGAGCACACAAATAGTGTACGTAAAAAATGAGAAACATTTCTCTTATGAACACTGCTAATACTTTATAACTGTGACTGCTGTGCCTGAAGCTTATTTCTCCCTGCAGAATGTGTTCCCCAATATTTATATCCATTTATATTCACAAGGATTAAGAACAGTGGAGCTGTCTCAACCAGTTAGTAAAATCTCCCGTGCAAAAGCTGTAATCCTGAACGTTACTGGAGGTGAATTATGGACCACGACCCTCAAAATCTGCAGAGAGCAGCTCTCCCAAAGGCAATTCCACACAGCCAACCTGGAGCAGGCCAGCTCCAAATAAACAATACGAAACATGATGGTCCAAAGCAGTGACTGGCTTGCTGCCACCAGCTTACCTCAGGGATAAATTATCCCATTTTGTCAAAATTAATTTGCTCTTAGGTCTTGAGGTTACAGGATTTTATGTATGCTTTTAGGAAACTCCACATATAACCTTCACTAATCAAAAAAAACAAAACCCTTAAAAGGCACATACTGAGAAGAGTCCAAGTTCAAAATTCTTTCTGGTTTTAAAATAATCTCAAATCAAAAGCAAACTATCTAAATAACCAGATTTAGAGTATATTTTTGCTTTTAATTCTATATAGATCAACACCTGTTTTGCTAATAGTTTACTGCTCAGTTATACTAATTCCTGGAAGATAATTGCATGAAAAATTGTCAGGCTAGGTAACAGACGTGATTTAAAACCAACTGTGACATGAACACGAGGAAAATGAAGTGCCATTAATCTTAATGAAATTTAATTAGGAATTACGAGATAAAAATACTTTTTTAACGTTATTATATAACGCCATGGGTTTGGTAATTGTGCATATACATTTGTAAACATGTTAGTAAATCCTGCAGGCAGGGTAGTGCCATAGCTGGTTGATCTGAGCCTAGGGAGAGGAGTTTCTTTTTCAAACCAGTAGGAGTTTGGTCATGGATTTCTTTGGAAACAGGCATCCTTCCTGTATTATTCATAACAATTGATACACTAATGCCCAGAAAAAGCAAGAGGGATCTGACATGATGTGCAGGTATTACCTTTGTACTCCAGGAGGTGATACAAGGCTTTGAAAGGAAAATATATCTTTGTTGCCTCAAAACCTATTTGAAGCCTTTTTAGTGTTCAGCTATAAATCTGAGCAAAATTTCTCTGTGTCAGTTGCAGAACAATCTGGCACCACTAAATCTGCTGAACTGTCAGAGTGGTCAATTGGGCCCATACTTTCAGCATAATGTTGTGAGGAAAGGAAATTTTTGTGATTCTATTGTGTTCATTTGTCAGACAGTGAGTGCTTAAGAGCCCATTACTAAGATGTTAGAAAATCCAAGCAGGCTCTATATCAGATGGGAAAGCAGGTTGCAGTTTTCTACTGTTTTGAAACCACCTGGTTCAGCTGGACAAGGCTGTGCCACTGCTGGGTGACAGGGCAGAATTGTCAGGGACAGGCCATCCATGGGTGTGGTTACCTTTTAAGTGTTACATGCTGCTGATGACAGGGGAAATTGGGTCAATCTGTTGCTGTTTTCAACTTGGTGGTTCTTACTGTAGCCACAATTCAAAGGAAAAGCAGAATCACGGAATCACCAGGTTGGAAGAGACCTCCAAGATCATTGAGTCCAACCCAGCCCTGACACTTCAACTAAACCCTGGCACCCAGGGCCACATCCAGGCTTTGTTTAAACACACCCAGGGATGGTGACTCCACCACCTCCCCAAGCAGACCATTCCAGTACTTTATCATTCTTCCTGTAAAAAACTTTTCCCTGATATCCAGCCTGTATTTCCCTTGGCACAGCTTGAGGCTGTGTCCTCTGGTTCTGTCAGTGCTGCCTGGAGAAAGAGCCCAAGCCCAGCTGAGCACAGGCACCTTTCAGGGAGCTGTGGAGAGTGATGAGGTCACCTCTGAGTGTCCTTTTCTCCAGGCTGAACAATCCCAGCTCCAGAAGAAACCCCAGAAAAAACTATAATTTCTGGAACCAAGATGTTTTCATAGAATTTTTCTAAGTGACCTTCATCATCCAAAGTACTCTGGAGAAGAGCCACGGGGGTGTCACTCAAAGCCCTCTTCACCTTTCCATGAGAGGCTTGGTGAGAGCAGTCTCAGCAAGGCAGCATTTCAGAGCATGCATGCTGGCAGTGCCATCCCCTCCTGGGGTCCTGAGTCCCCCTCTCTTGTGAGCATTTGTACATTGATAGAGAAAATTGGGCTGATGGGTAAGAAAGAAGGGCAACCCCAGCTCGCTTTGGAGAACCTTTCCCTCTTGCATGCAAGAGGGTGTTCCCATTCCTAGGCCACTGTACACTGAGAAGCAGAGCTTTTGTGAAAGCCTTTTTCACAGAAAGGGAAACATTTCATAGAACAGGAGAAGGATTGACAATGTTCACTTTCCTTCAGGGGGGCAATTAAAATCTCAGAATGTCTCTGTTCTGCACTGACATCAGCTAATCCATTTCTCCTGAATTAACACCATGTGGTAATTCATAATGCAGTGCAATTCTGCATTTCCAGTGTGTGCATTTCCCATGGCTGCTCACCATGAGCTGCCCAATGACATTGGGAACATTCAACAGACAAAAATGTGTTCTGATGCTGACCTCCCTTCTGGGGTGAGCTTCCCTCTGCGGGCAGTGGGGGCTGTGCTCCAGCAGAGACATCAGGATGAGCTCTGTGATTCAGCTGAGCTAAAACAGGAGGCTCCGCAGGGCAGTGGTCACAGTGATAGCATAGGGTTAAAATGTTTCTAAAACCAAGGGAATTGTAGATTCAGGGGGGTGGAAAGAAAGGTTGGGCCTGGGTAAGCCTGGGAAAGGGGACCAGGCCCTGGGAACGAAGGTTGAGCTTTGTCTTTACTAGATCATGTGAAACTGGACCTGCATAATCATCATATGTAACTGATATGATTGTTAAATGTAATGATTGTTCGGTAATTGAATATGATTATTGTTTAATATAAAAAAATCATGAGAAACAATGTAATCATAATAAGAATCATGAGAAACAATGTTGGGGTGGCCTGATGAAAATTACAAGAATTCATGCTTGGATAAGAGCAACGTATACAATAGAACAATATGGGTTTAATAATTAATATATAGCTATATAATGAAAAGAGTATAAAAATATATCCTTCTCGAATCCATGTCAGAGTCAGATTTGGGTCTGTACCCCCGATTTCCGAGCTCTTCCATAAAAGCACCTGCATATAATCATTCTGTGATTTTGTATTTCAACACTAACAACAGCACCAAGCCTGGCAGAGCTCAAGAAGCCCTGGCACAATGCTCTCAGGCACAGGGTGTGAGTCTTGGGGTGTCCTGTGCAGGGCCAGGGGTTGGACTTTGTGATCCTTGTGGGTCCCTGCCAGCTCAGCTGATTCTGTGGTTCTGTGACCTGCCTTTGCCACATTTACCTCCTTTATAATGCTGCAGGTTAAAGCAGTGCAGTGTGGGCCTGATATTTCTGAGTCTGAGAAAATTTTTAGCCTGCTAACAGTTGCTGGCTCTTCCCCAAGGGAAAACTTCTCAACAAAGATTCCTTCTCAAAACAATCTTGTAAAAACAACTGTTCTTTCTCAAAACAATCTTCCCCAGGTGGTGTTTTGCTGTTTCTCTGGTTCAACCAATGGAATTAGAGAGGTGTTGTCCCTGTTCACCAATCATGTTAAATCTGTATCAGAACAACTTATAAAATAGTAAGAATAATTAGACAATAAAGCTTTTTGTGCTTTGCCTTCTGAAATATTCCTAGAGTCTTTCTTTCGTGTCCAACAGTGACAGTGCAGTACACAGGACTGCAGGGGAGCGATCACCATGGCAAAGCATGGACGTGAAGAATCAGGGGATCAAAGAGCAGAGAATTTTGTGTTTTCTTCTCTTGGTGGCAAGTGAAGGCAGCCCACGCAAAGAGCTGCTAAAGGCTCCAAATGTTCTGGAACAGTGTCTGCTGACAAGACTAAGAAAGTGTTTCATGCAGAGATCCTTTTCTAGTGAAAGATAAAGGCCAAGTTAGGAGTTCATGTTCATAAAGCACATTAACATCACAGGCCTTTATTGCATTATGAACTAATTCAGTTTCACACTCAGGCTATTTGAGTAAATCTAGCTTTCTATTTTCATCAACTGCTGTTTAATAAGAGTTTGAAGCAGAAAATGATGGCAAATAATTTTCTAATTTTTTAATTTAACTCTAAGACTGTTCTGATAACCATACTGGCTTGGACATAAACAACAATAAATGCAGATTGGCATCCACAAAAAGGACAGACAGCTCTCTAACCACTGTAATTAATATTGCTAGGCTGCATACTTAAGGTCCCTGTGTTTCTCAGAGTTGTGGTGTGCTAGCTAAAATCTGTTCAGTCAGGCTGATTTTGGCTTTCATCCACATATATTAATTTTGCCCAGAAGCTTTCCAGAAACTTAATTAAGCTGGCAGGTTGCATTCTCTTATGGTCCATCTTGAGCACAGTCTCATTTTGAAGACTTGAATTAGAGAACATATTCATTTGGGCTGCCTACTTAAAACTCTTAAAGAAAAAATAAAAAAGGTAAAAAAAAAAAAAAAGCCATCTTCCCTTCAAGCACAATTATTTAATTTTCCATGAAAAAGTTGGGCTGTTTGTACTGAAGTGTTTTAAATGCACTCTTTTTCTGGAAGTGAAGGTGCAGGCTTTGCGGTAAATAACTGGTCAGCTCCTCAGAGAGTGCACACACTCTGCTGCTGGTTCCATCCTTCAGAAATACAGTTCACTCTGACATTTCGTGATATACTCAGACCTTGACTGTTCAACTACTGGCTCAGGCCTCCTAAGTGCTTCAATAAGTCATGAAAACTTTTTTTATTTACTTCTAGAGTGCAGCAAGAGGATGGACCTGAACCAAAACTTCAGGTTCAGACACTTTGCAAAGAGAGGACTCAGAGCTGTTTCATAATTCCATGCAGGAAAAGCAGGAGATTCTAAAACATTGGAACATGTGTTTAATTCAATCTCCAAACCTGTGCCCATGCTTTAATTCACTGATTAGGGACTTTAAATTATGTAATTTCCTAAGCTTCTATTCTGGGTTTCCTGAATAAAGTTCTTTTTACCCTAAAAGATGGTAAATACAGAGCTGGGTAATTTTCATAACTGTTTTAGCCAGTCACAGAACCAGTGCAGAGGTCCAGTGTTCTGTGCGACCTGCTGGGCCATGGGCCATGGTCTGTGGCACAACAGGGTCCTCTAAGGAACTGTAATGAAATTGCTCCAAAAGAAAATTGATGTCCTTGAGAAGGCCTTCACTAGCCAACAGGAAAAACTCAGATGTAATCCAAGATAGAAATCATTCACTTTTTTACCCAGGAAAATTAACAAAATGATTGATAACCTTTGAATTCTTGAAGTCCCACCTTGAATTCTCCCAGAAAGAGGGTGAAAAAAGGGCCAGAAATGGCCAAAGCACAAGTGGTCACTGAGCTCCATGTCAGTTTGCCTCAGTAGGAGTTAATTGATCATCCTTTGCAAATATTTAGCTTATGTCTGAACCCCCACATGTGCAGAATTGTCTGTGGGAGCGTGTCCTTGTATGACTGTGGCAAACAGAAACTCCTGTTGTGAAACTGAGCACAAGCATTGTTTCACCTAGGAGCCTACTGTTAACAGCTGCAGAATGAATTATTGGAGAAGATTTCAAATAAGCTGATTCAGTGAGTAGTGGATGGCAATTATAGCTTCCCCACGCTGAGCACAAGCCATCAAACAGAGAATAGATCAAAACAAGGAAGTTCTGTGGTTTTCTTTCCCATGAAGTCCCAAGCCACCGATGTGCAAATGACATATTCTCTATTCTGCCTGCAGAGGGCTTAACTGAAAGAAACTTATTCCCTACCCAAAGATCAAATTAAGTATATTCAGGAAACAAAGTTAGAAACTGAATTTCAAATAATTTAATTACACTAAGTAATTACTTTACAGAATCCATAAAGTATTCATTAAACAATCGTAATTCCTACCTGATTCCCACCATGACACACATCACGCCTTTGAAACATAAAAGTCCTCAAATTCTTTCTTTCACTGATCTAATGAAAATGTTAAATTACACTAGCAAGAGCCAGCTGAGCAATTGAAACAACCTTATCAAACAGATGACTTGGGATGATACACTAAGTTTCAAGGTGGGAAAACATTATTAAATAAATTGCTAGGGCAGACTGCAACACCCGGTGGTTAAACTCAGTGAGTCATAAAGGATTCCAACTATGATTTCAGTGTTATTATTGTGTTCATGTAGCTCTCCAAAACAATCAGTGAAATCGTGGGTGAATTTTTGTAGACAACTGTTCTGCGACAGAAGGAAGTCTCACGTTGTCATTTAGTTACCACATGCCCCTAGAGAATTGCAGCTCCTATCTGTCACTTAGATAGCTGAACAAAAAAAGGAGAAGCCTGCATCACCTTCAGCTGCTTTTTTGTTGTTCTAGTTCATTGGGCATTTAATTAAGATTTGGAAACTCAGGCTGCATTCTGCCATCCCACTGGAAACACATCTTGGACATCAAGGCTGTCCCCTTAGGCCACCAAAGGTCACACTGGCCACAGTGTGAGGCTGATGGCCATGGGGGTCTGTGGCAGAGGGTGATGCAGATGGATTTCTTCACTGAGACGGCTTAAATATTGAACTCCATGGACTTTCAGTGACCTTCCCACCTCCTATAGGGCAGGTTTACATTTAAAGTCAAATCCCTCAGTTTGGGATCCTAAAGCATTTCACATCGGTGCTGCTTGAACTTCACACCCAGGTGACAGTGCCAGCCCCTCCTGGAGTCCCAAATCCCCCTCTCTGGTGACCATTTGTACATTGATACTGAAAATTGGGCTGTTGGGTAAGAAAGTTGGGCAATCTCAGCTGGCTTTGGAGAACCTTTCTCTCTGCTGTGCATGCAAGAGAGTTTCCCATTTTTAACCAGCTTAATTGAATTGTCAATGCAGCTCCACCATGCCTGAGCACTGCCTGGCACAGTGTCCTGTCACATTCCGACCCTCTGGGCACTGCTGCAGCACAAATTATAAAATTATTATCATTACAACACACCAAGCTTTCCAGTAAAAACTCCTGCTTGCCACAGGAGCTGCACAGTCCCAGGGAGCCCCCCCAGGCAAAGGGATGCCATGCATGAGAGCACACCAGGGCATCTCCTCTGGAGTCTGTGGGACAACAGGACAGACCTAAAGAGAGAACTTTTACAAAGGCAAAACTCCTCCTGTGGCTTGAGGAATTCATGCCAGAAGTGTTGGTGTGGGAATTCCTGGCTCTTGCTTGCTCTGAGGTCAGGGCAAATAAAACTCAGGAGATTCTGTTTTTGAAGTCTCACTCCGAAATTTATTATCCTTATCTATTGCAAACTCACGAGGTGTCAGCTTTCTCTAACAAGTCAGGAAAGTGAGCTAAAATGGTGTCTATTTAAGGCAATTTAAGTCCCAATTATCCAATAAACAGCTAACATCTATATTATTTATGCCTCTAATCTAATTGTGATCACCCAAAATCTGCAATGCAGACCTCTTCACCCAATAATAGAAAACCACCTAGATTCATGAGGAAGAAGGAAGAAGAAGGTGCAAAAATACCCACAACAAAAACACAAAGAAGCCGACAATAACACCAAAACTCACCAAAAAACTAACAGTGAAACACAACTAAAACATAAAAACTTTGGAATAAAACCCACCAAAGAAGCCTGCCAAGAACACAAAGTACAAATGCCAAAACTGATTGAGGACCTTTCCTGTTTCCTTTATATTTTGATTCCCCAGGCTCACCCTGGGTCTGCTCAGCTCTGTGACTGCCCACAGCCAAACAGGCTCCTGTGCCACTGAGGATTTTTTCTGTGGTAGCAGAACAACATTTAACTGCTATTTTTACATAGCCTGGACAGCAGGAAGACTGACTCAAGGACACACATATAAATCTGTGGAGTCTGAGCCCAGAAAAACAAGAAATAATTGAACAAACATTCAAACTCAACTAAACCAGACTCACTGTGGAGTAAACCAAGACTGCTACAGATGATCAAAGATGTTCAGCCAGCCCCAGGACAACTTTTTGGAGGCAATCTGCCACAACAGAGGCTGTCTGCATCTTTCTTACAAGCTGAAAACCATATGGTTTGTTTTCCAAAGAAAGAGGGTTGGTGATAAGCAAAAAAAAAGCAGTTGCAAAATTTCATTTGCCACAAAACACCTCAATTTTCAAAAAATTCTCTTTGGATTCTATCTTTTTGTTAGACTCGAAACGTTCCCTGCATCTGTATCAGAGGAGAGGCAATAGATGTTACTGCAATATAAATGATAAATAACAGTAACAGGAAAGATGTCAGTGCTGCAGCAGATTCTTAAATATTTCTGTATGCTGCAGGACAGGAATACACAAACATTTAGCAAATCCCAGAAGAGAAAATTCTAGTACATAAGAAATCAGTGTAATATGTTTATCATATAATTTGCCTCAGTAAATTGGCCAAACAATGAGAAAAAATTATTATTTAAATCAAGAGTGTTGCTTTTCCATTTGAGTTTCTTCACCTAATTTATTTTGGTTATTTCATATCTTTGCAAATCTCTTCCTAATTATGCAGACTCACAATCTGACTAAAATCACAAAACACAGAAAGTGCCTATTTTACTAATGATGTGAAAGATTGCTCTCTGTCTGTATTTGTTGTCCAATTCCCTATGCAAATTCCCTTCAGCGTGTCTGGGAAGATGCATTTGTCCAGGTGGTTGTGCCATTCCTTGTTCTGCAGACAGATTTGTATTGCAGCACAGAAGTGCTGCAATCTACAGTCGGGATCTGCTCTGTTTTCAGGGATCAGTTTGGAAAATACAGTTTATGCACTGCTTAACTTTTAGATATTTTGAATTAAACAATTCACCAGGAATACAATTACAGGCAGAGCATCATCTTCTCTCGCATAAGAATTTCATGGGGACTTCAGGAAATGGAAAACACATTAATGAATTTATTCACAATTAATTTCCACATTAATGAAGCCAACAGTGATTCCTTAACTGTGAGAGCAGGAGGTCAGCAGCAACATTTTATGGGTATGAAGCTGAAATATATTTCACTTTCAGGTTTGTGTCAGGACTAACACTGAACTTCTCACAAGTGGGTACTGACCACAGAATCAGTTTATTGCCTGGGACAGAGTGTCTGTGCCCAACATCCCAGAGCCCCTGGCACACAGGGGAAGGAGAAGTGGCTGAATCTTCCTAGAGAAAGGTGAGGCTAAAGCAAAGTTACTGCGATTCCTGCAGACTGCTGGCAAGCTCAGGGTTAATGAAGGTGACTGATTAATTGCAGGTTTTTTATCAGTGGATCTTGTAGTTTTCACCCTGTGTTGCCCCATGTCACCTACAATAAAAGGCTCCTATTGGAGTGTTTCAAAACTCCCAAAAGGACAAGAAAACAATCAAGAGTTTGGCCCTGAAATTTAGCAGTTGTTGCATTTTGCTGCCATCTACCATTACAGTACCAATGGAACAGCTGATCTGTACAAATTGATAAAATATCCTTTTACATGCTGTATCAAAAACCTCAGATTTCCACAGCTCTGGCTCAGCCAAAAATTTCTGCAGTCTCCTTCCTTCACTCACTGCTCTCCCAAATGCCTCCTCAGTAAGTGAAGACACCAGGCACAAAAGGATTTCTCAAAGCCTCCATTTCCTTTTTTTGTGAGTGAGGCAGAACTACTTTGAGCAGCACCTCCAGAGCTGCCACAGATCAGCAGGCAGAGGCTGACAGGGCTTGGAGGGGGTTCAAGCAGGTCCTTTAAGGCGCCGTGCTTTAGATCCCACAGAGAGGGCACAGAAGCATCCATCACCACGGGCTGATTCCTGGATGTGATTGAGACCTCCAGCAGGCGTGCAATCATGAGCTGATTGCCTATTCCAGGATTTATTTCAGCTGCTCTGCGTCAGGATCAAAAATCCGTGGTCTGAGCAAAGAAACATTCAGCTGGAGCTCTCAGGCTTTAACTCCTGCCACCGGCTGAGGTTCAGAAGTTTTCAGTCTCCCAGCCCCAGCCACGTACAGGCTGTCTCTGATTATTGAGGGTTCTTAGTTTAGAGACTTCCTCCTGCCACCAGCAGCCAATAATCTGTCTGCCAGAGTTTTGGTCATGCTCCGCTTCCCCTGGACCGTGTTCCCAGGCTGCAAGCTTCTGCTGTGACAAGAAATCCTTAATTCGAACATTGGATGACTAAACACAGCCACAAAGCACTAATGAATGCAGAGAAGTTTGTCACTTCAGTTTGGATGATAAACTCTCGAGGTTGGATGTTTATTTCAACTTCAGAAACCTCTCCTGGCATTGTGTTGTTTCAGAAATATCTGCTGTCCCTGAGACCTCTTAAAAAATCTCAAGGCCATCTTCTACCCAGTGTGAAATCTTTAAACACTCACATCAACTGCATACCATCTTCTAAATTAAGGAGAGTGAACAAATTGAGCAATTCAAAATAATTAATGATGGGTTTGCTCCTGTCATTCACAGAGGAGCCTGGTCAAGGTGCCTGACTTACACACAGCTGTTTGCATGAGCATCCTCCCCAGAATGACCGAGTTTCTCTGTTGATCTCTCCTATTTGAACATCCCTGTGGTCAGAACACCTCTACAAGGGTGGGAGCAGAACTATTTTAGGATAGCTTCCTGTTATTCTGATTTACTGGACAACAAAATTAAAAAAAAAAAATTAAAAAAAGCCACAAAAAAACCCCAAAACCACAAAAAACTCTCAGATGGTTCCAAGAATCTGCACCTTGTATGCATAAACTCCAGTGTTAGCATAAAATAAACTCATGTATTAAGGGCTTGACCCAAAAGCATTTTGAAAGGAGCCCAAAGCTGACCAGAAAAACTCAGTTTTCCTAATCCTAATGCAGTGCACCAACCACAAGATTTTATCTTTGGAATTCACCTTGCACAGTCAAGGATTTGATTTTCAGAAGGGAGCCTTTCCTAGCTGTACTTTTCCACTGGAAATTTGGTTCCATCAGGTTAGATCAGTGACTTGGAGTTTAACAGAGCAAGAAAGACAATATCTCAGGGAAAGCTTCAAGGGATCTGCCGGACATGAGCCAGGAGAATAAAACCTTTTCCCATCCTATTACACAGAGCCTGACAGGAGATGTTGAGATAGCAGTACAGGGGAAATAGCAACGAAGTCTGATTCCTCCTTAAACCTTCAGTGATTTTCTTCTGCAGAAATCATTGATCAAGGTCCCTGAGATCAGCAAGAGGAGCATTCCCAGGAATGTCTGCCCACATCAGGGAAATGACCACCAACACATGAATTTAAACAGGATTAGCTGTGAGATTGCATTGCCACATTTTAATAATAATTTGTAAACTTCAATCACTCAGAAGCCACTGTAGAAGTAGCACTTCCCTGAAGCATTTTAAAAATTGGGATTTAGGCAGGTTTGTTTATGGAGACCTTAAATTAGGGGTGTTACTGACCCTGAAACTGCACATGAGAGATCAATACTGATCACACAGAGCAGAATTCAAACTGAATTTGACATTCCCTCCATTCAACAGTAAGGATGTCTAAGGAGCCTAACTCCTCAGACATACAGACAAACAGATGGATTTTATAGTATAATTTATATATACGTGTGTATATAAATGTAATTCTCTTATATATCTTATGCTCCTAAAATTAGAATAATAACACCAAAAGAAAACAGAAAAATTATACCCAAATAAACAACAGGGAGCATTTCACATTAAGTTAGATTCTTCCAGCACCTGACCTTGAGGTAGAGTGGTCATTTAACAGTGAAATCACCAAGTATAATAGATTTTAAATTAATATTTTTCTTCTGCTGACTACACTGTGTAGCAAATGGCACAAGTACATTACATAGATTTACTCATTTCCACCAGTGCTGTTTGCAGGACATTTACATCCAGCAGCTGTGGGGATACCCTGGGTGTTAGAATGATTGCCAGCCTGTACAAATTACCTCAGGAATAGATGGCACCTCTAATTAACAAGTGAGCTGGGTGAAACTGTTGCTCAGACTTCAGGGAGAGAGGTGGAAAATTCTCAGGGTCTAAAATTTGGCTATTACACAACAGATAAATTACTCCGCATAAAAAATAAAAAAAAATTCCAGAGATGCTTTTTATTTCCATAAATATTTCCAGTGCTGCTAATTATATGCTGAGAAATTTATTGTGTACATACAATAGATGCAACATGTACATAAATACCTAATTTAATATACAAAAACATATGTACTGAGTAATACACACATATATATGTGCCTGTGTGTGTGTGTTTATACATAAATAAAAAATGTAATAACATACAGAGAGAATTAGGGACACTGGTTGGCTAAAGCAAGAATTCAGAAGAGGTGAACACTTTGATGATAAACTCAAAATGGGCATTCTGGATTTTTTACCACTATATGCCACCCATAAAATATGCATTTCTTTCATAACCAACACAGGAACCTTCTGAAGATGATGATTCATAAATTCTGCTTCAAATTACCTACATTCCAGGAAATATTTTCCTTTAGACATTTCCTGGTACTGGGACACATGTTTTAAACACAAGGTTCTGGGATGCTTCCAAATTCAGGAATCCAAGGAGCTCATTATGCAAATGAGGAATCATCTGATAACTAATCCTGCTGTACTTTATTATAAAACATAATCAAAATAGAGTATAATATTAAATACGAATTACTGTTAGAACAGTATGAATGCTAAGAAATAACTGCCATTAGCTTGAAAGTTGTATAATACTAGAGGAGCCGTTATCAAGCCTCACAAATACTTAATTACAGATATTTTTCAGGATTTGCATTATATTATCATCACATTATAACGTGGCAATTGGGGTCCAACATTTACAGGTGTGTTGTAAAAGGGGTTCCTCCTACCTGGAAAGAAGAACTGAGTAAGAACAGCGTGGCAAAGTTTAATTGAAATCCTGTTAATACTGCAATGCATCATGGTTTGATTCATTCAATTTCAAGCAGATAAAATTTAAGACATTATAAATTTTAAATTAATAAAATAATCTTCAATCTCCCCTGCAAGCTTCCTCTTTATCTGCTACTTTTCCTTTTATAAAGCTGTGGTCTCCATGGGTATGGAGATGCTGTAGAAAAGTTAACAATCAGGACTCAACTCTCTCTAGAGATACTTATCTGGTCTGTCTCATGGAGTTTTTTATAATTTTTTAAACCATGCATAGATAAATTTGACTCACAGCAAAATCATCATAATCACAGCATCTTTTTGAAAAGTTCTCTGACTTGTTTATTGACAAGGAACTGGTTGGCCTAATTATAAATTATTGTCCCCCAGGGTAGAAGGTTAGCAGCAGGCACATGTACAAATGGCCACTTTCCTGCTGCATCAATTAACACAAAAACACAGACTGTCATTATCTCTGAGGGCCAGCTCCCTGCAGCATTTCGTATTTGGATTTAAAAGGTCTTGCCTTTGGGAGCCATATAGTTGTTGAAAAATATCTATCCTTCTTTTTAATTCTATAAAGAAAGAGCCAAGACTCTGTGTAGAGATGGACTTTGACTATTTCCCATTCTCAGGTGTCAGAGGAGCTCCTCGGAGGGTGGGAACAGACCCAGCTCTGAGCTGGGCCAGCACAGGGAGGTGCAGCACAGGAGCCCTTTGGGGTCAGTGCTGTCTCAGCTGCACAGAAATTCCTGACACAGGTCTGGTTTCATGGGCTGTGCTCCAATTCAAACCTCAGAGCAGCAGAAACACATCCTGGAAATAGTGGTAAAAGATCTCTGCCCCAGCAGCTCTGATGGGTTAGATTTTATCTTTCATATTTTCAGACTCTGTGCTGCCCAGGGGTGCAGCTCTGAGCTCACAGTCAGGGTCACTCAGCTCTCTGCACACAGCAGGGACACAAAACAAATCCTTGTCCTGCTGCACACCAAGGACAACTTTCAGCCCAACAGCACAAACAAGGGTGGCTGGAGGGAGGAACAAGAAGGATGGGAGCTCACAGCCTGGAGCTGGAATTGGACAATTAAACCCCAATGTGCAAATGGACTAAAACTTATCAGAGTGTGAGACCTGGTGACCGTTTGTCCATTTTGGGTCCACCTTGGGTGTAGCCCTGGCCAGGCCCTGTCCTGCCCAAGGTGGATCCTGGAGGCTTTTAATAAGTCCCTACTTTATTCTCTGTCTCTGTCCAGTCTCTATTTCAGGTCAGCCTCCCCAAGGCATCAGCTCCTTTCAGGGATCTCAAGAACTTTGCCAGAGTGATCCTAATAAAGACTGATGAACCAAGAGGGTAACAAATGACTGAAGGAGATAAAAAGGAAATCCAAGTTAACATTTGCCCTTCCCTATGCCAGCAGTTTTACGTGTATTTTGAGTGCCCAGTCAGAATCAGAGTGCAGCAGAGAATGCCTCATCCCACCTAAACTTACACATTTCCACCCTACCAGCCTTAACCTAAAGCCATCAGCAGTTCTGAAGCTGAAGTCTGAAAATCTGACTTTTGAAAGATTTGATATCTTCCTGGTTTTCAAATTAAATTCTTTGGATGACTTTTATGCTACAGCAGAGAGCATCCACCCCAGCAGGGGGGCAGAAAGAACTGGAAAGATTTCTAGTGGCAATTCTCAGTACCCTTTCAAATGGGAGTGAAGCAACAACGAGGAAAAACAGAGCCAGAGCCATAGGAAATGGATATGAGAGCGGGACACACATTGCTGCCTGATCCTGCACAGCTCATCCATTTATACCACCTCACCCAGCAGTGTTAATTAAACAACCTCACTGAAGTGTGAATGGGACCCATCCAGTCACTCCATGGTTGGACTCCAGTCCTGCAGGGACAGGAGCTGCTGACAGAAGGGTGGGGGTATAAAAATTGGTCTAGCCAGATAAAATCTGCTCTAGCCATTGGCAGTGAGCAATAGATATGTCTGCCCCCAAATGTCTACTGAAAATTCAATCTAGCTTCAACAAGTTGAAAAAAAAAATTAAATAAAGCACTTTTTAAAGTTTCACATGAAGCTTGGACAGCACTGAAATGACCCCTAAATATAACTACTTTAACTATCAAATATACATTAAACTGAAGAACCTGGAAAAATGAGCTCATTCAATTCTTTTGATGCTCTAAATCTGTCATGTCAGGGCCTACAAAAGGTCTTATTAAGGTATCATTCACCTGACAACTCATCATGGGAGCCTCAATCCACTGAGGATGCACTGGACTGAGGTCCAGGGTGTCCAGGCTTATGGAGAGAATGGATTTCACAGCCCACTGAGTCAATGCATGCAGCAGTTTCAGTCTGCTGGGTTAACGTGGGTGCTGCTGACACACTGAGAGTGCTTTTACACCACTAAATAGCCTTGCTAAGCTTTTCATGAAAAAAGCACTTTATATTCAGAAGAATGTGCTTTCCAGTTATTAAAATCTTGTTTTTCAGAAAAGGAAAAGCAATCCATTCATACTGTAAATTATTTGCTACATTTACCACCTAAATTAAAAGGGAAAACATTTTTTTCCTTCAGTTATGATAACCAAGAGAACCTGTTTTAAAGGTCAGTCTTGCATATTTCTACTCACATGAGCTATAATTATACAGACAAACAGCTTTGCTTTAATGATCGAGGCTGTGCCATAAAGTTTTGCAAGGTCAAGTTCTCAGTTGGGAGTGAACAATTCTAAATTTCAAAAGAAGCAAGCAGATCCTGCAACCAAAAGGGAAGTCAGAGCCATCCTCTGTGCAAAAGCAGGATGAAGGTGGATGGAAAGCCAAGGAACACAATATAAGGAATCTGCCCTCATAAAGGAAGATCTACCCTTGCACGAGGCCAAAGCAACAAATTAGGAGAATTCTGAAAGCCTCACATGGTGGTTATTGATAATTTAAGCATAACAAATTGGAAATAAACTTTTTCCAATGATTGCATTATTTCTTTGTGCCATTACTCAAAGCCAGACTCAATCATCTGGGAACAAAAAGGTAAATTTTCACATGTTTTAGGGTTATTTTTTCCATGTCGATTATCAAGCCTTTCATTTCACATTTAGGAAAGCTTTATAGTGAAATTACCCTTTCTAAGGAACACATTAGCCATCCTGTAGTATTTCTAACTTGTTTATTAATATTTTTGATCCAAGTACACACCTAACAGTTAATTAAGAATGCGAAAGATATCTCTTGCTGCATAATCAAGGTTAATATCCCAAAAGAGTCAAAGCTTGCTTTGCAAAAGAGCAGAAAAGAAATGCAGATAAGAAAGATGAACAAGGGTAATGAAATAAGCCCCCTTTAATTCCACAATCCTATTAAAAGTTGAAAAGGAGAGTTGACCTGTTTCCTGATGAGGCACTGCTCTTCCCCAAGATTAAAATATTTCTCTTGAATGTTGATTTTCTTTAGTGTGCTCCTGGTCTCAAAAATATTTAGAAAATAGCACGGCCATATTTCATTTTCAAGTTGCAACAAGATATTCTACTGTTTCTAAATTCACCATCTGTTACAATTAATATTACAGCAACACCTAGGACATAAAAACATGGAACAAACCTTAACACAGAGCTTAAACCTTTCACCCTCTCAGCCTCTGATACACAGTTCTTTCCAAAATTATCAGTGCTAAATATTGAATCAAATATCCATAAACACTAATTGAAATTTTAAAAAATATATATTTGTGCCAGTGGTGGTTGTAGGTATGAATTGGCATTTATGGAAAAAAGCATGAGTTATGTATTTTGTGCTTGCAACAGGAACGAGGGCAGTGGATACACTGAATTTCATTTATTCCATCCCTTACAATACTTCAGAACTGTTTTATTTGCTCTATTGTCTTTTTGCTCTTGGTGGGGGAGAAGGGGGATCAATAGTCAAGTGGAAGTTGGTATGTAAAAGGAATTCAGGACCTAAAATCAGAAAACAACTGCAGAAGCCTTGGCTATCCCATTTTGAAACAAGAAAATGTCCTAATGTGAAATTAAAAGCCAATCTTGAGGCTAAAAATATTCAGAACAAAATGTAGCTGTGTTCAAAATGTGCAAATTCCTTTTGAGTCACTTAAACTGGTTTAATTCTATAATAATGCAGTGACTAATTGTGCCCTGAGTAGGCACAAGTGTGGCTGACTGAAAAGACTGAAAGTGGCAGTTAAATAATTAATGTAAAAATATGTTGATGAGCCTAACTAAGAAAATGTGAGATCCTGGAAATGAAATCTCTGGCATTAGGTAATCTACTCACTGCATAAAAGGCATTAGAAATATCCATTAACTGCATCTGCCATAAATAAACAAACCTAGGAAGGAGAGCAAAAGATAATATTTTTCCAATTTTGCTGAAGAGGAATACATGCAATTAATTTTTCAACAATTAAATAAAGAACCCCATGAATCTACAAACCTCACAGTTTACTTGAGAGTAAAATTAAAACATGATGTACTAATTTGTTTGGGGATAACAAGGGTGCTGGAAGAACTACATTATACACTCTAATTTGATAAAAATGATTGGTATTAATGATAAATGTGCATATTAAGTTAAATTAAGAGTTATATTCAAAGAGGAAGTCAAAATAGGAGGAGTAAATTCCAGCCTGGAGCTGTAAGGTTGCTACAGGTTTGAAGGTCTTTGAGACCAGGATAAACAAGCACTGCCTGATGCAGAGAAAAGTGATTGCCCTGAAGCACAGGGTGGGGAAGGAAAAAAAAAAGCAACAAAAAAAAAAAGGTAATTTGAAGTTTTCTCAAGGCTGATCTTCATAGAGTGTGGGGTTGTGGTTCCTCTGTGGCAGATCAGCTGCGTTGCTCAGAACAGTCAATGGAAAAAAAGGAAAAATGGGGAAAAATGAAAAAAATGGGGGAAAAAGGAAAATTAATGAAAAAAGGGAAAAATGGGAAAAAATGGAAAAAAATTGGGGAAAATGGGGGGAAATGGGGGGAAATGATGAAAAAAGAAAGAAAAATGGAAAAATGGAAAAAATGAGAAAAAATGAGGAAAAATGAGGAAAAATGAGGAAAAAATGAGGAAAAAATGAGAAAAAATGAGAAAAAATGAGAAAAAATGGGAAAAAAATGGGAAAAATGGGAAAAAAAATTGAAAAAAATTGAAAATTTTTTTAAAAGGGAAAAAATGGAAAGAAATGGAAAAAAATGGAAAAAAATTGAGGCTGAGGAGAGACACCTGAGCCAAAAAATACAACAGGGCAACTTCATCAGCGTTAGCAGGAAGCCTGCGAAGGAGCCTGTGCAGCTGGGACAGCCCTGCCTTGCAGAGCTAATGAGGCATTGAAGTAAGCAACACTTTCCAAACCACTGAAAAAAGAAATCATTCACCTTCCTCTGCCTGAACATTCTCCTCTATTTCTTTTGAGCAGATAGGGTAGAGCTGAGGCTTTTATTGTTGCTACTCCTGAATTTTATTATTGATTCCAGCGATATATTTATAATTTTGGATGTATTTTTGAAAGCCAGCCTCATTTTGCAGTACAACTTAGGCCTGCAAAACTTCTACTCGTGCTTAAATGTGAACTCTGGGGGCTGAGCTCACAGCAGCCTGTCAGAGGGGTGAGAGCTCCAAATGATGCCATTCATCTCCTGGCCATGAATTTTGCAGGTGAAAAGAAGGATAAATGATTTTAGCCCAATGCAGTACCTGACTAGCTGGGCTTTAACATCACTCTTATCACAGTGGTAATTCCTGAAGGAGAAACACTCAACAAAGTGTTAGGAATGAGGAAAATAGTTTTAGTGTTTTCCATGTTCTCCACTCCGCTGCCCAAAGGTAAATAATGCAAAAAATTCACACCAAATATTCTTAATTTATTCTCCAGACTCTGAGAAGTGAATCTGTTCACTCCTTCTTTGGCTTTTGTAATTTACACGGTGTTTCAGCAGAGAAATTCTCTGGACAAAATTACAAATCAGAATAACCAGAAATGTAGCCTGGTGTAAAACTCACATAAGTGGCTGTATAATCAAGTTTGTGTGACTTTGGCACCACCTTGGTGAATAATACAGTTTTTTACTGCATGCAGTTTAGCACTCAGATTAAAAACTGTGCTAAGGACCCTAATTAGAAAATTATGTGCATATAGCTAGATATAAAACAAAAGGAAACCCTGGCCATCCTAAAAAAGTCCTATAACACTAAAATAAGAAAATATCTGCCTTTGTTGCTGTTGGACACGAAATAAAGACAAGAACTCTAGGAATATTTTCAGAAGGCAAAGCATAAAAAGCATTATTGTCTAATTATTCTTCCTATTTTATAAGGTATTACAGAATTAACATGATTGGTGAATAGGAATGACATCTCTCTAATTCCATTGGTTAAACTAAAGAAGCAGAAAAGCACCAGCTGGACAAGATTATTTTGAGAAAGAACAGTTGTTTTTACAAGATTGTTTTGAGAAGGAATCTTTGTTGAGAAGTTTTCCCTTGGGAAAGAGCCAGCAACTGTTAGCAGGCTAAAAATTTTCTCAGACTCAGAAATATCAGGCCCACAAGCCTTGAAAAATCATCTCTCTTCCAGCTGATGGAAGCCTCAGCTTTGACACAAAAATTATATGAAAACTCTCAGGTTAGGGCCTTCAGAGAAAGTCTATTACCAACAGCTGTCAGAAGAAAGGAGCTCTGCTTTCCACAGAACTTAGCAGAATTCCACACCCACGGTGGGACAGCTGACAGGAAAACCCCAGCACACAGAGCCCTTCAACAAAACACATCAGTGGGAAACAGGCTGGAGAATCCTGGGCAGGATCAAAGCCCCTTCCTTGGCCTGGTGCTGGTGTCCAGCTCTGCAGTGTCAGGGCAGAGGTGACACTTGTGACACTCAGCAAGGGCTGCCAGGAGGCTCTGCCGTGGTTCCCACACCAAAAGGAATTCCACATGCTTGGCCTTGCAGAAGGTGCAGGGCTAAACAGATATTTTGGGCCCTAAATCCCACGCCAAATGGAATTCCACACACTCTGGCCTTAAAGAAGGTCCCCTGGGCAAGCTGCAAGGCTGTACAGATGTTTTGGGCCCTGGTTCCCACACCAAATGGAATTCAAATGGAATTCCACACCTCCAGCCTTACAGAAGGGTGCCCTGGGCAAGCTGCAGGGCTGAACAGAGGTTTTGGGCCTTAAATCCCACACCAAAAGAAATTCCACACATTCCAGCCTTGCAGAAGTGCCCTGGCCAAGCTGCAGGGCTGTACAGAGGTTTTGGGCCCTAAATCCCACACCAAATGGAAATCCACACCCTCCGGCCTTGCAGAAGGTGCCCTGGGCAAGCTGCAGGGCTGAACAGATGGTTTGGGCCCTAATCCCACCAAATCCACACCCCCCGCAAAGGCCTGGCAAGTGCAGGCTGAACAGATGGTTTGGGCCCTAAATCCCACACCAAAAGGAATCCCACACACTCTGGCCTTGCACAAGGTGCCCTGCAGGGCTGTACAGATGTTTTCTGCCCCTGGAGCAGGTTACAGAGTTAACAGCACTCCACAGCTCCCCAAAAGGCAGAGCTGCCTTCCTGTTGGTTCATCCTCTGACAAACTTAACCCAGGCACAGTCAGCATTTGTGCAAAGTGGTTTGCAACACCACCAGAGAGCCTATTTTCATAATTCTCTTCTCTGAACCACCCAATGTTTCAACCAGCAAACCAAACAACAGATGTATAGCATCTACAGTCAAACAATGTCTTGTGTTCCAAACAGATTTGCTCTGCAAATATTGGAAGATGTCCTCCACAGCTAATATTATCATTTCTCAATTTTTCTCATGAAGCAGCAAGGAAATGACAGTTAAAGTGACTATATATTTTATAAAAAGAAATGTCTGTTTAGAAAGAAAAGCAATGTATGCCACAGAATCATGCATCTGCTCTGCTCTGTTTTATATCTGAACAATCAAGATTGCTGCTTGTGCATTTATTTGCAAATGCAGGCAGTTTTTCTAACACATTCATTTAGGAGGAGAGATTTTATTCACATTTACATAGATTTAAGGTGATGGCAATACACGATGACAGTGTCTAAAATTATTATTTTCCCTTGTAAGTTTCCTTTTATGTTAAATTTTCAATTTCTAATTTCAGGTTTGTCTACCAGGCCTACAGGAATACACCTGTAGAACAGGTTAAAAGAGGTGCTAGAATAGAAACTACCTATTAAGCTTACTCACCACAATTTGAAAAGAAAAAATCTCATTTAAATTATTGGCTCTCCTAATATGTAGCACAAAAGAGACAAATCTAGAGAAGGTAAGGACCAGAAGTCTGATCTTATTAACAAAACACCACTCATAAATGGTGGCGTTGTCACACTCAGTCACTCAACTTCACAACCAATGATGATTTATGCCAGACAAACACTTCACATTTGGAAAAGCAGGACAGATATTAGTCAAATTTTAGCCAAAAACAGTTTAATCACATGGATGATTCCTGGTGGTTGATAAATGTGTAACAAACACTCCTTAAATGGTTTAACAGAGAAGTTTCAAATGCTCTTTATAACTTGTACTCTGCTAGGTCAAGGGTCTAACAAAAGCACAAACACCACCTCTCCTTCCAGCCTGCTGTGTGGTGATTTCATTAGAAATGCAATTTAGCTAATGATTCAGTTAATCTTTTTATAACCACTCACATAAATCTTGAATAAATGTTATGCAAGCTCCAAGACTAATTCAAATTACTCCTATTAAGAGTCATGTCCAAATAAAAACATGACTGTTGGCAATAACAGCCTTACAAAGGTAGATCCATATGGTACAAGATGCAAAAAAACCAAATTCCTCACATCCCTGTCCTTCCTCTGCTGTCATTTTAAAGATGTTCCATTTCTTATTTCCCTTTTCCCTTCCTTGTCTACATTTTCTTCTGCAAAAGTGATCTCCAAAAGATAAAAATGGGCAGTAAACCTTCAGATGTTTTGTAGTTAAACTCTATCTATTTGTCTTTTATGGTGAGCAATGCAAATTACGGCTTGTAGAAATAACCTTATTAGGTATGCAGGCATTTCTCTGGAAACACTATCATAAAAACCACAGCTAAGTCATTAATCTTTTCAAAAAGCTTGTTGAGATCCCCATAGGCATTTAAATGGATCATAACAGCCTCACATATGAAATATAGAGCTGCAGCCAAGAGGCTGACAGAAGTGCAAATTTGGACAAATAAGACCATCAAAGCTTCAGCTGAAGAGATTTCTCTTCTCTCCACAGGACAAGGGGTTGATAAGACCAATCATGGAGGATGAAACTATAAATGGAATAGAAATGCCAAATTCATGCCAGCAACCCATGGGCTGTTAAAAGCCTACCTGCTTGAAGAGAGCAGCTATTAAATGATTATATCACTGCAGAGCCTGGCACCGTAGGATAAATGATGAAGTGTTTGCCCAGAGGTGAACATCCCTGTTTGTCTTGGTGGATTGGTGTAGCATACTCAGGGGAGTGAGCTGAACACTTGGGGTATTAAATCAATGAAATTATGACATCTTCTTGTACAGATGGAGGGGGAAAAACAACCAAACCACCCATTTTCTGGGATAAACCCCCCAAAGTAGCATTTATCACGTCCATGGACAATCAGAATTGCACCAAAGAGCTTACAAACAAACCAGCCCTTGGAGAGACAGGACAGATTTCACTGCTTGCCTTAACTCCAAGCTGCTTTCCAAGTTAGGTATGATGTTTGATGCAGGTTATTTTAAAGTACCAGGGTAAAGTGTGACACCCAAATCTACTCTAAAGCTGAAATGGTCAGACTCCCTTACAGAACTTATTCAAAATTATATGAGCTGAATCAGAGACACTGAGACCTTCATCACAGAAGCTGTACAGAGACAAAAAGTTTTGCCAAATCCTGAGGAAAATATGGATTTGGCCAGAAACAAACACTTTGAAGTTGTTTTTTCAGGGGGAAGTGGGGTAATGGGGTTTTATTTATGGGAAGTACAGAGTAAAAGAATTGCTCTCTGTGTGAAAGAGACAGAAGGCATGAGAAAAGTTAAAATAAAGTTTGCAAAATGAACCTACAACAAAAGCAGTAACTGAAATTTCACCATCTACAGAAAGGACTTTATAAACACCCACGCTATCACTATTTGTTTCCGTAAACCATTCCAAATTTGTCTTCTTGGTATCAGCCAGGTAAATATTCAGGACTTTTAAAACTCAGTGTTAAATTAATCTACAAAGTACCACTGTTTTTCCTGCTTGCCCAGCTCTAATGGAAACGCTTAATGCTGTGTTGGAAAATAAACACCACATTATCTGGCATTTTAAAAGTTACACAGCAATGAGACACAGAAGAACATGAATGTGTGTTTGCATTCAAGGAGGAGAAATATGCAGCCTTTGTGATAAGTTACACTTTTCTCACAGAGGCATCTTTGCTGAGATTTCTGCAACTTCAGTAGTCAATAATCTTCTTTGTCTTTTTTGAACGGGACGTAAACCAACTTGGGATTGTTGAGCCAGCCTCACGGAGAATTATTTCCATTTTCAGTTAGCTTAGCATGTAAATGAAGCACCGCTCTGGCACCGTGGTGTAAAAGGTCTGAGACCTCATCTGCTTCAAGCACTTGCAGTGTTTTGGAGAAACACTTCATGATACGCACAGAAGTTGAAGTAAGCTTATAAGTACGAAGGATTAATGAGCAAAAAACCCAAGTGCAGAACAACTGCAGACTTTCAGTTGGGCTGCAGATCAGCTAAGAAACCTCGTGGCACTGAAATGGTCCAGGCTCCTCATTCCCACAGCAAGCTCAGCTCTGTCTTGATGTCTCATCCCCGACACTTTGGTACCACAGAGGTTGGACTTGAAAGTGCTGCCTCCATCCCCACTGCGGTGTCTGGCTGGGCAAGAGGACAAAGAGAGTCTGGACGAGCCCCATCTAACCTCAAACACTGCAAATCAGAGCTGAGTATCCCAAAACTCTCCCTCTAAGTACTTCAAATGGACAATTCGGTTCAAAGTTACATGAGATGAACCCTGGGCTGTTCCCACTGCGGAATTAATCAGCAAATAAGGAGGTCTTACTCTTCTGAAATAAGCTGAAAGTTGTTAGGAAGTTTTAAGTTTCTTGGCAACTTTGGAAAGTTTTAAGTTTCTTGTCCCCCTCACCCCCCATCTAAGAGGGGAAAGAAATCATTAAATATTAAAAGCATTTCAAAGGCTGAAATTTGGGGGGAAAAAGTCTATGATGACTCATGTGGATGGTTTGGGTACAATATTTTGTGTTCATTTAATGATATTCCTTTGTATTTTTAAAGTAAGAATTACCTTGTCTTCCTGGATGAAAACCAATTTCAAGCAAAATCCTAAAACTCTTCAATTTTCAAGACATCAAAACAGAAGAGGGTGACAGCTCTGAAACTATTTGTGAAATGGAAAATTGATCAGCCTTTCTTATCCCCCAAACACGATGGATGGGTGTTTTACAGGGGGTAAATGGCAGAACATCATCAAAGATCCCTCCACTGCTGCTCGGTCAGGATGCCCTGGGAGCTCTCAGCACCCTCCTGCTCACAGAGCAGAGATGGAGCCTGCCCTGGGCTGCTCTCAGCATTTCCCTCTCTAGACAAAACCTCCTGCTCCTGCAGAACAGCTCGCATTTTTTTGGAGCACAACTAGGAAATAATAAAGCAGAAATCCAAGCAAAGACATCAAAACAGATTATTTTGATTAAAGAAGTAATTTGTCTTAAAGAAATACTTTCTACTGCCTTTTTTTCTAGAAGTCTCTCTTCTCATTTACCCTCTCTTCAAGCTGTCAGCTGCCTAAAGCAGTCAACAGAATTTGCTTAAAGATCATACAGGGGCTACAGGAAAGTCACAAATTATCCCTGCAATATCGCTCCTCAGCTGCTTCCCTTTCCAGTGGGTTGTCATGAGTTTTGCTGCTCCTCAAACTGCCTTCTCCTTGATTTTGTAAATTTACATCAGGAACACAGAACCTCGAAAACAAAGCCACAGGTGCTTTACAGCTAATCAGAAATGGACCGCAAATACTGTTTTCCTCTTGTTTTATTTGTCCTTGTTTGTTTTTTTTTTTTTAAGAGATTTCATATAGGTTTTAATTTATATTTGGGTAGTCAGACTGCTTTTTAATTCAACAGAAAGCTTCCTACTTGGAATACATTTTCTAGACAAGAAAATGTGGGTTGGTTCACCCCAAACAGCTCAGCTGTGGCTGCCTGCCTCTGCTTTAATTAATATTTAATTATTTATTTGAATTAGAGCAGCTTCTATGAGCGTGTGCCAGACCAGAATAGCCAAGGAGCTGCAGAACAAAATCAGCATTTGCAGGAGCCCAAAGTTCAACTCCCTCTCCTGATTTAATTTTTGACTTTGGGAGGCAGGATAGCAGCTGCCTCCCCTGAGGTGGGAAGAGTCACTCAGGATCTGAGTGGAATTCCTGCTGAGCAGCTCAGAGTCAAGATCTGAGCAGGGTCTGTTGCCTGGAATGGAAATAGGGATTGGTGCTGAACTGCTTCCCAGAGATGTGCTGAATAATTAGCAGAGCAGAGGGCTGTGGGATGGAATATTTCTTAACTGGAAGGGGTAATGAAACAACACTCTTGTGCTCAGAACTCCGGAACAACCATTCCTGTGAGCTACCCATGGCAAATCTTAAATCAGAATTTGGATGAGGAAGAGACAGAAAAAGCTTCCAGTTTTATAAAGCTGCAAATGATGAAAAACATCACACTTCTACATTATTGGTCAATGTGATGGGTGATTCCCAAGTCTGATTTTAATAAATGTACACAAATCTACAGAAAAAAATGACCCATTTGTACCTGTCTCAACTTATTACGTTTGTATTGTTCTTATATTTGAGATTTGCTATGCTTTACACGCAATTAAACCAAAGTTCAGTAAAACTGTCTTTTGAACAGAGGTAGGAATTACAAATATAAAATCTTGGGGTTTTTTTTCATATAAATACTTTCTATAATGCCCACTTTATGTAGTGTCCATAGAAATCTATAATCATGAATTTATTTAGTCAAAACAGCCCCATAACAAAATCTTCCTTGGATGCCACTAGAATTACCCCACCACTTACCCAAATAACCTCCTAAATGACAAAACTTCATTAGCTGCCATGTGACTACTAAGGCAGGCTTAAAAATTTTTAAAAAGCACATTAAGTGCCACATCTGTAGAACTGTGAGATGACATGACCTTTTTTTATCCACTAGTCATTTCCTAATCAAAGCCCACAAGCTGCTGAGCTCACGAAAATGTCACCTGCAATCGGATGGAGATGGTTTTAATTGCCTGCGTGCCGCCCTGCATGCTGCAGAGTTTTCTCAGTTGCTGCAGGAAATCTGATTTTGCTCCTGATTGTGGGACCAGGGATGGCCAGGGATAACCAGGGGAAGGATGAGAGGAGCAGGAGCTTCGAGGCTGTGGGGAGCTGCCCCTTCCCAGCCCCTGAACACACCCATACTCCATCACAACAAATAAAAACTGCTTAATGGCCTCCCTGTGCCAAAGGTGTTAATGAATTGCTAATTGTTTACCTTAAGGTGTATCACAGTGAGGGTGTCTGTGACAAACCTCTAGATCCCCCTGACTTCAGGGCAGAGGGTGGGGAGAAAATAATTAGGAGTGGGAAGGACGGTTGGCACCAGAAAAAGAATGTTTTAATAACAGATAAAAGAAAATAGGGACAGTGCCCCAAAACTCTGCAGGGTAACCAGGAGAACCCTGTGGGGGTAACCAACCAAAGACCCAGAACTGAGGAAAACATCGCAATTTATAGGGCGGGTCTGAGTGTAAGGGACCAATCAGAAACTCCAGCTGGGCACATGACCATATTTGTACAATGTAACTGACCAATCAGAAAAACATAACCTTATATGGAACAGCTTCATTAACATGCAAACTCCCATGATTCTTTACTGCTCCCCACAACTACAAGGGGTTTCCCACAGCCTTAGGTTTAGCGTTGCTTCAGCTTGGCCAACGCCCACAGAGACGTAACACCATTGACAGAAACAGGCCTGAGGCACAAAGTGAGTTTGTGAAGGACCAATCCAAGATCTGGTGCGGTGCCACCAGCAGTGATGGTGCACAAAGGCTGAACAGGGATTCCTCTATGTTTGACTCAGGGAAATGCATTTTTGGCAACATCAACATCTTTCAGACATTTCAGCCAAATTCACGAAGTTAAGAAGCAAAAGGAGCCACAGGAACATTTTCTCATACTTCAAAAGTAATATATTTGTTCTACGAAATGAAGAAGGACCTTTCTATCTGAATTTCCTTTTAGTGCTCTTGTAGAATAAATAAACCTTAAAATATTTGGAAAAAAGAAGCCATTTTTATTTTACTTGAAAGAGCAAAGCCAGATATTCTATTTCTTTTAAATACTCAGATTATTGCAACTATTTTTTAAGAATACAAAATAACAACAAAAAAAAGCTAAAAAAAAAGCTATTGTTGGAGTAGTTCTATACGTTAGGTGGACATGGTTCATTCTCACACAGCCTTTCAGGATTTGAAGGTACCACTTGCACTTTGATGAGTACTCAAGCACATTTCATATCCCCATGCTTCAATTTATTGAAGCACCAACCAGTAGAAAATACTTAGCTTGCCCAATTAATTCCAATTCACTAGGAACTGAGCATCTCTTTCATATTTTATTTATTTACATGCCTTTCCCAAACCACATTATAAACCTTATTATGCAGAGGTGATCCGAGTGGTTTAGTATTTTTTCCACTGGAAAAATGATATTTCAGGAAAAAGGTGTATCAGCATATTAAACCCCCATTCCAACAGGATTGGAATTAGATGATATTTAAGGTCATTTGTTATCATCGAATGGTTTGGGTTGAAAGGATTTATTTACCCAGCATTTTAAGTGTCTGTCTTAAAGTGACAGTAAGACTTGAAACTCCATTTCCTAAATCCCATGCTGCTGACCTAGCAATGTAAGAAAAAGTTTTAAAAAATTACTAGTAGATATTTATTATTATTATAGAGAAAGGAATTTGCAGATGAATAGCGTGACATTTATCAATAAAAGTTGCTCACAAGATTACTAATTGCTACAAATAATTCCCTTTCATTTTGTCAGTGATAAATGAAATAAAAACTGTAAATTTTGTTCTTATGAAGATTAAAAAAAAATGACCCAATGAGCTACAATTCTGTTGAAGACTACAAAAGGTTTAACCCAACATTAGCACTAATGAATCATCAGGGCACCTCACAAGCCCTTCAGAAGGGCTGGATGCAGAAATAATTATTTATTAGGACAGTACCTGACAAGATTTTTGTTTTGATGAATTGGCACATATGGAACTCGAAGCTGATG
Organism: Acrocephalus arundinaceus; assembly: GCA_021534815.1. Lineage (NCBI taxonomy): Eukaryota > Metazoa > Chordata > Aves > Passeriformes > Sylviidae > Acrocephalus > Acrocephalus arundinaceus. The sequence continues at coordinate 5,344,931 of JAJEOU010002626.1, forward strand.
GATTGCACTGAAGTCTATGCTATGAAAAGTTGTTTAATATGCACATGATTTGATTTATGATTTTTTTTTCAAAATAGAAGAGCACTCTCATCTCATATGAATTAAAGCACTCACATTACTAAAACGTAGCAGTAGTGCAGGTAATGGGTATTGAATAAATTTTTGCACTCTGTAGCTCTTTCCATTCTCAGCAGGTTTAATTGTGGAATGTGACAATCAATGCCTGTATCTACATTCTTGGAAAGCCACAACTGACTTTATCATTGGAGAGAGAATGGTGGAAATCCCTGGTAGCTCTACATAGCCATCAATATCTGCCTTAAGTTCCTACCAGCTCAGTAGAAATGTCCATGAGATGTTTCTACTTCCATACACAGTGATACACCATTTTTAAGTGCTTTTAGTCATGCATTTCTATGGTTCTCTCATCTGTAATATCCCTAACAAAACTAAGCACAATGGAATAGAATAATTCATAAAAACTAAAATGCTGCAGGTTTATGCATATTTTATTTATATCCCTCTTCAGAGTCTTGTACTAGCACTACAGACACACCAGATCACATAAATGTCTCTTCCTACAAATCTCGCTCTAAAGCCTTACACAACAGCAGTTTTACTACTGACAAATAAGAGGGGAAAAAATACACTTTATAAAGTGAAAAATATGGAGTTTCCCCTTCTTCAAGGCTAGCCCTGGCCATGAATGTGTGGCTAACACCTCAGAACAAGCTGAAAATCACCTGGGGAAACAAAGAACTTCCAAGATGTGCTAAACATCACAGATGTCAGACAATTTGCTCTTGAGGACTCTTCAGGAACCAGAGCAAAATGCTTTAAAATGCACACAAAGTACACAGCAGAAGCAGTTTTGTTCCAGCCAAAACCACTCAAAGCAGAATTAAAACTCAAGCAGACAACACAGTGCTGAATGTGTGTCTGCAGTAATTCTCCTTGCCTCGTGCAGGTTCAGACCAAGTATTTATCTTCTAAGAATGTTTGAGAATCCCATGGAATTGACCAAAATCCATACAAACTTTGAGTAAATTTATGACAGTTTAAAAACTGGCTTATATTTAGGCAACGTTTTGGAGCATGTCCTTTTGACTCTTTTATTTCCCTTTATAACTGTGAAACAACCAGGGAGAGAGCACACTTGAAAATTGCGCCTGACTAGCGAAATTTACAATAAAAATATGGTGGGGAGCATAAATGAAGCCTTACTGCCAGTTCTCCAAAGCCACGTCTCACCATGACAACCGCTCAGGAGGTTTCCCTTGCCAGCCAGAGTGAGGATTCCGGCAAAATCTGTCTTGGTTTGGAAAGACAGGTGTCTGCTAAGGAAGGCAGGAGCCTCCCTGAAAGATGTTAACCCCCTCTCTCAGAATTATTATCATTTTGAAATTAACAGGCTCTCAGGCAAAGATATGGGAATAGGAATAACAGTTCTTTACTGGAAATATTAAAATAAAAATGTAGTAGTACCAAAAAAAACCCAAATACTGACAGAGTCAGAACACAACTGGCACCCTGTTGGTCAGGGTGTTGGTGCAGTCCAATCAAGCCCTCCTGCAGTGACAGATGTGGTTCTGTTGGATCAATGATCCTGTAGAAGGGTGGAGTTTCCCTCTGAAGCTCCAGTGGTGTGAGATGGGTCCGGTCTCCCTCTGGGAATGCAGTGCACACAGGCTGTGCTGCTGTTCTGAATCCCAGGGTTTATCCAGGTAGGAATGCTGGGCTCCTCCCCCTGGGTGGAGCATCTCCCATGGGATGATGTCATTGTATCAGCCCTGCAGTGAGCCTGGATGGCCCATGGACAGCAGAGATCCCCTGGAGGGAGGGTGGGTCCTGGAAGGGATAAAGAGCACTGCCCTGCCTGGTTTAACAGCTGAGAATAGAATAGATACCTCTGGTTCCATCTTGCATTGCAGCCTATTTCAACCTCAACCACAGCCTACCCAAGTGACAATACCAGAGGTCACAGGTGTGCTAAAGCAAATGGATGGCTCAATCTCAAATTCAGAGAAAAGTAACATAAAATATTCTTAGAATATTATTTGTATTCAGTTTCAAAGGTCAAGAAGGATTTATGTAGTGGAAAAAGAGCTGCCTGGCCTGCTTTGTCCATGTGTAGGTGTTTAAATGTTTTTCAGTTTGGATAGAAACTCTAAAAATTATGCAGAAAATTCACTATTCTTCTCCTCCCTAGCAATCCATCAACCTTAATTATAATCGTGCTGGAAAAACATAGCACTCTTTATGGAACCTTTTAAAGCCTGAGTTGTTCTGCTGCCATTATAAAAAAGCTAAATCGCTGAGCAATTTAATTTAATTTCTCCAATAATGCCTCGTGTTTTCTAAACAAGAACCATAGCTCTCCTAAGTTTGAAACATCTCAAATATTCATTACAGTACACTTTCTTTTGAGAGTAAAACATATTAAATGAGTTATCTTTGTCATTCAACAAAAGCCATAATGAAGTAGAAGTGATTAGAACATGTTGTCTACACATTTTTTCTGTCTTATTAAAACTAAAGTAAAACAGAATTTTGAGATGAGTAAGTGTGGGGTTTATGTTACTACTGGCAAAAAAAGAAATTTGTTTTCCCACAGAAAAGCTGTGCTTGTGGCTGCACACTCCCTCAAAACTGCTAGGAAAGGTTTGAAGAAGAGAGGGGGGTTCTGTGTGCTGCACTGGAGTTCCCATTTCAAGGCAGGTTTTCTAGATGCCTGAGGATTTTTCCTTTGTCTTTTTGTCTAATCAAAGCTTTTTTTCTTTTCATATAGTCAACAGGATTTTTTTTTCTTCCATGTGGACTAAAAGGGAATTTTCAAAGGGAGTTTTCAGCCCTTTCCACACTGGAATATTCAATGATCTCTTTTTCTTATCTCAGCACAAGAAAATGAGAGGAAAAAAGAGAGAGATAGCTAAATAGGCAGCAAGTGTAAAAGCTTCTTGTCTTAGTTTCATTCTTTTGGGCAGTACATAAGGAGTAGTTAAGAAATAAAGAAATTACACCATGCCCCTGTATGTCAGCAATCTGTAGCTCCTGCAGAGCTGGGGAAGGGCTGTATTTCAGCTTCCAGTGCCAGAGGGGCTGACCCAGAGCAGATCAGACAAGGATGGACATCTTCGAGGCATCTGTGCCCCTTCACCTCCAGGTCCATCACCTCTGCCCAGGTCAGTTCCATCCAGTTTTACAGGGTGTGCCATCAAATTCCTCAGCCAGATAAGAAGAAACATTGAGCATGAAAGAGCAGCACATGCAGTAAATTGTAGCAAACCTGCTCAGAAGGCTGCATTCATTTCCAGAGAGCACTCAAAGATAGGCAGCCACAAAAGTCAAGACATCTCAAAACAGGTGAGCAAGAACAGAAAAAGGGAGATACTTGATTAAAAATCTTCTGGTGGAGGATGAGTAGAGAAACAAAGGAGCAGCTGGCCACACACAGTCCTGACTTCTCAGACCCTTCATCTTGTATAGATCAGTAAAACAGCTGAGGGTGTTTTCCTCAAAAGAAATTTTCTTGTAAACAGACAACTTTAGCAATCATTGGACCAAGAAGACAAGATATTGTGTCCTTATTGATCCCTTTATGGCTCTCAGGGGGATCATAGCAAACCCTAAGAGCAATGTGAAGTCAAAAGACATCACTGGTCTGTGTAACTTGGTCGTTCGTGCCATCAGTCCTGCCTCCATCAATATCTTTTCTTGTTTCCTGAGATTTATCTGCACTTGTCAACTGGAAAAATCTCTGTTTCATGGTATGAACTAATTCTGTGCCTTAAACGTTCATATTTTGGCATTTTTCAATATGAAGGACTATTTTCACTAATAAAAGAGCTCATTTTAATTCATGGCAAAATCTGCAATGGATTTTAGCATGCAACTAAAACTTTGGAACTTTTTAGATTTTGAAAGTACAAATAAACAAACTGCTCTTTCAATTAACCTTCTGGGGAGCCTAAATGGGTATATAGCACCATTTTTTTGTCATTTTTTCCCCATATTAATTGTATTCCAATGGAGAAGCCCACTGGAATACTTAGAAGCCTACTTAGAAGTAGAGAAATCTATCATATTTACCTATCAAATGTACAAATAATGATGAAATCCCCTGCAATGCACCAACATGTCTGAAGAATTACAGAAACAGTCACAATAATCAAAGAGACAATTCCTCATAGGATTTGAGGAGAAATCAAGCGAACAAGTGAGTTTGAAATATCAGTGATTTAACAAACAAACTAAAACATGATCAGAAAGAGCCCACCATCCAAGTTCTTTGATATATGAATGGCAAAGATTTGTCAGTTGGTCCTTCTGCCATGGAACACCACAGGAGAAGCCCTGGAGACAGGGATACCCTCGTTAACAGTGTCAGCCCTCATGATCTCAATTTTCTCAAGGAGTCTCCATTTTCAGGTCTGAATTAATTCTGGATGCAGTTGGGCAACAGATGGATGTTGCTGAAATGCTCTAACATATCTCATAATTAACTGCCTAAATTTCATCAACTTCTTTATTGTTCTTTCCCATCTCCTCCAGAGATAAGTGCATGTAGGGACTGGCATTGATACAATTTATGCCATCAAATTTTACAGACAGGAGAAGCCTGACAGCTTAGAGAAGGCTGACAAGGCGTATTTTCTTCCTCTTAAAAAAAATGATGTATATTTATATATGCACACACACACAGAGAGAGACTTCTCAATCGTTGCAGCAAATTATAAATGATGCATGAAATGAAAAATTCCTGTTGGGTGCACTAAGAAATGTGCAGACAGTGCCACCATGGAATCTGCATTTGCCGTGTCACTCACTTACTGAGAGACACTGACTCAAAAGTCGACAGAAAAAACATCAGCAGTTACACATTTCTGCACAGTATTTGTACATTTTCCATTTGTTTTCCGAGTCTGCTCAAAATTATCCTATTGCCAACCTTCAATCACATCAGGCCAGGTTTCTCTGTTGGAAATAGGTAGAGATGATCAGAGAATCCAGATTTTTGTAAAGGAACCACAAGTAGCAGTGGATTGTTAATTTGGGTTTTTCCTCTGCAATTAAAAAAAACCCCAAAATTAAATCTTAATTTACTCTCAGTTATTATTTGCAATCAAATTAGCTATATTTGCTTGATTTTTGTCTTCTTATCTATTCTGAGACGAACTTTGAAAGAACTTATAATTTTATAAGGATTTAATTCGTGACTATCAAAGCCATGCAGGGAGTCCAGCATTTTCATTCCAGTGTCCATGGAAGAGCTGTTCCTCACTTAAATGCTCACATCAGAACTTGAGCATACTCCATTATATAAATTTATATAATATATTCACATATTATATAATTATATAATGTATATCATATAATTATATAATTAATTATATAATTATAGATCATGTATCTGTATAATATAATGAATAATATATATATAATTTATATGTATAATTTTATGTAGATATAAACATATAATAAATATATAAAGTATATATAAAAATAAATAATGTGTATAAATATATATTATATTTATATATTATATTTATATATATTTTTAAAAAAAAATCAAGATTTTTAAAAAGGTACAACAGTGATAGAAAGCTAAAGCACAGACCCATGATATTAATGAAAAAGGAGAGGTTTTGCACTATGAGACCACATGGAGTATTCATGGGCTGGCCTGATCTTGTGTAAATGATCTGGATTCTGTGCTTGTGCAGGCTGAACATGTGCAAAGGGGGATATAACTCCAGCTGGAGACAAGGCACTGCTGCATATCCTGTTCTACACCGCAAAAAAAGTGAAAATATTCAAATTTTCTAAAGGACAAGATCCATTCAGGATCTTAATCCAGTTTGAACGCACAAAGCTCATAAATGTACAATATTTTGCTTTGAGAACTGGGAAGAGCAATCCAAACATCCTCCAGATCTCATCACTATAGATGCCTCAGAGCTCTAACGCTGTGATTTCACCAGTTTGCCTCCTCTTGTGCAGGCAAACACGAATATGCAGCTGTAATTCACACACAGGTGCAGCTCCAGCCTCCTGTGCCTCTAATTAAACTGCATTGAGTTGCAGGTGTAAATCAGCCAGAAGCTGAGACACATTTTCAGTTGGGTTTCATTATTGGGTGCAGTTTTAGTCTTGGTAAAATGTCACTCTTAAATTTGTTCTCTCCATGCAAAAGTCCAGAGGCCAAAGTCCACTTTCCATTATATGCAACAGCAGAACAATCCTGACAGACTAAGCAGCAAAACAAGAGATAAATTGCTATTCAAAGATGTAACACGGCTGTGAAGGACAATCAAGGAACAGACAAAATGATAATCTGACCACAATCAGCTCCTTTCAGCATTTCATTTGATTTGTTTTTAAGGGAATGTTTAAAGAACTACGGTGCAAAATGATGTTTCAGACTTTGCAAGGCGGGTCAGAGAGGGAGAATTCTCAGAATTCATCTCAGGGTAGCTCTTGCTTTTGTCTCCTCAAGTACGTATTTACTCAGATCTTCTTTTGTCTTGCTAAATAATAGAGACATCTAAAACCCCTCAACATTCAGAGCTGAATCTTGAGCCCCGTGGCTTTTCAGCCACAACACACTACTTGCAAAACCTCTGACGTGTATTTATTCACCCTATCCAGGTGAAAAACAATTCCCAAAAGGTAAAGGGTCTGGAAGCTCCATTTAAGTTCTCCTCAAACTCTCACAATTGCTTACCCCTTTTCAGGATGACTCAAAAAAGAGATCTACTCTCAAATCACGGTGGTATTACATTTCTAACTTGCTTTTCTTATTTAAAATATTTAGAGGCAGAGTATAAATTCAATTTGACAATATCCCTCTGAAAAGGAGAATTTCCTTTTCTCACAGGATAAAATTAATCTCCTAGGCACTATTTATACTACTTAGCAAATATAATTCCCAAGGAAAAAAAAAAAAGAAAAAAAGTGGAAGACGAATTTGTTTTGACTACTTAAGAAAAAAACAAAACTGGGAGTTCACATGCTCTTGAGAGTTGGAAAAGTCACATAGCTTTTTTAAGGACTTTGAAATGAGAGATGACATTCTGCCTTTATTGCTCAGTTTGCATTGATTAAAGCACAGCAAAACCAACTCAGGTAGCAGGAGTGAAACCCCTCTTAAAGGCAGCATCAGTACAAATCACACTGGCAAAGGAAACAAGCAAAATCCTCTTCAATAATTCATACACACAGCTCATTCACATCAAAAGCCTCCTCTCAAACAGCTCCACAGCAAAGCACAACTGCTTGAATAATCTAGAAAAATACTAATTATACACGGGGAAAAGAGTTCTAGGGAAGGGAAGTCAGCAGAGGAGACAAAAAAATGGCTAATATTATAGGAAGTGCAGAAGTACTTTGGTTTAGTCAACTACAGTCAAGTCAACTCTATTTGCAACAGGAGAACAGAAACAGGAGAACATCCTCCTTCTCAGGAAAGCAAAGACATTCCCAAAGGACAACAGATGAACAAAAAGGATGTGTAATGGAAATAAAAGGCTGGCACACTGAAAGTGCTTGTTATCAGTCAAATGCACAGCAAGGATTTGCATCAATCTCTGTGCTGTAGATGAGTTCAGGGCTGTGGGTCAGAACAGAGCAAAAGTCTCTCACTGCAGGGCTGCCCGGGTGGGTTTCTGGCTGTTTTATTTTGTCAGGCAGAATCTGCAGCTCTTGCACAGCACTGCAGGATTTTAACTCGTTCAGTTTGGCTTTCTCAGCCAGCCAAAGCAGCGAGACCCTGAAATTTTGTGCTCCTTGTTGGAACTATGTGAAGTTAAACTAATCTCGCTGTTAGGCTTCCTTAAACAGTTTCAAAAAGGGAGTAATTCACTGGGCCCTTAATCCTCATAGTACATATATTAACCTTTCTACACGCTGGGGGAAGCAAAGAGGTCCCAGAGCTGCTGTAAAAACATTTTCTGCTGAGCCTTGACCAAATTCTGCACAGAATTTACACCTGGATTCCATCAAAGCATTTCTAGGTACACTGATAACAGCGTAAGGTACCAGATCTGGTTCATGATAAGTGGAACAGAACATCCAGAATCATCCAACCCTTCTAATCTGGTTTTAAAATTCTACTTCTTGAAATATCCTTTCATTAGTTTTACTTTGAATAATGCCCTAATACAAAAGATCACGTGCTATGTGGTAAAAGTAACGACTTGATTTGATCCATTTTTCCTCACAAAGCTTGAAACCTTTTCAGATATGTCAATGAAATTGAAGCAACACCAACACCTCTCCCTCTGTTTCTCATTTTTTGTGTTTAGGACATCAGCTCAAATCCTTTTAGAGGAAGCACTGCACCAATACACGTATTAGATAAAAAAATAATTGCAACCAATTGGCATAAAATGAATATCATAAAGTGAATTACCAATATTACAGCACCTTTACAACCACTGTTGGATGAGCCTATGGTGATCTAATATATCATTATATCATTATAATCATAATATATATTATATAATATATAATATATATGATATATCCATATAATAATATATTACCAAATACAAGAATGTTCCACCACCACACACTGATTATCCCAGTTTAATCTTAAGAGTTTCATCTCGTTTAATAACCTCAGAGTGAGCTGTGACCTCTGCTATGAAAAATTCCTCTGCAGGAATTCCTACAAATTCTATAGGATCTTGTATCCAATGTGCAATTTTTCAAGGAAGAACCGAAAGAAGGAAAAATTATGGTAGAACCACATGGTCATACACAGGAAATATACGCAAAACTGATCTTTAAGCCCAAAGTAAAACCCATATATGAGACTATGGAAGATTATGGAACAAAGCTGGTTTGAGGGAATTCAAGAGTGGAATGATCTTCCACAAAATTTGTGCCTGCCCCTAACATCCATCTTTTTGAAGGCCATAGAATTATTTTGAGTAAAAAATAGATTTATGACAACAGAATAGCTTTGGAGGTCATTTCACTGCCAGTGCAGATTTTGTTTGGAATACATGGGAATACCATGCTGACAGGATGAAGCCTAAAACTTTAATGCAGATGTGCAGAGATTTGATTCAAATCCACTGCTCTCTGTAAAGGTGTTTCTAGGGACCTCAATGGGATTTGGACCAAGTCCTTTACTTAATCCTTATCTGGACTTGTTTTCTTTCATAGCAGATAAAACTGAAAGTTGGTGAGTTTTTACAGGCTTAGAGCATTGATGTTTCTCTCTTTTTGCCAAGGGCTTCTCGTTTAAAATTTTGTTAAGCAGAAGAAAGGGAAAAGAAAATCTTTAATTGTTAATTATCTGAATATGCATTTCAGAAATTTTCACTTACAACTATGAATGCAAAAGGATTTATTTATGAAGCAAAACAACATGCAATATGCAGTAGTAGTTCATCAAAGCTAGCTAACATTTCACTTTCATTACAGTTGAATAATTTCTTACTAAGTAGAGTCACTGTACATCTAATTTTCTTGTAACTGTGGTGAATTCTCAGTATAAAAAAAAATAAGTAGATCTTGCAATCAAATAACGAAGATCAAAGTTATTCCTAGTAGCTATTACATTGTTAAAAAGAGGTAACACTGTGAATAAATAAACAAATAAGCTAATAATTTATTAAAAAAGCAGAAGAGTTGGTTTTCCAAGACAAGCTTTCAGTTAGAGTTTCTGAGATCTGAGTAATCTAATAGTTCCTGGCATTAGGCTGGCTGGACCTTCCATATCCACAGTAATGAGGGTCAGGCAAAAAAAATGTTCTTTTTCTGAGGCTGTCAATGCTCTTACTAAAGTAGTTTACACCACCTTCTATATCCAAGCACATGTTTTGAGGGCAAGGCATAGTAAGCTGTGGTGCCCCCCAAATTGGCAGATTTTGTATCTTTACAGTACTGAAAAGAGGGGCATAACTTTCTTTATGTGATGAAACTCAAACGCAGGAGCAACCTCTTCCTCAGAAATTGCATCCAAGGCACCTTTTTCAAAGCTTCATGCTTATCCCAACACCCTATTTCTACATATTTAAATCCACACAGTTTTATCCTCAAAAGATGGGATATTTCCAAATTCCTCTCAGCTTTCAGGGATGAAACATTTCATGACATCAGAACAACTGAATTTTTTTCCATTAATGCTCCAGTTTTAATTTACTTCACAACTTCAGGCACGCAGTGTTTAACACGCTGATCCAACAGGGTTGGTGCCAGCTCAGCAATGTGCAATCTGTAACATTTTTTATGTTCATGAGTTTATTTATTCCCTAGCAGAAGGAAGGACCCACAAGGATTATATCATAATCCCACTGGATCTGTTAAATTTGCATATATTAGTGGCTGAATAAAGGAGAAAGCTTTGAGATCCACAGCACCAGCAAAGGCAAGAAGGAGCAGTTTCTCAAAACAAGCCTGGTGACAGAAAGGTCCATAAATGCATTTTAATATTATAACCTGATTACCTGCAGGGTAGCTGTGCTGGTAACCAAGCAGCAAGAGGCTGATTGTTACATCTGCTCTGCAAAAACATTTGACCAGGGAAACAAAAAATTCCAGCTGCAACAACAAAAATCCCAGAGTTCCCTTATTGCTTGCACAAGAGCCTGCTCTGTTCAGCTTCAGGCATCGTGGTGAGGAAAGAAAAGCTGCACTGTCTTCAGATGAGAAATGGCAATATCTGATTTTTGAAAATCACAGAGAATACTGTGCATCAACATAAAATGACTCAACGAGGCACCAAACTCACGTTCAAGTGATCGCTGTGGAGCAAGTTTCTTAAAAGTAAGATTTGAATCTGAAATGTCAGTGCTTTGAACAGAATGTTATTGCCCATCTAAACCAACTTCATTGCCTTTATTAGGTGGGATCTGATGGAAAGGCATCTAACGAGAATGAATAAATTCACCAAATAAATGTAATATTCATTTTTCTGACTTTATGCTTACACAAGCCAAGGTGCACTTAGTGTAAGGCAAAGCACTCCATAGAAACCAAATGGGAGCAAAATTGAGCAATTCCATCATGGAATTAAATAGCTGACACTGCAGTCAATGTGGTAATGACACATTCCCACAGCAAATACCCTGTAAAATTCCTTGTAAGACTAATTTAAAAGTAAATGTTTGGGTGTTAGTAATAAATGCTCATGTAAAAGTAAATCAGAAAAGATACATATATCCTCAAGTCAAGATTCTTAGATCCTTTGCAATTCTGTTTCAGAGCCCCCAAATTAATAATTGTCGAAACTGCTCCTGGTGTTTTGAATATCCAATCCCATTTGTTAGCAAACAAAATGGAATTAACCTATTAAACCAGGAATGAGAAATTACAGCTTGGACACTTTTATACTTTGCCCACATATTAGAGGGCATTTGGAACTGCCTTTCACTAAATATTTCATATAATTATTTTCTTCAGTGTCTCATGCATTTGCCCACAACTCCTCTCAGTTATGCTCTGTGCTGTAATGCACTGCTGGAGGAACAATGTCCAGGGATTACAGACATTATTGCATAGTTACCATATCATAAAAACAGTCAAAACCCAAAGGAGAAATCTTCAGATATGTTGGAATGCTAGAGCCATTACCTCACAGACATCAGCTGCACAGTACTGCAAGTTTCAGGAGTCTAAACCAGCCTTTATGGACCTTTTACCAACCACACAGCGCTAAAAATATCAGAGATGGCTGTGAAACCATAAGGAAATGGGTTTTGTTAATGAAAGCCTCTGTAGATGCAACACATATGAAAGAGAATTGCCTGTTGAGAGAAGTGCTCTGAGTGTCTCCTCCCTGGGCTGTCACAGCCCCTGGCGTGTTCTTTACCAAATGTGGGATCTGATTTCCCAGCATTGAGATGTGGAAGCAATAAGCTGAATTTAATGACAGAACAGCAAAACTGCAGGGGCAGCATGATTCCTTTCAGTAATTTGGGCAATTTTGAGAAAGAATATTTCACTCCTCCACAGTTATTCTCTTCTCTTCTTAAGGACTCTTATAAAACAATATTGGAATTGGGCACAGCAGCAACATCTGCACTGCCCATGGCAGGGCTGTGAGACCACGCTGGGGCCAGGTTCAGGCATCAGCTGCCTCTTCCCTGGTGCCTCACATCCAGGAGCAATTCTAGAGCAGCTGAAACACCACAGCAAGGTTTTGGAGGTGATGAATTGTGGGCCTGATATTTCTGAGCCTGAGAGAATTTTTTAGCTTGCTAAAACCATCACTAGCTCTTTCCCAAGGGAAACTTCTCAACAAGGTTTCTTCTCAAAACAATCTAGGCAAATAATATTCTTTCTCTAAACATTTTTCCCTTTCTCAAAACATTTTTCCCCAGCTGGTGTTTTTCTGTTTCTCTGGTTTAACCAATGGAATTAGAGAGGTGTCATTCCTGTTCACCAATCATGTTAACGCTGTATCATACCTTATAAAATAGGGAGAAGAATGTTTGAGAAAGAATATTATTTGCCTAGATTGTTTTGAGAAGAAGACCTTGTTGAGAAGTTTCCCTTGGGAAAGAGTTAGAGATGGTTTTAGCAAGCTAAAAAGTTCTCTCAGGCTCAGAAATATCAGGCCCACACTGAGTGCCACCTTACACTTGGGGACAGGCAGCACACAGGACACTGAAAACATCTCAGCCACCTGCAGGGACCCCTTTTCTCTCTTTGCAATGCCTGAGGTGTCATTCTGCACTGCTGCAGCCTCAGCAAGGTCTCACATGCACCAGCACCTCTGCTACAGCCTCTAGAAAAAGCAGAATGGTTCAAACTCTGCATTTCTGGTGACAGAGCAGCAGGCATGTGTCATCGTAGGACATAAATAAGTTACCTCTATGCTTCTCAGAAAAAGACAAAATGAAGGCTTTATTTACAATTCATCCTGCTTTTTTTATAGCATGCTGAGCTAAAAAACACATTATTGGTGCATTTGACACCTCTCAAATTCATTGGTTAACTACAGAAACAGTACACAACACCTAGAGAGAGGTTTGTTATGGGAAAGAATATTGTTTACTTAGAAATGTTATGGGAAAGGTATTATTTACACAAACTGTTTCAGGAAGAGAAACTGCTGAGAGGTTTCCCTTGGGAAAGGAGCTAGCAATGGTTGGCAAGCTGAAATTCTCTCAGGCTCAGAAATATGGAGCCCACAGGCATGGGGAGCAGCCAGGGACACTCCCAGACCCAGAGCTCTGTTCAGTATTAACAAACACACATCTCCTTAAAGCACACAGGGCAGAGCCCTTTAATCTCTTGAAACACATTCCTCTTGAACATTCTTTTACTGCTCTTCATTTTTTATTAAACAAATTACTGTTGAGTGCGAACCTGGAGCACAATGGTTTATTACACTAATCCAGCTCCTCCACATCCTCAGTCCTCTGGCCAAAAAATATGCAAATGGTTTTGAAGTGTTGAGTATTCTTTTGCTGAAGCCATGAAAACTATGCAGTCTTTTTTGTCTTGCCTTTAATTTATCTGAAACGTCACATCTGGCACCAAGGACAAGCAGCCATCAGATTTTCAGTTTTGAAAATGGCTCATCATAACATCGTAAACTGTATTTGAGCAAGAAAGGAATGCAGCAAATCATGCACTGTCAGAAACACAAATGTTACCTGAGGAGCAATGTTTTCGAATTGTTTTGCATTAAAAAAATGGAGAAAATATCACACTTCTCATAGAAATACCAAGGGATGCAGCTTGAAATATCTGTTAGGTTTTGATGGAGTTTTTAAGCAAATCTTGCTCTTACGTTCCCTTAGATGTAGAAGTATAGTCCTCTTTAAAAAAAAAGTAAGAATTTACTTCTAGAAACCATTATTCTAAGCAGTGTGATGTAAAACAAGTAAGTAAAGCATTTGAATACGTGCCAAGTTGGGAAAATTATTTTTAAACTACATTCTACAGTGGAGCTGCATTCAGAGAAATGTGTAGCTCACTTTTGCAATTTTAATCTCCCTGAAATGGATTCTGGAGTTCAATGCAAATAAATGCTGTGTTGAAAATATATTCAGGCTGCACAGCCCTGCAAAACACTGGGATGATTTACTGATTAAAGATAATAATCTGTTGAATTACTGGGGCTTTTAACATATGGCTGCACGTATATCTAGACACATCTCATACATATACAAAATTATCTTCGGTGGCATAAACAACATGGTTAATTTGAGATTTCTACAGCACTTAGGAGCAAAATAGAATGTGGGGAAAAACATTTGTGGTGATCAAAGCCAGTGAAAACTGTCACTTTCATATTGTATAAATTATTTGCAAAGCACCCATTCCATCTCTAGCTGATATATTTTTTTCTTACTCTGCATTGGCTTTGTAATAACAATAACTGTCGCCATAAATTACCAAGAACATTATTCAATTTCAAGTAGCCCCATTTGTTTTCATGTTTCCAGCAAAACTATGACAATAGAAATAGATTATTGTAATTGCTTCTTCAAGCAAGGACTACAGGTGGTTTTATTTTTCCATGACTAATAACTCTCATTTTCCTATTCATTCAGCCACTGAGATGTTCAGAGCGTGGGCAGGAGGAGATGATATGGACCTTATTGGGGCAAGAAAAAATAGAAAAAAATGATTGAGCCTTAAAAAAATTATTACATTATACACTATGGTGATGTTGATGAGATACAGAGATCACTAAAGCTACTGCAATTTACACCAAGAGCATCGTTCATAAATAAAATAAAAAAGAATATATGCACAGTTTATTTCTTTATTTTGAAAAAAGGCAGAGTGAAAATCTTATCACCAAACTACACTGACATCATGACAAACACGGATGTTCTACCAACTGTGCTCTGATATTTTATCTCCTTCTCACCTTTATCCACAAAGCTGTTATTTTAAACTGACCAATGTAATTGTCACACATATAACCTGTAGAGGCTCTGCCTGATTTGCTGTTCCCATTTTGTTCTGTCTTTGAGCTAGTCCAAACTTAAATACTTTAAGTATTTAAGTATTTAGGCCAGCTTTAAATACTTTGGAGCCATATTAGCTACAAACACGAGATGAGTGCACACAAACCCTTGTCTGAATCAAAGCCACTTTTCCAAAATTTTAGGAGAGGCTGGTGAATGCTGGTGAGATTTAGCCCAAACTGCCACGGAAGTGCCAAATCAGGGGGTAAGGAGATGATCAGAACAAATTCACAAGACAGAACTGGCAAATTGGGAGCAGTGCTGGAATTCCCCAAGCACTCATTAAAGAGCAGCAAACTCTGTTGCTGTGCACAGAACTCCCTTCTGCACTTGCATCCTTCCCATAATAGAAACCAGATGATCTCCACCTGTTGCATTTCTGAACCTTTACTTCCTACAGGTGAAATTAATTTGTGTTTAACAAAGGCACCAGCGAAGGAAGGTCAGCCACCAGGACACAAAGTACAATTGCCATGCTGTTGCATTTTTCATCAGGTGCCCAAATTTGATGTGCTCAGAATTTTTAACAACTGCAGGACTAGCTAATTTTAAATTATGAAAACATTTCCAGGTTTTGCAAGTGATTTCATTTGAACAAGAGCCCAAACACATATTATAGCAGAGATTTAAAATGTAAGGATTTTAAGTGATTGCAAATTTACATCTTTAATACAATATAGGATCATCTTAGAGGACACAGCTAAAATTGATTGACCTCATGCTAAACCATAAATAGGAAGAAGTAAAATTAATAATCACACCCCTAGAAAAATCAGGTTCACTCTACCCAGGCTACAACATAAGCCAGCCTATGATGAATTATGGTTTCAGAAACTTTTATTAAAAGCAGCCAGGTTACTGCAGAAAATTAGAAAGAATGAGTAATATGTTTTCCTTTAAGTTCTGTAAGCTTTTTTCCCCCACTTAGTTCATTTTCACCTTAAAGGAAAATTCTCTTCATCAACTATCAGGAGAGATTCTCCTCCAGGGGAAGAAAACTTGCACAATTTGCCTACTTCTTTGAATTTTGAGAAAATCTTACCTAACCAAGGTGCTGGTTTGGGTTAGAACAACCTGTAGAAGCCTCTGAGCTTAAAAGTTTCTTTCCTAGTAACTTAAGAAATAGGAATGTCAGGAGGGTGCCCAAACTATTGCTTGGGTGCCCACATTTCTCTGCTGTTTTAGGGGTCCCTCAAAGATGCTGACAGCCTGTCCATGAGGGAGCAGCCTTGGAGGCAGAAATCCATTCCTGGCCCAGGAAAAGAGGGATGCAAAGGATGCTTAAAGCTGCTTTCATAAACATGAGGTGATGTAACCACCCTCAGCAGGAGCTGGGAGTGACACACTCAGTACCTGACACAGCAGGTGCTTTTTATTGCAGCCTCCCTCCAACAGAGAATTCCTTACAGTGGGGAATGATTGAGTGAGCTCCTACTTTCACAAAGGGTCACAGGATTCCTCTGCACCCTCCATCTCCCTAAGAGAGAGGTCACAGGCACCCTCCTCCATCTCCCTTCCTGCACCCTCCATCTCCCTAAGAGGCAGAAAATAAAATCTCCAGCTCTCTGCACAAGTGTTTTTTTGAAGCCTGATGCCAGCACTGCTGGTTGAAAGAGATGCTGCAGTGCAGGCAGCACAGCCAAGACGTTGCAGTGGCATTGGAAATGCCCTGCAGCAGCAGGGCTCCTCATCTGTGCCTCCTGCACTGTGTATGTGCTGCCTCCCACCTTGGCCTCCTCCTTGCAGGAATGAGAATAAATGAATGTGCTGGAGAATGACTGAAGGCACCATACATCGCCATCTCTTTCTTGGACTCTGCAGTAAAAATTATTCATATACCAAACAGCTTCACATCTTACACCTTTATTTCAAGCCTGGGGCTTCCAGCATTCTAGACTACTCTTAGAGTCCCTATATTTCTAATGTAATATTTACAGCAAGCTATACCAAACTAAAGGCTATATTTCCTCAGGAAGCCTCAAACTTCTTTTTCTCTTCTGTCTCCTCTCTGCTTCTATCAAGATGCATTTGGGGAGAAGCCAAAGGACATGCTAGTGGTATTTTTTGTTAAGCTTTAAATTCACAAGCACTTGCTGTGTCAGATTACCTAGTGTGGATATAATTTAGAATAAAAATCAGGCTTTGATTCCACTTTAATAAGAAATTTTGTGCGGTTTCACAAAAAGGCTGAAATAAAATAGAGGCCTTGTGGATGCCAATTCAGAAGTTTTATACATATATAAAAAAAGTTATAAAAACTTTTAAGTGGGTATTCCATTTCCTGGGATTTCTGAAATTCATTTCATCTAAGAACTCCATTGAAAGAGAAGGCACATCTTTCCAGCCTGTTTGTTATGATCACCACAGAAATTTCGCTTCTGAGAAATTACAATTTGTTTTGCCACATCTGTGCTGGAGCCAGATAAAAAGTTACCAAAAGGCTGCCGTTTCCAAGATCAGGACCATCCCCTCGGTAGGAGGGGATTTCCACCACAGAAGGGCTCTTATCTAAAATACGCACTGTGGCTTTTATTAGCATTAATGTCCACATACAATGAGCCATCAGGGAACCACAGATCTGAGAGTGAATGTCATCCTTTGTGCATGTTGCAGCAAAACTAATTCACATCTAGAATAGCCTGGGTGTAATTTGTATTTCACAAAAAAATATTGCCTTTAAATAGAAGGTAAAATATTAGCTACACTGATTTTCTGATACATATAATTATACCAAGCATGATGGTCAAATCATGGCTAGTATAATTGTTGGCCATTTGATACAGAGGATTCTTTCACATCAGCAACACTGACTGCTAACCTTAAAGTCACAGCTCCTCACACCTGCTACATAAGTAACAGAAACCAGAAATAATGTAAACAGTATTAATTTTAGCTTAGACTCCCTTAATGATTTATTGGGTGAAATGTGTATATATTGCAAAATATATATTAAATAAATAGTGTCTTTTTCCAACCTGGACCCAGTTAAACCTGGAGTTTAGGATACTCAGACCAGTACTACAGCACAGTACTGAAAGTCTCAGAAATAACACCCAACTAAAAGTCTCAGAAATAGCTGAGGTCAGTGTCAATGCTGTGAGTTTTCCTTACCTGCTCCACCTCAGGATTCCCGTAGCTGAGTGCAGACATCCTTAAAGCAATTTGCTCAAGGCACACTAACACAAAACCAGCTGGAGCTGGTGCCTCCAGGGAGGAACCCTGAATCCTCAGGCTCTTACACCAAACCACACTGACATCCTACAAACACGGATGTTCTACCAACTGTGATATTTTATCTCCTTTTCACCTTTATCCACAAACAAAGTGGTTATTCTAAGCTAACCAATGTAATTGTCACACATAAAACCTGTAAAGGCTCTGCCTGTTTTGCTGTTCCCACTTTGCTCCATATTTGAGCTAAACTTAAACACCTTAGAGCCAACTTTAAATACTTTGGAGCCATATAGCTACAAACACGAGATGACTGCACACAAACATTTACCTAAATTAAAGCCACTTGGTGACCAAAAGATTGCCTGCAAAGGGAGTTCCAACATCACAATCCATTTCCCACAGTCTGGACTCTTTCTACTGACCCTCTGCTCCTGCCCTGGTTAATGTCGCTCACCTGGTCAGCACCACAGGTGTCCTTTGTTGTGCAAAGTGCCCTTTTCCCCACCCCAAACTCAATCAGCTCTCCCTGCTCCTGATCAGCTGCTCACCTGCACCAGGTGTGTTCCTCAATGGCTACCCAGAGAGATATTGTGATTTTTCAATATTCTCTTTTTTCGATATTCTCTTTTTTCGTATTTTCTTTTTTTTCCATTTCCACCCTGACTATCAGTTGAGTTACCACCCTAAGCAATTGCAAAATGTGAAATTTGTTGCTTTGACTTAGTAAATCTTTCATCTGATATATTTGTGGCTGTCGGGTCAACTGCCCTGTGAGATTTACTGGCAGTCCTCAAACAGACACAGTGGCCTGTAAATCCACCACATTAATCCACAGCTATGCAGGATTTTATCATGGCAGCTCAGCCCCACACAACCATTCTCTCACTCCCCCACCAGCGAGATGGGGGAGAGAACTGAAAGGGTAAAAGTAGGAAAATTTGAAATAAAGACAGTTTAATAGGTAAACCAAATGCCTTTCACTAAAGCAAAGTAAAACAAGTAATTAATTCATTACTTCCCATGGGCAGGCAGGGGTTCAGCAGGGCTCCATCACGTGTAAAACTCAGGAGGACAAATGCCATCACTCCAGTCACCCCCACCCCACCTTCCTTCTTATTCCCCAGCCCTACATGCTGAGCGTGATGCTGCATGGTCTGGGGTATCCCTTTGGTCACTTGGGGTCAGCTGTCCTGGCTGTGGTCACCTCTCAACTTTTTGTGTCCCCAGCCTCCTCGATGGGTGAGAGGAACAAAGGCTTTTTCTCTGTGCAAGCACTGCTCAGCAGTGAATAAAACATCCCTGTATTATCAAAACTGTTTTCAATACAAAATCCAAACCAGCCCCATACCAAAACTTAACTCCATCCCAGCCAAAAGCAGTTCAGCCTTTTGTACTTCTGACTACTCCCAGGAACATCTAATTAATGTATGTAATTAATGGCATTGGAATAATAAAATGGCAGATATTTGCAGGTTTTGGGCTGAATTATTACATCATGTACCAAGTGATAAAACTCCACAGAAGCTCCAACTGGGAGAATGCTCTGCAGCCCCTCTGCTTTGCAACACAGGTCTGTGGGTTTGTGCTGCTCTGGCTTTTGCACCAGCTCTCAGGGAAAAAAGTAAATCCAGGACCCAGCCCTGAAGCCTTGCAAAGCCCTTTCCCAGCTGTAAACTCGTGCCCTGCCACAAGTGACTTGCAGCAGCTCCCCTTGAGCAGAGCCAGGCTCATCTAGGCCAGGCTCAACATGGGCACCTGGGCTCTGACCTTGACCTCTGGAAAGTTAAACACACTCAAAGACTACCCAAAACTGGAATGATGGTCATAAAGAGGGACTGCCATGTGGGGAAGCTAGGGACTTCTCAAATCTTTGCCGATTTTCTGTAGGATATTGTATAATTAATTTAGCTTCAGCAATGAAGAGAAGCCCTAAAGAGAAGCAGAGAGCTCCAGGACAAGTAAAACAAGGGACAAAACAAACTGAGTGACATTATTTAGATGTCTCTGACTCGAGAAATTTCTGCAGTAATTGAAGGTCAAGGCTATCAGCATTTCTTTTCAGAGGCAGAGTAGAATTTACACATTAACTACAACGAGAGTACTTCATAAAGTATTCAAGCATCCTTGGACAAAGGCAGTGCTGGTGCTACAGAACCACTAGTGAAGATCCCATTGTGTTTTCTGGGAAATGACAGGAGCCTATTTATGTGGCCTTTTCAGATCTACTTGAAAAACTCGGTGTCTGCTTGTAACCTTTGCTTCCCAAAGGCTTTTGAAAAACAATTCTCATGCCTAAATCCCCGCCCCTTTCATCCTGCAGACAGTCCTTCCACACAGGTGGTGAAATCATGGATTTTTATACTCCTGTTAAGACACTGCATGAGTTATGTGCCACAGGTGAGCACAGATGAATGCAATACTCATTTTGGAGCTGCTTTATGTCAATCTGATGTATGCACCTTCTGCTGTTGCAACGAGCCACAAAGATAATCTATTACAAATAAAAGTTAATGAAGATTATATATTCAGTCTGAATCTGTTGTCCACACATTTTGTCTCTGGACAAAAATGACTCACAGGCAAAGCGTGTGTGCTGCCCACTCACTGCCATAACTCCACAGCAGCAAATTCTTTTTATAATGCAGTGCAGGGAACAAACACATGCACAGTAAAACTCCAGCTGGGAGGAATAATGAAGCATTTAGCAAAGCAGACAAAGACCACACGGCTGCATGTCCCTCAACACAGCAGAACCTGTTACTGGATGTAATAATTAATAAGCTAATGGCAGACTTTTAACCATCCAACAACTTTTTATGAAAGACATAAATCGCTTTTAATTTTCTTTTTGAGGGTTAAATCAGTCAAACATCTAAGAACTTTAAATATTTTTGGTATATGCCAAATTCTCTGCAACCCTCCAGCAGTAGAAGTTGTACAGAGCCCCAACACCTCTGCTGGTACAGATATTTGGAAAAACTTGAGAGCTTCCCTAACTCCAGACACCTCAGTGATGCTGACTAAAACAAGACACTGGAACTCCTACACGTGGTCAGCAGACAGGAATACAGGGTAACTGCAAAAAAAAACCCACCAAACAAACCAGGATTTCATTTCTCTTATAGCAGCACACCAGTTTCTCCCACCATGGCGCCTGAGGCATGCCAAAGATAAAAGAAAACAGACTAAATTAACTGTGGGCAGATCTTCAGGACTTTCTGCAGCACTTCTGGAATCCCTTCTCCTTCCCAAGTCCTGTCCCTCACATATTTGCACATTTGTGGGTCAGAGGATGAGTTTCTGCAAAAGAATTTTGTGGCCAGCACTGCAAGAACTTTGGTTTTCAGTGCTTTGTGAAGGGGCCCACAGGTTTCAAACACAAAACCAAGCCATCCTTATAAACTAATGGTGGTTTTAGTTAATGCTAAGAAGGGACTTTCAACATTTAAAGGGAAAAAAAACCAAGTTCATTCATTAGCTCACTAGTTAGTTTTTTTCCCCCAGATCTACTCTGACCACTGCAAAATGCTGGCAGGGAAGAAAAGTCACACCAGTTTGAGAGCTTGGTACTGAAGGAATTAAATAATCCTTCGTGGACTGAAAGTAAAAATACAGAAAGTAAAAATAAAAAGCCATGACAAGCAAGCTGCTGGTTTGTGATGAACCTTGAGAGAAGCTGGATCACTCACTGAAGTGTAAGTGACAGGAAAGGCAGGCAGGAGAAAAAGGTCTATTTAAGCTTCAGGGCAATCTTTGCACCAGAACAAAAGGCAAATGAACTCACAACAAGTAACTGTGTGCTGGCAATCAGTTTCTAACAGAAGTGAGGTCTGGAAGTGTCTTCAGACATGACAGTGGAGAAAAATTTAACTGGTTTTAAATGCTGAATGGACTTGTATAAAGTAGATGTCTGTGAGACAGGACCTTTGGATTTTGCTTCCTTTCTTCTAAACCTCCCCTGGGCAGAACTCCACAAATATATAGCTATTTTAAAAGAAAGAATTAAAATACAAACCAGAACATGAGGCAGAATGTGCAGATACATATTTTCCAGAAAAGACAGACATCTACTCCCCACTGCCATTGGGCCAACTTCAAAATACTCTTGAGTAGTTTTCCATCTGTGAAGAAAACTACATTGTGGAGGATCCAGTTCAGGGTGAGACTGTGTAACATTAATGTGCTCTGAGAGTGCAAAGCACATATCAGTCTACTCCTAAATATTAGTAGACTATGCAGGTGATGAAGAACACATGAAAAATTACTCTATTTTCTACTGTGAGACAGTACAGAGTAGCTATGATTTTTAGACTTCATAACATTATTATCTATTAATAACCTATGAATACCCCAAAGTGTGATACCAAGTCACTGCACATCAGATGAAATAAAAAGAGTGTCAGATGATTTGGGCATCCAAAGCCTAATTTCTGTAACAGATTTTGATTAATTTTTCCAGCCAACTGGTACTCTCCTACTGTAACTCTCAGGTCTCCAATTTTGTCTCACTCTAGCCCGGTTATTCCAATGAGAACCTTCTTTGCCACAACCTATTTAAATGCTATAAACTCTTTCCTTGACCACACCATTAACACACAGAAAATATTCATATTAACTTGGGAGTATCCTACTTGCACAGACAGGGAACACTTCCTGCTGGGCATGTTTTCCTTCTCCTCACCCTGTGGGGAGTTGGCCTTGGCTGGATTGCATTCTATCACTGGGCTAAGCCATTCTATCAATCCTGGTCTGGACAGGCAAGAGGAAACTGTGAGGAAAGGCTCAAGGGTTGAGATAAGGTCAGGGAGAGCAATCACCAACTCCTGTCATGGGAATCAACTTGGGAAAAAATTAATTTAATTTATTACCAATCTAATCACAGTAGGGTGATAAAAATGAAAACAAATCTTAATATGCCTCCCCCTCACCCCTCCACTAATCCCACTCAGTTTCACTCCCAATATTCCCTCAGTCTTCTTGATACCTTAAGTTTGAGCTTTCCTGTATTTCAGGTTCTGTGGTGCCCAGGGGTGCAGCTCTGAGCTCACAGTCAGGGTCACTCAGCTCTCTGCACACAGCAGGGACACAAAACAAATCCTTGTCCTGCTGCACACCAAGGACAACTTTCAGCCCACAGCACAAACAAGGGTGGCTGGAGGGAGGAACAAGAAGGATGGGAGCTCACAGCCTGGAGCTGGGATTGGACAATTCAACCCCAATGTGCAAATGGACCAAAACTTATCAAAGTGTGAGACCTGGTCACCGTTTGTCCATTTTGTGACCATTTTGTGACAATTTTGTGACCATTTTGTGTCCATTTTGTGCCCATTTTGGGTCCACCTTGGGTGTAGCCCTGGCCAGGCCCTGTCCTGCCCAAGGTGTACCCTAAAGGCCTTTCAATAAATCTCTACTTTATTCTCTGGCTCTGTCCAGTCTCTGTTCCAGCTCAGCCTTCCCAAGGCATCACTGTCCCTCAGTGGCACAGGGGACAGGAATGGGGACTGTAATCAGAGCATTTTTCCTCCTGCTCCTTCCTCTGCAGCGGGCACTCATCGCACTCCTCCTGTGGCCCAGCATGGGGTCTCTCTGATGGGAATAATCTTCCATGAGCTTCTCCAGAGCCCTTCCCATGGGCTGCAGCTCTTCCCAAACTTCCTTCACCACGGCCTGCAGCCCTTGGGGCACAGGCTGCCTCAGCACGGGTGTCCCACAGGTCACAGGTCCTGCTCCAGGCTGTGCTGCTTCCTGCATGGCCTCACAGGTCCTGCCAGGACCCTGCTGCACTGTGGGCTGCCCATGGGGACCCAGCCTCCTTTGGTCACATCCCTGCTCCTCCCTGGGCTGCAGCTGGATCCCTGCTCCCCACGGACACACCTGTGCTGCAGGGGCAGCTCCGGGGGCTGATGGGAACCCTGAACCTGGAGTGTGGGCTCAGTATTTTCTGGGCCTGAGGCAATCCTCAGTTTGCTAACTTGTAAGCTCCTTTCCCAACAGAAAACTTTCAACAAGTTTCCTTTCTCAAAACATCCTTCCCTGTTTTTCAAAACGTTTCTATATGGGCCATGGACCTTCTCAAGCTTTCTCAAAACAATCTTCCTCACCTAGTGTTTACTATTACTTAACCAATGGGAAATGCTATCAATTCTGCTGACCAATAAATACCTTTTTTAGTGAACCATGCTATAAAAAGAACAAAAGAAATTGTAAATAAAGCTTTTCAGCCTTCTGATGTTCTCCAATGCAACTAGCTCCTGTGTCTTCTTTCATGTCCTACTGCAACACTGCAGCACCTCCTGTCCCTGCATGGGCAGCACCAGGGGCTGCAGGGGAGCCTCTGAACCTGCAGCATCTCCTGCCCTGCATGGGCAGCACCAGGGGCTGCAGGGGAACCTCTGCATCTGCAGCACCTCCTGTCCTGCATGGGCAGCACCAGGGGCTGCAGGGGAGCCCCTGAACCTGCAGCATCTCCTGCCCCTGCATGGGCAGCACCAGGGGCTGCAGGGGAACCTCTGCATCTGCAGCACCTCCTGTCCTGCATGGGCAGCACCAGGGGCTGCAGGGGAACCTCTGCATCTGCAGCACCTCCTGTCCTGCATGGGCAGCACCAGGGGCTGCAGGGGAGCCCCTGAACCTGCAGCATCTCCTGCCCCTGCATGGGCAGCACCAGGGGCTTCAGGGGAACCCCTGAACCTGCAGCATCTCCTGCCCCTCCTGCACTGCCCTGCCTGTCTGCAGGGTTGCTCCTCTCACATATTCTCATTTTTCTGGCTGCAGCTGATATTATGCAGTGAAGTTTTTCCTCCCTAAACACTTTCTCTCAGAGGAGCTGCCAGCACTGCTGGGCTCAGCCTTGGCCAGAGCAGGTCCATCCTGGAGCTGTCAGACATGGGGATTATCTCTGGCACCTTCTCACAGAAGCCAGAGATAATCCAAGATAAACCCAAGCAGCTCCCTAAAGTCACCAAAATCTTGCCACACAAACCCAATAACACACATCAAGTTTCTGTGCTGTGGTGTATTAAAATATTAGTTACTGCCACACTGGTGCAGAAATTGCAATAATTGCTGCAGTGGCTCTCCAGGTCTGCAGAAATCGAGTCTGACTTCTGATATATACGAAGTATTTGATACTGCAACATCTGCCTGATCAGCATAAAGTGTTTTTCAACAGGGAGTTCTCACAGAAGAGTCTGTAAACAACATTTATAAAATACAGATGCTCTCGCTTGCAGATGCATTGAAGGAAGCTTAATAGCAGTTTGGATAAGTGGTTGTGAACTTCCAAGATGATTTGTCACCAGTGAAAAACAACCCATTTCATAAAACTTATATCCTATTAAAGAAGCATTAAATGAAAGGCAGAGCTAGAGAAATTGTCTTCTCTAGAGTTCTGTGGGGATTCTTTTTCCTTCTTTCTTTGTCATTATCAGCAATACAAACTCAGGCAACAAAATAGCTTTTTTTGATGATGCATTTCATGTTTATTTTGAAAAGAGGCATGGATAGGTAAATAAATTCTTTAAAAAAACCCAAGATTGGAATTCATGGCTATGCATAGTTTAAAAAAAAAAAGTGAAGCAGAAGATTATTCTTTTAAGTCAGGATGAATGCATACATTTGTATTCCCTTCTGCACAATTGACTGAACTTCACTTTCAAAATGTCAAGGATAAATCTCCTTCAAATGGTTCCATTAAAACTGTGATAACCATAGTAACTGTATGTTGTTTGCTTATACCTTTCGTTTTCTTTTTTTTCCTTTTTGGTGCATATTCTTTGCAACAATGCTGCTAAGAGAGGTAAAGAGAAGCAAGCCCTACCTAATTAATGATTTGAATGTGGGTGTTGATAGCCTTCCTATGTTATGAAATTTTGTTTGGTAATTTGAAGATTTGTTTATGGACATGAAACCTGAACAGGCCATTATGACAATATACTACCACCTGCTGCACTCATCACTCTAGAGAGGCTCTTACCTATTGTTTATTACTTCTTTTTCCTAAGTAATTATTTGCATCAGAAGAGGGGAGAGTAAGGTCCCCTCCAGCTCTGGATATTCTATGATTCTATGCTTAAATTAAGTCAAAGATAATTAAGATATCCAGCTACACAGCCTCCAATTACTATCAATACTAATGGATTTTATACAGCTAAATCCCACAGATATTCAGAAAAAAAAAAAAAAACCTCAGTGCTTAAAGTAACGCAAAGTGTTGTGGCAATATTGTTTAACTACTAAGCAGAGGATATAGATTTATGTCTTTTTCAACAAAACCAAGTACAATCCAAAGAAAAGGCAGCTTTTCTAGGGGTGCTGAGGCCAGGACAGCTGTGCAGCACTGTGGGTCACAGAACCACGCTGTCATCATCCAACTTCCACAACACAGGGGCCGGACACAACCTGGTTTGGGCTCTGACTTTAACGCAGTCTGATAATCCCACTTCTGTCTGCCTTTAGTTACATTTATATCCATCATTTCTGTGGTGATACTTCATTCAGCTCCAAGTTAACTATAAATCCTTAATTGGGATAATCTGGTAAAGTTCACCCCAATTTTCCACCTCTCCTCTCATAAGGAGCAGCTCATGGTGCTCAGTGAACCTGCCAGCTGCAGAATAAATTCTGTGGTACAGCCTTCCCTTTGTGGTTCTTACTGAAAGTTTAAAAGCTACTGATGAGTTTGAGATCAAGTTCTGAAGTTGTCCTTCCAGATTGAGGATATTTCAATATATTCACACCTTCCACTTCCTTTACTCTGTCTCAGTGTAAATGAGGCAGCAGTTCAGTGGGTTTTGGATTTGACATGGGTTTCTGTCCAAGATGTCTCTGCCCTTCAGTGCCTGAAGATCTACAAAGAGAATTCTCTGTGTATGGAACCATAAGAAAATATTTTGGATTAAAAAGAATAAAAACACTGTCGCTGTTGGACACGAAATAAAGATGAACAACTCCAAGCTTCTCAGAAGGCAAAGAATAGAAGACCTTATTTTCCAATTCTTCCTACTTATTTATAAGATGTTATGATACAAAATGAACATGATTGATGCATAGGAACGACACCTATTCTCTAATTCCATTGGTTAAACCAGAAAAGCAGAAGAACACCAGCTGGGCAAAATTGTTTTGGGAAGGAGTAGTTATTTTTACAAGATTGTTTTGAGAAAGAAACTTGTTGAGAAAATTTCCCTTGGGAAAGAGCTAGCAATTGTTAGCAAGCTGAAAAATTCTCTCAGGCTCAGAAATATCAGGCCCACAAAACAGTTCGAAAAAAAAAAAAAAAAAAGTGATTTTAACCTGTATTTGGGGCTCAATTTACTCACATCTTCAGTCTTCTATGAACCTGTTTATTTTGAATGCAAGATGGGCAATATGGAATCTTTGGCAATGCAATCCTACTTCATTCCCTTGCAACCTTGCAACATTTCCATCACAAGAAAAATGATACTTTTAAAAAAAACCTCAGTGAAGAAACTCAACCTGGATCAAAATTATCTTCCTGAGCCTGTGTCAAGATGGTGAGCATATATTTTTTTCTACATATTCTGTTTCAAGGCACCATACTGGGATGTTACAGAGAGTTAATGATTTCAGGGAAGGATTAAGGAATGGTCAGGGAAATTCATAAGCTGCTTTGGTAGTGTCAAAAGGAAAAATGGCAATATTATCTGCTCAAGGGCTTTCCTGATTCATGTGACAGATTATCCTTAAAGGCTGAACAATGCTTTGCTGAGTCCTTTCTTGAGTTTGCCATGTAAAATCTCCCAATTTGCAAGCTTTGGGAAATAGTCAGTTAAATCAACTAAATCCTTTATGTATCCGTATATATCTCAATTCCTTTCACTCTATTGCAGAGCACTCACAAATGGTGCACCATCCTTCCCACACTTCTGTAGCATTCAGTACCATGTCCTCCGTCCAATCAGAAATAGAGATATTATGGATATTTTACTCCTTTAAACACTATTCTTATGGCTAATAAGGCACTTGTCTCATTTACTCATCCTCATAAAATAATGAAGAAAGAATGACCCAACATTTCCATTTTTTAACAGTGTTACATGAAAAGGTTTTCACTGATTTCTGAGAAGGGACAATATTTTGCAGTAAACTCTCATGAAATCTTATCTACTTAGAAACAGATTTGGGGTTATCTGTCATTTAAAAAAAAAGTTGCTTTTACTTTCAATATTGAAGTGGAAAGGTTTCCCCATAGAAATACTTTTGGGGAAATATTTACACATTGGTCTCACCATGCTTCTGACTGTTTTCTAGCACATATATTATAAATTTTAATCAACCTGAACTTATAGTGAGTATATTAATATCTTACAGGCTCTAAATTAAGGAGATTTTATTATGTCAGTGGGTTAAATATTCGAGTGACAACCAACAATTGCTATCACTTAAATAAGTGATTTGTTGGTTGAGGGGTTTTTTTTTACCAATTTTAATTTCTCTGGGTGTCCCTCAATGTCAGCTCTGCTTTGTTGCACTCCTGGTTTCAAAGGGTGAGTTTCACTGACTCTCAAGTTGGGGTTTCTTTCAGTTTTTCCATCCTCACTCTTCATATTCAGGTCAGAAAACCTCCCTATAATAAATGTCTCAAGCAATTGAACTCTTCTCTGAGTTAAGTTTGTTTAGTGAGGAGGGTTTTTTTTTTATTTTTATTTTATGCTTTCTTCCCCTCTGATTTTCAGATTAATTTTACATAATGTGTAAAGGCTAATCAATGCTCTGTGAACTTTTCAAGGAATCTTCTACCGTTCATGCCCTAACAGCATATTTGCCAGCATAAAAATTAATCAAATTTCCCCGTAGTTAATTCAAGCAAACAAACTTCATTTTTTCCTAATACCAAGCTCTCTCTTCCTCCAGGTTCCAGGGTAACCTGGCACTTAAACCCACACCACTTTTAGAGAGGAATCTGGACATTTTTTCCTAAGCTTAGCTGCAAGAGAGACAGGAGGGGTTGAATTTCAGGTGAAAAAAACTAATTTAATTCCTTGTGCTTCTTTAAGAGTTTAAGGGGATGAACCCCTTATCTGAAGAAAAAAAAATGAGACTTTTTTAGTGGTTGTTGCACTCTCTGGTGCCTTTCAGCAGATTCCTGCAGAGGCTGCACAGCAAGAGTTCCTGGGTTCTTATTTCATGATGGCTAGCACAGAGTGCTGAGAATTTTTATTTAGTTTAATGCTTTACCTAATTTTAAGCTCCTGAATGATCACAGGAGTGTCTCTTTATGCATACAGATCCTCTGTAGGCAAATCAGCTTTATTCCACCTTCTATTTGTGACTCGGACTGACAACTCTGAGCCTGATCCACAGAGAAAACTGTCAGAGGCATTATAAATTAACAAGTACCTGCTCCTTCCACTTTCAAGCATTTCATCCTGAAAAGAAGGGTCTTGAATTTTCCAATCAATATGCACCTTTAGTTACCAAAAAGCCCCATTTTCCTGACAACTCTGTAAATATACCAGGCCATGGTGATTGCAATTACAAAAATTTTGTTGCCTTGATGGGTTACACACACACACATCCATACAGAGGTGGGAGTTGAAGCCTGGCTCTCCAAAAAGGGGAAAGGTCATGCTAAGGATACATGAAATATTCTCTGTTTAATAGAAAATAGAGAGAATGAAGACCTAAGAAAGCAGAGTTCACTTCTTGTTAAATATAAAGCTGTTACCACAGCAATGTGAATTAGTGGGAAATAAGAGAGATCCTTTGATGTAAGCACTTTAGCTCAAATTACTTCAGCACGTACCAAAATCAGCTTTAAAAGACCTTGGGAAAATAGAAAGGCAGGTGGGTAAAACAAACTGTAGCTGCAATTTGGTACTTAGTGTTTTGATGTATTTACACCTGGGCAGCTTTTGGCAGTCTGTTTTATCCTGCAGACTTTCTGAGTCCATCTTTGTAGGAGTGGGTTCTAATGAGTCAGGCCATTAGCAACAAATCTCAGGCAGCAGGAACGAGACAGCATTTGTACTCACTGCTCAAACCCTTGTGGGGTCTGAAGGAACAGAGACAGACAAGGTCAGATCTAAACATAAATCCCTTTGTGAAACATTATTTGTACACAGTACATTCCTCATCAATCTATTTCAAATGCCATATTCACGTATTAATGCAACATCTCATGTATGTTGTCCCACCATTTCCTCCTTGCTTTGCTGCTACCAAGCTAAAAAAGTAACAGCAGTGAGAAAAAGGTCAGATTCATGCATAAATTTATCCCCCAAGAGAAATCAGAATGTATTTTGTTGATATACTAACAATATTTATTAATATATCAGTAAACTTTACCGATATTTCATTAACAATTCAGTCCCCCCAGCAGTGACTCATAAGAACAGCACAAGATCTTCCTTTCCCCTCCTGCTCTTCATTTACAAACACAGAATGTTTTTGCAGCACAAATCTCACACTTTGCTTGAGCCTTTGTTGCCTTGTTTACATTTTCTAAAAACCCATCTTGAATTCTCCGAAATGGAAAGGATAACTTCGATAAAGGAATATTAATTCATTCCATTTCCCTGAAAATCCAAAAAAAACTTACCACAGGAAGGGATGAGGAGAAGATAACAGCAGCAAATTCTAAGCCACATGATTCCACCCACAGATACTCTAAAGCAAAAAGCTTCTCCTGGGTAACATGACCTGTCAAACACAGAGATGTGAACTGCAAGCAACTTTTCCCCTATTACCAGAAGAGTTATTTTCAAATGCTAGTTTCTCCATTTAAATTCTCCTCGTGTTTTCACCAGCAATTCTTTACTATTTCACACCCCTTTCAAATTCACATCTATAGAGCTAAATGAAAAAAAATCCAGACCATTTTAAAAAAAACCCTATCTATCCAAATCAAGACTTTGCCCTTGGTTTTCTGTTATCATACTCCAGGTTTTAACAGTTTCTGCAATTAATCTTGAA
The DNA here is from genome assembly GCA_021534815.1 of Acrocephalus arundinaceus. Lineage (NCBI taxonomy): Eukaryota > Metazoa > Chordata > Aves > Passeriformes > Sylviidae > Acrocephalus > Acrocephalus arundinaceus. The sequence goes on from JAJEOU010002626.1 coordinate 5,375,980, forward strand.
TGAATTCTCACGGGTTTCCCTTCTTCCTTTTTGCCAGTCTCAATCACATTTGGGTTTGCTTTTATTTTTTACTTTCTCACTTTTCTTTCTCTTCTTTCACTGCATTTTATCTGAGCTGCTTTTCATCCTCCTTCATTTACATTTCTCAGTCTCATTCACATCTCAAAAACTCTTCATATGGAGTTCTCACAGATGTCACTTTTATCAAGCTGAAAAGTAGTGAAGGTAGGTGAATTTTCACTTATATTCTCTCTGCAGTGAGGAATTTTGTTTTGAGTAAATAAAAAAATAAGCTTCTGCTATAAATCATTAAACCTAAGTGAATATTGTGACTTTATTGCTATAATGCAGACACCATACACATTAAGCATTTGCCAGAAGAAAAGTTAAGCTGAAAGGAAATTTACTTGGCTTGGCTTTCAATCTAATAGTCCATTATGGGTGAGCAGCAGGAACTGCCAAAACTCAGAGCCCGCCCATGTATTTTGAAAATATTATGGTTTGGGAGGTGACCAGACAGTAACAGAGTATTTATTTTAGCTCCAAGAAATCACTCTTGTTAATAAACAGCTACTTTCAGCCTCATAGGAAAGAACCAGAAAGAACTTCCATGTTAAGGCAACATCTCTATCCAAAACCAGACAAGTTTTCCTGTTTGTGTCAACTTAATTGGTTAAAAATATATATATAATAATTAACTAAGGATAAAATGTAATATGTGCACAAAGAGGATTTAATTTTACTTTTTTGATTTTAATGAGGAAATTGTAAAATAGAGGCATAGAGAGAAGGTTTGAAAGGCATGAGCAAGACTTTGAGGCATTGCTAGGAAAGCAGAATGAGAGGTGGAAGGATTGGATTTTAGAGAACCTCTGTGATTAACTGCCTAAGGAGGACAGCCTCATCCATAATATTATATTTTTCTTTCTCTGTTATTTCTGATAAAAAACACTTTCTACCAAAGGATAAGACCTTAAAATCAACGAGAATGGGCATAACCAATGGAAGAGTGTCCAAAGAGAAGAAAAATGTAAAGGAATTGAGGGTCAACACAACTGCAGAGAGCATAAATGAGCAGGAAGGAATCAATAACAGTTCCTAAAAGGGTAACTTGTAATATTGGACATGTGGTGAAAGGAGAGAAGGGGGCAATAGTTCTGGAGAAAATGAGGTCTCAGGGAATGAGGTCTCAGGGAATGAGGTCTCCCCACGTCTGCCAAGTCAGGCTTGTCATGGCAAAAAGAAACCCATTAAAACATGGGAGAGGAAGTCAGCAATAAGAACATGAGGGAAAAGCAAGATATTCCAGCAGAGAGCAATCAGTCTGTCAGGAAGCAACACAGGAGCCAAAGGCAGAGCTGCTGGGGAGTCAGCAAGGTACAAACCTGGGACATGGCAGAGATAACAGAGTCTGGTGGAGAGGGAGAAAGGGCACAGACTATTTTATGTTTTGTTATTATTATTTAGCACCCAAACAAGGAGAAATTTCAGAGAGAAACTCTGCAGCTTTGATTAACACCATTGTTTTAAGTGAAGCTGTCGGTTGTTTCACAAACCATCTGCAAAACAATGGAAACATGAACAGAATCTTCAAAGCAAATCTTCCAATCTTTGTCACTTTATCTGCCATCTGCTGGGAACTGCAACTGCCAGTTCATTTAGTTTTCCACAAGCTGACCTTAAAATAACTCGCTGCAAAATTGAAATATTTTTCTCACTTCCTGTAAGGGAAAGGCATCCTAACTTCTTTGAACTTAGGCATGAAATGGCTTGTAAAATATCCAGATGATCCTAATAAGTATGTGCTAGCTCATTCAACTGATGTGTCATGAAGCTGGAGGAACCTTCAATATTCCATTTATTTCACTGTAAAAAGCAGCTCCATGAACAGAAATAAGTTCCCGACAATGAAGGGAACTTAATTTCAGTGTAACAAGCAGCTCCATGAACAGAAATAAGTTCCCAGACAATGAAGAATCTTCATGCTCATTATTTTTTTTATTGAAGGAGACAGAAGCTTGACAAAGAACTACACTACTCGCAGCTACCAGGATAAATTCACTGGACATCCAATATAGCCTCACACTAGGTACAAATATATAGAATATCTGAGCTTTCAGTGGATTATATTAGAGCAATAACTACATGTCAGGATAAATTAACGTGCAACATCAGGATATTCGTGTTGCTTAGACAAAAGCAAAAGGACAGAAAAGGAAATACTTGGTACATTTTAAAGGAAAAAAGGGGCAATGGGAAAAAAAAATTCAAATTCCATGGGTATGCTTTGTATGTACAAAGAGTGAAAAATCCTACAATCTTTTGTGTCTGCTAGAGAAGACATGCAAGGCTCTATGCACTTGCTCAAGGAATAGGAATGAAAGAGAAAAAAGAATGGTGAGGGAAGAGCTCAACAAGGAGTTTCCAGCTCTGTTTCCAGTCTGCATAACTATTGTTTGAGAAAGGTCCAGCCAGCAGAGGCACATTTAGAGATTAGAGAAATGAGTGGCAGCAGCAGAGTGCCCTGGTGCTGCAGAGGGGCACAGATGGGGCATCTTCCCTCACATCTGCCTCTTTCTCATGTGGTGTTCACCAGAAAGCCTGAATTTTTTCAGGAAGAAAGGGATTATATTCTCATTTTACTAGGGAAGAACCTCTCCCACAGATTTGCTCAAGGTTATGCAGAAGAATGAGAACCCTGCTCCATAATAAACTCATTTTATAATAGATGTGGGAATATAAGAGGAATTACACATATTCAAGAAAATGTTGCTTTATCAAAAGGCATTGAAAAATACCTCCATAAACAAGGTGAAGTATTAAATACTATACAGTAAATAAAGCAACTTGCCAATAAAAATATTGACTGGAAAGCACTAGGAAGCCAAAGAGAAATTCACTTGAATTGAGATAATGTCTGCTAACAGCAAACATTTCAGTTCTGTCTGTGTCAGCATCCAGGGCAGATCAGGTACATTGCCAGAACCATCAGTTGCCCTTAAGAAACTGAAATTCTCCAGAAAAGAGAAAATCCTGCTGTCTGCATAGACCCAGGCTGCCTGGACAGGTATAATTGTGCAAAACTGTGCATTTAGTGACCTGGAGACAAACCAAAAGTTTGGGAAAGATGCCAGGCTGTCCATTTTGTGACATTGGTTTTGCAATAAGATGTTTAAAGCAGTTACATTGGTACAAAGCCAGTGAACTCAAGTCTGTGGCCCAAAAACAGAGATAAGTTACATTTTCACAGACTTAGACTTCTTTCCATGAAGTGATTTTGGTTTTAAAACCACAGAGCAATTCTGGTTGGAAGACATCTCAGGAAATCAGGGAGGTCATTCTCCCACTAAAATAACTCCAGTGGGTTGGCCAAGGCTGGATGCCAAGTGCCCACTGAGCATCTCCATCTCTCCTCAGCTGGATGGAGACAGAACAAACACAATTAAAGGCTCATGGGTTGAGCTAAGGACAGGGAGAGATCACTCAGCAATCATCACCATGAGTAAAACTGGTTCCTTTGGGGAAAATTAGTTTGTTACCAATCAAATCAGAGCAGGATGATAAATAAAACCAAATGTTAAAATACCGCAGTAAGATAGTTTGACTCCAGTTTTTACCATGAGAACAACAGAAGATTTATTTACAACTTTTTTGTTTCTTATATAGCATGTTTTGCTAAAAAAGGTATTTATTGGTCAGTAGGACTGACACCTCTTTTCACTGGTTAAGTAATAGAAACAACAGCTGGGGAAGATTAATTTGAGAAAAAAAACATTGCTCACTTAGAAATGTTTTGGGAAAAGGGGAAAGATGTTTTGGGAAGGGAAAACTTGGGAAAGGAGCTTGCAAGTTAGCAAGCTGAGAATTCTCTCAGGCTCAGAAATATCGAGCCCACATTAAAACACCTTCCCTCCATCTCTTCTTCTTCCTTTCCAGGCTAAGCAAGTCTAAGAAAACTTGGAATTTCCCAGCATTAATGGATGTCCTGGAAACAGCAGCACATTGTCCCCATGTCTGGAGTGTTTGGCACTTGAGGGGTCTCTCAAGAGCCAGCACTGCTCCCCTGCATCAGGAGGCTCTCCCCAAAATGTGCTCCCTGCAGCAGCAGCAGCCCTTCTGCAGGCTGCTCTCCACCTCCCACTCGGCAGAGATATCGTTTGCTTTTCACATTCAAAAGGAAGAAAGCAACTTTGAACACTGTATCTCTCTCTCTCTCTCTCCAGCTGTGACGTGGGGATAGAGCTCTTCTCAGCCACCAGAAACTCAAGCACAAAGACAGCAGATGTGAAGGAAAATGCAGCTCTGAAAAGCAGAAGCACATCCCCAGCTGAAACAGAAAGCAAGTCCCCAACTCCCCAGTGATGTAAGATGATCTCCTCTGTGTACAAAGGTTTTGGACAAAAATTCAAACAAAAAAAAATACAAGTATTTGCCATTTGCTTCTACATTATGGTGACAACGAAGATATACCCCATAATGGTGCAGAAATTCCAGTTTTGCATTTATTATAGTGTCTATTTGGTTCCCAGGCTGGATTCTCTACCACTCGGTTATTGCTCTGATGCCCTGCAGCACAAGAGTTCAAATTGTCCCAGGATGAAAATTTGTCAAAATGTTTTTATTTTTATTGTCCTAGACAAACTTGCTTCTCTGTAAACCTATCTAGTCTCATCACTACCTCTATGAAGTATGTCAGTATTATTTATAAAATTGATTTAAGTCAAGGATGATTTTCTGATGCCCTTAGGCTGATTACTTTCCACCATGGCAATACTCTCTTCCTATAGAGTTGTTTTAACGTGCAGAATTTGCATTTTTGCCATTATTCCCTTCCTGGTTTATTATTTTTGATTGTGACAAGACAAATCCTATGTGTCTCCACTCTGTTTTTCTCCCACCTGAGTTTTATTTTCAAGAATTTCCTTTGTTCCTGTTTTATGCATTATGTTGGTTACCTCTGTGTTTCCTTGTTTACCTGCATTAGCTTTGAAAAGAAAAATTACTGTGAAAATCCCTGCATCACTTCTTTTTCTTTATTTTTTTTTCTCAGCCTGGTTTTTATTATTCATTTTTGTCTTTTAGGGAGTGTTTGGATTATGTTTCAGTGGAAATGCTCTTCATGGGAAGTGTCTCCCTTTGAAAATGAATCAGCATGTACAAATTCATATGTTTTTACTCCTCAGAAACAGATGTTAAGGGAATGTAGGTTAAGCTTTAGATCCAAACTAGTCCCTGCAGGACTATAATTTGCTGAGATAAACAGAAAGAAGAAACTAACAGGGGCATCCCAGATTTAACATCCCTTCTGTTCTGGCTCAGACACATTTGACTCTGTCACTTGCAGATACGCTTTGCTGCCACAGCAATCAAAAGCAACACAGAAATCTCTCTTAATCACTACAACATTGTCAGTCTTGTCTGAAGCTGTAAACATGCAGTTCACCAGAGACTGAAATTTATAAATATTCCAGACAAAAGTGCATTGTCCAATACTGTAATTTTTCTTCTATGAAATACGTTTATAAAAGTACAGGTTTATAGGAACATTTGAGGGACTCATAAATGTCACACAAAGACAAAACTGGTGAAAATCTGGTATAAATATTTCATTAAGACTAACACAACCTTTAGGTATCAAGAGACTGCTGACAATTTTTTCATTGCCTTTGAAAATGGCCCCCAAAATTTAATGGATTTGTTGTTACCTACAGTCACCACTCAGGTGAGCACTGCTTGGTACCTTCAGCAGATTTTTGGAGTTTGTTGGGCTGGGGCCACGAGCCAGCCTTGAAAATCTCTCTCATTCACCTGCATTTGTTTTTAGGCCAATAAGCTATGATTAGCTTTTCATCATCATAATTAATACCGTACGGATTAATTAGTTGATTTAGGCACCTGAGCGGCAATGTTTCATTTGGCTGTGGCAGGATATGCACAGCATATCTCACCTCCAGAGATTTTTGTATTTAATACTCATCTTGGTTTCTGTAAATTTTTAGACATCCCTTCCAAGCAAACAAATCTTACAGGAAAAAGTCATTTCAGTAGACAGAAGCACAAGAGAAGAAAGATCATAATCCTCCTTTATTGCAAAAGCAACCTGAAAAAAAATATGCAGAAAAGGAGGGCACCAACCTGTGCATTCTGCACCATTTTCCAGTAAGATTTTGCAGCCCCAAAGCAGAGTTTGGTGTGAGGACAGGAATTGGAGCCTCTCTTGCCAACTCATTCCGGAGCTCGACTTCCCTCACAATAAAAGAGTTATTTTCTCAAATTCACAAAGAATTTTATGTGTTTCAGTCGGTGCCCATTGCCTCTTGTCAGTGGGCACCTCTGAGAGGAACCTGAGCTCTTCTTCCTCACAGTCCCCTGAAATAGATCTCAACTATAGATACCTATTAGATATATACAGATAATTATAGTAGATATCTAATAGAAATCAATATCAATAGATATCAACATTGATAAGAGCCACACTGAGACTCCTCCAGGCCAAACCACCCACGGTCTCAGCCCTATGCTGAGATGCTCTATGACCAAAACCATTTACAATTAATAAAATTAAAATAAATTATCAGCCTAATCAAGCCTAGGTTTAAATATTTGTGAAATAAGGCACAAGGAGTCCCTAAATACAAACTGCTTTCAGAGAGCAGGGTGTTCCCAAAGAGGAAGCAAACAATCCTTTACCCAAGAAATGCCATTATCCCAAAGAAAATATAAATCACAACGATAGATATCCAAACCTATTTCAAAGAAATTCTGCTTCTAAGATTACTTTGTGATTGTTTCCCTCAGATTCAAAAGAAATATGTTTTCCTTTGAAATGCCCTCCAGAAAGGAATGAGATTTTAGGAAGCACCAGCACAGAGTCTCACTCCAAGCCTCACATCAAGAGAGGCCAGGAGGTTCCACAGCAGCAGCTGGGAAAATTTATCTCACAGGTAGATCCAAACTGGATCCAAACTAAGAAGTTAATGTAGATGAAGCCAGTGTTTATGAAGATTTTTTCTAACATACAAAGTGATACTCTGTGGTGCAGACTTCTTACCCTTTGCTTACTGAATTGTCCTTGCTCAAAAGAAGAAATTTCAAAGCAAAGGAGCCTCGGTGTATCCTTTGTGTGTCTCCAGAATTAGGTGTAAAAAGGGGTTTCTGTAGCACTGGCAGAAGGGCTTTTATAAATAAAATAACATGGTAGCTTGCTTAAATAATGTATCACCCATAACCAAATACAGATGTTTCCATTTACCATGACTTCTTTTTTTTTTCAGAAATAATACAAAAGTAATGCTATTTTGAAAACACAATTGCATCTTGACAGAAATTTGTGTAGTCTTGTATTCAATCTCGGGCATATGCACCTAGTAATTCCTTTGTGAATTTATGGCAATTATTCCTTAGCAACTCCTTTAAAATTTAGAGTTTTTTTCCTTGACACGTGCAAAATAAATGCCACGTACTTTCTGCAAAGCATAAACAACCATGGAATTACTTTGCAAAAAGACTGCAATTATCATTTAATCATGCTTAATTATATGGGTAATGTACCTCGAGCAAGTGTTAGGGAAACTGAGAAAGAGATACTTGGTTACAGTTACAAAAATGGTATTTAATGTGAGAGAATATTGTCTGTCACACAGCACTGCACTGCTATCACACCCAGACTTATTTACTAATCAGAAAACAACTCGAGCTTTCTGGCCTTTACCTCCTGACAGTCTGAGCTGGGACAAAACCTGTGGTTTACAAACCTAGAAAATAATGAAAATATGGGAGCTGTGTCATAAAAATGCAATTTGTATCTTCTGCTTCAAGAGTTCCAGTGTTGCTTTATCTACATGTAGGCTTTCTTTTTTGCCTTTTTTTTTAAATTATGTATTAAATTAATCAAAATCCTCATTAAAACACGCCCATGACTCCCCTAGGAACTAACATCACCTTTTTTATGATATTATCAGCACCAAGTATTGTATATAACACATAGAAAAGTTGATGATAGATCTGTTCTCTCCTGCAAGGGTTTTACAAACCAGATCTGAGCTGCTTTTTTGGAATATCTTCTCCACAGCACTGAGCTTTGTTCCCTAAGGGAAGGGATCTGGCAATCTGAGAGTCAGAACTTGCATTTCCCAGCAGTCAGGGTATGAGCAGAGCTGATTTATGTCAGGCCAGTGCTCGGGGCAGGCCTGGCTATGTTAAACAGGAGAGCAGATTCATTTGCAGAAGCTTGCTGAAAACACAGGCTGCAGTGATTTATAGGGGCTTGCCAATCACTAAATCACTTATTTGACTTTGTAGAATAAACATTAGTACATTTTTCCTTTTACTTGCTGTTTTTGTTCTCATCTATAACGTGCTAGCTAAGCCCTAGGGGTAAAACACCATCAATATTTGTAGAACATTTGCTACATAAAAAGCAATTCCTGCAGTTGTTACCTAAGGAATCATCTGAATGTTTTGATCATACCAATGAGGAGCATCCTGTAGGTAACAGGAGGTGGACAGTCTTCTCTTTTAATGTGAGCAAACAATGACTTAGGTAAAGATCTTTGGCCTACTTAATACTGCCATTTCAGGAGTAAGCTAAAGAGCAAATGCAAAAGAATTACTCTAGATACTTCTATTTTTAAAAAATCACCACAATTACTGAAAAGATCAAAAGCTATTGAGCTATTATTTTTCCAGCTGTACATTAATATTGAGCTACTTTAATTTTGCTCCCTATGAAGCCTGAGGAAAGATGACCAAGGTTTCCTCTAACTTTTTTTGCACTGTCCTCTGGACTGGATTTTATCCGTCCATCCAAAGGCAGCCTTGCCTACAAAAGGGGTCAAGGATTCCCCCAGCAGGGCATTAGGCACAGTTCCAGTCCCTGTGTTTGCCAGCTACAACATTAAGTGAGGGAGAAAGTGAGATAAAACAGCAGGTGTCAAGTAAAAATTGCTTTCTGGGTCTAAGAATAGACAAGTTGATGGTTCCACTGAAGTAAATCAAAGTTTTTTCACTAACCTCAGCACAAGTTCTGTTATTTAAGTCTTGTTCAGCCCAGGACACCAGCCCCTTTGGCCTCAATATCACCAAAATAAATGGCAGGGTAATGCAAAACTAATCACACGAAAAGATCAAACACACATTTTTAATTAAATGCTGTTTAGTGTCCTATGGTTCAAGAAATAGGTTTTTCTTCTAATGATTTATTTAAATTTTGCTTGATACTGTGCTTCATCTGCTTTTGTTTGCTTTTTTTTGATCTCAGGCTATTATTTACCTTACAAACGTTTCATGCCTGTCTGGCATTCTCCAGAGCTGTGAATCACGCTGCTTTATCTCCTCAGAGGCATTCACTCCTCCTTTTTTATTGATGTTCCACCTCCTCAGGGTACCTGCTCTTTGTCCCTTTATTGATGCCTCATTGCATGCCTTTTTCTCCATAGTCAAACAGGTTTCTTGAAGATGGTGCAACACAAAAGTCAAAGCAAAACATCTAAAGAGCACTGGGACAGACACAGGGCAAAGCATTGGAGTGCAGCTAAAAGGATGCTGGCCCTGCTGAGACAGAGCAGCCTGGCAGCCTGATTGGTGTGTCGGGGGAAAAAATGAAAAGCAAAGAAGAGTCGTGTGTTAAGAGTGAGTAGAAATCTTACAGGAAGAAGAAAACCCCTGGCAAAGACAAAGCTGAAGCAGAATCAAACATACAAATCTAATTAAAGGAGGTATTACTAAATGCCTTACATGCCAAAAAATATTGTTTAATATTGCCAATGGACCAAATTCTGTTCAGCTGAGGAGTCTTGGGTTGCAATGCACTATGTAAAGTATGTATGCTATTACTCTCTGTTTAAACAAGTTGGGGAGGTGTTTTTTATCCCTTCCAGGACCCACCCTCCCTCCAGGGGATCTCTGCTGTCCATGGGCCATCCAGGCTCACTGCAGGGCTGATACAATGACATCATCCCATGGGAGATGCTCCACCCAGGGGGAGGAGCCCAGCATTCCTACCTGGATAAACCCTGGGATTCAGAACAGCAGCACAGCCTGTGTGCACTGCATTCCCAGAGGGAGACCGGACCCATCTCACACCACTGGAGCTTCAGAGGAAACTCCACCCTTGTACAGGATCATTGCTCCAACAGAACCACATCTGTCACTCCAGGAGGACTTATTGCACTGCCCCAACACCCTGACCAACAGGGTGTCAGGCTGTTTTTAACTCTGTCAGTGTTTTTATTTTTTTTGCACTACTATATTTGTATTTTTAATTTTCCTAGTAAAGAACTGTTATTCCTATTCTCATATCTTTGCCAGAAAGCCCCTTAATTTCAAAAGTAATTTTTGTTGGTTTTTACCATTAAAAATCCAGATTTGATGGACACTGAGAGAAATATCTCATAAATATTATCTGCTGTCTTCTTGTCCCATGCAAATAGCTACTGCCACAGAAATAATAAATTTAAACATATTTTGTCTATTTTTTAAAGGCATGAAAATATATGCCTAGATTCTCAGTTTAACTAATGTTGACAATTCTCCTAAAATATGGCATTTTGGTGTAATGTTAAGTTTTCTATGAGATTTGTATGTATCATATGAAATGCCATTTATGTTTTTTTTACTTACATGCATGAAAAAATAGCACGGACTAAATACAAATGAGTTCTCAGGACTGTGTAACACTACATATTCAAAAACTGAACATATTATTTTAACAAGCTTATGAATCTAAAGGACCTTGAAATGGCAGGTTAGTTTGCAGATCTCATTAGCAGCTCTGAATTTTAACTTCAGTTCTATAACAGCTGCTGTACATTGTGGCTGATAACTCTTTCACAAAAATAACCTTCGTGGTATCATTTTTACTTCATCTAGTATAATTAGGGATCAAAATCAGACCTGTCACAGGTCCCTGGGATGATAACTGATGCATTAACCTGGCATAAATTAGTTCAGTCTCATTTCATGTTACCATTGCAAGGTATACACAGAGACTTCAACTGGCAGATTGTTGAAAATAGACCTTTTTTACCTGAATCAATTTTACTTAGAAATGTGAAAGTAAACAACTGTTATATGCACAAAAAAAATTCCTGTGATTGGAAAAATAGGATGCTTGAAAAAATCATGGGGTATTACATTTCCCACACAGGGGACTAGCAGTAGATTAAGGATTATATTATTAGTGTTTTACTGATACTGGGAGGTAAATTAATCACATTTGAATATTGATCAACAGTTTTTGTTTTTCTAAAATTGACTGAAAATCTGGCAAAAAAAAACCCCTAAATTATTTTTTAAAAGTCTAGATAATGCATGAATGAATGCATGCCTTCATCTGGAATGACATTTAATGAAGGCAAGACAACAGAAATTGCATTACTGACATGCTCACCTTGAGCTTCAGGTAACCAGTCCAGTGCTGGCCACATCAGGAGTCCCTGGATCTCCCCTCTAAAACCTGTGGGCAGACAGGAGACTGGGCTCAGATCTAAGTGTGTCAGAAGAGCAGCTGTGAGATGAACAGACAGCACTCCACCAACTCTAGAGACATGGAGAAGTTAAAAATCACCAGCTCAGGCTCGTTCTGAAATACTTGATGTTACCACAGTATGAATTCAGTGTTACATCTCCTTCCCAGCCTCTCCACCTGACCTCTCCTCATGAGGATTCATCCTGGTTTCAGCCCACTTGAGTCCTGCTCACCTATTCTGGAAAATGTTCCTGAAAATAGGGATTTCTGACAGGACACACTGGTTTTGTTGGAATAAATGATCTTAGGATGGTTAGAAGGCCTTAAGACAAGGACTGAGATTCATTTGACCCCATGAAAGCACTAGAAGCTGTGTGCTCTGGCTGCCTGTCAGAGCAGATTTGGTTTTGGTTGGATTTGAAGATGTACAAGCTTTGGAAGCAATGGCTGAATCAAGAGCCCCAGAATATGGAGTTGACCACATCAGGTTTCTGTAAGGATGTAAGAAATCCCAAACCAAGGCTTCCAGAAGTTTCCAGATCTTCATAACCCAAATCATTGTGATGCCTGAATTACAGTCAGGTACATAGAGTTTTAAGGGTAAACTGCTGTAAATCCAGGATTTGTTAGAGAGCCCTCCTGTCTTTAGCAGGGGGACATTGTGCTCAGCAGGACTGAGTCCATCAGCTTCAGAAGTCAGGATTCTCAGTTGTGAGGCACAAAACAACCTGGCAGGCTCTTTAATCTTCATTTAACTTTGGGTTTGGAAGTCCACCAAAATGAAAACACTTAGAGGAGGAAAAAGGAAAGAAAAAGGGAAAAAAAGATCAATCAATTGTGTCACTTCTCTGCAACAATTTACACAGATGACACCTCCAGATCAAGGCTATGCAAGGTCACGGCTTCCAGACATAAGGCAGAGGAGAAACATGGACCCCAGCCAGTGAGACAGAACTCTTAAATCATGTCACTATCGTCTCATTAAGGCTTTTCACTTTCTTTTCTCACCCTTTCTCTGCCAAGGTTTTGAAAGACACTTCTTCAGGGACCATGCCAATATGATGTAATCTCATTCAAATGGACATTGCAGGTTTTCAAGGCGGTGTTAAACACTCTCATAATGCTAATAATAACAAATAACAAGCCAACAACGATGATTTTTTTGACCCTTGATGGAATAGAAGTCAAAACACATTATGGCACTATATATATTTATTAGTCAATGAAACTGAATGGCTTTAAAAGGGAAGCATAGATAAAACTGGGGGGGAAATGTCATGGGATAAACCTCATGACAGCACCATGGTAACACTTCTTGCTGTACTGCAGCTGAGTGCTAGGATTAATTTGCAAGGGAAATAGCTTTCATATCCAGACCATTCAATCAAATATTAAGTTATATGGTCATTATAGGCAACTGGGGAATATAAATAATAGGGAATGCTTCTTGTGCCTCTTCTGGTATCCTTAGTTATTAAGCTACTGCTTCAGCAGCCACAATAAGCAATATGTATGTTTGGATTCCTGGGTAACTTGTTGGAAATTAGGTTTCACAGTAGTGTTTGTGTATTAGTCTGATCAAATGCTGCATTATCTTCTACGCTTCTTGGCGGTATTTATGTGTTAAGCTTCCTTTTATTAAGTTTCTTGCTGAAATATGATGTATTAAGTAAAGGCTCCCCATAGTAAATTATGTTGGTTTCTTGGTATTATCACTGCATTACCCAGCTCTGAATGATCTTATGTGCCTCATTAGCATAACATGAATTACAATAGGGAGTTTAATCTCCAGTCCTACCCTTCTTTTGCACATCTTTTTTCTCCCCATAACTTTTCATTACCGCAGGCTGGGAGTTTAGGCTGATAACCAAACAAGAATGGGGGAAAAAAATCGTGTTCCAGGATGAATGAATGGAGCAGCCTGAGGGAACAGGATCTGAGTGTTCTCTCAGTGATGGCAGCAAATAGGGGAGTGGAATGAAATTCCAAGGCACACATTATCATTTTTACTGACCCTGCATACCCAATGACAGGAGAAATGAGCCAACTTTTTGTCACAGCACCCTAAAAGAAAGGAGTGCAAAAACCCAGATTCTCCCCATGGGTTTTGTGCCCTCCTTGAGTCAGGAACCTACTTCTGTGCCTCATGGGAGGGAAACATTTAGAGGAAACTATCTAGATCCCATGCAGAAACCATTAGAACAGAGCCTTTTCTCAGTGTTGCCTTCTGCTGACACTTTTTAAGGATTTTTTTTTTTTTAAGGATATTTTTTCCTATTCATTTTTGATATGGTTTATGGTCAAATTAATTGAGACCCTGGGCACCTATGCACAAAGGTTTTTCAAAAACCCCAAATTCTAATGGTTCTTTTCCTGGGGACAGAGAAAAGTACATTGAAAGAGATTTTGTATTAAAAATATTCAGTTATATGTTGTTCTGCTTCAAGGGAAGCCTTTATTTTTATGTTTTAAAATAAGTTTCAAATGCATGGCTCAGCCCAACCTTGGAGGACTGAGCAGAGGTTAAATAAATAATGACTTAATTATGGACAGCTTTCATCTCCAACCTTAAGACTTAAGATCTGATAGACTTTTACACCCACACTTCATGAAAAGCAGCTCCAGAAACTACTTTGAGAGATCACACACCTACCTGAACAAGAGGAGACAGAAAACTAGGCTGTTTTTATTCTAAACATGAAACATGTGTTTAATATTAGTTCCTTCATACAGCCATGTTTTGAAAACAAATTATACTGAATTTATGCTATTTTATTAGTGACTTGAGTCACTAGAACTGAAGATTTCTCCATGACTGTGCCTAAAGCACAGGAAACAGGAGAACAGAGTTAACCTGCCAGCTCTGTAACAGCATCTTGTTTCTTGAATGCAGCCTATTTCAGAAATCTTTGGAATTTCTACATTGAATGTTAAATACAAAGCTACTAACTTTTTTTTTTTAATCCTGTGAAGGGTTAGTCTAAATAAATGAAAAATTCTGAGTGTTTGATTTAAGGTATGATTTCCTACAAATTCATATATCAATCTTTAAAACAGAATCTTCTGCAGAAAGTGACTACAAACCAGTATTTTATCAGAAAAGTCCAACTTCTGGTACTTTTTTATCATGTTCCTGTGATTGCTGTAGTCACAGCATTTGACTGTGGGTCTCTTTAGGGTAATAATGTTTCTGGCTATAAATGTTTTTATTTATCCAAACACTAGCACTGAAAAGGGAGCTGAGCCAGCACAGAATCTTACAGCCCCTGTGGGCACCAGCCTCTGCCTTCTGGTTGTCAGGCAACCTCTCTGAAAGAACTCCATGGATTTATGGATTTAAATGCTATGCTTTCTGGAGCAGTGTATTCCAGAGAGCTTCAGATTCATCAGAATAAAATTGAAACAGGGACCTGTCCTCTCTTACCCTTTCTAACAAAAAACAGGTTCTTATTTGAGTTATACCACAAACCTGAAATGTGTCACCTGCTTCTGCTGCAGATTTATTCATGTTTATCTATGGGTGTTTGCAGTTACCCACAATTACATTTCAGCAAGCCTCATATTCCACTTTGAAATTACAGCTTTCTTGTCCTTTTAAAAACCATTTCAAACATTGCTTTTGAAATACCCTCATGTCCAAGAGAAATTGAAGTTTGCACTTCTTTGCAGTCTACAGAGTTTCTGTTATTGTTTTATTAACATCTTCATGTCTCATCCATCTTCCAGTGACAAAAATCAGCATTGTGGGTTAGCCCTGTCACAGCCAGAGGGATCTGTACCAGACCTGCTTCTGTCTTGTGTTTGCACCCTCAGTGCCAATCATTCCTGTTTGGATTGGGTGTCACACCAAATTCAGGCTTCTGTCAGGAGCACATGAAATACAGCCACAATTTTAATTTACTTTGTTAGAATGAGGACCATTTTCAACAGAGCTGAGTTTGATTCAATACCTCAGAATCCATAAGTTAATTCTAATTATGTAAACAAAATCTAATATTATAATGTTTGCTTATTATTTGTGTATTACAGAAAGCCAGAAGGGAGAAAAATCACTGAAAAGGAGAAGAGGAAAGTTTTCCGGGAAGTGGCAGAAACATTTATCAGGCCAGTGACACACAAACCCTTGCTGGATGACTTTGCAGCAGCAGTTGGACACCGTGCTAAGCAGACATTGCCTGGAATTCATCCACTGTGGGAACTTGCAAAGCATGACTGGAAAAGATCACCTGGAGTGTCTGAATGCATTTGGAAAAACCTGAGCAGTATATCAGCTCAGTCTGAAGCAGAAATACAGAGGCATAAACCCATGAAAATATCATAGGAGATGGAAGGGAAGAGAAGCAGAGATGTGTGTGCAATTCCACTGATTGCTTCCTCTGGGAATAAAGGAGCTCAGGTTAGAGCCTACATGAGCAGAGTCAGATCAGCTGTTTGGCAGGACAGTGGGAGGCAGATACTAATACAGGAAAGAGACAGCAAAATCTATCATCAGTCAGGAGCACTCAGCACCTCTTCATTTCTACATCTTAATGCTTCTGCCATTGGCTTTTTTCCCTGGAATTATTATTATTATTATTCATGACCTAAAACATCTCTCATATTTCATTTAAAATAAAAAAGATGGCATCTTATATATAGAAGTACTTTTGTGCAGGATTTGTCTTAGTTCTGGACAAAGTCTTTGATGCATCTGTTGGCTTTCTTTCAATTTCTTTAGCAATTAAAGTCAAGAAAAATACATCTTTTCACCACTTACATTTAGCATTACACGGCAAGTCCTGCAATATTAAAAACACATGCTCTTCTCTGAGGAATTAGCTCAAAATTATATTATTAAACTTATTATCAACAAAATTTCCATTTCATTTTTTAATGGTCGTGGCAGTACTATTAAAATGTAATAAAAGAGCCAGAAGAAAGTCACAAAGAAAAACATTTATGCTACAAATATCTCGTGACAAACACTAATGCACTGATACAAGAAAATCTATGACAGTGTCACTCCAGGGAACTGTAGATCTTCAGTGGAACCACAGAGGTAGAGAGGCTACAAAAATGCACAGGAAAGAAACTGGAACACCTGGAACTTGGTGTCAGTCAGCCATAACTTAAGTCAGGCTTAAATAAACAACCGCAGTTAAGGCTTGACAGCTCTTGTGCAGCATCCAGGAGAGAGATGTTATCCTAGGTCACATGCAGCTGTGCCCACAGTCTGTATTCCATCCCCAGGAGCTGCTGGAACCAGCTGGGGCAGTGTTTCCCTTCTCTCCTGTCCATGGCCCAGCAATGCCGTGCCCATGGCTCATGGGGAACTCCCTGCGGGAGCTGTCTCTGGTTCATGGGCCAGCAAGGAGCCACTGCAGGGCTCAGAGAATGAGATCAGCCCATGGGGAGATGCTCCGCCCAGGGGGAGGAGCCAAGCATTCCCACCTGGATAGAATCTGGGATTTGGGACAGCACAGGGAGCCCTGACCCACTGGATTCCCAGAGGACAAAAGCTCCCAGACCTTTCTACAGGATCACTGCTTGGACAAGAGCATTTTATCTGCACTGCTGCCACCACCCTGACTAACAGGGTGTCAGGTTGTGTTCTGACTCTGTCAGTGCTCTTTTGTACTATTGCATTTATTTTATTTTACTTTCTTTTACTTCTTTTCTTTTCCTCCTATGAAATTGTATTTCTGACTTGGAGTCTCTCACTGGTTTTGCTTTCAAACCAACACAGGTGTGTTCATCTCCCCTTTACTCCCCATTCAGACAGGATTTTAGGTCCATTCCTACTTGGACCAGCCACAGCTGGGTTTGGCCATGTATCTGAAACAAATCAAATTCCTGCTGTGGTATACATATGTCTCATGCTTGCTCTGATAAGCCATAGCCAAAAGAAATCAACCCAATCTCTACAGTTTTTGTTGACATCAGGTTAAAAGCAGATGCAAATGTTTCACTTTTCTGGTTTTAAAAAGTTACTCCACTGTCTGAGCAAATGCTAAATAGAATGATAAACCCATCATTAAAGGAAAGAGAAAGTTATAGGCTAATAAATTTAATTCTTTTTCATTTAAGTGGAAAAATTGGCAGATTGAAAAATGCTTCTGCCAATTCAGGTCAACAGAACATTTGCTTTACAAATTATCCTTTTGATAGCAAACATAAACGAGATGAGAGACTATAAATTGAAAGGATCAAATGTCATTAAGTTGTGCACTCAACACGACAGCATCAGGAAAAGCAACATGTCTAGGTGCCATCATTCCAACACATAAATCACTCAAATTACACAATGATGTGTAATTTTGGCACCTGTTCATTGTATGCACGTTTATCTCCAAGCATGAACTGATCTGCACCATCAGATATCTCATTTATGCATCAAAAGTCCCCATGTTTGGCAAAACCAAACCCATTACTTCAAGATCCAAAAGTGTTTGGGGCAGGGATGTGGATGACATTAGGATACACAACAAGGGTGATTATCTTCAGCCTTCGTTAAATGTGCTGAATAGCCTCCAAATATTAATTGGCATATTGTGATAAATGCTTCCATTGTTTGTTACTGCAGCAATTATTTGAAATGTCAGCTCCTCCTATGCTACTGCAAACAGGCCAAAATAATAAAGGAATGGGTCTTAAAAATGTAAATTTTCTTGAAAATTGTTACAGACAGGAGCATTCATTCATTGCCAGAATGCTTTGACTGCATTTTATTATTATTATTATTACATTTTGCTGCTATTATACCTGAAATCCCATGTGCTACTGATGACAGGATCTGACAGGTTTATTGCTTATTTTAATTTTAATAAGACAGATATCAAGTTTATGTATATTAAAAAATTCTTCTGTATTTATTAACTTCTCCATTCGGTCAAGCTCAGTCAGTACCTCATGTTTTATCTAAAAATATAATAAAATAGAATACATAAAATAATTTATTTTTGTCAAAGCTCCATCAGAGCAGTAAAGTCTACTGGTAAGACTGTAGGTCAAAAATCAGTACATTAGACTTTCTCAGGAACTTTTTGTTCACTTTACAGCCCTGAGCAAGTTGCTTAATGTCTCTGCCCATCTCTGCACTCATCTTATATAGGGGAATGATAATAACTTTACATTTTCAGCATTCTAAGAGGGCACAGATGGAAGTCATTATTCAATGCAAATCCTTGTTGTTGTTTTCCCATAAAATCTGCAAAACAAAGTGGTTTATGATATTAGGAATGCCCTGGAGAACTGAAATTGCCAGTCAAACCACCTCTGAAAGCTGAGTTCCTTCCTCCACAACCCCATCCCAATCCTATTTCTTGGGAAGCACCCTGATCATTTCAACCCAGTGTACAAAACAGTTCATTCCAACACAACGGCCAGAGGGCATTTTTTAATAAAAGGCAGGACACCTGTAGCTTCTCAAAGGGAAGATCGGCCACTTTTGATCTGAGCCATTGCTCTAGGAGAAGCTGATGGATTTGGATGGACCATGCAAAGTGAATAATTAATACATGATAATTATAGTGCACAAAATGCACAGGTACCACAGCTATCCAGCTGCTGTCCCAATTCTGTTCTGACACAAATATTAATCAAGACATCTCAAGAAGAACTTGATGTAAAAAATGAAATGGTCTCGTGTGTCTTATTAACTTTGAAGTCAGAATTAACAATCACTTCTGTGATTATATCATTGATTTAAGCTTAGAGGTTTTATTTACAGTCTTGTCTCACATGTGAAGCCTTTGTGAATACAACAAACAAAGCAACCAAAATTGGATTCCCAGTATATTATCCTAAACATCCTTGGTGCTTATATGGCCCACAATAAAAACAAAAGAAACCAGCTACGAACCTGCCTCTGGCACAGTGATCCAGATCAGGATCATCTCTAGCAACTGCAGAGCCAAAAAAGAGACTCGATTTTATATATAACCAGCCCAATTTAACAACTCATCATTTTTGCCTTAAATCAGTGGAACTCAGTGTAGTACCACAAACTCAAGATATTTACATTTCTCTTTTTAAATAAAAGGCACAGAATAATCTCAAAGTACACATTTGAGGAACATGTAAAATTAAGATAACCTGTAAAAATGCACACAACCTGTCTCATCTGATGAGAAATGGGAAGGGAGGCACAGACCTCTCAAACTGACATGAAATTAGCACTAACTCTAAAGAGCAGAGCCAACTTAAATCAAAGAATTCTAAAATTCTTCCTGTTGCAACACATCTTTGTCTTATACCACGATTAGTACGTTCAGAGACACAGGAACACAATAAAGGTAAACTACAAAATCTTTATACTCCACTGCATTAAGAATTCCCACCAGAAATGTTGTACAGGATCCAATTCTGAATTAACATCAATAATTCAGTGAAGCAGATGTGCCATTCTCCAGAGGCCACTGCACAAATCTTATCTCGCAATGATATTTACAGACACCAGCTCATTTCAGACAGTGCAATCTCCTCCCTGCCAGCTGTGACAGCAGCAAGGCCTGGAGTTTATGGTTCCATGTGATGCAAGAAGGAATCTGAGAGCCGTGCAGTTTCCATGTGAATGTGGAAAGTGTGGGTTAAGCCAACCCAATAAAATGAGAATCATCTTTTCTGAGCACAAAAAGTTTAGAAAAACTGCCTTTTAAACCTCCATTTTATTAACCTTTATCAGCTGCTGCAAAACCAGCACATGATGAGATTTTTGAACTTTGCTGTCAGTAGCTAAAGGGTAATGCTTGTAGTGATTGCTGTTTTGCAAAATTATAATTCTCATACCCAAAAGGTCTTCTAATGGATTTATTCTCCAACGATTACCGAGTGGCACTGGGAGACAATGAGCGGGGTTTGGTGGCTGCAAACCAGGGCAGGCTGGCTACAATTCCTGACTTTCAGCCCTGCCTCCAGAACCTAAATCAGGTCAGCAGTGTCACAGCGGGCAGTGGTGGTCAGTACCGAGGTGTCCCCAGAGAAGCGTCCTGAAAAGGACACACCTGGTGGCACAGGCACGTCTGCAACTGCCTGGTCATTTCAGGCCAGCCTGGTGATTTCAGCCCAGCCCGGTGATTTCAGCTCAGCCTGATGATTTCAGCTCAGCCTGGTGATTTCAGCCCAACCCAGCCATTTCAGCCCAGGCCAGTCATTTCAACTCATTTGTGAGCTGAGCCTTCAGGTTGATGTGAAAGGAGAGATGGGTTCCTTGTCTGGAAATTCCTTGGAGCCTTTACTCTGCTGCTTCCTCCAAGGAGTCCAGGGACAAAGAACCAGGGAACCTGGGAGAGCTAGGATTTATATAGGGAAGCCAGGGGGCAGGGCTACACAGCTTGGCCAATGGGGTGGAGGATTGAGAAATGAACCAATCAGGGGAAGGATTGAAAACAGACCAATCAGGGAGGGTAAAAAGGAGGAAGTAGGGAAAGAACCAATGGGGGGTAACTGATTAACATATCAACCACAAAGTCTCATGGGAGGAACACATTTTGTGGCCAGGCTCCAGCGTTTCTCCCTCAGGGGAACAACCACAAATCTGGAGCCTCAGAGCTGCTCTCTCTCTCCTGGGGAAAGTGTCTGTATTACCCATTGGCCTCCCCAGCACTGTGCTGCAGGTGGGAGGTGAGAATGCTGTTTCCATTCTGAGCTGGTTTCTATTCTGAGTGCCCAGCAATGCTCTCATCAGCACAGAAAGTCTCTGCTGACAGCAAGGGAACAGGTTAGCAAAGAGATGAGTCCAAACAAAGCCTTTGTGAAGTAATTAAATGTGCAGTTACTCAGAGCATGCTCAGCAGACAAGGACAGAGCTGCAGCTCAACCCTTCCATGTTCTTGCCAAGCTCTATAAAATCTGTCCTTTGGGGTATAACGCACCCCAGCAGTCCCAGAGGAACAATACTTCATTACAGTGTTGTCGCCCTGGTTTTCGAAGCCTTCTGATGTTTACATTCTTGGAGTCAGAGTTCTCACACTTTTTACCAAAACACTCTGTGTTTTGCACATTCCTTCTTGGAGGAGGAGAAAACTGACAGACTGTTCACCTGGCCAGAGTGGTTCAAAGGAGGGATGTCATCCTCCAATCCACTCTCACTTTAGAGAATCTATAAATTCTAAAAAATTGTAAATAAAGCTCTCTTTTTTACCTTGGTCGACTGAGTGTGTGGTGCGTGCTCATTTCGTGTCTCAGTGTGACACAGAGTCATTTCAGGGTGATGAGTTAAGAAACCTCAATGTTTCAGCAGGTGTAGACTGCAGGATGCCAATGGGGACAGACAAAATCCCTGCTCCATGGACAGAATTATTAAGGCAAAATGCGCTAACCATAACTTGGAACTTCAAGGGGTTTGGCTGCATTGAGGCATTCCTCAGAATGCCTCGATATTCTTCAGTCTTCCCTGAAGACTTGAGATAAGAGAAGCTCCACGGAAGGCATCCAAAAGAGAAAGTTATCCCAACAAGCCCTTCCCAGGATTCCTCAAAACAGATCCGAGGCTCACCGAGGGAGCTGGGCTGATGTTTGGCAGATAAATAAAGGCAAGAAGCGGAAAGGTCAGACAAAGTCAGGCCCACTGGTTGTTAATAAAAGATTAAAAAGGGAGAAACTGCCTGCAGAACTCCTTACGGCTGAGACCGGGCAACTAAACGCTATCACAGAGCAAAGAGGCCCCAGATGCAGGGTCAGAGATCCTTAAATAAACCTTCGACTTCAGCAAGAAAGAAGACCTCAGAGACAGCAGCTGAAAGAGAATTTTCACGGGCAGGTTGACCACTGAGAGTTCCCTCCTACTGCACTCAGCTGTTTGAGAGAGACGGGTGTAAAAAAACTCATTTCACATAGCAGACTGTAAGATTTCCAGCAGGAAAAAAGCCAGGGATATTCTTTTTTTCCTTTTGCTAGGTAAAGTTTTCAATTTTTCTCCTTCCTCAGAGAAATTCTCTATGTGGTTGTCTGATGGGAGCAACCCAGGAATAGTGTGCTCACCTGTCTGCACTGTCTGCAGTGGGAGTACTGGTACCTGAAAGAACTTAAAATCAATTATCATCCACGAAGCAATAACTGTTAAGAAAATACTCCGAAGTAGAAGATAAGCAAGCAACTGGGTAAGAGGTGTGAAAGCAGGAAGCAGACTGGCAGAGCAGAGACTCTCAACAAAAGGCTTAGAGCAACCATAATAATCCTGAATTTTTCAGTCTCCCCTCCAGTGAGCCTCAGCACTCCAAAGCAGAGGGAGGTGATGCCACATCCCAGGCAAAGATTGGCACTACCAAGCAATAACAATCATAGAACAGTCCCAGCCAAGCAGGAAAAGTGCCAGCCTTTCCCATCTCCCAGCACAGCCATCCATGGAGAGAAGTCATTAATATGGATTCCAGAAAAGATTTAATCAATCTCACGGCCACAGCATTAAAGGAGGCTTTTTCCTAGATGTTTTGCAAAGTGGGGAGTGTTTCCTTGCACTGTATATGTCAAATGTCTAAAAACCAGGCATTCACTCTAAGCAGTGCTGAGAGTGGATGAGCAGCAGCTCAGCCCATTATACCAAAACAAATTCCAATATGGGAGCTCCCCATTTTTCCCCCCAGGTTCATGGTCAGACCTGCATGTAGACACTTCTATTGTATGTGTGCTTGATAGGGGAACACTGGAATGAAATTATGACCATACAATGGCATCTACTGCAAAACAAAATCAAATATAGGTCCAGCATAGGCTCTCCACATTGGAGCACACCTGGGAAAGTGGGACCTAAGAAACCTTGCACTTTGTTCCTTGGTTGATCATTTAAACAAAAGTTTCAGGCCTAACCATTTTTTTCTTCTACTATAACTTAGTTTCTCACCAAAGGATAATGTGAAATATCAGAAGTCCTTACTTTTGTTAAAATTTAAAAAAAGAACTCAGCAAAAAACTTTGAGAGCAGTTTTAAAGGTAGTTGTTTTAGTCAGGGTGTGAGAGGGCTGTGCTACTGTTAATATTGTAGTTAATATTAGAAGGAACTGAAGCTTGCATCAATACTCTGGAGCTCAATATTATCTTTCCAGTCAGTAGAAATGGACACACATGACTTCATCAGAGTTATAAAAATTCATATCATCCAGGCTCTTGAATGTTAACTCTTTTGGTTCTTTGGAACAGCAGATTCCTGTTGGCTCTTAGGCCATTCCCACAGTCTCTCCAGTGCCTTATTTTCCTTATTGACAGAAGAGAAGTCATCAGTTTAAAACACCCTTAGGAAATGTTTTCAAATCTATGCCAGTGAAAACTATCATTATTACAATTGCAATTCTTGTTCCCTTTACAAAGGTAAATACCTGTGTAAAACTGCTCATGGCAGACTTTCCACCACAGTACATAAGAGACAGAAATGTGATTCCTATAGAAGTACCTGGCTGACATTTTTGCACCTGTCTGGGAATTTTTCAGTGCACAAACTGAATTTAAAAACACACGCTGCAGCAGCAAATGGTCATTACAAGCAAATGAAGCAGCATTATGGATCAGTAACAAAGATCCAAGCAGAAGGGGGGAGAAGGTTTTTGTACCTGCACATTGTAAGAGAAACTCACTGTAGTCAAAGCTCAGCAGTTCACTGTGTGCTCTCATCTCACAGCAGAGTTTCAGGCAGCCCCAGGTGCTCCCCCATAACCACCAGCCCAAGCAAGGTTAGGGGGACCAGACACCTGTTTGGTAAATCTGAGTAAATTTAACAACTTTCATTTTCTATCATATGGTTTTAAAGGTTTTTCTCCCTTCTCAAGCTTCTGTGACCCTTTCACAGACCCACACGCAGGGAGCAAATGCAGCACGTCAATTCAGAGTTCAAATCTGCTGTGTACAGAGGTGATCTCACACCCCACTCTTCTCACTGAATTCACAATTACTGTATAAATAGGCCTCAACATGACAGTGCCATTCACCTTCCTCTGACCTAAATCACCACTGACAGACAGGTGAATCACCTGCCACCTTTAATTTCCTTCTCAGGAACACCATATCTGAAAATTGCATATCTTGAAGGGTTTGAGGTCTATTATGAATAGTTCCCACACCAAATCACTCATCTCTCAGTTCCAAAAATGTGTTTCTGCATAAAAATCATTCCATCATTAATCTGCCTTTTGGAGTTTACCACCTTGTCCTTTTTCCAGCTACAACAACCCCATCTTCAGTAAGAGAGTCATAGGTCCATATAAAATAACTAGAAAACTTAACAAGAAATGAGAAAAAAGTATATATTTTAAATCCTATACAATATCAAGTGTTCACAAGGTTGCTCTTCAGTAAGAGCTCCTGAGATTTAAGAGAATTTGAGGGGAAAAAGATGAATTCATTAAAATGGGCTTTGAATTTGATCCAGAGTGACTTCCTTGGCATGCTACTTTATTCCATATCACACAGGTGGCAGGTCTTGTTGTTGGGTCTTTCTCATATAATGAAATCTTATGGGAAGTCCTAAAAAAAACTCTTTCAGTTATTTTTGTCAAAGTCACCAGAAATAAAAGGTATGTGTGTGGAACAGGAGTTGATCTCTGCAGAGATGGAAAGCCACTCTGTTCAAACCCACTTTGTAACCACTTTCATTCTTTCCTTGCCAAGATGGAACCAATACGAGATTTATTACCCAGGTTCAGCTCTGACTACGTGTCATTCCCCTCCCAGTACAACACCACCCTGGGATGTAGCACATCAGCCAGTTTTGCATTAATGTGACTGCATTTGTTGCAGTGGAAGGACTCCTGCTTTAGACAAAGCAGAGAACAGAACCATTTCCAGTGATGCTCTATCAAACTTGTATCTGACTGCAAGAGCAAGTTACTGTGATTTAAAAATCACCATTTTTACAGGGGAATTGAGAGAAAGTTACTATCAATTTCAACTTGAACATCTGCACGTGGTTGCAAATGGCATAAAGAGTAATTTCTTAAAGCAAAATTTTTATCAAGTTCCCTTACTATTAAAAAAAATTTTAAAATAGATTCAATTTCCCTCTGTGAAAAGTCATCTGGGGATCTGAAACCAGCTGTGGAGCAGAAGTGCAGCCCCAGTGTCTACACACTGAATTCAGATTGATAAGTGATCACTCATCTTCTCAAAAATGCCCCTCTAGTCCATGCTCATCAAATGCTGTCTCACAGAAGAGGAATATCATGGATAAAATTTAAAATTTACAGGAGTGCTGTATAATTGCTCTTTCTAACCATTATACCACTGCATTCTGGGGGGGTACTGGTTATTTGGACCTGCTGAAGTTCTCTCAGATTCGTTGTCCTTGCTGTAAAATAGACTTGGACCTCAGAATTTCAACTACTGAAGGTGAAAAAGTGCTCAAAAAATACATGCAAAAAAAAAACCAAAAAAAAAACCAACTAAAGGACAAGCACAGCCCATGCTCTCAGCCCCCAAATCTCTTCAGCAGTAGGATCAAGTAACAAAAATACTGGTTAACTGCAGTGCCATTTTCTAACTTGAAATTATAATGCGTTCTCCTTCAAAATGCGTCATTGAGAACTTGTTGATTTTTACGACAGCTTCAGTGGGAAAAGTCTACATGAAATCTTGGCTCTTGTTTCATTTTGGAAATGTCAAAATGCATTGTTTCAAAAAGGTTAAAGCAATTTTTCAGTTCAGTTTTTTCAGGGTGATTCATCTCATTTAGGCATTTGTTCTATGTTCTAGTACACTAGAAATATTGCGTGAACACTCGGATTGTACTCAGCTATAAATTATTTGGGTCTTCTAACTACATATTTTACTGTACTTGGATACTTTGGCACTGAATATAATTTTTGAACATAAAGAGCATTTGACACTCGAAAAAAATCTAAATTCAGATAAATTTACTGAATGATTTCATTGAACATATGGGGAGGGAAATTTGAGACATTTTAGATTGAACTTTACACTCTCCACTTCAGAAGAGTATTTCAACTGAATGACATTAAAAGAGAGCAAAACAACCCCAGGATGCACCCTCTGCATATAGAACAAGGAGCTTCAGAGTGAGCTTAAATGTATCCTCTTCCTTATTTCAACAAAAGAACAAAAAGCAGAAACAAGAATAAAACATATTTGCAGAACTTCCCCTTGATTCTGCTCCTTCATTTACTCTTCGCTGCTTTCTTGCTCCATATTTTCACCCCCCATCTCTCATTGGAGTCAAGCAACCTCTGACCTGATTATTTACCTGAACTTTCATTCCTTGTGCAGAACATCGACAAGCAACATGCACAGAGGATGCAGGCAATACTAAATAAATAATAATAAATAATTATCTGAAGAATAAAACACACAGTTCATGTTTCCTCACTGCTGCACACAATTTGCTCAGGTTTAGTCAGCTAATTATTTGGAGGCAGGGCAGAAGAAGCCACTTCTAAAGGATAAGTGGAAGCTGTGCTGAAACCTGAGGAATCATGCGTTAACTACCAAAGAAAATGGGAAAATTGCTGTAAGAAAAATGAGAAATGAATAATTTTGTGTGGTATGAGGGAATAGAAGGTATCGGTCAAAGCAGAGGGAAAAGGCAGAAGAATCAATAACTGCTTTTAACAAATCTGTCCCTCTTTATACTTGGCATTTGTGACTTCTGTCATACATCTGCTTTTTCCCCATTTCTTTCTCTCTTTTTCTGCCTGCCAGTCTCTCTGGAATGACTGTGAAAAGCTGGATGAATCACATTCCCTAGGTGTTAGTTTATTGGGTTTGTGGGCTTTTCTTCATGGCTGTTCCCCAAACCACTCCCATTCCTATCTCCTGGTCCAATACCTGGTGGCACTCATCAGATCCCTCCACACTGCAGCTGTTTCCAGCCTGGGCACCTCCAGACCCAGAGAAATCAGCTTCCACACTGCAGAGTCTGCACTCCCACTGCACTGTGTCATAGTAGGACACGAAATAGACTGACTGCACTCAGTTATCAGAAGACAAATGAAGGCTTTATTTACAATTCCCTTAGTTTCTTTTATGGCATGCTGTGCTAAAAAGGGACCCTATTGGTCTATAGGATTGACACCTCTCACCATTGGTTCAGTAACAGAAATAGGAAACAAAAGACCTGGGAGAGGTTTTGTTATGTGAAAAGTACAGAGTTTACCTAAAAATGTTTTGGGAGAAAAGCAGCTATTTACAAAAGCTGTTTTGGGAAGAGGCAGAACTGCTGAAAGGTTTCTCTAAACCAGCACAGCTAAAATTCTCTCAGGCTCAGAAAATCCTGTCCATGTCACTGCCCATGGAAACTTTTGCCTGTGTCATGCAGAGAGCAGAAGACGAATGCAGGCCCATGATGTGGCCATAACATGGTCTGCCAGAGCAGCAAAGCTCATTTCCCTGGGAATTGTGCTCCATTACTCGAGGCTGATGAGTGCTGCAGCCACTGACATCACTCAGCCTGCTCAGGTGAAGGACTTATCACAGGAGAAAGGGTTTATAGGATGAGGGTTAATACTCTGAGCCTTCCTCTCTGTTTGAACTCAAACACTCAAAAGTGCAATTTGATTAAATTTCAATCCTAAACAAAGTTCTTTAAAAATGAAGGATTTACAGCATGCTATTTCTTGCATGTTGTAATTAGATCCTTCTTATGTGTGCTTTCATTTTGATATTCTCTCAGGCTGAAAATCGTGGAGTTTAAGCTTTTCTTTTATTTTAAGGCACAATAAAATAGTGGCTGAAAATGTAAAAAAATATAAAAGGTTATAAAGAACTAAACTATTAAGTAATATATCAGAGAAGGTTTCCTGAAAAATCAGCTATTGTGAGAACTTGAGTAATGGAATGAAGACAAATAATGCTAAAAAGGATTTAGTTCCATATTTGCAAGAGGAAGAAAAAATTACTCAGAGTATCACAGCATAATGATTAAACATAAACTGAACTTCTGTCCATTAAGTTGTGAATTTAACATTAATTATAAAACTGAAGGGTTTTTTAAGTGGTAAATACAAAAAGAGCATTACGGTGCCAATAAGGTTTTATGTCAGTTCCAGGTAAGTTGATCAGTTCATGAAAGTCAGGAAAACTTGCAGGCTTAATAAGAAGTCTTAGGAAATCTAACAGTTCCCATCACCAGTTTGGAGGGGGGTAAAAAAAAAAAACCTGCCACAGAGTCTGCCAATATTAAAATATTAAAAAATTAAAAATGAATATTATATTAAAAACCCAGATCCCAAATACTCGTAACAGCACACTCATAGGACATACTTAAATTCAGTTCCTTAATCAAATTATTCATGGCCTTTCCATACCTTCTGACGTCTCCCATCTTTCTTTATACAGGGAGTGGAAGGAAGCAGCAGAAATGCCTTTACTTCTGCTCCTCAACACACTGCAAAAATACAGAATCAATATAAGTTTTGAACTCCTTATCACGGGTAAAAAGACCAAGCTTATATTTATATTTATATTTATATTTATATTTATATTTATATTTATATTTATATTTATGAGAAGAGACAAAAGAATGGAGTGTAGGAGGTGCTGATCCAAGTCTTGTTGGACCATCATAATGTGCAAAGGAAGAAGTGCTGGTAAGGTAGTCTGAAAATTAGATTCAGGGTAGCTCACTTTTACACTTAAACTTTACATTCTACTCGATATAATGAAAAAAAAAAAGTTTGGACTCCTCAAGATCATGTTCAGTCTATTAGAAAGTGTCCATTTTTTTGATTATCCTAGAAAACTCTTGTTACATTTCCTAAAAAGGAGAAGGGGACCTAGTAGTGAAGCTTTTTTTTTCTCTTGAGGACCAAGCAAACTCTACAAAGCAACTGGGTGTAGAAATATTTTGGGCTGCTTTTATCTTATGTGCAGTGGGAACACATTAAAAGGTAAGGAAAAAAAGCTTCAAAGTCCTTCCCTTTTTTCTGCAACTTTTACATTTTTTTTGTGTTGCATTATAACCATCAACAATCCAAGAGGTAGGATATTCCAAAGACGGAATGTAAGAATATGCAAAAAGAGTCGTGAGGAAAAAATGATGGTGTCATAAAAAAATAAATTTAAAAGAATGAATAAAGGGAAAAGTCAAGATTCCTGTAGTAAGATTAGAATTATTTCATACGGAGATTATAACTTCTAATTCTTTTCTCCTATTCTTCAACAGGAGAATTCTTTCTCTTATTCTTTGCTATCTGTTATAAATAAGTCATATTAATTCACGTTTTTCAGCAGCCTCAGCTATAGGTATCAAAATTAAGTAAGTTAAATGTATTCCTCAGTGTGCCCCCTTTGCAGCAATCTATCCACAGTTGAGTCAATAGGAGAAATGCCATTCTCAAGCCAGGCACTAAGGTGACAACAAAGGGAGGACCAACAGACCAAAACAACAGCAATAACGCCCAGATAAGCATCAGGATCAGCCATCAGGGACATCCACACCTGAGTTTCGACCAGGAAAATTCAATCAGAACTGGACACTCCAGAACCCATTTCAACACACCTTTACTCTGACCAAGGAGATTTAATCAAAACTGTATGCACATCCTGGAATCCATTCCAACACACCCAGAGAAATAAAGAAAACCCTATTTGCATTTCCAAAAACTGAACTGGACAATGGACTGCCTCAAGGAGAAAAACTGTATAAAACACGGCTCTGGGAAGGTACTGGGTGAACCATGAGGGGAACAGTGGTCTGGTGAGGCGTGTGTCCAGGTTCACCCAGCTCTGGACAGGCTCAGACCTGTCACTTGATTCAGGAATCTGTCTCATTTTGCTTTCATTCTGCCATTTTTCCAATAAACCTCTAAAACGGAACATTGGAGAATTGTCATTTATAACACTATCCAAGCAAAGTAAGAGTTTGTGGGTGACAAAACCAGAGGTTCCTAAACTCGGGACCGCAGAGGGCTGGGCTGCAGCAGGGAGCAGCTGCAGGAGCTGTGGTACCCCAGAGCCACAGCTCCATGCATTCCCTGCCCTGCTTCACCTGCTGGCACTGGTGCACCCCAGCACTGGCACTGAAATTCTTGTGCTGTTATTTACCAGCATTGCCAAGCAGGAATTGCAGCTTTTACTCTTTGTTCTGCAGGTATTTGTTCTGTAAACTGATATTTGTTTTTTCTGTGAGGTGCAGCAGCTAGCATGAGATGTGTAGGCACTGCCTCCATTTTGCTAATAATGCTCAGCACAGTGACAGGCTGGCTCTGCACAACAAAGTTACAAACAGATTTGGCTTTCTTTGCCTCTTTGTTAAAATACTAAAATATCTGTTTGAAATAAATTGTTTCAAAGCAAAAGATTTATGTGCTGCTGGTTTTACTGACATAATTACACGCTGCTCAGTAAGGCAGAACGCTCGCAGGTAGATAAAATTCAAAGTGATGATTAATAGCTTCTCTTAAATAGTTACAGAGGTTCAAGTGTGTGTTAAGGCTGAGCATAATGTTTGGGGATGCAGGAGAGACAGTGTCCAAGTAGGAGGAGCACTAAACCATTCCACAGACAGGGTGAGGTATAATCAGAGCAATAACCCAGAGCTTTGTCACTTATATAGAGAGTTCAGAGAAACTCCTCAGATCAACTATATTCTTTACAGCAGCTTCTAAAACTAAATTGCTGCAGGCTTTATTTTTTTCCAAAGAGGAAAAGTCATACTGCTTAAAAAATAAAAGGTCATGTAAAGGGAATAAAAAAAAAAAAATCAAACTGCCTTCAAAGATGTTCAACCCACTGGTTATGCAATGTTTTGGCTTAAATCAGATCTTAGATTAGAGGTTTGATTCTTCTATTTCCCTCCAAGACAAGTGTAATGGAACTATTTCAGTCTGCATTGAACTTCTGAAGTGGTTTAGAATGAGGTTTGTAATTTTGCTGTTTAACTTAGTGCCCAAATTCACAATCCATATATAAATTACCTTGGCTTATGAGCACTCAAACCTTTTGTCCATCTCTGGAATATCAGGCTTTTGACTCCAGTTTGGTGGGGGGGTTGGGTTTGTTTGTTTGTTTGTTTGTGGGGTTGTTTTGTTTTGGTTTTTTTGTTTTTTGGGGTTTTTTTCCCCATAAGCATAGTTTCCTTTTTTTCTGCTCATCGGTGTGCAAGCTCCCAAGAGAGCCAAGGGTGTTTGCTTCCAAAGAACATACCCTTACACATTTTTTACTTTTACTGGGTTAAAAGCCCTTTCTTACATTAATTCTATAGTTTCCTTATCTCCATTTCCTATTTCCTGTTGCTTTCAGCTCAAAGCAGAGTAGAGGAGACAGCAGTGTTGCCCGACAAAGCATTACACATTTCTCCTTGGAGGTGCTTTCAAACCCATAGACTGAGGTTTGGCTCTTAGTGACACCAAAGTTGAAATAAATGTAATCAAACTCTCTGAAAAAGTTGCAGAAGACACTCTATGCACATCACATGCAAACTTGTGTTACTTATTTTTGTTTTCCTGTTTCAGAGCCTTTACATTTATAAGCACAAGTAATTTTCTCACTGCTGCTGACAAGGATAGATGATTTTATGAGAATGATCATTTTTCTACCCTTGTGTCCAGCAGCCACATTATTCTGTCCTTTCTCATCTTTTTTAGCTTCTCTCCCACACAGCCCTTCCTGCACACTAGTGAGAGCATTCTTATACTTTTAAAGATTCTTAATACTGCAATCCAAGCAAGTCTCCATGATATATATACATGATTTATTAATTTGTGATTACACCAGTCACCTGGGGACAAAATGCCCTGCAAGTAAGCTGTTATTTCAAAGGGATGCTTTGCTTTATTTGAGGCCAGCCAATAAGTGCTTACACAGGAAAAGCTCTAATGGGAAACAGCCTCAAAGACGAAATCTTCTGTTGATTAGTTATTCACTCTGCACCAAGCCACCTGCTTGCACAAGGTCCAACTTCCAACAAATACTTTTCTTTCAAGTTTTGCTTTGTTACCACTCAAGAGCCAGTCTGCTTGATTTTGCAGTTGCTGCTCCTGGATCCCTTGTGAGTTGGAGTGAATTTTGACAACTAATTCTTACCAACATTTATCATCTGTCATGGGTTCTTTTTCAAACCCATACACAACTGCTGCCCTAAGGCAGCATCAGAAAGAACTGACAGTTGTTTCTTTATTATTATTACTATTATTATTATTATTTGAAACATTAAAAATCATCTGAAATAAGGGTCTCATGAACAGAGACTTCCTAATATT
Source organism: Acrocephalus arundinaceus (assembly GCA_021534815.1). NCBI lineage: Eukaryota > Metazoa > Chordata > Aves > Passeriformes > Sylviidae > Acrocephalus > Acrocephalus arundinaceus. The sequence goes on from JAJEOU010002626.1 coordinate 5,408,563, forward strand.
CTGAGAGCTCAGAGGAAATTCTCAGACATGTTCATACCCATTTCACCGAGTCAGAATCACAGAACCACTGGGACATGAGACACTGGAGTCTGTGCAGAGTCAGAATCTGCAGCTCTGCTGTCTGTATCAGATCCACCAGGAGCTACAGTCCTACAAAATCTTGTTTGGAGCAGTGTTTTTGGGACAGCTAACACCCCTGAAACACACACATTCTAGGCAAAAATCAAAGCCTTTATCCACAAGTGCTCTGTTAAAAAATTCCTTAGTTCACCCTTGTGCTTAGAACTGCAGAACTTTGTTCACTGAGTATCACAACTTTGTTCACTGACTATCATTTGGCAATCCATTTTCCTCCCTTGCCACACTACATTGTCAAACAAAACTCCTCATAAAACGTCATGCATACATTATAGTTCCTTGACTGTCTTCTTCTATAGGATAAATGCATACATTTTTAATTATAATGCATGCATGTCAGAGAAGAGAAAAATGCAGTGCTCTTAAATTATTATTGATTTCCTCTAGCGTAGGCTGTACCTTAATATTATTGAGGTTATATTATAAAGAAAATTTCTGGTACAGCCAATATCTCTCTCCCACCCAGCAGACCAACAGCTCTCAGGTGCACAAGTCCTTCCCTGCCTAACTTGGAGCAGCCTTTGCATTTTTGTGGTGTTTATTTGGAGACCCAGGCTGTCGTGGCTCTGCTCCATCTCTCTTTATTCCTTCCCTTCCTCAGTCTGAAATGGTTTGGCAGATTCCTCTTGGAGCAGTGACTCATCACAAGCCCTCTGCTGGCACATCATTTCTCCTCATTTTCATTAGGCTCCCTTGATGGATCCTCACCCAAAATAAGAGGGGGTTTTCTGGTTGCTTCTACTGGCCCTGCTGGTATTTGGATAGCACAGAGCCACTGCTGCACAGAATATTTTGCAGGAGCAGACAGGATTTCTGCCACAAGGAATTTCCAGCGTGTGCATTCACTTATGTTAAATGTGCACAAAGCTTTCCAGCTTGTCTGCTGTTAGGCAAGGTGAAGGATTGGGAGGAGATTGAGCTGAAGCCTCCTCCAACACTGTACTGCACTTCCTCTTAGGAGTCATTATTGTTTTTCCGTAAAACAAACCAGCCAAACTTACCTGGTCTTCTCCAAAACTAAAAATCAAATTAAATGTGCCATGTATTTGTAATTGTACGCTGTTTAAAATACACATTTTGGTTCAGATTGCACAGGGATTTCTTAGACTTCCTTATGGATTTCTGCACATGCAGAAATCTTATTTTTGAACTATTCCTTGCAATCAAGGTGACATTGTTCCAGAAGCTACACTCTACTGAACAACACACATCATGGAATATATGATGTGCTTTATGCCCTTTAATTCCAGAATACATCTCAAAACTACATAATTGCTACTAGTAATCAGGAAAAAGTGCATCCCTGCCAAGAAAAAGTCTATCCTAAAGTCCAGTTAAGCTAATCTTTTGGGAGACAGAAAAAAACCCTATTCAACCAAAAAATCTCACAATAAGATGGTATTTTAAATGGAGATCTTGTATATTCAAAACCCCTTGCACAAAGATATTCATTTACCTATCAAAATCTATTGAAAATACTTTTATTTAGTCAGAAAATATTTGGTTGCAGAAACAGATGCTTACATTTGAGTAATTCAGTGTATGTGGGTATTTTATACATGGTAAATACAGTCATAGCAATGAAGTGCCTTTCTATTGTCTTTAGGGGATAATAAGAAGCAACAGATTATATTCTAAGAGAATTTAAGGGGTAAATATCCATATTTGATGGTGACTTGTATTGAAACCGTTTACCTAGATGAAAGCACACAGAAATAATTCACTCTTCCAAACAGTGTAAAGATATTATTCTGTCACCTGCAACAAAGATCTGAGCAGGGTGTCCACAGCAACATTAAATTAACTCAGCATTAGCAGAGCTGAGACAGCTCAAGGGAATGAATGGGATGTTATTTAAACCAATAAAAGTCTGACCACGTCCTTTTCTCCACGTCCATCCTCCAGCCCTCCCAGCAGCAGGGAAAGGCTGTGAGATATCACACAACAATCCAGACTCTGGCTGGCAGGAGCTCTGATTTGCTTAATCATTACATTAGTCTGGCTCTGCTGTTAGCTATCTCAATTATTTCCACACCTGTGTGCTGCTACAGCCATGGTAGAAGGTCGCCTACCCAGCCTATGGGTTTGGTTTCTCTGTTTAATTCTCTTTTCTTTCCTTCTCACCTCTTTAAGCCAATTTTGTTGGAGCTTCATCTCCACTCCTGGTGTTATTTGCTTTGCTAATTATCAGCTAAAGCTGTTTCTCAGAGCCCCAAAGCCAACAGTGATCTCTGTGCACTGATCACATCTGCACAGAGAAATGCAGATATAATAATACTGGCACCCCAAAAACTGGCAGTTTAATGTCAAGTGACAGCAGCAAGCAGGAAGGAAAACATGTTTAAAGAAAAAGTGTAGCAACCATTCTGGAAAACATTAAAGTATCTACAAGCCACGATATATCCACAACTTGAATTCTCTACAACAAAGTTTCAGACGAAAACATGAGATAAACATTTCTCTTTCTTAATTACACAAAAGATATTGAAAATACTGTAACCCACTACACAAGACTCAGTGCTTAAGTGCAGGCATACAGGGTGAACACAGGGCTCACAAGGAAATCTTCCACCAACTTTCATCCCACCTCAACTTTTCCACCCAGCAAAGACAGAAAGAAAACCCTTTCACCTCATTACGTCCACAATGTACTTGCAGTAGGAAAATAAAATCTGGTAGTATATTATATATCTCTTTCCACTCTTCCTTTAGCTATGCATGTAGAGTAAATAATTAAGTAATAATTAGCTCTCGGAGATTCTATAAACACCTGATGTGCACTAATCTCAAATATGACTTCAGAGAGGAGCCTGCATCTGCTTTGCTGTGTGTCTGCTGTTGTCAGTGTGTTATGCAGAGCTGGGTTTTCCTGGGAACAAAAGCAAAAACGCTGTTCTAACAACCAGCTCAGACTGATCTTGGCACTGGCTGTTAAATCTTGATAGGCAGAGAAAGGCTGCTTATCTCCTTGCTAAGTAAAGGGCTGAGCCACGTAAGAGCCTTGTGAAGATTTTATTTCAGCCAGCAGCAGAATGCCAGTTATTGGCCATAACCCCATGTGATGTTTGACAGTCACCTGCCATGAAAGTTGGAAACCAACACAATAAAAAAACTCTAAAAAATCCAAAGTTATGTTTAAATACAGTGGAAAGAGAAGAAAACCATGTCATACTTTTATTTTAAAAAATATCCCAGTTGCTACATCCCAGTTGCTCGCTCTATAAAGATTTGCTTTCTTGTGTGGGTTTTGCTGCTTTAAGTTAAAAAGGTCGCGGCTTCAATTTACAAATTCATAACAAACAACAGATGTGAGGCTCGTGAATTCATAATGCAAGAAGTTAAAAGAGGGACGTTACCACTGACGTGTCAGGATGTCTCTGGGAAGTTGATTTTCAGAGCTGGTGCTGTTGCATCTCTGTATTGACTTATGAATCTCATTTGCATTTCACCAGGGAGGGTTCTGAGGCATTTCCTAATAAGTGCAGTGAATCTGGGCAAGTCTCTTTATGTTGTTCTCCCTGATGGAATTCTAAAAGTGGCTGAAATCATTTCAAGGGCTTCTGATTTGCATATGTATTGCATTTGAGAACCTACCAGATCATATTAGCACAGGATAAAATACAGGTTTCCCTCCTGGTTTCCCTCCTCTACTCCAGTAAAGCTGCTTGTAAGCCCAAAGAAACAAAAAGAAACACCATGAAACAGAACAGCTTACTCCCATATTTCCTAGGCTACCTAATGAATAATTTGAAAGGAGAGGTAACAACATTTCAAGGGTAATTTGGGGGAGTGCTTGTTTTTAGGAATTTATGTATTTATATTCAAGTATATTCAGGTGAAAAGAAGCCATTGAATATTCATGTTTCAATGAGTTTATGGTGCTTTATTTGCCTTTTTTTTACCCTTTAATAATACCCAAGTAACGTTCAATGAATTAATATTGCACCATATCATCAAAGTAAACATGCAGTCTTTAAAATCTCATTTTCCCACTAGACATCTGACCTAGATACTAAAATAATTATTTCTTATGCTCTGGGCAAATAGTTTACACATAATATCATGTGCTAAGAAAAATTATCCATTTCTTTACTTATGCTTAGCCGTGCACTTCTCACCCCAGTTTCTCAGTCTCTTATTGGGTCAGACACTTTTTAATCAGAGATCACCACACTGGTTCTGTGATCAGATCCTAGGAGCTTTCCAGAAGCACCACACTGCAATTGTGCAGCACGATCTCCAAGGAAAAAAAACAAAAAACATTCCCTAACTCACTTTTTTAATGCATTCAGACCTGTAAGAACTCCTTCAGAGACTTTCAGTGCATTTTCTGCACATCTCCATCAGGGAAGAATCAGGTTTTATTTGCAGTCTCACTGGCATGGTAATAAATGAAGACACAGTAGTCCTATTCTACCATACTGCAATAAATGCTTGCTCATAATTAATTTCACACCAGTATAAGCAGAAGTGACACTGCAGTGAATATGCTCCAGAAGCTCCAAAGTGGGCTGATTTTAAAGGCAGGAGTTTGATATTCTGCTGTCACAGCCTTTTGATGCAGCACAGTTTTAGTCAGCAGTTTAAGTCAACCAATACCAGACATAATTATTTTATTACTATGGCCAAAGTTTGAAATACTTCTTACTTTAGCCACTTCTTACACTCTCACAGCTCACCCTGAGGCGTGCCTGCCTGTGAGGTTCCTTTAAAGAGAAAAATTTATCTAAAGGTTGGGTTAGAGTGGCTCCCACACGGCCACAGTTTAAGAGCTGAAGCTGCCCAGCACAGCCAAGTGAAAAAATACAGGCAGAGCTCATACAAAGGGATTTCAGAGAGCACATTCAGTGCCCCACGTGCTTATTTAGCTATAAAAACATCATTTGCAGCAGGTATTACAAAAGGTTTGCAGAGAAGAACGCAATCATTCATCACTGGTGAAACCTTTCCAGACCTGTTCAGTTCACATTCCATGCCCAAGGCTGCCAGACTGTGCTCAAAGTTCTCAGCTTTCTCTTCTCTTCCCTCCCAGCCCCATCTCCACAGACTTTGCCTAAGGCTGCCATGGTTCTCTTCATCTTAAATCTGGGGAGGAGAGGCAATGGGGCAAAACAAGGAAGAAAGCTTCGACTTCTATGAATTTATTTATATATATTTTTATACATTGCTGATGAGCAATCCCACAAGAACAGTGCTGAAACCTGTTCAGGTTCAGACCCAGACTTACAGAGGCTCTGGAGACCCTAAAGTTTCCCACTCTTACTTTGCAAATCCACATGGGCGTGCTCACCCTCCCTGCAGGATTCTTGGAATGCTGAGAAGGGTTGGCAGAAATGTGTTTGATCCACATTTTTCACAAAGTTGGCAAAAAAAAATTGCATTTTGATGTTGTGGATGTTCTCTTCCTGTATAATGAGCAATCCAGGATGCCAGGCAGCCCCAGGAGAAGTGTCTGTCCTACAGGCAGGAGGCTGTAGCGACACTAAACCAGAGATTTCCAGCAGGCTTTTTGCAAATGTTTTGCATCTCTTTCTAAGAATAGCAAGGACAACTCTCTAAATGTACACACCCAAATATGCCTGAAAAAGAAAACATACCACTTATTATTTAGCTATCAATTATTTGGTTACTCTGTCTCCTTACTCTACAGATGAGGATATCCTCCTCTTTAAGCAGGTTAGTCAGCTTCTTTGAAGGAGTTAGAAGAATAAAATATTTTATCTCTAATTCGGATTTTGATATAGTCAGCCTAAATTCTCCTTTATCTCTGCACTTTCTTTGTGAGAGGTGAAACAAGTCACTCAGGGAATAGCATTTCAGGAAAAGCTCATTTCTTTGTTTGTTTTTCATTTGTCAAGTCCCACGAGTCACAACAAAATCCTGAACGAACCAACTGGGGGGATTTAGCCAGCTCAGCTTTTTAGCCCTGAAGAGTTTGATCTACAGAGAAAGCTCAGAGAAGAAAGGCAGGCAAAGCCAGGGAAGTGAAATTTGGCTAATTGAGTTATGCTGGGCTCAGAGCCAAGCCAGTGGAATATCAGTCAATATCTGTGTAACCCTGGCAGGAGGAGCCGCTGATCAAACAGAGGAGATAAACACTCAGCCCTGCTCTCAAAGGGGGCTCAGCTCCCCAGCTCTTCCCCTGCTCCACAAGGAACTCTCAGCTCTCAGCAGCTTTGAAGGTTGGCTCACAGCGCTGTGATAGCTGGGGGGAAAGTGCAAATCCCAAATCCCCCCAGGAATGCTCCTAAAGTTAATTGGCATCACCTAGTCCAGTGGGAAGGGCATAAAAAACCCAAAAAAACAACTTGGAAGTCAAAAAGGGAAAGAACATGAAGTGAGGGGGGATTGGGAGGGGATCAGTAAGTGTAATTCTTGCTAAATCTGTGTTACAGAGGCACAAAACTCTCCCTCAAAACAAACATGTACCAGCTGTAGATTGCTTTGCGATTTGAACAGTAGCTTTAGTTAAAACACTGCAACTCTCTTGAAGCCCATGGATGCAGCTGGGAGCTCAAGAGGAATTATGTTAAATCTTTAACCACTGTGTGCAGCAAGTTTTCCCTCTGTTCTCTTAAACTCTTTAAACTTCTCCTCCCAAGCCATGCACAGGTGCTGCAGCTCAGTTTTGGAGTTTTGGGAATGCAGAAGTGCACTCAGGCTGTCAGAACTGAGACTGTCAGGTCTGGAATGGATTGGAGATCTCAAAGGACAGCCTCAAAATTCAGAATCATTTTTCAGACACCTTGAAACATTAACCAGAACTGTATGAACAAACCATTTATTATATCAAGAAGATTGAAGAAAAAGAGCCAAGCATGTAATGCACTGTGAATAAACACATCAACTGAAATATAAATTCTGGTCTCTTCACAACTTTAATTTCGGTGAAAAAAAACAATAAGATATATGCAAATTAAGAAGTTTCAAGAAGAAAATGAATCACCAAGCGCCTCACTGAAATGCTAATGTGTTATTCAGTCACTTAACTACCAAAGAGAACTCATTTGAAGGCACCTGGGCTGAGCATCCCTGGGTTATTTTTGTAGAAGCAGAACAAGCAGAGCACGGAGCCGTCACATTTTAGCCACAACCTCGCTGTGCCCGTTTGGGAGAGCACCTCAAGCGTGCCAGCTGCTGCCTGATGCAAGTGATAACCTGGCAAAAGCTTTTGAACCTCACAGGGGGTGAAATGAAATGGATGGACCACGACAAAACCAAGGGGAAAACTTGACATTCATGTTTGTTGGGGAAGATGAAACAGGAAAACCTTATAAATATGACTGCTTATTTTTAGAGAATATGAAACACATTAGTGAAATAGAGTTGAAGGCAAGTTTTGATGTCTAAGATGCTGAGCTTTAGTTACTGAACAACTGGAAAACAATGGTATGGTCAGCTGAAAGTAAATCCCCCTTGATGAAACAATACCCTTCTCCTTACTGAGAGTCCAAAGGTCAGAGCAGACCCTGCTGGCTCGGCAGGAGGGGCCCAAAGAGTCGTTTTTAGGGTTTAAAATATAACACAGGATGGCAATGTAGTGATTCTTATAGGCTGTATGTAAATGCTGTAGGATTTGTATCTTGTACTAGATTGGCTGGTGTAAATTAGAATATTCAGTATAGAAGAAGATTTAATGGATTGTAATGGGAACTTTGCTCTCTCTTCTCTCCTCTCTTGCTCCTTTTCTTCTCTCTTCTCACCCTCTCAGACCTGCTCTGAGCTGTGGCTGGCAGTTTGTAGCAGGGCCCTTCACCCATGCCCTGTGCAATAAACTGCACGCTCCAAAACCAGCCCTGACTGCAGAGATCTCTCATCTCCGTCCATCCTGACCAACCTTCGTTCCCACACATGTTAAAAAGGAAAAAGGGAAACCACTGGAGATCATCGTTCTCCCCTTTGTAAAACAGCACCAGAAGACATCAGTACCCTCCACACACAACAACAGCTAAACCAAGTATTCCACAGAAGGAAATGCATTAGCAGGAGATGTGTGGGAGGTCAATTTTTCAATAAAATGAAGTCTGGGGAAAAAACAAACTTAAAAGCACACTTCTAGAAAAAAAATTAAAAGGATGTGAAGGCAGTTTTCCTCACACTATCACAAATGTTGCAGTGCCTCTCCTGCCACACCTGTAACTGTGAGCTGTTCCATGAATTGCACTTCAATTGCTCACAATGATAGGAATTAGCAATAAACATAAATAGGTGTTTGTTCTAAGATATAGTTCACATTCAAGTGCTGTTCTGTGTATCTGCTGTGTGCAGATAGACTTGGAACCAAAAGACAAAAGGGAGAGAATAAGATGAACAAATTATTTAAAAAATACTAATGCATTAATTCTGTCTTACCTTTTGTGAATACAAAGTCACAGCCAAAATTAGTTTATTCTTCTTTGTAGCTCTAACTAATAATTTATTTCTGCCTTTCTACAGATAGGGAAGTACTAAAAGTGTCTAGGACTGAATATTCCATGCTGTTCACAGAGATTACCCACCCTTAAAAAAGACTTGATACCAAATTGTCAGTTCAACCTGTCTGGATGGAGTCTGAGGTACAATCCAAGCAGATACACTGTCAGAAAAATTTACTTTAGACAAGATTGAACCTAGGTTGGATTTTGCTGTTAGCTATCATTTTATTAGGAAGTAACAAATCATGAAAATAATGGCTTAAGTCTAACTTGGGGACTACATCCATTCTTAGTAGGTAAAAATCACATATAAGTAACAAATAATCCTCATAAAGCCATTTTTTCTCCTCTTGATTTCACTGAATCACTTCATTAACAAGTTCCCACCAAACCATCACATTCCAGTGAGGGAAAGTAGAAGCAATTTAGCAGAGAAATCAGATTGGAAAAAGATTTTTAAAAAACCCGACATATATGTCAGTCATTATATTGCTAACAGTGTTAATATTCAGAGAACCCCTAGTAAAAAAAGCATCCATGGAAACAGTCAGAAGAGCCAGATTCAACCTAGCTGTGAGAAAAAGAATGGAGTGCTCACCCCTAGGCAGTTTTTCTAATCTCAGCATTTGAAAATGTGTTTAAAACTGTGACTGGATACTCCCATGAAATTGGATTCCATTGTTCTGTGGCTAAAGGCATGGAGGTACCACTGAAAACCTGTTTTTTACCATAACCCAGAGATCAGCTGAGCACCCTTTCTAAAATCTGGGGAATTCATTTGTGTGGCATCAATTCCATTTGACCCATGGATCTGTATTCTAATGTTGCTGGAGCTGGTTTAACTGGTTAATAAAATAACTCTCATTTGAATATAGAATTTGTCTCAGTTTCATAATATTCTGCAAAAAGCAGATAACTGAAGCCACTACTAGCTCTAGTTTTCTTTGTATCCCAGGCTTCAATTTTAGCTATTTCTCTATGCCCTGCACTGCTTTTTCTGTATATTTTTGTGTGAGCAAACATAAACCAGCAATTATAACCTCAGGGCTAAGTTTCTAAATCAAAATAAAAAAGAATCTCTTCAGAAGCACATAAAGTTTGATTTTATTCTCAGGAGTCACATTCATATGTCATTCGTTGGACCTGTGAAATATGGATTTTTATTTTTTTTTTTTTTGCATGTATGGCACCATGAATAATTACCTTATTTCAGAATATCAGTATTGAAACAGCATTTCCTACCAGGAAAAGCAGAACCCTCATTCTACAATTATTGCAGGAGTGGGGGCACAGAAAAGTTGTAACACAAGAAAAAGTTCCTATTTTCTTGCTTCTTATAAGCTCTAGTTCACAAGCCAAGGAACTTTAAGGTGAACAGGAGAAACATTCAGGAATAATAACTACGCAAGTCTGAAAGGATCAAACAAAGAAAAACTTTTTTTAAAAAATCACAGGTTTTACTAAGGTTTTTTTAATGTTTTCAGTATCAATAGGGAAGTTTGACACAGTTTTGTTAGAGAAAATGACAAGTATGGAAACTATTCTATGTTTGCCTCAAGAATGGATCAAGACAGTCAAAATTTTTGTTAAATTGGTAAATCAACTCAGTTTTGAGCAACTGATTGGCCTCCAGACATCCATCTGTAACAAATAATTCCACAATTCTGTCACCAGAAAATGATGATAGCAAAACATGAGAATCAGATCAAATGCAGGCATCCAGCTATTCAAAGTAGGGAAAAAATGGCCAAAACTTAAGAGTGACTTAAAAATTCAATATATTTCAAGTACTTCATGTCTTTTTTAGCATGCTTTTATTCTCCAATATTTATTTGCTTCTTGATCTAATCCTTAAGCAGCCCCAGACAGATCCAGTTAATGGAGTGATCAAAAAAATCACCCTAAAATTATAATAAATAATATAAAATAAATAAAATATTTAAAACACCACCTCATCACTGTCTGCTGTAATGACAAGGATGCAGCTGTTTGCTCAGGATATCATCACTCCATGGCTTTGGCCAGCCTAAGGCATTCCACAAGAGGAAAGAGCTGCATGAATTCCCCTTCTCACCAATGCCAGGGAAAGAATCACATTGCAGTGACTTCTCCTAAACAGGAGTTATGGTGCACCCTCATCCACAATAACCCAGCAATTCCTAACCCAGCAATTCCTAAAATAAAGGCTATGACAATTATATTATCTAGAATTTTGTGAAGTGTGAACTCTCAAAATGCAGAATTAAGGCGTGATGTGCAGGACTCATCTCCACTCTGCCTCTCCTCCTCGTGGAATAGTAAAACCCCTGGATAATGTTCTAATTTTTATATATATAAATAATATCGATATTATTTATATATTATATATTATATATTTATATTATATATAATGTTTATATTTAATATATAATGTTTATATATAAATATATATACATATGTGTGTGTGTATAAATATAAAAAATATATCTCCTCTTGAGGTGATAAATCACACCAGATCAAAGAAATGATGGGCAGCATCTTGCTGCTGACTGAAAACAGAACCTCATTTATGGTAACTCACATTTGGTTATTTTTTTGGAGACAGCTGAATTTAAGAAACTATTTCTTTCTCAATCTGTTCATTTCATGGTGATGCTTTGAGACAATTGAACAAGATGCTTCAATTGAAGGTCTCTGATGGCATCACAAACTCAGAATATTGTCTGTTTAAGGGCAAGAGGCAAACCTGGCTAATCTGATAGGCACACAAATTTAATATATTCCCCTCCTACCCTGCTTTTTGAAATGACACCAGGCAGAAACTGCAAAGGCACCCAGTGATATTGCACATGGCATAACCTCTTGTAGCTTAGTTTGAAAATAAGAACAGCTAGCCTTGCCACAGGAAGCCATGGAGAATGAATATTTCCAGCTCCACGTGGGAAATCCTGAAGTCGCTCAGTGCCCTAGGTTACAGTGTAAGCTGTGCCCACAGTCTGTGTTCCATCCCCATCCCCAGGAGCTGCTGGAACCAGCTGGGGCAGTGTTTCCCTTCTCTCCTGTCCATGGCCCAGCAATGCCGTGCCCATGGCTCATGGGGAACTCCCTGCGGGAGCTGTCTCTGGTTCATGGGCCAGCAAGGAGCCACTGCAGGGCTCAGAGAATGAGATCAGCCCATGGGGAGATGCTCCGCCCAGGGGGAGGAGCCAAGCATTCCCACCTGGATAGAATCTGGGATTTGGGACAGCACAGGGAGCCCTGACCCACTGGATTCCCAGAGGACAAGAGCCCCCAGACCTTTCTACAGGATCACTGCTTGGACAAGAGCATTTCATCTGCACTGCTGCCACCACCCTGACTAACAGGGGGTCAGGCTGTGTTCTGACTCTGTCAGTGCTCTTTTGTACTATTGCATTTATTTTATTTTACTTTATTTTATTTCTTTTCTTTTCCTCCTATGAAATTGTATTTCTAACTTGGAGTCTCTCACTGGTTTTGCTTTCAAACCAGTACACTCAGAAAATCTGGGGCTGAAAAAACAAACCACAGAACACCAGCACTAGGTATTATCTGCATCAGTCATCAATTATCTACCTGAAGTACACAAAAGGGATTTATCTGAGTTTTCACATGAGGAGGATCTACTGCAGTTTGTGCTGATGGGTTTGCATTCTTAGCATCCACTCCAGCAGATGAGTTTCCTGGCAAGAGCAGTTCCAGGTGTGGGATATATTAATGAAAAATGTGCTGCCTCCCAGGGCCCCAGCACTGCCAAGGAGAGGTGCACCTCCAGCTCACCACATTTCACAGACACCCCAGAGCAATGGAGGTGCTCACCAGCAAGCTGGGGATGTAAAAAACCAATTAGCACCAGCAGATACAGAAATGGGAAATAAATGGTGCAAATCAGCTGGTTCCACAAAACACACACACGCAAACATCTGTATCATGCAAGCATGGCACTGAAAATGTGCTCTCAAAAGAGAGCAGGCTGTGTTCTTATAGAATTCCCTTGAAAAATTAAGTATTCCAAATTTAGAATTTGCTTAGAAGCCTGACTTGAAGGTTTTTGAGTAACAAACAACCTTGTTGTTTATTAATTGCCAGGTCTCTCAGCTTCAAAGAGACAAGTATGTGCCTGTCACAAGTATGATCACGAACACTTATTTTTTGTTTTTGTTCTTCAAACCCATTCTTAAACCTTACTAAATACATGTCCTATGGCACTAAAATATGCAAAAAATAAAATTATTTAGGACTTTTTCCTTTTATAATCTGTGAAAAAAATGCTTGGCAATGACCAGGGGGCCAGGAGAGAAAGCAGAATTGTGCATGTATGGGTTTTGTTTCTTCTTCTCCAATTTAGTGTTGAAAGGTAATCATGGTAAAAGCAGTAAATCCTGATACTAAAAGTAAGCTGTTCACTTATTTGTGCTTCCTTTATTTCCCAGCAATTAGAAACACAATAATTATAACCTCAATGTTTATTTACATTGAAACACATCCTTTGCTTCCAGGTTCTTTAATGATTCATCTCTTTATGTCCTTACAAGGACAAATCAAGCCAATTTGTCAGAACTGGAATTAGGAGCTGGTTGCACACAATCACTTTTGCCATGGAACACAAAGGAAATTTCTCCAAACACGTTTTTATACTGAGACCTCAGCGGATTCCTTTAAAATTGTATGTATAGCCAGATTCCACATCATCTGCTAAGCCACAAACAACTATAAATTCAAATTAACTGTGCCTGAGAGTAGCTAGACCTGAACCTTTCACTTTTAGGTGCTGAACAAAGATACCATGAAAGGCAGGCAGCACTGCTCTTATCTTCACAACAGCTTTTAATTGATTGATTTGTCCTTGCACTTCAAAAGCTGCTTTTCGATTTTTTTCCTACTGTAGAACACTTCTACAGCACATATAAAAGTGAAAAGATGACAATTGCAGAATGCCTGAGAAATGAGCTCTCCCTAGGAGTTCTCTTTCAGGTTCATGACTTGCTGAGATGGTTGAGGAGGAAAACAACCACGTCCTGATGGGAATATCTCTGTCTCTGTTAGCCCAGCATGGGTAACCTCAAGTTCATTCAGGCAGCAGTTGTTTTGTTCTGGCTGCACTGCACATTTGGCATGTGAAAGGCAAGGGTTTTTCAGGGGGGTGACCACTTTCAGTCAAGTTTTCTTCCATTTTTACATAAAATGCCTTTTATTTTAAAATTAGTAGGGAACAAATTTCCTGAGCGCTGGAACTAAAAAAGCCTCATTTCCAGTGGACTCCAGTCTCTTGATTAATCGCCTTTTTAAACTGAATTATACTCTTTTTGTCCTGACACTTTCTATAGCACTTTCATGGAAACATATGAGCTGCCAACCTCAGCTATATAAATAAGGTGACAGCATCAAAAATTATTAGGGGAAAACCCTGAAAACATTCCTAGTGTGCCTCTCTGTCAAATATGTTTGAAATAGATCACAGAACAAGCATGTCCAGATAGCTGCTTCCACTCGTGCCACACTCCTGAATTTTTAAAACATGACAGCAGGATAAGGAATATCAGATATTTTTGCCAAGATACAGTACCCAGCTCCAATCACCTCAGAACAGTCTGAGTCCTTGGAGAGGCTGAGGAAAACAATTACACCCTTGGGGGTATAGTTATATAGTTAGTTCTATAGTCATAGTTACAGGTGACTATATAAATATATAGTTTTATATGTGTGTGTGTGTATATATATAACAAGATATATAATGTATTTTAATTTTATATATTAATATATTATATATAAATATTATATGCATAATTAATTACAATAGATAATACATGCAATGTAATATAATTATATTACATTTATTAATATATTGGAACTAAATAAAAATTAAAATATATTGAGTATATTATACTATATATAGTATAATATATACTATATGTTATATATATTTTATATATTATATATTACATTTTATTTTTTTAAAAAGTATTTATATATAAAAGTATATCTATATATACATAGTTATAGGTGACTATATATAGTAACCTTTCCTATCTGTAGGAAAGCTCTTCCCTGCAGCCCTGGGACCCTGGGAACGTTATCAGCCAGCCTGCAATTCCAAAGGGATTCCTGAAAGTTTTGCTGGCTTCTCTAAGCTCTGTTATAATGAACTCTCAGCTGAGTTCCCCTGCAAGCCCTGCTCAGGCACCCTGTGCTGCCCTGGGTGTCCCTGCAGGTGTTCTGAGCTGTGCAGGTTTCCAAGCTCTTCTGGAAGGTTCCACCACAGACCCAGCAGCACACGGACTCCTTCTGAGGTTAGAAGTCCCTGAGATGTCAGGAAGGTTTCTCTTTGAGAGCTACAGCACTCCTGGCTGCTTCTGCCTTAAGTTTCATTTCCATGTATTTCAGGTTCTGTGCTGCCCAGGGGTGCAGCTCTGAGCTCACAGTCAGTGTCACTCAGCTCTCTGCACACAGCAGGGACACAAAACAAATCCTTGTCCTGCTGCACACCAAGGACAACTTTCAGCCCAACTGCACAAACAAGGGTGGCTGGAGGGAGGAACAAGAAGGATGGGACCTCACAGCCTGGAGCTGGAATTGGACAATTCAACCCCAAGATGCAAATGGACCAAAACTTATCAAAGTGTGAGACCTGGTGATCGTCATTTGTCCATTTTGTGACCATTTTGGGTCCACCTTGGGTGTAGCCCTGGCCAGGCCCTGTCCTGCCCAAGGTGTACCCTAAAGGCCTTTCAATAAATCTCTGCTTTATTCTCTGCTCTGCCCAGTCTCTGTTCCAGCTCAGCCTTCCCCAGGCATCACATAAGCTTTGTGTTCTCCTCCCCTCTGGCCCCTTGAATGCTGCTCTATTTTTATTCTCCTTCCTCAGATTCAGTTTGTCAAATTACACCGGCTCAATAAACACCAAGATCAAATCACAGAAATAAAACCTTTTCTTCTGCCCTGCTTCACCAGGCATATTACACTCCATCTTATCAGTTATCCACAATGCCGTGTCTTCTCCCAGCATTGAACTCTAATCTGTTCCTCCTATCACTCATTTGTCAATTTTACTGTATACTCTTAATTCCTTTAAATTGCCTTAGATTTATCAAGCCTGGTTTCCAGCTTCAGCCCATCCATCCTCTCCCTGCAGTTTGTGTTCTCCATCAACAGTTCTTTACTACAGTATTTCTCTCTACCTCAGAGCACTTACCACAGGGGATTTATCAAAATGAAATGATAGGTGTCATCTCCAAACACTTCATATTGCTCCTCAAAACATCCAGGGACAGAGGTACTAAAGTCTTGTAAAACAGTTTATTTTTCATATGGACTCATAAAGTTTCAGTATAAAGCCTCATTTACTTTTGAAAAATTCCTTAATCCTGTAAAATTTCAAAACACTCTTAAAATTGTCACAGACAGTTCTGGTTGTGGTGCCTCCTGCTGGGCACAGAAATATGTGAGATCCTTTAGGCACAGACCCACCTCAACTGCCTGGCAGCCAAATAGCATCCAATCCTACAAAAAATAACTTTATAAAGCCTTTTGGGTTCTATTCTATGGCTTCTGTCTCAGCCTGTCCGTGGATGGCTGTTACTGGAAGGTGAATAGGTGGGACAGATTGAAAATGTAATGCATTGTTTGTTTTGACATGGTTTTCTTTCTATGAAGACATTATTCTGAACTAAGAATGTCCAGGTAAAAGGGCATCTTCCAGCTGTGCAGAAAGTTCAACAGCCATTTATAAGAATTCTTTACATTCTTTAAGAATTCTTAACACTCTTTAAGATACCCTTTTCTCACAATGCTTTTTTGGCGATTTTAAGTGAAAAGGGATATGAAATTCTATTTTCTCTGACTCCACACTGAGAGAAATCTCAACACAGATTCATTTCCAGGCTGATCCACAAGCAGAGGGCTGGCTCTTTCCCACACAAGCAATGCACAAAAAAAAAAATCTCACTTCATCTTTCCCTCTCTTACCCCCAGCAACTGCACAATAACCTGTCCTGTATTTGTGTCTTCGAGACACTCAGTTTTGAAAACTAAAAAAACAAATACACTGGCTTGAAACATTTTCTGGCAGTCTGGTTATTCTATTCACCTGTCAATTTCTCTGCTCCTCAGACCTATTTTAGCAATGTTTTGTCAAGCTTTTATTCCTTCCATATTGCCTCAAGCTGCTCAGCTGCTTGGATAAACCCAGTAAGAGACACAATGTACCAATCCCACCCCCAGGATTTCTATTTCCCCACACATAATACCCTGTCCCTGCTCGTTCTGGAGACCCTGATTCCTCCTTTTTTTTCTTTTTAAGGCCAAAAAAGGTGCACCTGACATATCCTCATATGTCAAATCTGACACAACCCTCACTGATCTGCAATGGGGGAGAGCAATGCCTCAGCTGAGCAACCTGCATGACCTTTTTGTATTTCATTTCTGTCTGATTGATAAGACCTGCCACGGTGGCTGTTTGCTTCATATTTCCTGTGCAATTAATACATCTCACAAGAAAACAGTTCCATTTTATTAATTGCTGGTATCTGTTTGTACTTAGGTTCAAATTCTTACTGAGTTCATCTTCTCAACTACAAATTCCCCTTAAGAAACTGAGTCCTCTTCTTTAAAATCAAACAACAAAAGTTCAAGACAAAAATCAATGGTTTGAAAAAAAATGAGTCAAGCATGTCTTATTTTCTAAACCAAACATTACCATGCTTCTCTAAGGAGGACACAGGAAAAATAAACTCCTGTATTTCAGTGCTATAAGCAAAGAAACTACTAAAAGCACTTCAGTGCATTTAGAAGCAATTGTTCATGGAGAAGATTAAGTTGAGCTTGTGCAGTGGCAAGAATTAGTGTGGGAGGAAAAAGAGCTCTTCTCTAGATGTTCTGAGAAAATCTCATTAGAAAGCAGAGAACTACAAGAGTAGATAAGATGAAATGATATTTTGGAAATTATAATAAGTGTTAGGGTACAAGCTCAGACCACAATAGATAAGTACCTGCCAGGTGGGTAAGTCCTGAGGCTAACAGAGAAAACAGATAAGCTGCATTACAGAGAAGATTTAAATTTTCTTTAATGTTAATTTGTAATTAATCAACTTTGCTGTCAGCTTCAGCAGAATGATGGAACCACAACCACATATTTGACACACATACATATTATTTTGTTGAATGAGTGATCCATTACCTGCAAGAGCAGATCAAAGAAAAAACAAAATTCTCTTTGGCTTTAACATGAAGGAGCTCCCTAGAAAAGCACGAATTTTTACTTCACTTTAGCCATGCCCACTAAAGCATCCTAGAAGTGTATTGAGTGCCAGAGCTGCTCTGAAAGGCTCTGCTGGTGCTCAGCAAAAGCACAGAGTAAATCCCTTTGAGCTACTGCTCTGAACAAAGCAGAAAAAGCCTGAAATCCACATGCAGAAAAGAGAAATAAGGCACTCATTTCATGCCCTAATCCCTACACTAAGGCAGAGCCATGCCCAATCACATGCAGAAAGAATCCTAAAAACCCTGTAGCTCTGATTCTAAAATTTATAATGTAATACAGGAATTGCAAAAGATTTGAATCACAGGACAAATGGAATTATAGTGACTCAGTTTTCTGCCTCGCTCCTCTGGAGAGGAATTTTGGAAGAAAAAAATAGGATTTCTCTGAATCTTTTCTATGCTTTACCAAATTTTGGGCCCCTGCATTCTCACCGAGTTATGTTTCAATAAGGAGAAGGAAAATGAGAAAAAAACATTCCTTTTTCTGAAGTTAACTCTAGCTCTGAGATGTTGGTTAAAAAAAAAATAGGGCAGATGGAGGAATTGATTTTAATATCTCCAACTATGAGTTCAGGGAAAATGACATTCTAGAGGTCTGGACTTTACTTCTTTCTCATTTCACCACCAGGTCCCTCATTAAATGCTTCCAGAAATCGAAATGAATACATCTGCAGTTTCCCAGGGTGTGTTTTAGTTCCCTGTGGACACTTCACAGCTTGTGACTCTAAAACATTCAGGCTTGAACAGGACTGGTTTACTTAACATTTTAGAAAAATTTCTTCCAAAATATCACACCACCTTGCAAGGAATTAAGCTTTGGATTGTTTTTAATAAGAAAGGGCTGTTATCCTATTATGTGGGCAGGCAAAGTAAATCACCAGGTTTAAGCACCTTTTCTCCCCAAGGCTTAGCAATAAAGAAAAACCAAGTTATTCTCATTTCCAGTTGTATATCTCATCTACTGGAATTTCCCTGCTTCATTGTGGGTTGCCCACTTTTACTGGTGCAGAAGGAGCAGACCAAAAAAGCATCACTCTCACAACAAAAACTGCCTCTCATGCCACACTTCAACATAAATCAAAGACATTTCCCTTCCTCCTGTGGGTGAGCTCTGAGCCAGTGCAGATCAGAGCTCTGCCTGCCCTCACCCCAGTGTGACACCCAGCACCATCCTCACTTCTGCTGCTCATTTAACCCCCTCATAATATTTTTTAATCAATCCCAGTATCCTAACCAAATCCCATTTTAGCTGATTAACATGCCCGTTGTGGTTTTCAGGTTCTTCCTCACTTTTCTGCCCAAAGATTTGTGCAGCTGTCTTGTGCAAAAAGTATTTAAGGTTTTTAAAAGGGGAAGTCACTGCAGGTCAGACAGAGATTTATTGCATTAGCTTCTCCTTTCTGTAGACTTACTTAGGAATTAAGACCATACTGACATCATTATATTTTCTGGTTGCACCCTAAGCTTTTAGCACTGTTCATCTCTAAAAAGTCAGCGTGGTAAGTGATGCAATTTCCTGATAAAGCAATAAATATAAGTACCAACACAAGACCTGAAAGGGACATAATTTTCTGCTGGAGCCTTCAGCTGTAACACCTCAGCAAAACCTCAGCAAAAACCTCTGATCAGGAAGAGCAGCAAGAAAAGTTTAACTGAATTTTGTTCATACACTGCTAATAGATTAGTATTGACCAAGATACGTCCTTCCACTCAAAAAAAAAGTGTCCTGGAGATATTTTATTAGAGCAGGCCCAAGCCAGAGCTATTATTAATTGAAATCTGAAAAAACTGTAGGTTATTAAAGTGTTTTGAAGGTTCAGGTCTATCAGTCAGTCATGGCATGGCTGCATCCCCTGATCACAGACACAATAACCAACACCACGTGCTCAGTGACAGCTGCTCATGCACCACTTGGTCACTCAGCTGAGAGGGAAATTCTTCAGTCATCACCACAGATTCCAGAACTTCAGGAAGCTGCACAGCTGGCTTTGCTCCCACCACCTCAGTCTGTTCCTGTTGATATCAGATCAAATTGGAAATGAACTTGTTTCATACTCCAGCCCTGCATTGGAAAGGATTTTGCTGCTACAGGCTGCGTGCAGCTCCTTGGGTGGCTCCCCACATGTTCCCTCAGGCTTAGCCAGCTTAATCCAGCCCTGCTTTCTTCTACTGCTTTCATCTGTCCACCAATTGTGCCTCCTTTGGATCAGCAGGCTGATCACAGATGAGGGAGATGATCAGGACTTTCCCTAAAGGCCATTGCTTAGTAAAGCACGTGCACTTAACTTCGTGCTGCATCAAATTCCCATCAAAACCAGAGTTAAACACATACAAATGTTCTTGGGTTGACACACACAAACAAAAAAAAAAAAAAGGGGTACAGGAAAAAAAAAATCACATTACATTTGAAATGCTTTTCTTAAACTGAAGGAGACTACATGGAAAAAGGGGCAAGTACCTAACTGTGCATGAGGAATCCTTTACACCTTTGGCAAACTTCCCTGTCTGCCATCAAATTTTATTTGGATAATTTCTTTTTCTGCTAGCCACTGTTTACCTCAGAGCTGTGTCTCTCCTGATTACCAAACAAGGGGTGTCTCCTCCCAAAGTACTGCAGTGTAAATGTGCACAGTGTGATTTGCTCCCTCATTGTGTTTCAGGAGAATCCGGGGATTTGGGAGCTGTTATGCTGACCCTGCTAAAGTGCTGCATCCTCTTAGGATCAATAGGTTTCACTGCTGCAAAGATGTGACATCTCAGCCTTTCCATCACAGCAAACTTCCATCTAAGGAGTCATCTGTTATTTTTCACTCTGACATCCTCTGGGTTTGCACACATTTTCCTCAAGCCTTGCTACAAAACAAGGCATAGCAAAATACAGCATTGCCTGGTAAGTTTATTACTTACTGCTAGTGTAATGTTTACAGCAGTTAATAAATAGATATTACAGATAATAAATTTATCTTCTGGTGGTCCTGTAATCAACTTGGGAACTACACTGAGGTGTGTGTTCTGACCCCGACAAAAAATATCTCCATGTGCCTCTGTTCAGCATCCTCAGCATCACATTCTTGCAGTTTCTGCAGCCTTGCTCCTCCTCAGCCAGAACAGACATCAGAAACTCCTCCTGAAATTCAGTGCTGTGCTTGCAAGGCTCTAGCTCAGCTCCACAAAGCCAAACAGCCACGAGCCCACACTGACAGAAAGAAAGCAAGCCCAGAGCACCAAGGGCGTTTTGTAACACTTTTTAAAAGTCCACGGTACCCTGACAGTCTGATTTACAATGTTCTGAGCAGTGATGAGAAAGCAAACTCCCTCACTGACACAGGCTGCCCTGTGGACCTGCAGTCAAATCTGTGATGTGCAGGACAAGATTTGTTCCCTGCTGCTACCCCCAGAGAGGGCGAACAGGTTCTCCTGCAAAAACTGTGAGCAGAAACTGCAGGATGGAACACAGAGCTGTGAACCAGAGGGGGATTTCCAATGAGCTGCTCAGCTTCTCACAGACACTGCTGGCTGGAACAGAAATTGGGCATCACAGGGGCACATACTTAAAAACAGCATGGATGTGGGGTTTTTTCATTAGGTTTAAACAAGCCATGACTGTTTAACCTATGGTTTAACTGCACTGAAGCCATACTTCTGTCATATGAAGTGTTGCCTCATTTAAAAGCCAACAACTTGTTTGCTGTGATAAACACAAGTCATGGGGTTACTATACCAACAAATTGCTAAAAAACATTCCGTTTGCTTCATTTTCTTTGACTGCTTTTAAACTCTGCTGCCAGCTGGTCAATGAAAGCATTATTTGTTCCTTGACAAGTTGCGAGGTCCTTTCAAGGCTACATTTCACAAAAATCATTCCCAGCACAAATTGCTTTCAAGTCAATTACTCTACATTTATTTCCCTTCATGAGTACCCAAAGAAATGCACTGGGTTTGGACAAAAGATGCTGCATGTCAGGATCAATTTGCCATCTACAGTGCTTTCATGTCTATTCTCCTGTGACTCCCCTTTAGTTTAAGCACTGAATTTCTCTTGACTGCCTTAACCAATCCCCTAGGATGCTCATTTGCACTGGGGACTGCAAACTCGGCAGTCTTTTATTTGACACTCCTTACACTGCTATGGAAAACAGATGTAGCCCACTTCAGCCATAAGCAATTAAAAATATTCATCTAGGCGTAATGTGTCTTTTTATTTCCCCATGAAAACATCGAGTAAGTAGTTCTGCAGCTGCCCCATCATCTGCGTGCTACCTTCACAAGGATGTTCTGCAGCTTGGCTTATTTGCAGAGGACTGCTGCATTTAATAACAAAGGATCATAACACTGGCACAGCAACATGGTTCTGATCACTTTTACTGTAATCTGCTACAACTTTCCACAATAAACCCACTGAAGTGACTTTTTACATCTGGAAATGGTCCTTTTGACAACCACAGAGCTGATCTCTTTGGTGCTACCCAGAACAATTTTTTCCAAAGAGTGTCCATATTCCCCACCCCAGCAGACAAGGGATCTATGAACCAGGTTTGCAATCTAAGGACATAAAGAAGGAAATGCAGGGAGCTCCCCTCCTTGAAGCTATTCCTGTGGAAATCCAATTAAAAGCTATTTCCCTCCTCCCCACTGGCAGCTCTACCTAGAAACTGTCCTCAGAGCTGTGTTGAGAAGCCAGATTTCATTATTTATTATAGTGGTTATCAGGTACCACGCTGGGATATTTTACTCAGGAATGTGCATCCTGATAATCTGCCTAGAATCCCTGTAAGGAGCTGGACACACAAACATAATTCTCCTGGATATACAAATACCCATTACTGGAGCAGCCAATTGCCTTTGGCCTCTGCATTCAGCCTCATGGTTTGTGCTTCTTGCACACCTTATCCTCCATCTGTTCCTCAGAGCAGAACAGCAGAGCAGTGCCAGCACCTCTGAGTCAGTGACACTTCTGCAACACTCTTGTCACTTAACACCTCCTAGAGCAGATCTATAATCATGTTACCTACAGCAAATACCACCTGCTTGGGAAAAAAAGATTCCACAAGCAGGAAAGCAATCAAAAGACAAAATTATTATTATTATTATTATTATTATTATTATTATTATTATTATTATCAGTTCTTTCCAAATTCAATACTTTCAAGAACTTGAATCTTATTTTTGCAAGAACGCAAGAATCTTATTGTTCAATAAGATTAAACATTTGATCTTGATTTATATATTTTTTTTCTTTTTTTCATAATAATGTTTTCAGGGTAGTAGTCTTCAAATGGGCAGCTGGATATAACAATACTAGCCTAAAGAGTATTTTTTTCCCCTGTGGAAGTCCTAGCAATGTGCTAAATTCAGGAGTGACCCTGAGGGAAGCAAATAGGAGTGTTGTTAGGACACAAACCTGTTATCAGTCATGGGGAACCCCTGATGACTGTGGTTTTGTCTTTAGCCATAGCAGACAAATATGAGGTATAACTGAAAATTACAATACTCCACCTACAAGTACCTAGGGAGTCCAAGTTACCTACAGGACTAAAAGTTTTAAAAATTAATTTGAAAAAGAAAATAAAACAACAACAATTACAGGGTGAAGGAGCAGCTTCTTGTCCTTCAAAGGAGAGAAAAGAGTGAGCTTAAGTAAGGACTCTAAGAAAAAAGTGAGGGCAGGGTTAGAAGGGCTGGAGGGCCATCAGGCCCCAGGGGTGGCTCATCAGACCCTCAATAATTTGTTGGTGCCATCAGGGGTTGGAAATCCACAAAAAATGTCTGCAAAATTGTAAGGTTGGCTCATTAATGCAAGATAAATTTGTGAGAAACACGCAGGGAATCTGCTTTGCTGCTGCATGAGAGAATATAAAGTTTTAAAGAGATTATGGACACGGCAATAATTTCATTTTGTGCTAGATCTGGCCATTCATACCTTCCTGGTTTGTAAGAACTGTATTCAGAGAAAACTGCACTGTTCAGTGCTTCAGTTTACTGATGCAGCATTTCAATGGCTCTTCAAAGCTCTTGCAGAATTCAAGCTGAGTTTCTCCAGATTGCCTGGGGGAAGTCTCAGTGGTGCCCTTCATTGACAGGCAGCCTGACACAAACTCCTGGCTTTGTGAAGTTTTGGTTACTGACAGGAGTCTTGAGGTCGTTTCTGATATCTGCCATGCACACACACTGCTTGTAAAGTCAAATGAAAAGCAGGAGCTACAGAACATTCAGTGGATTCAAACATATCCACTGGATATGTTTGCCAAAAATTGCTATTCCATCAGTCAGACTATCCCCTTCCACAGAACAGCCCTGTCTCCCTCAGTGACTTTTCAAGCTCTTTTTGGAAGGTTTCCCTTTCTCAGCACTGAGTATTTCTAGATTAGTTTAAGGTCTTGGAAGAAAGTGGAATTTAATCTGCTCAAGAGCTTCACACTTACATAGTTCCTCAAGAAAGCAAAATCAAATGTTAAGCTCTTTAATGTGATTACTGCTTAGAACCTTTCCTTTATTTTTAAGTGTTGACATGATTCCCAGATAGTTCCAAGGAAAATTTTGTTGAAAAACTCTATTATGTCGTATTTAAAATTCCTACCAAAATATTCCAAATTTCTGAGTTCAGTTTTTCCTTATGCTCCAATAGCTCATCAAGAAGCAATAAAAAATTTTACAGGAAATGTAAAATTTTTCATGTTTTGAAATAGCTGTGAGTATTTTCCATCTAACTCTGCTGCTGACAGCATCAGAGCTTCCTCTGTTCCCACTGCCTGTCTGAGCTCTCTGCTCTGGTTAAGAAATAAAACAAAGCAGCTAAGTAAAACTTCAGTACAACCTGAGGTGGCTTTGCAAATTTTAATAGGCTGCTAAAAGACTGCTTTTCCACCGTGTTTTATTCTGGAGAATATCTGATCCTGTCCATCACACTACACGAAAACAGGAGTACACATCACCTCCCTGAACAGAGCTTCCAAATTTTTATAATTGACATTTCCCAGCTGCTGCTGGAGCATGCTCAGGTTCTGTTATTTGAGGCAGTCTCTGTGCACCCAGATTTGTTAGAGATTTCTGTTATAGGATTTAGTTAGGGTTTTTTTTTCATGGCCTTTTACTCTTCATAGTCAATAGCATTTTAGACAACTGCAGTATGAAATTAATCATGTATCTATCCACCTTTGGTTTAATATATTGAATACTTAATAACTCATTGCCATCAAGCTCTTATCACTCATGATGTACTCTAGCTGTCTGAACATACAAATTTCATACAAAATAACCAGAGGAAATTCAGACCTTGATGAAACTATATTCTTTGCAGTTACAGCAACTTTAATAGCTAAAGACAACTGGTGATAGAGCTGAATGCATCATAAACCAAATCGCTCCCTTTTCCAGCTAACCAAACAGCTCCTTCCTCCCCCTCCAGTAACTGAAGAACAAATTATCAATAATAGGCAGATGGCCATTAGCATAATCCATAAAGCCAGCAGACATTACAGTACTTTGTATCTATCAACACTGATTAGCAGCATAACGTTTAATTAGCCCCTACGAGGAGAACAGTGAGTAACGGGGTAGGGATATGACAAAGGAAATGGTTTTAATAATATGCTGGATGTTTTTCAAAGTGAAATCGTTTCCAGCTCATAGGCACTTCAGCAAAGGGTGCTTTAGCAAGGATGGGTTCAGGATGTGCACATTGATCAAAACATGGAAAATTACAAGTTTTTACAGACATAAATTTATCTAAAGTATTAGAATCCGAGCAGAAATAATCTTGTATGAGCTGATCCCATTCTAGGTTGCTAATAAAGAAGTAAATAGATCAGGAGAGGGAGGAACTCTCTGGCTGCAGGAAGAACAGGTTGTATGTTAAATCCTGGTAGCACTGAAAAGGTTTCCTTGGATTATGTCCAACAAACCTTTGACAATTCCACTTTCATTGGCCTTCATTAAACCAAATATACATCTATATCTAACTATTTCAATACCAACTCAAAGTCTAGAGAAAAACAAAGCAAAACAGCTTAAGACTCAAGTATTTATTAAGTAATTAAAAAAAAAAAAAAACCAAAACCCAGTGGTTTGGCCTTAGCAGTGTCCTGTTTCAAGTCTCTTTTAAAAAATAATAATAAATAAATAATATAAGTAAGTTACTTTCCGGGTGAAAGAATTGAATGACTATATCAACAATGAAGGATACCTGTTAGATTGGACAATATTTTCAAAATATGTTGTATGTTTGAGGGGAAAATCTGAGCCTTCAGCACAAAGCACACAGAGAAGGCAATGATTATTATTTCATCCACAAATTCAACAGGGAGAGTCTGTGAATGAGAGAAGACAGAAGAGCATCATTTTCTTTTATATATATGTGTGTATCTTATTTAATATTTCAGTGTATTACCATTCTTTCCATTACAATCTCTTCCCCTCTCAGTCCTGTGCCCTTTTAAAGGCTAGCAAGGTGATTATGGAATACGTTCTTTGAGATTATTGTTTGCATTTAATACAGTGATAAGGGTTTTTTTGTCCTGCTAACAAAGTAATAAGTGGTAGAAAGAGGCTTTTTTGCTGTCACTTTTCTGATTCCAATCTTACTTTTATAAAATCTGTTTGTGAATACATTAACAAATATTTTAGTGTAGCAAAAGCATGGGAAATAATGTACAGTGTTAAAATCACATTTGTGATGTGAGAGTCATTGCCAACTCCATAGCAAATAATCTTTCTTAGTTTGCACTATTTGTGAATGAAATTGAAGCCGTAAAATAATTCATTTAAACACCACATTCCTGATGCTTCCTGAAATCTACACAAAATGTGAAATAAATTAATGGGCACCTCTCAGGGTGTCTGGATGAGAAAACAAGCACCAGCCTGGCTGCTGAGAGCAGAGCTGGAATTGTACCACAGGGACTGGGGCTGGATGTGTGTTGGGGACAGAGATGTGGCGCCAAGGCAAAGCTGTGCAAGAGATGTCAGTCTGCTGAGGACACAGCTACAGAAAAATGTGAGGAGCTTTTATTTCCTACCCTGTTGAAGATTGTCATTAGCTCAGTGGAGAATGGGAGAATGGAAGAGCTGGGGCAGAGCTGTCACTCAGACATGGGCAGGACAAGAGAAGGAAGTTCCTGGAGCTGGCAGTGACACTGACAGGTGCCTGAAAAGGAAACCCAGAGTGGTGCATTCCACCCTTTGATTCCAAACAGACAGCTCCTGGTGTAAGCAGCAAATCAGGGGAGAACAAGAAAGTTTCCATGTGGGAACAGCCACCTCAAGGATCCATTTTCTATTAAGCATGCAAGTGAAGGGGATAAACACCTGCACAGATAACAAAGACACAGAAACCACAGACTCAGGGGACTGGAGCAAGGCAGATCAAAGCAGAAGGGAGACAGATTTTCAGAGCAGTCCCTGTACCTGCAGATGCCTCTCTGAATGGTACCACCTTCATCTGCCCAAACACATCCCCACCTGCTGCTGGGGCAAACAGCACCTGGGGACAAGGTGCATCAAACGGTGCAACCTGCTCCAGCACAAACACCTGGGAGGGAAATATTGCTGAAGTCATTCAAAGAACAAAGAGGATTTCATTCCCTACCCCTTTTTCGCAAGGAGAGTCTTTGGACAAGTAATTTCAATGTTCCAGATGAGAAGTGCAGGAGGACTTCCTCTTCTCCCTACTTAAAAAGAGCTTAGGAAAATTGCAAGTCATAGTAGTTTTCAGCTTCATAAAGCTGTTTCATTAACTGTGCCCATCTCAGATGAGTCTCAGTTAAGCCTAAATTAGCAGCTTTACCAGATTAAAAAATGTGCTGCTCAAATGCATCTCCTGCTTTTTTTTACCCCTAGAGGCCTCAGTGCAAAAGGAAAGGAAATTTCTAGACACTGTAAGGTCTTCTCTACCTCTCAGGTTTTTTTAATTAAAACATCCTGGTAGTAGTGTCCCATTGCCTGCCTGTGCTGCAGGAAATCCAGGAATGGATACATTTCTAATCCACATTTTGGTGCAAAGATAATGCCTTGGCTGGGCTGTCTGGGTATACAAGGATACTGTTTTATTGTTCATTTGTTTAGTACTAGATTATTTGAATACAGAAATGGATAAGATTTATGGATTTATCTATGTTTGGCTGTGTCTTTCCCTTTCTATGCTGATAAATTTGGGCATCTCTCATCCCTAATTCAAAAACTTTCCTCACTTTGATAGAACAAAGTATACAAAGTAATGTAGAGTTCAAGTATGCTACATTATACATCAATCTTTTACAAGATTCCATTGCTTGGCAAAACCACAGCTTGCACTCTCATTTTGCACATGAATATGCAAATATGTTTTCCAATTAGTCACAGCAAATTAACTGCCCTTGTCCTAGGCAAGGACAGTTCCTTTGGCCTCGCTGTAGCATTCCATCTTTTGTGAACCCTTAGCTGATAGTTAAGGCCTAATTAAGAGAACTTCTTGCACCAAATCCACTTGGATGGAGAGGTGCGCGTTTGCAGGGTGCTTAGAGAAATCCTGCTTCAAAAGATTCATTTCGGAAAAAGCACAAGAAAATATGGACATGAACTTCATCTACAAATCAAATCCTGCTTTAATCCAGATATCCCCAAAGGTTTTTCAGTTTCTGCACACAAGGCATTGATTTCATACAACATTCAGTCATGACTCCAAGATCAATACACAGCACAATAACTGCCCATTCAAAGCTCAGCATGACCGCAAAGACTCCAGTGCTCTGGTGGGTATAGAAACATCACAAAATTTTACAGCTGCTCTGATCAGGAAGACAGCTCATTTATTGTCATTGGAAATCACTGAACCTCTTGCAATGGAGCTGGCATAGTATTGTCAAGTGGTTTAGTTACAAAAAACCTGGAATGAGAATGACTTTCAGCCTTTTGTGAGGTCACCAAGACCTCCTGATGATCAAGAAGTGACAGGAACTGTGCTGACCCACTTGTCCTCTCAACCATCTATTCAATGGTCTGTAAAATTTAACTATATGACTGTCTTAGTCAAATTAAGTATTATCACCAAACTCAACGTGTTGTCATATGAATCAAATCACATCTTTTCCTTCAACCTGAGTGAAGTGAATTCAGTTATTTCTTTTGCTTTAAATGTGCAATTAGCAGAGACATTTTTCTGTTGCTTAAATGACAACTTCAATCCCCACATTTGACACAAAAGTTGACATATTTTTCGACAATAGAATTCACTAGAACATTTCAAGTGTTTCTGAGTGTGGTAACTGCAGATCAGACGGTGGTGCAGAATCAAATACAGGAATAGTAAATGTTGTACCTAAATAATCTGAGGGAAACAATGCCTTATGTCTTTCTGCCTGTGTCAGTTTTGAACTAGAGCACGTCAGTAAAACACCTGCCTTATTAAATCCCCTGCTTGAGTACATAGCCAGGCTTAGCTTGAGGTTTCCTGTGGAAATTATGCATGTGCTAACAAGAGTTTCAATGCCCCAGAATACCCTCTGCTCTTGGCATCTCAAGGAGTTGTTTTTCTCAGGTAGATTGCTTTAGATTTGCCTTACCAAGGCCAAGAGAGATAAAATAACTCTGAGGAGTGGGAAAGCAACCTGAGCATATTTTGTATTCTCTGTGTCACCCAGAGCCTGTGTGGGTTTTTAAGCAGTGTGTTAACTCAGAGGAGATGAATCAGCCTGAAGATGGCAAGAGTTTGAAAGCACAGCAAGAGCTGCCTGGCCTGGCCTCTTTACCTCACCACAATGAATTCTGGAAGCTGCATTTTCAGGGGACAAGGAGGAATAACTTGACACTGACCATAATACAAATGTCAAAACTCTTCTACTGCACACTCAGAGTTATTACGGGGCTGCAGGAGAGGCAGGGAAAGAGCAAGAAGCAGTGCTTATCAACATTCTTAGCAGCTTATTAATGTGTTCTCAGTTTACTGCCATCTGCTGTCCTTCAGCCAGCCCCAGAACCACAGTGCCCTAACAGGTAAAATCTCATTCTGGGGATGTGCTGATGCCTCTGCATTAACAACACCTAAATCAATAAGTATCTTTTACATGAGCTATTTTTAACAAATGAGGCTGCCCAATATCCTTATGTTACAGTTGTGTCAATTCCAGGAACAGCTGAGAGTTTCCAGCTTTGCTAAAATACACAAACAAATGCACTCTCATCTCTCTTAACATAGCTTAACCAACCTTTTCCTTGAGTAAAGATAAAATATTTTATGCTGACAAAGAGAGAATTAGAACTGCTTCACTCTTGATCAAGAGAAGCCTCACATACTGAAACAATTAATTGGGCAAAGGGTTCAGTAAAACTGAAAACTTCTCAAGGAGCAACTTTCTGGTATCCAAAAATCTTGTTTCATTTTTCACACTTGAATCTTAGCTGGCCAACAAAGGAAAAAAAAAACAAAAAAAAAACTATGCAATAGGAACCTTTAGAAGAAGAAACTGAAGCTATTTACTGAAAACTTATGCTGAATTGCAGTTACATTTAAAAAAAAAAAGGCAGATTAAAACCTGGGAATGATGAAATTGGGATTTTAATATAGACTAGAAACATATATTTAAACTCAATGGAAGCAGGCAAAATGCAGTGTTGGTACAAGTTCAGTAAGGCAATAATGCCTAAGCTTGGTTCCAGGAATAACTAATTTCAATGGAAGAAAAGAACTGCATTAATTGATAACATGTTTGCACTGAGATGTATCTTATTATGAAAGCTGGCTGTAAGTGAGGATTTTGCAAGAACACAAGAAAGAAAGAACAAAAACTGAATAAAACTTGATTGGCATTTTGTCTGAGTTTAACTTAAATAAGGGCTTCTCCATATAGTTCTGTTTAGCATAATTTAGCATAACAAGCAAAATTTGCTCTTCAGGGTAAACAAAGTTTATATTTATATTTACCATGGTGTTGCATTGCTCACTGAAAAGTACAAATCCAGTCAAATACTGGTTCAGTAAGAGTTCATTTTATTCTACCACTACTTAGAGACCACAGTTTTGAGTGCTCAGTAAAGGTCTTCAGCTTAGAAGGGACCAGAAATTAACTACCACTTCAAATACTGCCAAATATCAAGAAAAAATATTTTTCAAAACAGGTTATCACTAAAACAGTCACCAAACCTGGCAGATGGTCAAATAGCAATGGAATGGGAAACCTTTCCACCTGACTTCCAAACCAGAAGGCAGAATTTCCATCAGCAAGGTGTGCCTGCTCACAGTGAGCACCTGCAGGTATTGTCATTGTCACAGGACACAGGTAATGAGACAGAGTAATGACACAAAGGAAACTGAATTTTCAACATATCCAGCCTTTAGCACAATGGTAAACATGATTTTTGGTACTGGGAAAAAAGGCTTCCAAAAATGGTGGTGCCAAGAAACAGGACAAGAGGCAACAGGACGAAAATGATGCACAGGAAATGGCACCTAAATATAAGAATTTATTTACTGTACAATGAACTAGCACTGGAACAGATTGCCCAGAGAGGCTGTGGAGTCTCCTTCACTGGAGATATTAAAGATATCACAACCTGGACACGCTCCTGTGCTCTGGGATGAGGTGACACCAGGTGACACACCATGCTCCCTTCCCACCCCACCCAGCCTGTGATCCCTCAGCACCTATAAATAACCTGTACAGGAGTAATGGACAGCCCAAATATCTGATTTCTCTTGCAAGAATCCAGACAGCTGATGTCCCTCCCATGGAGCCTGGCAAGGGACAGGAAAGATTTCCAATTGCATTTTGGCAGCTTGGCTCTCTGGGGACTCGAATGTTCCTTTCCCTGGCCCCCAGCCCGAGCTCATTGGGAATCTTTCCATTTTGCTTCCGTGGCCCTTGGATCAGCTCCATATTAGCTTTCAGATTTGTTCATATGTTTCAGATATCTCTGGCATTCATTTTCAAGGGCACAGTGTGTGAACAATAGCCTGTTTGCTGGCTGTGATTTCACATCATTTACTTTACCAGGATAGTAATTACACAAATCTTTCCCTTCTTGGTGTATTGCTTATACTTGTATTAATCAAAGAGTAAACTGATTTGGGTTACCCATGTAATAAATTACTTGCCAAAGAAAAAGCAGCTGAATTCTTCACACATCCTATTTTATTTATTTTATTTAACATTTGATTTATTTTTTATTAAATTAATGATTTAATTATATTTTCTATATTATATATTATTTCTATATTTTATCCTATATAATTATATAATGTAGATAATTATATATACTAATATAGATAATTATATAATTATATATACCTATATAATTATATATACTTATTTATAATTTTATATATTATATAATTATTTAACTATAAATATTTAATTTATTTAACATTTCATTGGGGATGGTTTGGGTTTTTAGATACGAAGATATGAGCTGAAAAACAGTGGTTTTATGGAACTATAACATGCATTCACATGTGCAGAGATTAGATGAAATGGCTGTAAAGAACACTTAACATTTACTGTAATAATTTACTGCAACTGACTGTAATACTTGAGGAATGATCAGTCTTTCCCAGTGTAGACTGCAATTGGAATTATGTTCTAATATTAGTGTTTCTAATTAGTGTTTCTAATGTTAGTGATCACACTAATTCTAAGCGTTAATGTTCTCAAAATATGTTGTCACTATTTTATCATTTCACCCATAAAATTCACCCATTAATTTGCTTAGTGCAATTAAATGTGTAAATATTTCTTTAAATAACTGACTTGGTAACAACTGACAACATTGGATGGCAGAACACAAGATGATTTGGCCATGTGAAATATTCCCATGATCAAGAATTTAAAATAACTGAAATAAGTGATTAATAAATAAAACCAAAGGCACATTCAGTGAGAACATACATCTGTGCAAGAGCAGAGCCAAGAGGAGCGAGGTGGGAGCCCCAGGTGGGCTCTGCCAGGAATTCTGGAGGCAGAATCCTCACCAGGGAAGGTGCAGATGGCAGATTAGCTCACTTGGACCATGCCCCAGCCCTCCAGCTGAGCAGGCTCATTCTGGTTCCTTTGGAAAAGGAAGGACTCCTAAAAACAAGCTGTGAGGAGCTGAAAACCTTTAGCTGGAGAAGGGGAGCCACAGAGGGGAGCTGCTATGAATCAAAGAAAAATTACTAAAAAAAGAATGAGAAAAAGAACAGACAAAAGGGAAAAAAACCACAACCCTAAACAAACCCTGAATGGTCAAACCTTTCCCACTTTAAATACTCGATCCAGCCCCTATACCAGTCATGTCTGTAACAAGGTGGGGGTATTTATTTTAGCTCAAATCAGCCCATTAGCCCTTTTTCAGACAACATCTTACTTTATCATGTGTAAGAGCCTGAATGAGAGATAGGGACTCCAGGCAGCTCTTTTATTTCATAGACTGAAATTACAGCAGTCATGGGTCACAGGTACACAGAGCCAAGCCTAAAGCTGTCAGCATCAGCTTATAGGCAAAACCTGAAGCCACTTCAGTTTTGGTTACAATGCATTATTTACTTTTTGTTTGCTGAGCATCTTAACACATAACTAATCAGGATCAAACACAATGCCTTTACCATATTATGTTACACTTTAAGCTTAAAGTGTTTTTCTGTTGCAGTAGAAAATTCTTTTTACTTGGTAAAAACATGATTTTTGTTTGCTTATGCTTTTCCTGAGATTTATCTTTACTTGGTAAAAACATCTTTTTTGTTTGTGGTCAACATATCCATTGCTCTAGCCATAAAAATCCAGCTCAACTCAACCTTTGCTTTCTTAGTTGTCCAGTAACAACTGACTCAGCAATTCCTAACTTAAACATCTTTCATTCTTCTATATCAAAATTGCTTCTATCTCTATTCTGCTTTAAGGTTCCACCTTCAGAGAGCCTTCTGTTAAACCTACATATTGTTAAACTTTCTTGTCAAACTTTAGTCTTTCCCAACAATCATGAATGCCAAAACACATCCCAGATTTGAGAGCACAACAAGATCCAGCTGTTGTGCCAAGAGAGACAAAGGCTGAAGATTGTGAGGAGCTAAAATTCCTTGTCCACAGTGACTCCGTGGCAGAGCTGACATAGGAAATCCTGGTTTTCTAAATCCAGCTCTACACTGAATACAGCAGCAACACAATTATTGCAGGTAGCTCAGGATATAATTTGGCTTGGAAAAAGCCAAGAATAATAAGAATTTATTACATTATAAAACACAGACAGGACAGATACATTTATTTACCAGCTGTTTAATTATTTATTCAAAGCATAAGAAGTGGGTCACAACAAGCCTGATGGTTGCCAAATTGCAGTCCCTCTCCCTATTCATAAGTGAGAGCAATGTTGGCAAACTCTCATGTTAAGCAAAGCATCTCTACTTCAGAAAAAACCTGTATGGTAAAAAAAATACATTCCAGAGGATAAAAAAAAAATTCTACTAGACACCCCTGCCTCTCTATAATTCACTTTTAGCCTAACTGCCACTTCTCACAACACCACTATCAAATCATTATCAAGTTAATAAACTTTTGGAGTATATTTCTTAAATAGTTGTAGGCAGTCATCCACAAGAAATGTGTCATGGTCTACCTGCTGATCCATCCAACCATTGGGAAGTATTGAGATTCATGATTCCAACATAATCTGCTACAGCAGAAATAATTTCCATTCTGAAAGTAAATATGATGGCATTAATTTGAATTCAAGTCCAATTCAAGCTAAAATACTGGGGAGTGTGTTGTGCAGAACAAAACAGCCTTTTGGAAAACAGGTTTTGGATCCTTTCCAAATGAAATAACCTTTAGCACTGTGAACATAAACTTTCTAAGCAATAACTTTGTCTCTGGTTTGGAGAAACCATTGAAATAACAATATTAAAATGGCATTGGCAGATTCAGAAGCCACAATTCTCCACGCTGCTCACATTTCAGTCTTTGCTTGAATAAAATCTCCTGTGCTTTTTTGGTAGATATGCCCAATGCTCTGCCTGCTCTTGACATGCTTGTGAAAGCTCAGTTAGATGAAGTCAAACACTGAGGAAAGAACTTAGAAACATATTCAGAGAAAGAATAACCCAAGAAGTACAGCCTGACAACCATAAAACACCTCACAACACATGAACAGGAAGGAAAAGTCAATTTTCTTTCCCTGAAAGTCCTGTGGTTCCATCTTTTACATTGATTTGTACCGAGCTGCACATCTGGGATATGAAATTGATTTCTGCCTTTCAGAAATTTAGGTGTTTCTCAAAAATTCATTAATTCATTTTGAGCAAAAGAGAAATTTTTCAATAAAATTTAAGACTTTGGGAGAAAAATCACAAAATATGTAATGTTGTAATAAGAGTTCTTTAGAGAGGTCTCTATTACCAGTTCTTTCTGATAAAATTCCAGCAACATAAAACTCAAAGTTTGAGACTTTAATCATCAGCTCCCAGGGATCTACAGAATGTCATCCATGATATTATTGAAATGTCTCCCTGGGTATTTTCCTAAAGTTCACACTTCTGATGACTTTACACATTATCATACCCCTATGGTAAAACAGAGACTGACAAAAACCTGTAATTTCTTCAGTAAATAATGATTTCCAACCTTTATTTAAAATAAAAGGTCTTATCTCATCAGCCATGTTGCACACCCACCAGGCCCGTGTGACACTGGAGAACAGCAAATTCAGGAGCTGTGACTGATCTTCATCAAGGAGTGCCCAGAGCTGGCAGCACTTCAGCACTCAGACCACAGTTCAATTTACAGTTCTGGCAACTGTTTCCAGGACATTCTCCAAATTATTGCTGCTGTCTTGGAGCCAAGGTGCCTCTTAGCAAAGAGCCAGTGAACCTGGACACCGGATTCCTTACTCCCTGAACAAAAACAAATCACAAAACCTCTTTCAGTGCACCACTAATGGTCACTGAAAAACAGTTTCTTCAGGGTAATGTTTTCACAAACTTCATTGACTGCACTAAAGGTGTCACTGCCTTGCATAATCCTTTTTGATGAACAGCTCAGGGAACCACTGCTGTCAGTGAGCAGCCACTTTAATGCTCAAAATGGAGCACAGGAACTTGCAGCCAGTTACTTGCTGACATCTTCAGAAATATGTGGGATACTGCCCTTGACATTAAATCATCTAAGAGGGTTTTTTTTTTTTCCTATGGTGCACAATTTTCTGGCTGTCAAGGATGTCTTCAAAAAAAGTTGTTAAAAGTATTCAGCAATAACCTTGTTGACAAACTCACCACTCAAAAGAGTTGTGCAGTTTTATAGTGCAGTGTAGAAACTGGAATTTTCTTCTGTCTCTTGGCTTCATTCTGTGGACAACTTGTACCCCAATAAAACAAACTGCACAAGTGGAGGCTTCCTTTTGAGTATCAAGCATAAACTAATCTAATTTTCCAAATGGAAGAATTCCAGCAGCAATGAAAATTCTTTAAATAACAAGTTTATGGTCACACATGCTACTCTTGGAGTATAAAATTCCAAGCCAGCCCACTCTTCAGCTATCTATAAATATTTCCTCCATGAGGGGTTAATAATCCCCCAGTCTGCTGGCAATGCCAAAAATGATCCCTCAAGCTATTGTTCCAAATATACCTGAATTATAAACAGAGCAACCAAAAGTAACCTGGGTCATTTTCATAGAATCAGATCCAGGTCTCACTTACAAATACATTTCTGCCTTCAGAGCTGAAGATGGAAGGCACAAGAGCAAGAACTCCTCAGCACTGATCTATTCAAGGCAGGACTTGTAACAATCTCAGACAACAGGGATGCAATTTTAGTTGGAAGTGCAAATGTTGCTGGACTTGAGCCTCAGATGCCCAAGGATATAATAAGTATAATAAGTAAATAATAATAAGTAAATAATAAAATATAATAAGTATAATAAGTTATGATACGTAAATATCAAAGTGACCAGCATGGGGCAAACATCAGAAGTTTATGGACAGCTCTAGTCCATGTGAAGGCAAGGCAGTCAGAACTGCCTTGAATCAATTTTACCTTCTTGTTTTCAGCTTTTAGGAGGCATTTGAAAACTGCATGTTTGAGAGTTCAAATGTATGTATATAAACCACTAAGGAAAAAAAAAAACTGAGGGGAAAAATATGACACTATTAATCACAATAGTACACGAAATATTTCCAAATGAATGGAAACCCCATGACAATCTGAAGTCTTCTCCATATAAGAAACAATTTCTAGCAAGTTATACATGATAACACAATAAAACAAACCAACAATCTGGAGAAGACATGAAAACTAAACATAAAACTTCTTTAAAGTGCATTATTAGGTAACCTGCCAGCAGCTCTGCAGAAGGAGCTGATGATCACAACATAAGACAAATGTTCATGAAAGACACAGCCATGTTCACCATGGAGATCTGGGAGTTACTCAGACTGAGAAAGGATTTACCTCAAATAGAAATATTCATGTGAAGAGTCCTCAGAACAAGTGAACAGTAACAAATTGCCACAACCAGATGGTATTTACCCAGCAATCCAAACTAACTTAACAGAAAATAAATATCCTGTAACTACAGGGTGTAGTTACCACTTAAATCTGCCTCTGCAGCAGAGGGCTTGAGGATGGTTAATGTGATGCAGCATTAAAAAAACTCCACAGAGGGACAGACAACCATAAAAAGAAAAATTATTCCAATCAAATACATTTAAGCCTGGAAAGGTTCTGCTGCACAATGTTGACTTCACTTCAAGGACCAACAGAGAAAATCCACAGAAGAAAAATCCATGGTTTCTAACCAGATATTTCTGGGTCAGTCAGACCTGAGGCAAACACAGCAGCTGGAAAAGCAGTGTAGGAGAGCATCAGCTCATCCTTACACTTGTGCTTTTCCTGTGTATCACAGCACTGGCAGTGCCCAGGGTAATCAATCCTGGGTTATTTGAACACTCTGCAGGATCTGTGAAATTCATCCTCATTTATTTACACAAGCTTTTTCTCTAAACAGAGACCAATATGGCATTGAAAAATCTGTCGTAGATAATCTTTTTTAAACAAAGCATTTTTCCCTAAATTCCTAATGAGGCCTCCAAGCCACTTCACAGATGCACAGAAAAGATCCAGATACATCCAGAGAACTCTGAATTTATTGAAATTCGTGCTCTGTGTCACAGAATTTAACACTGTGAGCCCAAGATCATTGTGTCTTCACCTGCCTTCCAAGCCTCTTCCTGGACCTGGAAAAAGAGGATTAAAGTGCTTTTCCATCAGATTCCATCCCCAGCGTGTCAGCTCAGGCTGTTGTGTGGTGATTTAACCCAAAACCTGTGACCAGGGGTACAAGAGCCCAGGGCTCTGCAGGGAGGGCAGAGGAAAGGCTTTTAAACCTCATGTAGGGATTCACCAGAAGCTGTCTGGCAGATGATTTCACTGTTATTATTGACTGGCAACTTTGATATATTTCTCTAGGCTTCAATTTTCCTTTCATACAAGTTTCCAACAAGTAAATATATTTTCCTGTTGAATCACTTTTGTCCTTTAACAAAGCATATTAATAACATACATCTACATCATAGGGAACTCTTTCAAATTTCTTTGTAACAATGGGAATTTAAAAAACTGAAATGCTACCCAGAAATTTCCTTTTTGAATTCTTTGGTAGGTTTACAGCTGCCACTCCCAGTTATTGCCTTCAGCTAATCTGTTCCCTTAGATTCTTGTATATTTTTCATAATTATACACCACGGGAAAAAAAAAAAAAACCTGTTTCTTCCCTGCTTTCCTTTCAACAGGGATAAGATTTTCTAAAAACATTTTTTCAGTCTGAATGAAACTGGGCACCTACTGAACCATAGTTACAGGGGATAAGAAGTGATGGGGATCCAAATTGTCCTCCTTTGACTCAATTGGAATGTGAAAAATAAACAACAGGCACGTTTGAGCAGAAAAACTCGGGATTTCTTAGAACTTCAGCTGCACAGTTTCTCTTGATTTTGACAAAGCTCTGTAAACTCTCTTGGCAGCACAGCAAGTTTTGTATCTGCAATGCTGATGGAATTGAGATGATGGGAGCTGTATCATTCTGCATATGGAATGAAAGGGTGTGTGCTGTATTTGCATACACCCATATGCCATTATTTATCATTACAGTTGGCAATTTTGCCTAAGTACAAATTGCTAAGGATTTCTATAATAAGCACAAAACCATGGAGTTTCAAGATGAGCCAGTCTGATTTCAAAGGTTGCCAGTGAGCAAACCTGTATTTTTCTACATGTTCTTGACTGCTGCCACAGATCTGCATTACATTTATCAAACCTTTATGCAACCTGAAGTATCACTTTGAGGAACAGCAAATAACTTTTGAATAATTCCACTACTTGCCCAAAAACAAATCCAGTGGGTTTTTTTACTATGTCCCTACTACTGTTGGAAAAGCATAGGAAAAAAAGAGAGCAAGGACAGAGTGTCTTGTACTGGTGTAACACCATCCTTATATTTCATTGGTTTTATTAACTTATGCTTTATTAATTTTCAGAAACACCTGGCAGGAAAGAAAAGTAAAAATATCACAGTCATAGAAGGGTTCCAAGTAAATACGACACAAAGATGCCACTGCATTGTTAAAATGACCCATTTCTGTTTTCTTTAAATTAAATTACCTTCATATTCTGGTGTGTAATCTGTATATAACCCCAGGGAAGGTCCCCAGGTGGCAGCATAGGTGTTATTAATCTATTGTTAAGGGTGAGTTAAAGCCAAGTTAATTACCAGTAGATTCTTGAAAAGTAGTTGAGCTTTTGTTTTAGCTCATAACCTCTGGGGAAAAAAACCCAGCCATAGCCCACAGGGTGATAAAAATGAGTAAAGTGAACAGCTTAAGGAGGAAAAGACATATGTACAGCTGAAAAACTCAAGAACAGCTTCAATTAAATCAATAAATCTCCCAACAGCATGGGAGAGAACAAAAGTGCTTTAGTGGTCAGGAGTTAATCTAGAAAATCTACCACCTAATCAATGTGAAGCTGCAGTCTGAGAAGCAAATGCTGGTTTAAGCTGCTAAAAAAATCGTTATGTGTGCTTTGCCATTTCCCAAACCTTCAAAAAGATCACATTTTCACCAGAAGGTGCTGGGGAATGGGCAAGAATTAAAGCCCTCGTTTTCCTACCAAAGCTTCCAAGAAAACAAGGCATGGTACAGACAGCTGATAGTGCAGAGGGAAAAACAGACTCATGATTTGCTGGGGAAGCTGAGTAACACATTTTAGAATTTCAGAGAACACAGTGATTTGAGGGTATCTGTAAAGGGAGGAATGGCATGCAGATAGAAGACATTTCAGATTGGCATTTCTCACATGCAAGCAGCAGAATGAGTTTGCTTGCATAGATGGATGGCAGCAGATGCCAGACTAGGCTGTCACTGGGCAGTTGCACAACCATATTAATATTAACAGTTTGGACCAAATGAGAGGCCTTGCTGGGAGCTTCAGAGCAAAAGAACCAAAATAACCAACAAGTGAGGGAAATTTCCATTAAAAAATAAAGGGGAATTAGGCATTAGGACATATAAAGCACTTCAGGAAGGCCAACAGGTGATCTTCCTTTACACTGTGCACTTTCCTAAGGTAGTCTGTGTGTTCTGCTCTGCTATGTAAATGTTCTAATTTACCTTCTGGGTGCGATTCTGGCAAAAATGACACAATTAGTCATGTACAA
Organism: Acrocephalus arundinaceus; assembly: GCA_021534815.1. Classification (NCBI taxonomy): domain Eukaryota; kingdom Metazoa; phylum Chordata; class Aves; order Passeriformes; family Sylviidae; genus Acrocephalus; species Acrocephalus arundinaceus. Next base: position 5,449,014 of record JAJEOU010002626.1, read on the forward strand.
ACTGAACAATAACAATACTGTTTGCCATGTGATCATCCTTTCTCATCTGACAGGAATTCTGGGGTTGGGAATATGTCCACCTGGGTTAGCAGATGTGTGCCACACTACAAACTACCTGTTGTTCAGATCATTTTTCTTTCCACCACCAACTTTACATTCCCACAGGCTCCTTTCTACAACACAAATTCCCTGACTGATAGTTTCAGAGCCAGAAATGTCAAATCAAACTTGCCTCTTGTGGGCTTCCACTTCCAGCTGCAGAGCACACCCTGACCAGGCAGCCAGGACTGCACACACACCTGCATAGCCCAGACCTGCTGTGACAAACAGGGCAGGGCCACAGCTCAGCCTGGCTGCCCACCGCACCTTCATTCCAACAGGCACAGAACAGAAGGGTTGGCTCGGGTTATGTAACCAAATAATGTGTATTCCATTTCATCTGTTGAAAGCAGTTGAGATGTTTTTTCTTTATCTTTTGTAACTCCAGGGGAGAGTGGGGTGGGAGTCTTCAGATAATGGCCCAGCCATTAAAGTCAACTGGGGCAGTGTTTCTTATCTCTGTCACCACCTCCATGGGGATATCTGCTGATAATGGGCCATGAAGGCTCACCAGTGACATCACACATGACATCATCCCATGGGGAGATGCTCCACCCAGTGGGAGGAGCCAAGTGTTCCTACCTAGATAAAAACTGGGACTCAAGGCATCAGGGGACCTGGCCTTTCCACTCTGGACCCCAGAGGAAGATGGGACCACAGACCCATCTCGCCACCACTGGACTTACTACAGGATCATCTCTACTCCACAGAACCACATCTGTCACTCCAGGAGGATTTATTTGGGCTGCTTCCAACACCCTGACCACAGGGTGTCAGGTCATATCCCTGACCCTGTCAGGGTTTACCAGGACTTTTGTTTGCTTGCTTGCCTGGTTTTTTTTTGTACTACTACATTTGTATTCTTTATATATATATATATTCCTATTAAAGAGCTGTTACTCCTATTCCCATATCTTTGCCTGAAAGCTCCTAATTGCAAAATCGTAATAATTTGGAAGGAAGGGCATTTACATTCTCCATTCCAAGGGAAGCTCCAGCTTTCCCTGGCAGCACCTGTCTTTCCAAACCAAGACAGGGTAAAGCTGCAAACCTCAATGCAGACGCTTCTCAAGCTATGGGGTGTTCCCACATATTGCAGTGGGCTAGAAATTAAGTGTATTCCTTTCACCGTATCAAAATTAAATTAGTGACATTTCTTAAAATGTTCTGAACTAAACACAGAATTATTGCCATTGAAACAGCTGACTGACTTTATTGGAGACTATTTTAATTTACTCTTATCTCAGAGCCATGCAACAAACAGAACATTTTGGGGAAGGCAAAAGGCAATTTGTGTTTTTGCTACAAATTTGTTTTGTGTGTCTTCGTTAAAATTATAACAGTCAAAAAAAAAAAAAGCCAAGAGCACTACATTTTTCCCCTCAGACATCATGTGGCACTGTTACTGTTATTAGGGAAGGCTCCATTTCATCTTAATGAAAGGATTAGATTTATCAATTATGGTACGAGCAACACAGAGGTTATCCTTGATAAGTGGACTTGTAATTGAAGGCAATGATGGGCATGTCACAAATATCAAACATAACTTGAGAACATATAAGAAATATGCTTTGTAACATTTGCATTTCAAAAAGGATTGTGAGCTATACATTCTGTGCTATTTCATTTTTATCTGATAGCTTTGTTCTTTGTAATTTAGAGAAACACTGGATCAAACAAGAGTCAATTACAGCCATGCATTGTTATCAAGCAAAAACAAGTCATAATAAGGTTTGTACCCTTTTTAATCACTGTGTCATAGTAATAGAGAAACTATTTATTAATATTAAAAATGTTACCTTATTTTAATTACAACGAGATACAGCATTACTTCTCTAAGCCAATTATGCCACATAAGAGTAAAAATAAATAATTCAGACAGTTTCACTTCAAAGAAATCCATTACGGTCTTGTTTGGGAATACTTTGATCCTGTCTGTTTCATACTTAGCAAAATTTAGCTGTGGAGAAACATTGTCTCCCAGCTGCAGTAAATAAATGTGACCAGCTGCACCCCACCAGCCTGTGCTCAACCTCACCCATCATTTTAATTTAAGCTCTGGCAGACTTGGTGGTCATGAAGGACGGCAAGAACCACTCACTTGCTACTTTGAAAACAGAAAGCCACAAGCAGCAAGAGGTGTCTTCGGAAGAACTGAACCCTAAAGAGTTTCTTTCTCATTGTTATTAAAAACAATGCAAAAAAGGTAAAAAAAAGTTGAACTAATAAAAACAAAAAGTGAAAGAGATGTGCAGTGTTGTTTTCCTCACACTACGAAAGGATATGATACAATCATTTCTCATGAATTACAGGAGGCACAAGACTGAAATTAATGCCAAGTAAAGCGTGATTGATTTGTGACTGCTCAGTAATATTCATTTTGTCAGAACCTCATCAAATTCCTCTGGTCTTTGTATTTTGAACAAAGGCTGCCCAAAGAGCACCTCACTAATGCTGAGCACATTCTGGGAAGTGGAATCAGTTCAGCTGCAGAGAAGGGGACTCAGGACAGGAATCTGCTGCTGAACTTGCAGAGAACTGCAGTGGAAGTACAGGAGCTGCTTCACTATCTCCTGTTCCACACACATGGATTACCAGACCTTTTTTGGAGTATCTCTGTTCAACAGGCCACCCCAATGGTTTCTCTTAGTCATCTGGTAAATGGGATTATTTTCTCATGTTATTGCTCCTGCTCCCACTTATTTTTTATATTTCTTGATTGCACTAAAACTCTATTTGAGATTTCAAAGCTATTTTTCTGGCAGCTCTCACAAATATCTCATTAATTCTTCCTCTCCAACTCTGTGCCATGCACAATAACATTCTCATTTGGTTCTGTTTATTTTCTTTAAATCCATAAAGAAAGTTTAGAAGAAATAATACTGCAATCTTTATCAATACACACCCCTATTTATGCATAGCAAGTGAGCCCCTTCTAAAATTGCATCAAGATGTCAAAGTACCCCATGAAAATAAAAAAGAAGCAGGAAAAGTCTCATGATAAAACAGCTACTTCCAGGATTTGCTAGAGAAAGCTACGGTCATGTTCCTTTTGCAGATAATAAACAGAGTCCATGCAAGTGGAGAGGCAGGGTGTGGATTAATAACACCTTCTGCAACAGTAATAATGTGTCTGCATTACTTGTTCCTCAGCAGAGCAATTTTCTTCACACTAATAAATCTAACTGCAGAAATATGGCTTGTGTCACCAGAGTGCATTGCAGCAGTGTAGTCTTTATCACTGAGGTGAGAAATACCTTTTCTGTTCATTAATACACTGTTTTTTAAACACATCGGTGAAGTGTAAGCAGTGCCATTACACCCATTCAGTGAAGCCAAGATGCATTATTCATGGGAGCTGTGATAAGCCACTTGTCCTACCAGCTTTACCCACTCTGTGGCTCCTCAGTGTTGACTTTCAAAGGCAGAGAAGCACAGGGGCATCAACAGCTCCAGCAAAACTCTCATTTCCTGCACGTGGGATGCTGAGCAGGATCACTGCAGCATCCTGCCCTGAAAACTCCCAGGGCTGGGACAGCCACGAGCCTTTCAAAGACACACAAAGCAAATTTGTAGCAAAACACAAGTTGCCTTTTGCCTTCCCCAAAATGTTCTGTTTGTTGCATGGCTCTGAGATAAGAGTAAATTAAAACAGAGTTCAATAAAGTCAGTCAGCTGTTTCAATGGCAATAATTCTGTGTTTAGTTCAGAACATTAAGAAATATCGCTAATTTAATTTTGATGTGGCAAAAGGAATACACTTAATTTCTAGTCCACTGCAATATGTGGGAACACCCCCATAGGTTGAGAAGCATCTGCATTGAGGTTTGCAGCTTTACCCTTTTGTTCTGTACCTGTTGGTGATGCCTTAGCTTTTATATTTTCAGACTCTGTGCTGCTTAGGGATGAAGCCTCGTATTAAGAACTGTACTAAGCTCTCTCTACAGAGCTGGTAGACAGAACAAATCCATTTCTGCTGGAAGACCAAGGACAACTTTCAGACCAAGAACACAAACAACGATGGACTGAGGGGTGGAACAAGAAGGATGGGAACTCATGGCCTGGAGCTGTAATTAGACAATTGGACTCCAACATGCAAATAGACCTAAACTTATAAAATGGCAAAATCTCGTGACTCTGTGTGGCCATCTTGGCCACCACTTGCAGACCACCTGGTGCAGCCTTGCGTAGGCTTCTGTAATGCCAGGTGGATTCTGGGGACCTTTTAATAATCCGAATTTTACTCTTTAGTTTTGCCTAGCCTCTGTTTCAGGTCAGCCCTTCCAAGGCAACACTGGAATGAAGGTGCAGTGAGCTGTGGGTGCCTCCCTGCCTGCGAGGGGTAATGGTTCCTCTGCAGAGGGAAGGGGCCTTGAGTGCCAAAACAATCCCACAGACATCACATACTGCCTCTTCACGTTTTTGGGTAGTGGGTACCAAATCTGCTGCAGGTATTTTCATGTATTTGAGAATGATGTTTGTAATCTGTAGTGTTACAACTCTTAGAGAGGGAAAAGAGAGTGGATTTTAGGATAATTTGTGCCAGGGAAATTTCCAGCCACATTTCCCACTCAGAGGTTGAACTTGTCACATTGGTGTGCTCTTGTTTCTGGTCCAGCAATGAACATAGATGAAAAACCTCTGAGTAAGATCACCTGATCTCATAAGAATTAAATGATCACATAGGTCCTGTGGTGCATATCAGACAATCCACTATGCCTACACATCTATTTCACAGAAATGATTTTTGAGGGCAGTGACAAGCAGCACTTAACTCCTACTGACTTCAAACATGAGATACTCATTTGAGAGGGTTTTGACCCGATTCATGACTGTGAAATTTTATTAATTCCATTGAAATATGGAATCTCTCCTTTAACAGAGCAGGTGAGATCCCAAGTCACTCTTTTGCAATGAGCAGAGACATAAGAACTCTCTAATTAATTCTGGTCAAATTTCTATGAAGTCAAATTGTGGCAGGTTTAGCTGGGGCAGAATTAATTTTCTCCATAACAACTGGTACAGGGCTGTGTTTGGGATTGTGTTGACAATTCAGGGATGATTTTGTTATTGGTGAGAAAGGGTTAGGAAGTCAAACCCTTTCCTGCTCCTTGCAGAGAGAGGCTGGGGGTGCCCAAGGAGCTGGGAGGGGACAGAGCCAGGACAGCTGACCCAGGGGATGTCCCAGAACAAACGCTCTGCACATACAGCTGGAGAGAGAGAAAAAGTAAGTTTGGAATGATGATATTTGTCTTCCCAAGTCACACTGTGAGTGATAGAGCCCAGCTCTCCTGGGGCCCTCTGAGCACCTCCTGCACATGGGAAGGGGTGAATGAATTCCTTGGTTTGCACTGATGTGTGAATGGTTTCTGCTTTACCTGTTCAGCTGCCTTTATCTCTGCCCTCGAGTCTTCCAGCTTTTACCACTCCTGACTGTCTTCCCCTTCCACAGGGGTGGTAGGGGGCAGAGTAGGGTGGAGGGGGAAAGGGTGAGCATCTGTGAGGGGCTGAGTTGCCAGAAGAAGTTAAATCATGACTAAAGGTCAGAAAAATTTCACCACATCGTAGTGGAACTATATTGTCATAACCCCAGAAATGCATCAGCCCCACTCTGGATCTGCTGCCTTTCCCTGGGGTTGGCAGGGCACTGAATATCAACATTAAATTCAAACATGAGTTTGTCCCAGGCATTTCTATTTCACTGTTCAGAAACCACCACTGAGAGCTCTCCAAACACCTCAGTTTATTTCTTATCCAACCCTAACTTGGTCTCAAGTCGTTCAGTAGTTTATCTTTGATAATAACATTTTTTGTGAATATTTCTAGAGAGAGGGCAGGACAACATGTACACAGGAAAATATCAGAATTATTATTCTAACAAAAATTTAATAATTTATGAATAAATAATGGAAAAAAGTGGTTTTTTAAGAGACCAAATGCTTTACACAACAGTCCCTACACATGGATTCAACTGACATAATATAGCAACTCATAGAACCAACTGGGAGAAAAATACTAAGTCTGGAGCTTTTTAATGATACACAGAAAAAGAAATCTGACTCCTGTACAGATGTTGCAGCACAGCAGCACATAGCCTAATACAGAACCTTTTTAACAATAACTTTATATTCCTCTTGGCATTAAACGGAAAAATCCAACAACTATAAAGAGAAAAAGACAAGTGCCACACAAAAGCTCATTGACAATACCACAATGGCAAAGCTGAAGGCAAGAGTTGGAAATCCCAATCTCTGAAACTCCATTATTTCTGACATCAGCTGACATTCTGCTAAAACATGAGAATAAAAGCATACGAACTATGGAATCAGGCATACAAAAAGTATCTGGAAAATCTTTTGGCAAAGCAGAATGTTTTACTGGTTTTTTACTCTGCTTTGTCCAAACAATTGCCATGAAATTCTATCGTCTATTTGAAATGTTCCTCTAAGATGCCTTTTTGTCTTTTTTTTTTGTTGTTGTTTCACTTTAGATGAAGGGGAAAATATAAAATTTTTTGAAAGGCTGTGGATTTTTTTGTTGTTGTTGTTGTTGTTGCTGTTTGGTTGTGTTTTATCAGGAGGAGGTTGGGTTTTTTAAAGCAACTCATTCATAAAGGACTATCAGTGAAGTTCCTTTGATTTTTCTTAACACCACATTTTAAACCTTTACCAAGAGAAAAGATGTTCCCAGCACATACTTTATTTTTATCAATTTTTTAGCTCAGATAATCTAGAGAACACTTTGCCCTTAGTTACTTCACCATCAAATTCAGCCAAAGGGTAAACTCCACAGAAAAGTGCAGATGCTATCAGAAGAACAGAGAGAATGAGATGAAAAGGAGGAAAAATATAAAAGGAAAGCTAAAATGTTGAAAGGTATAAAAATAAAGATGGAAAACTATCCACATTCACAACTTAGCTAACCTATGATGAAAAAATTTATCCAAATTCTGAATATTCAACTCTAGCAGTATCATGGTTTCCAAATCCCTTGTTCTCCACAAGGATCTGCCTTAGTGCTCAAGAATTCTCCCTCATCAGCAGTACCAGTCTTGGAAAGAGGAGCTGCTGTCCTAGACCAGACAGATATCCTTCATCTTTATCCTCAAGAATCCACAGATATCATTTAGTTTCAGACAGAACAACCTCCATTCAAAAATGGGCTGAGAGGGGCTCTCAAAAGGCAACTGCACAGAGACCCCTTCCTGTTATTGCTGAAACAAAACATCTCCCCCTGGTTTTCTCACTAAAACCTTCTGTATCAGCATATGCAAAACAAAATAATTGCACTTTATCATTTTTCTCCAGCGAGGCAGGAAATGAGCAGTGCAACTCCATCACCCAGTGGTTGCAGGAGGCCTGGATGGATGAGCAGTAAAGGAGAAATTTTGCTGCTCCTTATCCTACCAGAGACACAGGGACTGTGCTGCCATCCCTGAGCCATGGGCTGGTCCCCAAATGTGAAATCTGGCAAGATTACAAACTACTCATCCAGAGGAAAGAATTTCTAAGTCTGGAAGTGTCATTACAGACAAACTGTTCTAAACCCATGGGCAAGCAGGTATTCTGAGAGTAATGTGTATTTACCACCTGGCTTATGCGTGCAAAATTTGGACCATATTGGGTTTGCTTCCTCTGCTTCTCAATGAGCGAAAAATAATTACATAAAAGAACATTTGTCTCTGAGCAGCTCCGTAAATTAACAAGAAAAATCCTCAAAGTAATTGAGGTTGGATGCCATAATTGAATTCACAATATTTCCACCAATCTGCGATTCTTTACAAGACAAGTGATATTATCTTTTCAAAGCTTACTGGATTGAGCACTCTGCCTCTCTGGTGCATTACTACATTTGAAAAAGCAGCTGGTGATAAACATGCAGCACTCCTTCAGTTTAATAATAGGTGTATAGAACCTAATGATTTTGGCAAGCTTTTAACGTTTTATTGCTGGCAATGTGTTTGCAGCACTCGTGTAACACTGCAATAACAAAGAAAACAAAACTGTCTGCTGCTGCAAATGTTTACAGAGTGCAGATGCACAAGCTCTTTGCATATCTGATAGAGGTAGGGCATAAATCAACCCTTCCACTTACACTCCACAAAGTTTGTCTTAAAAGCAAGTAATGAACTGAATATACTGTGGGAAAGATCTTTTCCACCAGAAAAAAAAAAGAAAGAGAAAGTTTTACTGCCACACCAGCCTCTCTTTCCGAGGGACTTAGGATTCTCCAAGCTAATGGCACATAATTAGGAGATTCTGGAAAAATGATGCCAACTGTGCTTTGGGGCTTTACTGGTTTCTCTCAGAGAACTTTGAAGCCCCACTCCAGTTGTAAAACTGTTCTGTAAATGCACTGTGAAATTCAGATGCCAACATCCTCTCAGGACTGTACTGCAGGTCCCTTCCTTAGGTTCATGGTGATTTCTACCTGAGTTCACATGCTGAAGACTGCACAGTGACAGGAGGGACAGCTGCCTAAAAGATCAGGCTTACAGTTATTCCAGTCTTTTTCTACTACACCGTGAATGTGTAATAAAAATGTTCCCCAGGAATGCAAAGCCACTGCTGGACATTTATAGCTACACTATATAAAGATGTAAAGTTACCTCGTTGAAAAGCACCCCATATATTTATACATTCATTTATGGCATGCTTATCCCCTCAATTAACATACAGGGATAAGAACAAAGGAGCAGGAAAGAAAAAAGTGCCACTTATTGAACTCAGTTTTCCAGTATAGTACACAAGGCATAAATATTTTTCATTCTCAGAATTTGATTTCTGTAACATCAGTGAACGCAGATAATCACAGTTTGAAAGAAAACAAAACCTCAAAGGGAATACAGACTGATTTTGCCTTTAGTTAGAACACTCCTGATGAACACTGGGTCAGGCCATTTTAAAACTAAACACTTTCATTTTTCACTTTAAATATGCCCTAAGAAAATTGTATTTTGAACAGAGAATTATTCTAACTTCAGTTCAAATTTCATTGCCTTCCTAACACCCTAGAGTCAAATTTTCTCCAGGACACTTCAGAGAGTAATGAATATGTAGTGAAAGCTCAGGATTCAAGAGTGTTCCTTCACTTATCGTATAAAGTGTCTAATAAAATACTAGTGCAGGCTGAGAACAAAATTGCAGAGGTTTATAACCATGTCTAGCCAACCCACAAGTCAATAATGGACAAAAAAGGATTCTTCCCGTGTTTGCCAATCAATGCCCAGCAACGTGATTCAGTAGCCATTTAAAAATGAAAGCTTTTGTTAAAGCCCATGAAAAAGCAGCTTGCTTTGTTCCATTTCTCATCATGCCTCAAAATTACTCAGCTTTACTCATTATTTCTCTTTCCAATACAAGGAGGGAGATTCTGAAGAAGCAAAGAATGTTTGGAAGAGTAGTTGGAATGCCAGAGAGCTGCAAACTTAACTGCAGAACCTTGCCCCTTGCTTTTGCCACTGCAAAAAAATTATAATAAAACACTTCTAAGAGACTTTTCAGGTAAATAACTGCCCTGATATCAGTGAATGTTCTCTAATTTAAGTTCTGATGTGCTCCAGCACGTTGCTGAAGGAAGATCTGAGTTAGCATATGCAATGTATACATTAAACTACTTAAATATAAATTGTAAGAAAACACACATTTGTCAAAAGCAATTGACATTTTACACCATTAGTAACTTCAAATTAATTTTTAGAACTCTTCCAAGCATTAAATTATATGTTATCTAATTATTGTCCTTTATTATTTGCATAAATGAATTTTCATTTTCTTGACTACAATTGCTAAGACACTCAAGGTCAGTGATGTGTTTTGTGTTCCCTGATAGAATATTAAATAATTACTGCACAGCCAACAGTGTCCTGGTCTTCAGAAAAACTCTAATGTTCAGAAACACACACAAAATTATGATTCCGATTAACCAGAAAGCTCCCAGCTTCCTCGCCTTTTCTTTTGTGTTCATAACCACTGTCCTAGGTTACAATGTAAAATTGTGCCCAAAGTTTGTATTCTATCCCCATGAGCCATTGAGCCAAGTGGCAGTGTTTTCTTATCTTCTGTTAACGAGCTAACAATGCCTTGCCATGATCATAGATAACTTCCTCCGGAGTTATCTCTGTTTAATGGCCATCAAGGACCACTGCATGACTCAGAGAATGAGATCAGCCATTGGAGATGCTCCGCCAGGGAGAGCCAAGAATTCCACCTGATAATCCAGGTTTGGACAAGCAGATTTATCACTGGACTCCCAGAGGAGACAGAGCTCACGTCTCACGGACACTGTGAAGAACATTGGTGCCTTGGGGGGGACTGATCTGCAACCACAACTCCTGTCCCCCCAAGTGGAGTGGGGCAAAAACAATCACCTATAATATTTTAGTGCAAGAATTGCTTCCACACATTTCTTTTAAACAAAGAGGTTTGCAGGAGTTCAAGACCTGGCTGAGAAACAGGAAGGGAACAGGACACAGAGGGAAAAACCCAAACTAAACCACACACTGGAACTCACCAGATACATTCTTGCAGCTCTGGGTGCTCCAGGGGAGTTATTTGACTCCCATTTACTGCCAAAATGTGAATAATATTGGCAACTTCAGACGTGATGGAGAAGCATTGCCTACCTCATTCTGGTTTTGCCTTTAACACCCACGTGTTTGAAATACGTTAATTTCTCTAAAAGGCAGCAAATTGCCCTGAAAAGTTGCTGTGAGGTTTGCATGTGTGGATCTGGCAGGATTAGGCTTTAAATCTACAAGGAGAATTGCAGAACAGGTTCCATTTCAGATGACATGATGCTGCAAACACTGGACACCCTGCTTAGCTCCACTTCCCTACAGCATCCACCACATGGAGCATCCCATTATCCAAGTATTTAAAAGACACAGGACCTTAGCCTGCAAAGAAATTTTAAAATAAAGTAACAATATTTTCATTTTCTATTCATTTATCTCTGTCCTTAGGTCCTTAAGGATTTTCTGCTTCACCTTTGATGTCATGGTTTCTTGCTGCAACCCTGCTGTGTATACCTATTTAAATCCATTTGATATTTATATCCTATACCTATTTAATCCACCACTGAATTTCATGCTAAATGACTACTCTATAATGCTGCTTTCTTAACAGACATATATTTTACAGAATAAGTTAAACATTAATCGTGGCCTAATCTCTTCATTCACTTCAAAGTTCAAATTTAGTCTCCAAAATAGTCATTTTATAGAACACCTACAATTTCTGCATATCAGCCACCAACATAAAGTGGGAATTATTTGAAAATATGCATTTTCCCCAATGTAATTTTTAAATTACATTGGCACATTTTTGCTACCACCCAAGAAGAAACAGCAGTACTATACATCCACATTCAGAAAAGAGAAAATTTAACCTAATGACTGCATTTCTTCAGGCTTCATTCCTCAGCCATTTCTGGCTATCATCATTGAGATTATTACCTTGGCATTTTTTTGGCAAGGACAAGAGCACTAATTCTAAGTCCTCTGACAGGCAGTGTCTGAAAAATAGGAAGCAATAACATCTCCTGGTAGATTTGCCGATAAAATATCTGCCATAATTACATTCTTAACTGGGGGGAGTCAAAATGTCTGGCATTCTAGGTCAGGGTGACAGAACTTCACAAATAAGGGGAGAAGGAAAAATTTCAATCTTGAATCTGCCACAAATTATTACATTCCATGAAAATGTCACCAAGACATCAGAGCTGTGACTTCACTCCCCAAGGTGACCAGACCCTGAGCAGCTGCATCCCACAGCACACAGGGAGCTGCAATCCTGCTGGGAAATACCATTTCCTGAGCTGGGGGAAACAGAGGAGCACAGGGATCCACTGAGAGCCAGCAGATCCTACAGCCCATGGCCAACAGCACACATAGAAGGGAGGGAGCCACGCTGGGAGACATGGGCTGAAAGCAGGAGGTTGCTGAGGATTTCAAGTGTTCAAGTGGCCTCACAGCTGGGGATCACCCCTGATGAATGTGAGAATGCAATGGTTCTGGCTTAGTTTTCTTGCCAAGGTCAGGATTCATACACAGCAAACATACATTTCATGTTTGGACTTGGATGTTTATTATTCTTTATCTATCTACAGACCAACAAGCTGTGAGATCTAACTAGCAAGTCAGAGAAATGAGGTAAAATGGAGAGATTCTAACTCTTTCCAAGGTTATTTAAGCAATAGTCACCCAATAATGAGATGACACCTATATTATTTATACTTTTGACCCACTAATGACCACCCAAGGCATTGCAGACCTTTTTCACCCATTTACAGAAAATCACCCAAACACATGAAGAAAGAAGGTGAAGAAGGACCCAGACAACACTCCAAGTCCGTTATCTTGACTCACATGTATTACTAGATACTAAAATCTTAAATCTAAGTTTTCACCCTGTGAGATCACACAATACTATCCAAACCACACACCCACAACCCCAGTGCTGTCACTCAATTTTGGAACCAGTTTCATGGCCTCAAATGTGGTGCTGCTTGAGGGTCAGCACCTTTTAACACAGAAAGCCTGAAATTTTCAGCCTCCAGGGTTCCAGCATGTGAACAGCCACCAGTGACCCTCCAGCAGGACCAGTTCCAGTGGTGCCTTTGTCTCCACTCTGCTCCTCTGCCCAGGTGTTCCTTTGGGAATCTTCTAGTCAGTGAGGGAACGTAAATAAATTACCAACATTCCAAGGATGTCCTATCTCTAAATTTAAACAATAAAATACCATTCTGCACTATTTCTACTTAGAAATATGTAGATAGAGAACAGCATGGTATTTTTTTGGTAAACAAATTAGGTATGGGAAATATCATGGCTGTGCCTTGTCATTGCCTGTGGCTTCCAGCTCCTGTTGATCATGGGCTGCAATTACTGAAGGATTGCTGTGAGCTATTCATACCAGAAGGATGCTGTTAACTCCTGCTTCGGTCATCTAACCTCTGACTGCAGCAGCTCTGAGCCACTACTTGGACATCAATGACACTGAAAGGCCTGAGCTTTCTCTTTTAATGTCCATGTCCATTAAAATGTCAATAGTGTAAACAAACTGCTTATTAAAAACCCAGGCACCCCCATCACAGCAAGGTCATTACAAAGGAGCAGTCAAATATATTGACCTAATATCTGAGCTCTCCAATATCCAACTTGTAAAGTATGAACTTGGGAACAGAAATATTAATGGGACCTCAGGGCAGTTTGATCTGCATGGGTCAAAAGGAGGCTATTAAGGTTTTGCATACTCATGAGCCTCCCTCCCTGTGGGTGAGGAATGTTGGCTTTGAGTTTCCTACAGGGACAGGTCTGCAAGATCACAGCCTAAAATAACTTCTGGCAACTGCAAAGCTTTTCTTGCACCCAGTGCTGGAACAGGAGCTCAGCAGACAGAGGTGCTGAGCAGCAGTGGCTGTGCTATGCAAAGGTGCTGTGTACAAACTGCAAACATGTTCTGGTGTCAACCTCCTCTGTAAACACAAATACCTTCTCATCCCTGCAAGCTTTACATTCCACAGCCTGCGGTCATAAAACTTCCTTTGGGAAGGTAATTTGTGCCCCACCAATACAGGAAAAGAATAGGACAACTTTTCTAAATAAGCAGATGTTGTTCATTCTTTATTTCTCTCCTGCCAAGAACTGATTTACTGTAAATTCCCTCCATCTGGCAGGAAGCTAATCTGAATATGAATCAATCTATTCGAAAATAACTTCAAAAATTTCAGGCATTCATATCAGGGCTTTTCCTGTACAATACCCTTTCCCAGTCATTCTACTCAGACAAGCAAGCTTTTCAAAGCAAATCAAGCTGAAATATTTTCAGAGAATTTTTCAACTTGAATTTTTTATTAATTATATCACTGCAGTATGAACTTATTTTGGTTTTTCTGCTGGCCATAAACATTTTCAAGGAAGTAAAGCAGAGTAGTCAAAAAAAATTGGGGTAGGAAGGAAGAAGCAATTGTCTATATTTAGTGTATATAAAAATTATGTGCAATAAGACTGTCTGAAAATCCAATTTTAAACATTTAGTTTTACAGTGCTGACCCTTATTTTTCAAATGTTCTCTTCCATCACTGAAAGAGACAAGTAAGTAAATATATATACCCTCTTTCTTTAAGAAGAACAGTTCAGGAATAGCATCCAAAACCAGAATAATGTTATAACTAAGGTTTAGCTGCCAGCTCTGTATAAGAATAAGTTACACTTGTAGAAAGTCAGCAGAAAATCTTGCCTACAGAACCTGGGAATGATGAATAGATGCCTGTCTAATGAGAAAACAGAAGTGAACTCCCCTAATTATCTGTAAAAGCACTATCTTTTTTCTAGTCAGTAACTGCAGTTAATTAGAGAAACAAGAATATGTTTCTTGTTGGGAAGAACTTCAAATCAGGGTAAAATACCTATACTTAGGAAAGCACTTAAATACACACATTATAGATATATGCTCAATATTCACTAAAGATTTAATTCAACTTTAAATATATTCATATTGAGGCTTTTAGCCTCTCATTCAGGAAGAAGCTAAAGGTGCCATCCATTCTGAATTGGGAAGAGCACGAGTTAAAATTTTAACAGTTTAACTTCCTATACTTTAATCTGAGCAGCTGCTTAAGCACAATGAAATACTAAGGCTAAAGCAATCAGCATCAAATTCTGAGCTTGGGGGAATAATGGAGAATAGAAATGTATTCCTGAGGACTGGGAAGTGCATCCCATTCTAAACAGAAAGAGTAATATAAAGAGAACTAAAAAAGAAAAAAGGATTTAGAGGCAAGAAGAGTTGCAGAACTCAAATGGGCAACAAAAAAGAAATGCTGATGAAACAAACAGCACTCCTAGATAGCTTCAGTATTGTGTGGGAGGAATCTGCTCACAGCAGGAATAAAGAGACACCTGAATGAGAGTGGATTCACGGAGGGATGGAAGCACGGGAGGTGACTGCCCTTCCATTATCCTGACCAGTGATAGGAGCTCACATCACAGAGCTGAGCAAAAACTGCTCCTGCCCGTGTGGGGAACAGAGGGACCAGAGACAAGGGGATCACAGACCTGGAAAGCATCACAGAATGTTTTTACAGATTTAAAGTCTGGAAATAAATTATTCAGAAGACCCAGAAATGACAGTGGTTAAAAGAATTAGATATAGAAAATAACCTCCCTGCTATGCACTCCAGAGCTGCAGCAATGGGGACAGGGGTGGTTTTGTACCTGCTTCTGGCCAGCAGAAGAAATCCTACAAGCAGCTGGGAGATTCTCCAGGTAATTAGGATGCTCCTGCTTTGAAAGGCACTTGAATTGCACCTGCTCTGAGGACAGCAGTGGAGCAAAATATTTTGCTCAGCTGGCTTTTGGCTCCAACTCAAAAAAGCCATTTTTACAGAGCTGGAAGAATATTTACTTAGTACATCAAAAAAGCAAAAGAAAAAATATCAGAGTGCTCAGTCTTCTAGTTAGATTTAAACCATCAAGGTTATAAAATCCATCCTGTGACAATCCCTCCATGATTTTTTGTCACATGCACTTTGTGACACATCCCAAAGGCCTCTACATTCATCTCTCCCAGAGCACATTCTCCCTTGATGAGTGTCTTAGGCTGCAATGCAAGATGGAACCAGAGGTATCTATTCTATCCCCAGCTGTTCAAACCAGGTGGGGCAGTGTTCTTTATCCCTTCCAGGACCCCTCCTCCCTCCAGGGGATCTCTGCTGTCCATGGGCCATCCAGGCTCACTGCAGGGCTGATACAGTGACATCATCCCATGGGAGATGCTCCACCCAGGGGGAGGAGCCCAGCATTCCTACCTGGATAAACCCTGGGATTCAGAACAGCAGCACAGCCTGTGTGCACTGCATTCCCAGAGGGAGACCGGACCCATCTCACACCACTGGACCTTCAGAGGAAAACTCCACCCTGCTACAGGATCATTGCTCCAACAGAGCCACATCTGTCACTGCAGGAGGATTTAATTGGACTGCACCAACACCCTGACCAACAGGTTGTGTTCTGTCAGTGTTTTCTCTTTGTTTGGCTTTTTGTACTACTATGTTTTCTTTCAATCTTCCTAGTAAAGAACTGTTGTTCCTATTCCCATATCTTTGCCTGAGAGCCCCTTGATTTCAAAATCATAATAATTCTGATGGAGAGGGGTTTTACATCTTCCAGGGAGGCTCCTGCCTTCCTTAGCAGACACCTGTCTTTCCAAACCAGGACAATGAGGCAGTTCAGCATCCTCGACCTGAAGAGAGGCATTTTCACCCGAGTGCCCCTTTCCCTGTAACAATCTCCCACTATCCCAAAATGCAGCAGGGCAGGGAGGTGAAGTCACACAGCACAACTCTGGCAGCTGTGAGCAGAACCAGCCCTGAACGAGGCTTTAAAGTTTTGTGCTGGAATTTCCAGGCTAATGATTGGATTAAATATAGGAATATTTGCATTCTCTTTTTGTACAGGACAGTTGGCAGCCTGAGCTGTTCCCAATTTCCATTAGAACCACTTTGTACTTTCTCACTCCACAGTTTCATCAGACATTCACCTCATCCCTGATTCACCTGGAGTTTTCAAATATTTTGTTAATTAAAATCTAAGAAAAGCATGCTTGAAGAACCTAAAACAAAAAGTCTACCCATAAAAAGTGGCAAAATGGAATCCCCTCTCCCATTAGTAACAGTATGCAGTGAAAAGTACACTACAAAATCTCTGATGAAATATATAAATGAGATATTTTCATTTAATTATTTCATTACTGTGATATAAGGTTTGTTACAAGTACTCTACAAATTACTGCATTTCACCTAGAGGTTTTATGTGTGCAAAATGGATTAGTTACTTATTAGCTTTCTGTGTAATTGAAGACATTATATAACTTTAGAGGAAAATTCAGGGGTAAACTAATCTAAATTGCAAACCATATCGCTCAAGAAGCTACTTAAAATACAGCATAAATTCCGATTGTTCAAATGAAAGCACTGCATAAAAGTTATGACCTTAACAGCCAGAGAGGGTGTTCCTTTCATTATTTCATTGGCCTTACATGATACTCTGAAAAAAATTAAGAATTTACTTGGATTATAATGACAGTAGTCTAGATTAGGTAGCATTTTTCACTAAAAAAATAAAAATAAGAAAAGTGTGAACACAAACCAACTATTGCAGTGTTGTCTAGTTACACTAAGTTTCCAGAAGGAAAATACAAATCATATTTTAATATAAATTTGATAGCAAATGGATATTATGTTTTTTAAATCATAATAGTAATTCAGTAAAGTAATCCTAATACATATCCCCAAGATTTTAAGCTGAAGAACAATTTTCCTTGTAAAATAGGACTGGTACATTCAATCTCCTCATGTACTTACCCAATTTAAAGATTGCTCTAGCCAGTTAAAAATAATATCAGAATTCTAAACATCTAGATGCAGCTGTGGCCACACTGAACTACAAACATCACGAAGCAGATGTGGGTTATTTATTCTGGGATGCAATTCAGCACAGTTATACTTACACAGTACAGCCCCCATATGGCACCATTGTTTTTTCCTGTACATTTCCTCTGCATTTCCAAGCAGACAGCTAAGCTCACTTATCCTTGCTCTTCTCTTAGTCCTTGAACACTTTCAATTTTTCCAGTTGCACTGCAAGACCCCTGAATCCCTGCCAACAATATTTGAAACAGCGGAATGCTAAACACTCGCTGATTGTGATTAAGTTCCTCGCTAGCAAGGAGAGCACAAACACGATAATCACGTTCAATTATGCCACGTTTGAAAAACACCCATCACTGAGGCAACACCTCTCCCAAAACAGCTGAAAGAAGAGTTTGGCTGTGATAGGCAACACCTTCAAAAAGCAACAACAGCAACCTGGCAGGATACTGGGAGAAGCAGTTTTGCCTCTATTCCAGTGTGGCTGTGCAACCTCAAGTCACAACTTCCCACTCCATCCAAGACCCTTCAGCTGGCAGAGCTGCTGATATCATCAGAGGCACTCTCAAATTGTAACTCTTCTACAAGATAAAAGCTGCAATGTCAAGATAAGCATTTTTTTGGGGTTTTAGTCCATTCACATTTATATTAAAAATAAAGCTATTGAAAAGATTGTAAAATAGGGAGCTTTAATTAGTGCTTCAAAATTTTCCTTCCAGGCAGCAAATTACATCAGCTCACATCTCAATTGCCCTGTTGCTTTGCTGAACAGGAAAACTTGCACAATTTACATCTTCAGTCACACCAGAGGGTAACACTTTGTTTAACAGCACAACATTTCTTTAGATTCACTCACAGGTCCTTCCTGCCTATTTAAATCAAGTATTTCCTGGTCATTTCTCCCTCATAATTTCACAGGGGGCACACACAGCCCTTTCATGTTCTACACTTACTGAATGGTGCTGAAAAATCCAAATACAAGTTCTGTGTCACCACCACCCCTCAGGAGTTTGGAAGTTGATTTAAGTGAGAGATGCAAGGGGTAAAGTGATGAACAAGTGGAATGAGCAGGTTGTTACACAGACCAGCTGTGCACACAGTTGAATATCAGTATTTTTAAAGATAAATTTAAACTAGGAGCTTGTTGAAGTAATAAAATAAAGGCCTTAAGATCTGGTGCTGTGTAATCAATTGCAAAATGTTTAATCCCCTACATTATTAATGATAACTGCACAGTTCTGTGTGCTCTGGAAGAATCACTGTCATTCAGTGTGGGGCTTCAGACAATGCCATTGATTCTCCTTATCCAGGAAATCATTTCTGTATTCCTGACAATGCACTATAAGAGCACTACATTGGCACATTAAGACAATGCACTTTTTTTTGCTGCCTCTCAGTCTCCATAACCAACTCTTCATCCAGCCCACTAAAATACAGGGGAGGAATTTGGGTCTCATCAATACCTAAATAATAAATGAAGCTGATTTTGAGTTATGCTGTTCTGAGTATCTCAACAATCAGGAGCATAAGTTTGCATCCAGCAAGAGATCCACAGGTCCAGAAGCCTTTTCTGCAGCACTCCCTTATAAATTCTTCTGTAAGCAAGAAAATGTCTAAAGCTCTGGAGAAAAACCTTTCCATGGCAAGGCAGGACTAAAGTGGCCCAGGAGGGAGATCACACAGGATGGGTGTCTGGGACTGAAGGAAAACAAGATGCCACAACTTTTTCTTCCTTTAGTAAGATACAAACAGAATTAGGGGAAGTATAAATGTTTTACTCCAAGAACAGCTCTAATAGCTGGAACTATGGTTTATACATGTAGCAGTATGAGTTGCAAGAACTGCTGTGATAAATCTGTCAAATTCCTGATAGCTTTACAAACATGCAAACACAACAGTTCTCTTCAGCTTCATTATAAATTCATCTTCTAATGAGATTGGAATTCTAGTGACATGGGCATAAGATAGATCTAGAGTAGGAAAGCTAAAGATCAAGTTATTTAAATACTTATAATCTTCATTTTAAATTTCATTAGCTAAGCAGGTCTTTTTATGAAAACGTTAAAAAAATGCTGCACCACCAAAGAGTGTAACACACTGGTCTTTTGTTTGGACAAGCAGACAGTTTCATGGTTAGAGAGATTTTAAACATGTTTTTTCCCCTTGCAGAACTGCCACTGAAAGGCCTAAAGGAACATTTTACATAATTGAGAAAAAAAAAAAAAAGGGCAAAGTGAAAAGTGAAAGAACCAAAATAAAAAGCACTTCTTAACAATCAAGGCAAACAAAGAAAAACTTCCCATTTCAGTAATCTTCTGTGTTATTTTCAATAATGTTTGGTAAGCATATATCAGACCCAAGCCTAATGTTCCTATTATCAGTATCATAAGTAACAAAATTTAGGAGGAAATGCTCTCTTATAGTGCCCAGAAACTTCTAGTGCTGTGATTTATCTCCAGCTGTTTGGTAACCTCTGTCTGGCTGTACTGAGGAAAACTCATTGCATTTATAAAGACACATTACCCACCAGAACACCTCAGAGTTACACTTCACAATAGCTGTACTGCCAGGACTCCAATTAAAAAGAAGTGGAATATCTTACAATTAGACTGTGTTTTCTTTGCAATCGAGCCAAACATGCTTTGCAATGCATTTAAACAGACTGCATTGCAGTTGCTCTTGAAAATACAAATGCTTCCAAATACAAACTATCACTGAAAAACATGCAAATAGGGAAAAATATCTCTGAACTAAAGATAAGGTTCAAAACCTAACAAAGAAAACAAGAACTGCCCTTGCAAATACATGAAGAGACAGGAAGCACAAATATTTTACAAGATAACTTTACCTTGTACTGACTTTAAAAGGTATAAGCAGAGCAGTGAAAGTATAAGGGGAAAGACATCCCTTAATTAGATTTAGCCTTCATGAAAAGTGACTGAATTTAGCCAAAGTCGTGGAGCACACACCATGCACATTCTTTATCCAAAATTATCTTTTCTTTCTTCATATGCATCCATAATATAGATTAAATCCTCACAGGATTTAATACCCCTCAGGCCTAAAGAACCAAATGTCACTTCAAGTAATTTCCCTGACCTGGCTCAGTTTCAGAATCTTCTCCTTACACAGAATTCTGGCTGTGTCTCTGAAGTGCTGCCTTTTCTCAGAGAGGTCTGTGGGGGTTCATCAACACTTTCAGACAACTTGAACCATTCACATTCAGAAAACCTAAAATGTATTTTCTCTGTATCTACCTGTCAGTTTTTATGCACCTGATGTGTGCATTCATTCCTGTTATGATGTTAATCCACCAACATACAGCCCACGTGAAATCCTGAACAGAATTCAAACAAAAATATTAGCATTATTTCCCAAATACTACTAAATATTACAGTTTCACAGCTCCAGGATTGCAAGAGCATGTCTTTTTGAAGAGGGTGGAAATCAACAGAAAATGAATACTGAAATCTAAAATTATTCACTACATGTACCTATTTTAATCGGAAATATGTTTCTCTCATGAATTACAAGTGGTTTTCTTCCCCATCATAGTTTGTCCAATCCTAGCATGGGAAGAGATTCACTTATAAGATCCTTAAAATCTTCCAATGAAGTGGTGTCTAAAAGCGTGTTTTCAGTATGTCTGAAATGGGTTGGAATAAAGAAATACACAATTTTCAGAACTCCATTGAAACAGATATCTAATGCTGAGTTTAGACAGAAATTGCAGGCAGAAATCTCAGAGAGAATGAAGAAAGTGACTGGATTGTGGAAGAGCAAAATTAGTGATATGGAGCAACTTTACACATGTCTAGAGTTAGCTGAAGATTTATTTTAAATTTATATGGTTGTCTCATTTCTCACATGAGGCAGAATTATGAACGCTTTATTGTTTTGCTACATAAACCATCTCTGCAACTTTAACATTCAGTGCTGAAATGCTGCATCAGTTCAGTGTCCCTTGGAGATAAAGAAACACATCTGCCCCTTTCCCACCAGAGAGAGGACAGAACACACAGATCAAAGAGAGAAATGGAATCACTGGTGGGAGCAGGGAAGGCTGTGACTCCTCACTCAGGTAAAGACTTCCAGGAGAAAGACACAACCTCACAGAGACCATGGGATGAGCCAGGAAGGACAAGCACCTGAAAACTCTCTACACCAGCATCCCTGGGACCACTGCACACGGGCAGGAACTGCCCAAGAGATGCTTTGGGTTGTTAAAACCCATGAAATCCCACCTGCTAAAAGAACGGATGAGCAGCAGCCTCTTTGTCCCATGCAGATCCCAGAATGAGGGGACACGGCCCAGGTGTGTTCAGAGCAGCAGGAAAATCTGTTCCACACTAGGAGGAAAATCTGCACTGATCTTCCTGTGCCAGGCACACTGGGTTTACTGCCAGACTCTGCTGGCAGGGCAGGAGCAGATATTCTGGCAGGCTGGCAGGAGCACAGAGCTCTGCCCACAGCACAGCAAATTGAGGAGCTTTGTAGCAAAGACACTGTTACACAGCAAATACCAGAAACGGGCTCCATGCAGACAGCTGGCATTGTTAATTTATAGCCTTTTATGAGCTCTAGAAAAACAGGGAGCCAGGGTGAATTAGCAGTGAAATGGCTGCCATCCAGGTAATTTTCATGCCCACATTTCCATATAAATCCTTGTGCTTTGGCCACTTTTTTTTAATCATTTTGATGCCATCTCTTCTAGAGCGCTGTGTTCCACACCAACCCAGCTTTGTTCCCTTGCCTGATCAGGGTGCTCAGGATGCAGGGATCTCTCTGCACAGGTCATGGTGTGGATATTTCATGACTGTGTGAGGGTGCCCCATGCTGGGAACAGCTCAGCTAGCTCCACTATCTATCATTATTGTATTAGGGACAGTAGAAATAATATAACTCCAAATCTTCTTGGAGAGCATATAGTAGCATTTATTAGAAAGCAAACGGTTTTTATGCACTGTTCTGATACAGCTGGACATAATTGGTCATTCAAACCAGCACCTCTCTGTAAATATCTTTGCAAGTAAACAAGTTGGAAAAACAGCAGGTGCAAAGATTAGAAATTGTTTGGAATATCTTCTCACAGCTCCCCTAGAGCAATGCCTGGGAAATCTGTCTGACTTTCTCTTCCGGCCAGGCTTTCAGCATCCACATACCAAAAGCCTCATTCCAGAACTGGAGGCAGAACCACCCTGGGGAGCACACTGGGTGTGCTGGATGCACTGCACTGCTGCCAGGACCTGAGCCAGCAGCTCTGCATGAAACTGGACATCACTCCCTGGGCCTGGCAAACATCCCAGGGCTATTTTAGGGACGAATCTGAGCAGGCACACAGCATAGAAATCCCTAAATTGATGGTGTGTCTATCACCATCAAAAAGCTGTGCTAAATCTTGGTGCTCTCTCCTACCAGCATTGCCACAGGTGAGTGACATGGCTGAAAAACCCCACAAAGTCAGATAAAATTCAGATAAAGTGATAAATTCTGGCCAGTCAGGTGTGGTGGTACAATGTGTAACTAAATGTAAAAAACTTCATGAACCTGGAAGCCACCCTGATTTCAGACCTATTTTACTGAAACAAATTCTAGTTGTTGCAACACTTCTACACACAGAATAAGAGAACACAGTGTCTTACCTTAACACCAGCACATAAAAGACTTGCAAATAAGAATTGAGGGGGGGTTTTTTTGCATAGATCCTTGCTCATTTTAAAAGTGAAAAAAATCAAAAGACACTGCATGAATTGAGACTTTCCACTTCTTCACCATTCCTTTGCAAAGTTCACAAAGAGTAGATTGCTGCAGCCCCCCCTTTGGTGCTTTGTGTACTTGCTTTATGACCTTGAGCTGCACAGTTGTTATACATGAATGCTACTTTAACATTTTCCTCAGCCAGTGCTGTTCCCAGTGTTATTGCTGTAGGCTGCTTTCATGGCTGGGTTTAGGGACAAATACAGCAATAGGTGAAGTGATTCTCCACCATGGAAAGGATTATCTGTAGCAATTAATTTTTCCTTCCAATAAGGCATGGATGTCCCAATGAGACAGGAAAAGTAGGTCGCCTCATTCTCCCAGCTGCACTGACTCAGCAGCACTCTAACCATTTTCCTAGAACTAAACCAGGCAGTGCACAGAGAAACACATACAAATTAGGCTAGAAATATCAACATTGCATAGGTCAGCAAAACCATATGGTGTTTAGATTAAACACTTGCATATTCAGGAAAACTGGGATCTTCAAGCTGCATATAAAAACTCGAAGCACAGCACAGCTTTGAAGCCCTTGCTTCCCTTTCTATATCCTAATCCCAGAGTCCATGAGCAGCTCTGTACTGACAGCTCTGGGTACCAAAGGATTCCAGGTGCAGGCAGTGGCAGCCAGAGCTTCACTGTGCTGTCCTGCCAGCTCTGTCTGGTTTGGGAATACCACCTGTCAACATCAGAAGGAATTTCAGGCTCCCTCATTAACCCACCAGCTCCTCAGCTGAAGCTGACAACAGAATTACTGCAGGGGAGGCCTTTGAGGTAACAGACAATGGCAAATGGAATCATTCAAATTGCCTTCAGCTGGATTTCACACCAGATGTGAAAAATGGCCCAATGGAAAGGCACTAAAGAACAATAAAATTTGAAACCCCCTAGAAACTCTTCTCTTGTTTTCTTGATGACTCTCTAAATTATTTTCTATGGAGAGCTATTTCTCCTCTTAACTCCTCAATTTAAAACTGATTTTATTGTGGAGCTATCACTACTCACAGTCTGAAAGGAAAGCTGGTACAGAGCCATGGAATCACAGAATTCTTAGGGTTGGAAAAGACCTCTCTGATCATCCAGTCAACCATTAGCCCAGCAGCACTGTGTTCACCATTAGACCACATCCCCAGTGCCACATCCATACAGCTTTTGAACACTTCCAGCCACAATGATTCCCTGGCCAGCTTGTTCCCATCTTTTCAGGGAAGGAATTTTCCTAACTTCCACTCTAAACCTCCCCTGTGTTAAGGGAATTTCTCTGTCAAGTATCAGGAGCCACAGCAGCATTGCTGGGCTGGGACCACCAAAGGCACCCCACACTCACAGCCACACCAGTTTCCTTACCAGCTATCCTCTGGGTTCCCACAGCAGAGCCTCAGTCATCCAGCTCCTTAAAATAATTTAATCTTGGTGCAACAAAATAATAAAACAACAGCTCAAGCTGGTGCTTCCAAGGAAGGATCCTGAACAAAGCAACCCCTGGGCCTTTATCTCCTCCCAGTGGGAACACGAGGAGTGTCAGGTGACAGGAGCCACAGGTGAGCTTGTTATCCAAAGGGAAATTCCCACCAGAGCGCACCTGCAGCTGCCCCAGCCTGCACTGCCCGCCCCCCTCAGCACCTGGGGCACTCTGAGCCCGAGTTCTCTGCTTTGGCACTTGTTACCTGGGAGAAAATTCAACCCCAACCTGCCCACAGCCCCTTCTGGGGGTCTATAGGTGTGAGAAGGTCACCCCAAGACTCCTTTCCAGACACCAGCCACTCCAGCTCCCTCAGCTGCTCCTGGGGCTCCAGATCCTTCCCCAGCTCTGTTCCCTTCTCTGGACAAGCTCCAGCCCCTCAATGATTTTCCTAAGTGAGGGGGCCAGAACTAAACCCAGGAGATAAAGTGCAGCCTTGCAGATGAGGATGTGATCACTCAGAGACAGGTCAGTTCTTATAACTCTGCAACTCTGAAATCCTGTTTAGTGTTTTGTAGCACTCCAAGTTGTAGAAACACATGAAAATTTCCTGTATTCCCTCGAGTTCTTTCATTGTTCCTGGTTTTTATTAGACAGAAAACAAGACTCTTTAAACTTTCCTAAGTGGTAAAATGTGGTTCTGGAAGGAATTCAAGTTTAGAATTTGAACCACAGTGATATGGTTACAAAGCTCTGGCATCAGGTATGTCGGAGCACTGGGATAGATTTTGGAAAATATATGGCCCAGTTATTAATTTGAACTCTGAGTCATCTAAGCTTTCCAAAGGAGCTCAGAGCATCAGTACCCAAATTCTAAATTCCTCTGGAAGCCACACCTGAATTCCCAAAGGAATCTAATAACATGTTGTATAGACTACCAAATAACAGGAAAAGCAGCTACTGAGATGGAGGGAAGGTTTAATATGGTGGCTCTGAATTGGGGACGTGCTCTGCTCTTTGCTCCGAAATTCCAGATGCAACTTCACTGTCTCAAATAAAAAAGAATGAGAAGCTGTAACTTTTCATTACTACATAACCACATTATCCCTCAGAGCTATTAAAAAAGACATTGTGTACTTCTACCACTTTTAATTTCCATTTGTTACTGTTTTACTTCTCCATCTCAGTATCTTTTAAGTACAGTGACTCACACTGAGGTTTCAGTGTTGATGAGCACAGTACTGTAAAATTGTTTTGAAGACCAAGGAGCAGTTTTTCTTGTACAAACACCATTAACCACTGAAAGCAGGGGATAAAAAAGCTGTTATTAAAAGAGCCAAAGTGTAACAAACCAGCCCAGTGAGGGCAGCTGTGTGGTTTCAAGTCAACAAGACCAGGATATAACATCCATATGTAACCATATTGCTCATCTGAATAGTGCACGATGACTTTTCAACCACACTGAAGTTCTGATTTTCTTTATCACCTCTTTCTGAAGAGAAAATATTATAGTGGATAAATGTCCAGACCTGGACATTTATAAACTTAAGGGCTTTATAAAGCAGCTACATGACAGCTGAGAACTGAACATCTGTAACATTCCATAAATAAACATATTTTAAGTGAAGAAAAACTGAACTTTTGAAGGGTCAATTTGTAGTACACTTGGTTTTAGCTACAGAAAGTGGTTTGGCTTCAAACTTTCTGCTTAGAAAACTGCTTCTGTAAAAACGGCACAGGAGAAACTCCACTGTAGTTTGTTTTTCCCTTTGATGTCCATTGCCTGGCACACAGCTGCTGATGATGTGTACTCACACACAGTAACGTGGATGGTGTCTGCTGAGCACAGAGGGCATGCAAAGCTGCTGCTCCCACTCTGTGGGTCACAAGGAAAAGGAGCAGAGGCAAGGAAGCAGCTTGGAGGGTTTCTATAGGTATGAACTTGTCGCTATTGCATTAGGGACGGCGATAATAATGATACAAAACTCTCAGGCTTGGTAGCAAAATGAGAGCAACTTTATTCTTCCAAACCATCTTTTACAGACAGTTCTGAGAGAGTAAAGTTTCACTGGCCAGCAAACCACCACCAGAAATCATTGGACAGCTGGGAACAGCACCCCTCAAAGGTTTCTTGCAAGTGAACAACAGGGAAACAAACAATACCTGCAAAGGTTGTTTTTCCTTCTCCAAGGACTGTTTGGGTTCTTCCTTACAGCTCCCCAAGCCACACTTTCCCAGCCCAGTGTGAGAAATTCTGTGGTTAGTTTCACACAGACACTGGCTGCTGCTGCCTGATTTCTCACATCCAGCATCCACATGAACTGACTGGCTCTCAGTAGCATAAAACCTCATAATCATCCCTGCACCTTTGAATCAGGCCACCAGGGGAGAGAGAGGCATCCTGCACCTCCTGCCATCAGCAGAATCAAGAAGAAATGACAAAGTAACTCAGGATTTTCTGAGTTTCTGCAGAGTAACAGCAACTCACAAAGATTTGAACTATGAGCATTCATTGCAACTGAGAAAGACTGGGGTGGCAGCAGCTGGGGTCTGCATCAATGCACTGGGGCAGTGTTTTCCTGTCGGTGGAGTCTGTCAGACCCTGGGATTTACAGGAACAAACTGGGAGGAGTCCTTGGTCAGCTGGTGACCTTGAGGAGCTGCAGCTCCAGGCTGACAGGAACCTCATGCTGAAACAAAGACAAATGCAGTGTCCTGTGCTGAGGAGGGAAAAATCCATCAGTACAGCCTGGGGGGCAACAGCTGTTGAGCAGACATGCAGAGTCACAGAAGGGTTGGAAGGGCCCAGCCTCCACATGTGGTTCCAACCCCCACCATGGGCAAGGACAATGAGATTGAAGACAGGGACATTCCCAGTTCTGATCAGAAACCAAATTTATTGAGAATATAAGGTGTTTATACAGGGTTTTTCTTGTATGAAATAGAGTTCTAGTTTTGGTGACAATTTCTCCTTGGTTGTACATTCTTTATGACATCAGTTACTTGGTAATCATTACAAAGTTTCACAACATGTTTGATATCAGAAGCCAGATTTATTGAGCATTCCAGGGATTTATACAGGGTTTTACTTGTATGGCACTTATACAGGGTTCTAGTTTTGGTGACAATTTCTCCTTGGTTATACATTCTTTATGATTTCAGTTACTTGGTAATCATTACAAAGTTTCACAACATGTTTGATATCAGAAGCCAGATTTATTGAGAATACAAGAAGTTTATATAGGGTTTTTCTTGTATGGCACTTATATAGGGCTGTAGTTTTGGTGACAATTTCTCATTGTTTATACGGTCCTCATGACATCAGTTACTTGGTAATCATTACAAAGTTTCACAAGTTTGCTGGTCACTTCTACCCCAGGGAGCCTTTATCTGTGTCTGTCTGTCCCAGGGTTTCTGTCAGTCAGGCCTAAGGATCCTTTATCATTCCATTGTACTCTCTGTTTCAAGGTCCCACCAGACCAGGTTGTTCAAAGCCCCACTCAGCCTGGTCTAAAACACTGCCAGGAATGAGGAGTCCAGAACCTTCTGGGTACACCTTCCAGTGCCTCACCACCCTTAGAGGAAAAAAATTTGTCCTCATATCTAATCTAAATCCTCTCTCCTTCACCTTGGGGCCATCCCCTCCTTGTCCTTGTCCTCTCCAGCTCTGCTGGGGCCCCTTTAGGTACTGGAAGGTGCCCTAAGGTTTCCTCAGAGCTTTGTCTTAGCCACACTCTCAGCCTGATTTCACCACAGAGGTGCTTCAGCCCTCCCAAGCATCTGAGTGGCTCCTCTGGACTCATCCCAGCAGGATAATTTCCTCTATGGGGTGCCCCAGACCTGGACATTTAAAACCTAAGGGGCTCTATCTATAAACCAGCTACATGACAGTTAAGAACTGAACATCCCTGACATTCCATGAATAAACATATTTTAATAAAGCAAAACTGAGCTTTTGGAGGGTCAAATAGTAGTGCACTCGCTGGTTTTAAAACTAAAGCTACAGAAAGTGGTTTGGCTTCAAACTTTCTGCTTAGGAAGCTGCTTCTGTAAAAATGGCAGAGGAGAAATCAATCAGTTCATGCATTATAGATGGCCTGTCTGGATGCAGTACAAAGTAGGATCGTTGCTTTGGAAAATTGTAATCCCACAAAGTATTTAGGAAAATGAAAGGCTCCCTCTTTCTCTTTTTATGCTAGGGAAAATTAGGGCCAGCGTCACAAAGTGCAGTGACTTTACCAAGCTCTGTTAGTGAAAATTCCCCACATCAAAAGAGAATTCCATGCTAGTTCCAAGAAAATTTCAGGCATGCTTTACCTAAGCACTCAGCCCACACAAGATCACCTATTACAGGTTTTTATAAAAGCTTGTGGGAATTTCAGGAATAATTTTAGTGGGTTCTTTATCATTTCCCTCTGGACATATGTCAGGATTAAAATATGTTCAAAGTTGGTTTTCATATGCCACTATACAATGCATGTGCAATTTTGAGCTTTGGGAAAATCATTCTTAAAAACTCAGAAATAAATGCTTGATTTTCTTTATCAGTCATATTTTAGTAGTTTGTGATACAGAGCTATTCAGTTGCCATCACTGCTTGCTGTTAGGTAGGGGGAAAAAATTATGTTCCTTATTCTGCTTTTACAGGAAACCTGGTAAATAAAATTAATTTCCACATACTAGCTGGACCTTTTTTTTTGTAATGTGATTAACCACATATCAAGACCAACAAAAAATTCCAAGTTATTTATAGATTGTTTCTATTCCCAGTAAAAAAAAAAAAAATGGGGATGCAGGAATTGCAATATTAGATTGGCACATTTGGCAGGACCCCACTCCTCCTCAGAGCCAGAGGCTTCAAAGGAAAGTGCAAGAAGTGCTCCTGTGGCAGGGAGGTCAAACCTGCAGGTCAGGACTGAGGTGAGTGGGAGCAATGCTGGGGCGGAAAAGTCAAGCAGCTTCTGTCTCAGTGAGCATTCCTCCAGCTTGCCTTCATTGTGTGTGTCCTGGGATTGTAGATATTGACCTCAACCACAGCAAAAGCACTAAAGAAATCATTTTCCTGTGTTCTTTATGTGGTTTGTAGGTATTTATTACATCTGAGTGTGTAGCTGTGATGGAAGGTTGAAAATTTACATTTAAAACTTTTTTCAGTGTCAGATGAAGTAGGAAAGAAAGTGATAATAAAATGAACGTAAAAAGAACACTCCTATAGTGTGGAGGAGGGTTGATGTTTTCCTTTTCTTTGTGTTCTAATTACATCCATCTCTGCTTTTAACATTGGTTAGCTCCACTGGTTTTTTGATAATTTAATTATTTGTAGAGGCCTGAAAAATGTACATCAAAATATCTTCTTCTTGAATTTCGTATTCTCCTAGAAATAAAAGCTAGCATTTTGATATTGAAAGATTCCTAACATTTTTAAAAATAAGGCTACCGCTCTGGCCAATTTTAAAAAGCCACAAAGATGCCAAGTTTATGCCTAAACTTTAAAAAATGGAAATATTTTCCCAAGAGCAGAACCCATCAGCTGAAGCAGCTATTTCAAATGCCAGTAGTGTACCAAGATTTATAATACACATTAAGCCCCTGAAACAGAAGTTTATGGTGGAGGAGATGAAGAAACTCAGATTATTTTGTGACCAGTAAGAAAAATAAGAGAGAGAATAAATGTTGAGAGTAGCTGCAGTGCCTTGCCTGAGCCAAGAGCCCCAAAGGGAACAGCACAACCAGCCCGGGATGTGTCACCCACACAGCCCCAGCAGCAAAGGCAGCAGAAGGACCCAGCAGAGTTCTTGCTTCTCCTTGGCCCCACCATGCTGAGCAGCTGAGCAAACAGTTAATTAGTGATGCAACGAGCTCCCAATCAAACAAAGAGTCCAGCTCTGCTCAGTGTGTCTGTAGTGAGCTGTCCTGGCTATTTCCTAGGAAAGGAGTACCTGTTGGAACCCTGGAGGCTGAAAATGTCAGCCTTTCTGAGCTGAGGGGTGCTGACCCTCAGATAAACACTGCATTTAACCTGAGGCCTTGGGACAGGCTCTGAGATTGTGTGATAGCACTGGGGGTGTGGGTGTGTAATTTCAGTGGTGTTGGGTGAAAACTTGGATTTGGGGTTATGGTATATAGCAATGTATGTGAGCCAAGATGGAGGATTCAGGGCATTGTCTGAGCTCTATTTCTTAGCCTTCTTCCTCCTTCTTTTTCACAGATTTGGGTGGTTTTCTCTAACTGGGTGAAAGGGGCCCACATTGCAGGCCTTGGGTGGTCATTATTGAGTCAAAAGTATAAATAATATAGGTGTCACCTTGGTATTGGGTATTATCTCTTAAATAGTTTTAGTAAGTAGAAGCTCTCCACTTTGTCTCGTTTCTCTAACTTGTAAGTAGGAGCTCACGCCTTGTGAGGCTGTAAATAGATAAGAGATAATAAACAACCAAGACCAAACTCAATTTTAAGTCTCCCAAGACTTTCATCCCAACCTCAGCCAAGACAAAGCAGGCAGGACTGTAATAATTCCCCTTTGTGAATGGTAAAGGAACAACTCCACCTCTCTGGAGCTGTGCAGCACTGCAAAATCACAGAAGAATTCATGGCTGGTCCCTCCCATTGCTATGCCAGCCCTGCTGTGCCTCTCAGATGTTTTATGTATCCTATTAACCAAGCCTTAGATGTTATCTACAAGGGATATGTGAGTATGAAATATTCATTTTTAACCTGAAAACATTTAAAATATGCAAGCGTATATTCAATTTAGAATTTCAATTTTATGCTGATTTGCATAATTTATTGGAAGAGAAAGCTTAGTTTATTACAAAGCTTCAGGATAAATTTCTTGCCTGAGGGTTGCTAAGTATATCCAGACCAGGTACATGACCATTCAGAGCGTGAAGTGAATGCTTGAGGTTATTTAATTTAAACTAAAGAACTAACTGCTATCTTCTGTCATCCTTCAATATTTAGACATGTGTCTTTACCTGGCATTCAAATGCACCCATGTCACTGTTGGACACAAAATAAAGATTATTAATTCCAGTAAATTCAGAAGGCAAATGAGCACAGAAGGATTTATTTCCAATTCTTCCCCTATTTTATGAGGTATTCTGATACAGAGTTAACATGATTGGTGAACAGGAATGACACCTCTCTAATTCCATTGCTTAAACTAGAGAAACAGAAAAACACCAGCTGGTGGAAAATGTTTTGAGAAAGAATATTATTTGGCTAGATTGTTTTGAGAAGAAGAGCTTTTTGAGAACTTTCCCTTAGGAAAGAGCTAGCAATGGTTAGCAAGCTAAAAAATTCTCTCAGGCTCAGAAATATCAGGCCACGTAAATTTCTTTACCTCTTTTCATTTTTAAAAACTGCTCATATAAATTTCAAACCATAGTCATTCCTAATACCATTTTCCCCCACAAAAACTCTGCTGTTTCCCACAGGCTCCCTTTGGGCATGCTCAGGTTTATGGGGAGTTCCACACCCCACACACAGCCCCGCCATCCCAGTGTCACCAGAGCATTAATGGATGTTCTGTCTGTGAACCACGACTCCAGGCACTGGTGCTGACAGTGTCAAACTCACAGTCACACATAACATTTGCCCATTTGCAGATGACAATGCCTTCTGTTGCTACAAGCGTATCAGATCAGGAACAAAACTGTGTTTTTGTGCAGGCAGTACATCATAAATGCATTTGTGAAACTCTTCCCAGCAGAACGGGTATGTTTACCCACTTGCACACCTATAATATGTTTTCTAAATTTGAACTGATGCTTCAACAATTCATTTGTACAAAATCATATTTGCAAATAATCCTCAAAGGTTATGTATCCATGTGCTCACTTTAGACTTCCCACACTTCACATTTTAACAGACATGATCCAGCACTTCTAGAAGAAAGCAGAGACCAAAGAAAAAGATACAACGTCTAAAAATCAAATAAATTATTTTCCCAGGATGCATCCAATCTTCTCTTCCAGTATTCAATATCCATATAGAAAAAACATTTCAGCTTTATTCCAGTGAGTCATAACAAAAACAAGTGGTAGTTTTTAAGCTTTAGAAAGGTCTAACTGAGGAAAAAAAATTGTCACACCCCAAAAAAATCTGCCCTATGTAAATGTGCCAAGCAACAGAACACTTTCTTACCTGGAAGTGCCTGACTATCTCTCTGCAATTTGAAACTATTATGCTGACAAATACAACCCAGCAGGGATCAGGCACCACTTGGAGATTAACATTTCTGAAACCCATATCTATCATTAAAAAAAAAAATCCACACTACCAAGTACAGTGGAACAGATGGATCCTGATCAGGGACCAGGAGAGGCTGAATGCAGCAAGTACTGAAGATTGATACCTACTCACACAGAAGCAATCTGGGCACAGGGAACAGCAGGTTGCTACAGACATTTGGCATATTTATTGAAGCATTAAGGGAGTTCCACAATTCCATTTACATATATACAGGACTATGTAAAAAACGTAGTATATTAGGGCTTCCCACACACATAGAAATCTTGAATTATAATGACTAGGCTACACATAAAACTTAGTGAAACCTGCTATGTGGGATAATCCATTGTCAGCACTGCAATTTAACAGCACTTCCATTTTCAAAATGCCAATGATATTTACAGCTCAAAATGCCTGGCCCAGTTTTGCTCCCAATAGCAAAATCAATTACAATCTCCCATAAAGTTGGAGAGAAGCAAAATCAGGCACTGTTGTATCTATTAAAGCAAAGGTACAAAACTTCACCATAAATATTCCCAGTTTAATTGCCCTTCTGCAGCACAAATAGCTGAGAGGCAAAACATCTCTGCTGCTTCTTTAGAAACTCTAATGTGTAACATGAAAGCACATAATTGAAGAAAGTCTTGAGGTAAATTTGAAAAGTCAAGTAATAGTCGTTAGCAGAAAACCAGAAAAAAGCTTGTATTCATCATTAAATGCATTGCAAAGACAGATTACATCCCTGCAGCCCACACCCCAGGACATACATTTGTCCTTCCAATGCCAATGGAGTTTAAAAGAATTTATCTCACCAAATTGAGAAGCTGCTGTATCATTTAACTTCATCAATTTTTAGCTCGGAACTAATGTTTTTGGTCACAACCTGACCTCGACTTGCCCTTTCTTCTTTATTCTGAGGATATTCTAGTGTTCTAACTTGTAAGCAGAGAAGTTTGCTCAAGTCTTACTTCCTTTACTTTGACTGTTTTAATCTAGTTTGCTGTTGCACACACTGGGCTAAGACACCTGTCATGATTCTTGTTGTTCTCTTTCTGTGGGAGGAGTACATTATACACAAATTTAAGGTTTGAGCAGTAAAAAAAAAAAAAAAGAAAACAAATAATGGATAGCTATGCAAGTTTGGGGATTTAGTGACTGTTTCCTATGCTGTAACACTGCACTCTTTAACCAATCATTCCATCAGCAATGAAACACAAAAACTGATGCATTCAGCTGAAGTTTTAGCAGCTAAACATGTGTCATCACCCAGGAAGCACGCAGAATTCACAGTCAATAAACCAGCTCCCTCTTGAGCAAAGTAATCTGTGTTAGTCCTCCTGTGGCACCTCTGAGGTTGACTTTCCTCTTGAAAATGCAGATCACATTCCCTTGAGATACTCATCTTCTCCCGTGATGCACTTGAGTGACAGAACAACAAGCTCAGTGCAAAGAAATGCCACTGGGGTTGACAAGCAAATGCCATCAGTATGCAGTGTTTGCACAGCACAGTTCAGTACCAGCAGCTCACACAGCCCCTTGCTTTGGAACAGAATTATAATTAAGCCCTAAATCTTCAGCTTTCTGGTTAATTCTTGTCATACAGGTCTTCTATATTTTCCTGTGTAAGTCTGAAAATATGCTTGTCACTAAAGAAACAGGATTAATGGTTAACCAGCTTTGAGAGGTTGTTGTCTGTAAGATGCCCAGGTACAATGTACCTAGCACATGAATATCCAGTAATTTCCTCATTAATTATGAGGTTTAAAAACCATGTCAGAACATTAATGTTTTTCTGAAGTAACATTTCCCTCCTCTGACATGTGAAAACAACACAAGTGTGGCAAGTAAAAGCTGTAAGAACTTGGGATGTGTCAGTTCAGTTTAGAAACATCCTCTGTGTTTCATGAAAAAGTATTTTCTAAATATTTGCAAGCTCACAGCAAACATAACCCAAACCCAAGAGCTGCACAGACCTACAAGCTCCTGAGGAATACCTCAGAAAAGAAAACACAGAGGGAAAATGCCAGCAAGAGCCCTTTGAGGCTGCCACATTCAGGAGGGACTGTGCCATTCTCAAAGACCATTGTAGCATCTTATCTAGCTCAGAATAACACCATTACTTTGTCCCTTTCCCCTCTGTGTAGCCAAGCCAGAGGATCACTTGGAAGAATTTTTCCCCAGTAGTCCCAGGCAAGGGCAGATGAGTGGGTTTAACATGGAGAAGGAGCAAATCTTCCTCCTCAGACTTCTTCCCTGTCTGTATGGGAAGCAGCCTCCTGTCTCTGCTTCATGTCAGCAAAATAATTAACATTTTATAAAGACTCCACAGTGGGTTGGGGGAAAAATCACCATATAAATCAGAACCCTTTGCTGAACTCACTCTTTCTCCAACTCCAAAACATAAGCTCAGAAAAACAGTCTCGTGTTACTTTACAACCCAAGATACATTCTAGCACTAACTTTGATCTGCAGGGATTATTTTTAGGGGTTTTTTTCAGTGACATATGCAGATCTTCCAAATGTGTGTGCATATTTTCCATAAAACATGAATTACACTTACTGCATAGCAAGTAAATATACAAGACCTGATATTTGAAAAGAAATAAACATTTGGGTAACCCTCTCACTGATCTAACACCAATTAACTTTTCATGGATGTTTCTCTCAACTATTTCTATTAAGATGATGCATTAACAGTATCACAGAATGGTTTGGGTTGGAAGGAAATTTTAAAGACTGTAATCCAAAACCTCTTCAGCCCAACCTCTTTGCCACAGACAGGAACATCTTTCACTATCCCAGGCTGCTCAAAGCCCCTCTAACCTGGTCTTGAACACTTCCAGTGGTGGGGCTGTCACAGTGTGAGCTCGATATTTCTGAGCCTGAGAGAATTTCAGCTTGCTAACCATTGCTATTCCTTTCCCAAGGGAAAACTTTCAACAGTTTCTCTTCCCAAAACATCTTTCTCCTTTTCTCAAAACATTTTAAGTAAACAGTGCCCTTTTCTCATAGCACCCTCTCTCCCAGGTGTTGTTTGCTATTTCTGTTACTTAAGCAATGGAGAGAGCTGTCAGCTTTTGTAGTGCAGCATGCTATAAAAGAAACTACAGAAATTGTAAAGAAAGCCTCCATTCTTTCTCCTCTGCCTTTGGAGAATTATTGGAGTCAACTTATTTTGTGTCCTTCTACAACAGTCACAGCTTCTCTGAGCAACCTGTGCAAATGTCCTCCCACCCTCATCATATAAAAATTCTATCCCTATATCCAAGCCAATCCACCCTTTCACCCCATTTTCCTGTCAGGCCCTGGTAAAATGCCTTTCTTTCTTATAAGCCCCTTTTCTATACTAAAAGGCCACAATAAGATCTCCCCAAAACCTTCTCTTCTTCACACTGAGCAGAAAAAACTGCACGGAAAAGGGGGTGATGTTTACTCTGAGATCCAGTTTATAAAAAGAATGACTGGTGCCAGTTAAAAATGATCAGCTAGGGAATAAAATAGGAAAAGGTCCCAGATACAATCAGTGGTGAGGGTACACAGCAGGTCCTGCAATCAGAACACCTCATTTAGCAGGGTCTTGGACAAGGAATTCAGCATTACTAATCTGCAGATTGTTGAGTCCCACAGGTTCCTGGATTTTTTGGTACAGGGAAGTCCTCTAGATGTCACACAAAGTGCAAGGAAAAGTCTAAAGGTATCAAAGTGGACAGTAACTTGGATGACAAGTACAAACTAATAATAAAACACCACTAAAACACTGACAAAATAAAAATAATACTGCAACAAAAACAATTTTCATTTCGGGAAGGCAGTTCTCAGTAAGTGAGAACTGGAAACAAGCTGTCCCAGGATGCTGGCAGCTATTTAAAGAAACATTTTTAAAGGCCAAGTACAAACAATTCAATCAGTGAGTAAGAGATCATTTTGGCTGTGTTGTAAGCTCTCCTCTGATCCTAATACAAGGAACCATGCTGGAGATGAAAATAAAATGAGACTACTAAAGAATTCAAAGCTATTTTCTAGTTCCCCGTATAAACTTGCAGGGAGAAATCCAATTAGTAAAATGAAATAAAATTACAAGAAGAAGTAATTCAAACACATTGTGCCCTATGAAAATGTGATGGGAATTCATTCAGTCCTGCACTCCAGAAGTGACCAAAGGAGATACAGGTCTGAACACCTTGCCCATCAGCTTCTTAATCAAAACTGAGTCAAAATCTCCTTTTTTCATTTTATTTTGATCAGCATTTTTAGAAAAGCAGCATTAAAAGAGAAGAAAAAAGAGAGAGAGAGAGAGAGAGAAAAAAAACATAATAATGGTGAAATATTAAGTTTTTTCCCTAATCCTCAAAATCAGTAGAAGACATTACTCCAGAGCAAAAAGACACTGAAGCTCAGCTCCCTTCCTTTGTAGATGCTCCAGGACCCTCCCCACAGGCACCCCCTGAGCTGAGGATGTGCTGGGACCTCTCTTGCTGCCGTGTCATTCCTTTGGTGACAGCACCCTGCCAGGGCTGTTGGCCTCAAGTGACAACCACCGTGCCTGTGGCACAGCTCTGGTGTTTGCAGGGAGGCCACGGGGAGTGGTTCAGCTCAGTTCTGCACTCAGGAGTGCTCACAGGGAGGGTTTCAGCTCAGTTCTGCACTCAGGAGATGCTCACAGGGAGGGTTTCAGCTCAGTTCTGCACTCAGGAGATGCTCACAGGGAGGGTTTCAGCTCAGTTCTGCACTCAGGAGAGACTCACGGGGTGTTTCAGCTCACTCAGGAGATGCTCTCAGGGTGTTTCATTCAGTTCTGCACTCAGGAGATGCTCACAGCATGTTTCAGCTCAGTTCTGCACTCAGGAGATGCTCACAGCGTGTTTCAGCTCGGTTCTGCACTCAGGAGATGCTCACAGGGGTGTTTAAGCTCACTCAGGAGATGTTCTCAGGGTTTTTAAGGCCTGTTCTGCACTCAGGAGATGCTCACAGGCTGTTCCAGCTCAGTTCTGCACTCCGGAGGTGCTCACAGGGTGTTTAAGCTCAGTTCTGCACTCAGGAGATGCTCACAGGGTGTTTAAGCTCAGTTCTGCACTCAGGAGTGCTCACAGGCTGTTTCAGCTCAGTTCTGCACTCAGGAGATGCTCCAGGAGTGTTACAGCTCAGTTCTGCACTCAGGAGATGCTCACAGGGTGTTTCAGCTCACTCAGGAGATGCTCTCAGGGTTTTTAAGCCCTGTTCTGCACTCAGGAGATGCTCACAGGGAGGGTTTCAGCTCAGTTCTGCACTCAGGAGATGCTCACAGGCTGTTTCAGCTCGGTTCTGCACTCAGGAGGTGCTCAGAGGCTGTTCCAGCTCAGTTCTGCACTCAGTAGATGCTCACAGGCTGTTCCAGCTCAGTTCTGCACTCAGTAGATGCTCACAGGCTGTTTCAGCTCAGTTCTGCACTCAGGAGATGCTCACAGGGAGGGTTTCAGCTCAGTTCTGCACTCAGTAGATGCTCACAGGCTGTTCCAGCTCGGTTCTGCACTCAGGAGATGCTCACACAGGATGTTTAAGCTCACACAGGAGATGCTCACAGGCTGTTCCAGCTCGGTTCTGCACGAACGGGATGCTCGGCAATGCTGGGATGCTCGGCAGGGTCTCAGTGCCACCGTGTGGTGCAGCTCCCCGGCTGGCCCTGCCCTGCCAACACCGGGCTTCAGAACAGATTGACAACAAGCAAAAACATGTTCAAACCACGTGTTTTCTTTTCAAATCCACTGCCTACACCGCCAGCATTTCCAACTCAGCATCACTCCCGGGCAGTGAGACTGAACTGACAGAGCTGCGGTGCCTGGAAGAGGCAGTGTAAGTGATAGGGTTAAAAACATCACTGCTCTGACTCCCTGCATCCACAACGTAGGGATTTAAGCGATTCTTTTAGACAGAAAAGGATAAATTACACTTTATCTTTAAAAGTCACACTTTTAGACACTAAGGATAAAGTTCTCACAGAGTTTTTCCTCTTTAAGCAAGTAGACAAGCAAGCAAAACAAAAATACCTCGTGACCCGAGGCACAGGGAAGGTGTTTTCTGACTGATCTCCTGAGCTGCCTCACCTCTGACAGCCCCAGGGACCCTGATGAACAAGTTTGGGCTTCCAAATATTTGACAATCTTTCTTTCTGGTGATGCTGCATGGGATTTCTGGCAAATTCTCTGCTTCTGTGGTGAATTAAAAGCCACAATAAAATGAGACTACATTGATCAAATGCTGGGTGGACAGAGTGACAGTACAAAGGTACCAGCTAACCTCGACCACACACACCAAGCTTCGGCGTGTGGGTTTTATACAGTTTTTTTACCCCAAGGCTAAGTCCATTGAAAGTCCAAATATTCATGTGTTTCTTAATTTCCAAATGAAGGTTTGAAAGGAGTTCCTGTCTGCATGAAAAGATTACTTGATAGTGTTCCCGGATTTCATCTTGGGAGGGGTGACGTGATCATCCCCCTGATCATCCTCCGGATCCCCACCAAGACTGATATCAGACGTTGAGGAGCTGTGAAGGTCCATCCTTGATGAATGGGCCGTCTTCCAGTTCAGCCTTGTCGTTTCTGTTGCAAATGTGTTGGTCATACAGCTCACATAATGGACTCTGAAACCTTGGAGACGCCCTTGAGTTGCTTTTAGTAAACCAAATCCTTGATACAATATTATATACACGAATTTATCCATTACATCCATTACAGTGGGAACTCCTGTAAATGGTTTTAACTCACTCTCAAAGGCTCACAGTGCATGTTTTAGATGTTCTCGACTTTTCTAAAGCATGGGAAATTGTCATGACAGGTAAAAGAATTATAAAAGAGAGGTCTGCTCTGCCAAATTGCCAAAGTTAGCCTGTCACTTCTTCCAATTAATTTTAAGTTCCCATGCAAAAACAATCTTGGTATGAAAACTTGTTAGCACAACAACCTGTTCTTGGGTTGAAAAACAAATGCAATAACAAGGGATTTGTCCCATGAGAATCAGTAAAGAGAATATGTAAACAACCCAAGAAGAGAGAGATTTGATAGACAAGAATGCCTTTTGCTAACCAATAGAGTAATTGGCAAGAAAGCCATTAACCAATTAAAGTTGCACACGAGGTCTGTAAAAACCATATAAAATGAGTTGTGAAAATAGAGAATTGGCCTTTTCCCACATAAAAATAATGGAGTCTCAGCTAATTTATTATGATGGGAAATTAAGCTGCTACACAGTGGATTATTGGATCAACCCAAAACTAAATACGGCACATTTGAAATTGTCCCTCTTTTACCCTCTGCCCAGCTCTTTACTCTCAGCCCTGAGTATCTAGGTTTGATTTCTATTTCAGCCACGTGTTAACATTGTGTGAACAGTTTAAACAGCCTGGTTTGGCCCAGGCTGAACAGTTAGCCAGGACAACTCACATCTATATCCTCGTTATGCAAATGACGTGTGGCAGGTAATTGCACGTTCCATCTTATTGTTCTGATGTCTGGGAGCAGATGGCAGAAAATGAAGCAGACTGGAAGCAACCAAGTGAAATTCTTGCAAACCATTACTTCCAGTGCCTTCCTGCCACTGCTCACGTTGTGGGGCTGACATTCAGGCTGTCCTCCCTCTATCAGATGCCCGAGCTGCCAGGCTCCTCTTATCACCAGCCAGCAGAAACTCCACTCTGGCCTCAATAAACTGCCAGCTCTGTTTGCAGCCAGCTTTTTAGAGAAGCAACTCAAAGCCCCATAATTCATGGGAAGAGATGAGTTTCTCCTCCTAAATCAAGATGCACGGAGCTGCTGTTCCTAAAGAATGCACAAAGCTCCCACCTCTTTGTTTGGCAGGGCAGGAGGCTGTGCTGTAATAAGCTCTGTCTGTAAAACTTTTAACAGCCAAATAATGATAGTAATCTTTAAATAAAGTACGTGTGCAATGACATTTCTGTTGGTTCTTTAGTTTTGAGGGATTTTCTGCTTAATCTGGTTTGCTATTATGATTATTATTGTTCAGTTGAATACTGCATGCTTTATTTGTACACAGCTCAAAGGTCTTCATGAGAATATAAAGTTTCCAAAAGATCCAACCTGGCTTTCAGACCTATATTGTATCCCAAAGGAAAGAGCTTGGGTTTGGGGATGTGGTTCTAAAAATGCACTGCTTTCAAAGAATAGCCAACACATCTGATCAGCTCATGTGCAGAGCTCTGTTTATTTTGTTCCACAAGAAAATGTATTTAGAGAATAACTTGCACCAGCCATACTCCACCAACACTCAGCAGGCCAATTCCCATTTAATAGTCCCAGCTCTGAGCCAGCCATGTGAATCTCAAGTTGCTCTCCAAAGGACATTATTTTACATGCAGAAAACCAAAGTAACCACCTTACTATTGTTTGTGGACTTTCTGAAGTTGACACACTGCTAACAGGTTTCATTTGAATTTCCATTTATCTCCTTGACACTTAATGTCTTCGAATATGAAATATTTACTTTGCTGCCTCCCGTTTCAATGCTTAGTTATCTCACCTCTAGCAAAACCAGGCAACATTTCAGCTTATATCTCTGCAATAGGTTTCATTACTTTTTGTTCTCCCAAGGAGTGCATTTGTCAACTTCTTAAAAACACATAAATAAAATTTTACAATCACTGTGTAGGTAAACCTGGCAACAAAAGATTGCAGATTATTT
Organism: Acrocephalus arundinaceus; assembly: GCA_021534815.1. Taxonomy (NCBI): domain Eukaryota; kingdom Metazoa; phylum Chordata; class Aves; order Passeriformes; family Sylviidae; genus Acrocephalus; species Acrocephalus arundinaceus. The sequence goes on from JAJEOU010002626.1 coordinate 5,490,604, forward strand.
TTCTCCTTTTTGAATGTTAATTTTCCTGTCTGTACCTTCACAAAGGCACGTATGCTTTTAAAGGTCATTACCTCAAAAGGCATATTTGTAAACACAAAATATAAATCTTAAATGAACAAAACAAATGCCACTCCACAGTAAAAGATCACACGTTACCTCACTGGGGTCTAGGTACAGGACAACAAAGTTTAGGAGGTGCTGCACATTATTTTTATGGCCAGAGTTACTAAACAGGAGCATGCCAAGGCAATGGGTCACTCTAAACTTAATTATATTTCCTTAAAGCCAGGAAAGTGCAAGATGAGTCACACAGGGATAGGATTCAGTGAGTGCATCATAAATTACCTACTACCTTGGCATAGCTGGCCACAGAATCACAAAATTCATGTATTGGAAATTAAATTGAAACCAGTTCTGGCTGCATCAGGTAAAACAGCTGCTGGGAGTGGCAGGTTTGTCATCCTAGCACTGGGAACTCTGTGCAGGTACTTATAAAACTCTCTGTAAGGTGCTCAGCGTGTCACTGCATAAAGGAGATGACAAATGTACTCAGAAAAATACTTCTAGGAAGATACAGACTTCTTCCTGAGCATGTCATGTGTTTTTAATAAAATGCCAAGTTTAATGCTAATGGCTGTTAATCAAAGCCTTCTTCAACATAATTTAAATATATTTTAATTTCCTAATTTAAAGTTTGGTACTACACAATCTCTTAGACTCAGAGCCCGTGTTCATCTTGGTATGAAATATTCATTTTGTTAACAGCATTAACAGCAAATTTCAGGGCTCCCTTGAAATATTAGTGAGCTTGGGAAAGAGGCAGGCTCTGATAGAAGGAGGCAGCTTCCCCTTGTAGCCTGGGATCAGGTGAGTAAAAAACTACCCTTAATAGTCCTGACAAAAACAGAAATCAAGAGACAGCACAACTAAGACTCCCCAAAGTCTGGTTTACATCTCATGAATGCATATGGAACAACGAGGAGCTGACAGGGCTGCTTCAGGGAACAAAACTTTTTCCAGACAGATACAAAACCCCTGCCTTGCAATCAGCTGAGTCAGAAATACTCACTGAAATATTTGACTATATATTAATTTCATCCAAACACATAAAATCCATCCATAAAACCCAGAACCCCCATTCTGGAGTTCTCACAAGGACTGCCAGCACACCTCACCCTGCACATTATGGAGGAGGAAAACAAAAAAGCAATAATGCTGCTGAAAAAAAATAAAACAGAGAGGAGATTTGTTGTTGTTTTGGTTTTTCTCACAATACCAATGCCAGACAAGCTCCACTTATAACCTGGCACAGCAGGAGTAATTGAAGAAGATTATGGGATTCAAAAGGTGATGCTGAAGTCAGGTATCACTCAAGTCTATTTCCCTTAGCAGTGCAAGAAGGTTACTTGAAATAAGAGACAAGGTATTATCCAAAAAAAATCCCCCAAACACTAAAGTAAGCTGAACAGTCATGGCTCAGAATGCAAACTGGCCTGCTACCTTTTAGTTTTTTCTGTATTCTCATAGCTCATGAAACAGCTCTGTGGTTTGGTCTTTTAATCATTGTATCCAACTTTTTAGCTTTCCAGTGAAATACCAACATGTAGAGCTTTTAGTAAAAAATAAAAAAAATAGTGTATGACAAGCAGGGCAAGTGCTTTGTGTGGTGCATTTACAAATTGAGAGGGGTACCTGAGCACACAGGTTCCTTTTCTAGAGAAATCCTTCAGTGGGTCTATTCACTGGTTGTTCAGACACACACATAACATACACATTTTTTATATCTGAAATTTGCTACCTTTAACATTTAAATTTATTTTTCAGCAAGTCCTATCCAAAAAGCATGTTACTATTCAAAACACAACACTTTAGTCTGAATTCCACCTTCAGTCTTACCAACAAAGGACCCTTACCATGAGCTGCAGGGTCACACACAAAAAGCACCACAGAGAGTACCTGGCAATATATTTGCCTAAAAACTCAGGTTCTCCTTGTGGCACAGGTTTCATAAATTGCTTAAATTAAAAGTGTCTTGGTTTTTGAAAGAAGACAGGTATCTGCTAAAGAGAGGCAGGGCCTCTCTTGGAATGGATAATTCAAATCCCCTTCCCTCAAATTATTATAATTTCGAAAATTAAAACGGCTCTCAGGCAGAGATATGGGAATAGGAATAACAGTTCTTTACTAATAGGTATAACAGGGCAAACAAACAACAACAACTACAGCAATATATAGCGAAAAAAACAGAACCAGGGACCTTGATGGAGCTTGGTCCCACAAAACCCGGGGCAGTCTGGTCTCTGGGGGACTCCGAAGAAAAGTACCAAGCTGGAACAGTGGGGAATCCCGGGCTGGTGGATCAGATGAAGTTCAGAGCTCCGTCAGTAGTCACTAGAAGGCAAAGGGGTCTGGCCGGGAGGCCAGTGCGGGCCCGCGGTGCAGTGCAGCTCCAAAACAGCGCCGAGGCAGTGGGACAGGATGCCCAGCCGAGGCAGCTCCAGCAGGGCAGCAAAAAGAGCAATCCAGATCCGGGCACACGAACAGATGATAGTAGCTCTCTCTCTCTCCAGGATCAGATCCCGGTGGTGCCGTGAGAAACTCACGCAGCAACGGCAGCCCCCGTCCGTTCCCGACGCAGACCACACCACAAAGTGAGGCTGCCCCCCCCCCAGCCCCGTCTTTCTCTCCCCCCCCCCCCACCCCTCGGGGGGGAAACTCCCGGAGACAAAGGGTGTAGCCAAGTGCCAGCTTCTATGCTTTGTTTTTCACCTGAGCACTCATAAGTACCCGGCAATCAGTTGCCTTGCAACCCTTGGGAAAAAATTCTATAGGTGAAAAGGATAAACAAGTCTAACCCCCAACATTAATCCACCCCGAATTTTTTCCCATATTAACATATTACATTTGAATTTAAACTGCTAAACTATATACATACATGCACTACCTTAATTATATACATATATACATGCAGATGTGGGTACGGATACAGTGGCATGGGTAGTTCACCCTAAAACAAGGTCTCCTTGAGGTATGCATCGGGTCTGTCCATCTTTTTGCATTACCCACCAAGTGCAACCTGGTCCCTGAGCGAAGACAACCCCACGGATGGGATTGTCTTTGCTGGAGGCAGGATTAACCCAAACAGTTTTTCCCAGCATACCTCTCATGTGTACCACTGGAACCTTATCCCCATCCATTGTTCTCAGGGGCTCAGACTGGGCTGGGCCTGCTCGGTTGCTGGAACCTCTGGTGTTCACTAACCATGTGGCCTTTGCTAAATTAATCTCCCAGTTCTTGAAGGACCCCCCACCCAGTGCCTTCAAGGTGGTTTTAAGCAGGCCATTGCATCGTTCAACTTTCCCGGCAGCTGGTGCATGATAAGGGATGTGATATATCCATTCAATGCCATGTTCTCTAGCCCAGGTGTTTACAAGGCTGTTCTTGAAATGGGTCCCATTGTCCGACTCAATTCTCTCAGGGGTGCCATGTCTCCAAAGGACTTGTTTTTCAAGGCCCAGGATGGTATTCCGGGCAGTCGCATGGGGCACAGGGTAGGTCTCCAGCTATCCAGTGGTGGCTTCTACCATGGTCAGCACGTAGCGCTTGCCTTGGCGGGTCTGGGGAAGGGTGATGTAGTCAATCTGCCAGGCTTCCCCATACTTATATTTAGACCACCGTCCCCCATACCATAGGGGCTTCACCCGCTTGGCCTGTTTGATGGCAGCACATGTCTCACAGTCATGGATAACCTGGGAGATACTGTCCATGGTTAGATCCACCCCTCGATCTCGTGCCCACTTATAGGTGGCATCTCTGCCTTGATGTCCTGAAGCATCATGGGCCCATCGAGCTAGGAACAGCTCTCCCTTGTGCTGCCAGTCTAAGTCTATCTTTGATACTTCTATCTTGGCAGCCTGATCTACTTGCTCATTGTTTCGGTGCTCCTCATTAGCTCTGCTCTTGGGGACATGGGCATCTACATGGCGGACTTTCACAGGTAGCTTCTCTACCCGACTGGCAATGTCCTTCCACTCATCAGCAGCCCAGATTGGTTTTCCCCGACGCTGCCAGTTGGCCTTTTTCCACCTTTCCAGCCAACCCCACAGAGCATTGGCCACCATCCACGAATCAGTGTAGAGGTAGAGCTTTGGCCACTTCTCTCTTTCAGCAATGTCCAGGGCTAACTGAATGGCTTTGAGTTCAGCAAGTTGACTCGATCCACCTTCTCCTTCAGTGGCTTGTGCAACTTGTCGTGTGGGGCTCTATACAGCTGCTTTCTATTTCTGGTTCATGCCTACAATGCGACAGGAACCATCAGTGAAAAGAGCGTACTGTGTCTCTTCTACTGGCAGTTGGTTGTACGGTGGTGCTTCTTCAGCTCGTGTCACTTGTTCCTGCTCCTCTTCATCCATGAGACCAAAGCTTTCACCTTCCGGCCAGTTGGTAATAACTTCCAAAATCCCAGGGCGGTTTGGGTTTCCAATACGGGCGCGCTGTGTGATGAGGGCAATCCATTTGCTCCATGTGGCGTCGGTGGCATGGTGGGTAGAGGGAACCTTTCCTTTAAACATCCACCCCAGCACAGGCAGTCGGGGTGCCAGGAGGAGTTGCGCCTCTGTACCAATCACCTCCGAGGCGGCTTGAACTCCTTCATAGGCGGCCAAGATTTCCTTCTCCGTGGGAGTATAGTTGGCTTCAGACCCTCTGTAGCTTCGGCTCCAGAATCCCAGTGGTCGGCCTCGAGTCTCACCCGGCACCTTCTGCCATAGGCTCCAGGACAGGCCATTGTTCCCGGCTGCTGAGTAGAGCACATTCTTTACCTCTGGTCCCGTCCTCACTGGGCCAAGGGCTACCGCATGAGCGATCTCCTGCTTGATCTGGGCAAAGGCTTGCTGCTGTTCAGGGCCCCAGTGGAAATCATTCTTCTTGCGGGTAACCAGGTAGAGAGGGCTCACAATCTGGCTGTACTCGGGAATGTGCATTCTCCAAAAGCCTATGGCACCTAGGAAAGCTTGTGTTTCCTTCTTGCTGGTCGGTGGAGACATTGCGGTGATCTTGTTGATTACCTCTGTGGGTATCTGGCGACGTCCATCTTGCCACTTTACCCCTAAGAACTGGATCTCTCGGGCAGGTCCCTTGACCTTGCTCTTCTTGATGGCAAAGCCGGCTTCCAGGAGAATCTGGATGATCTTCTCCCCTTTCTCAAACACTTCCATTGCTGTGTTCCCCCACACAATGATGTCATCGATGTACTGCAGATGTTCTGGAGCCTCTCCTTTTTCCAGTGCAGCCTGGATCAGTCCATGGCAGATGGTGGGACTGTGCTTCCACCCCTGGGGCAGTCGGTTCCAGGTGTACTGCACGCCCCTCCATGTGAACGCAAACTGAGGCCTGCACTCTGCAGCCAGAGGAATGGAGAAAAATGCATTAGCAATGTCAATAGTGGCATACCACTTCGCCGCCTTGGACTCCAGCTCGTACTGGAGTTCCAGCATGTCCGGCACAGCAGCGCTCAGCGGTGGTGTCACTTCATTCAATGCACGATAGTCCACAGTCAGTCTCCATTCTCCATCAGACTTGCGCACAGGCCAGATGGGGCTGTTGAAGGGTGAGTGGGTTTTGCTGACCACCCCTTGGCTCTCCAGCTCCCGGATCATCTTGTGGATGGGGATCACGGCATCTCGATTGGTCCGATACTGCCGGCGGTGCACCGTCGAGGTGGCAACTGGTACTCGTTGTTCTTCTACCTTCAGGTGTCTTACTGCAGATGGGTTCTCTGACAGTCCAGGCAAGGTGTTCAATTTCTTGATGCCCTCTGCCTCCACAGCAGCTATTCCAAAAGCCCATCTGAGTCCCTTAGGGTCTTTGTAATACCCATTCCGGAGGAAGTCAATGCCCAGGATACACGGGGCCTTTGGGCCGGTTGCAATCAGATGTTTGTGCCACTCCTTCCTGGTCAGGCTCACCTCGGCTTCCACCAGAGTCAGTTGCTGTGATCCCCCTGTCACTCCAGCAATGGAAATGGGTTCTGCCCCCACATGTCCCGATGGCATCAGGGTACACTGCGCACCAGTATCTACCAAAGCTTCATATTTCTGTGGCTCTGATGTGCCAGGCCATCGAATCCACACAGTCCAAAAGACTCGGTTTTCCCGTGCCTCTTCCTGGCTAGAGGCAGGGCCCCTCTAGCACTGGTTATTATTCCCTTCCTGGGCATACATTGTAGAGGCTCCTTCAAGGGGATCTGACATATCATCTTCACTTCTATAATACCTGGTGGCTCGGTCCTGGGAGGTTGAGGCTACTTTCATTTTAGTGGGACCCCCTCGGTTAGTGTTTCTCTCCTTGAGCTCACGCACCCGTGCTGCCAGGGCAGAAGTGGGTTTTCCATCCCACCTTCCCATGTCTTCCCCATGGTCACGCAAGAAAAACCACAGGTCAGCCCTTGGGGTGTACCCTCTCTCTCTAGCTGGAGGGCGTTGGGCTCTGGCTCTGGGGCCTGTGACTCGCACCGGTGCCGCATGGGAACTGTTCCTCCTCATCTCTTCCCTCATCTCACTCATCTCTTCTCTGAGTTCTTTAATCACAGCAGAGACCTGAGCCTGCATTGGGCCACTGACCATGCTCTCATAATTTCTGAGCCTGCTGGCGACAGAACCCACTGTCTCCCGGTTGCTATCAGGATTGATCATTGCAATGAAGGTGGTGTATTGAGATGGCCCTTTACTTGCCAGGTTCCATAACATCTGCCCTGTGCACCTGACCTTGTCAGGGTCATTGTCATGCTGTCCACCCCTCCCAAAGAGTACCTCTAATATGGCCACTTCCCTCAGCTGTTGGATCCCTTCCTCAAGGGTCTTCCACTGACTTCTATGATGGTGCTCCTGCATTCTGTCTCTGTGGACAAACCTCTCCCTTACACTCATTAGAAGTCGCTCCCAGAGGGGAAGGGGCCCTTGCTCCCTTACAAATACTTGATTCACCCCTGAGTCCTGGGTCAAGGGTCCCAAGTTTCTTGCCTCACCACCATCCAGTTGCACGCCTGTACCTATAAGGTCCCAAACCCGAAGTAACCAAGTTGTATAAGCCTCACGTCCCCGTCGTGCAATATCTTTTTGCAGATTACGTAGGCTTTCATAAGTCAGGGACTCGATGGTAATCTCAACCTCTGGTTCCCCTGTGGGCTGTGAGGGCCCTCCTTTCTTATCCTTATTACCTGGGTGCTCTGATTTCATCTTATACTTCTTTGTTTCTACAGGGGCAACTGCAGCTGGTTGTGACTGGTCCTGTGGTTCAGCTGGAACCTGGACGGTTGTAACCTCTGTGGGTTCCACTGCTGCACTATCGGATTCTCCCTTTTCAGGGCAAGGGGAGGGCTTCTCACCAGCTGGGGAAGTGTATTCTTTCAGCACTTGGCTCATCTCACATATTATCTCTTTCACTAGAACCCCACCCAACTGGGGTGGTTCATTTCTGGGGTGGGCTGCGGGGCAGGGTCAGGCAGTGGGCCAGCATCCCCAGTCTCTGGGGCAGTATCAGGCTCTATGGCAGCATTCTCAGCCTCTGGGGCAGTGTCAGGCCCCACAGCAATATCCCTAGTCTGTGCAGTGCTCCAAATTGACCTCACCTTATCTTTGAAAGCTAAATAAGCTAGGATCATCAGCAACATTTGGTTAGTTTCTAGAGGAAATTTGAACTCTTCAAAAGCTGGTAGAGTAGGCATAAGGAACTGGCTAAAGGTCTGGAAAACTTCTTTCACTGTCATTTCCTCACAGAAAGTACCATTCTTAAAGTAACCCCAAATACACCCACTTAGTATGTGATAGCCACGTATCTACGTGCCTGCTGTCCAGAGCAAGTTAAAAATCAGTGAATTCCTCACCTTATCAGCCCATAAAACAAACTGAATAACAGCCACAGTAGCTTTTGTTATAGGGCCCATGTTTAGAAAAGGGCCTGCAAATGGGCAAAATAAAGCCACAACCACATGCCACCCGAACCAGGATAAGTTAGACCACATGGCGTTACTTATCAAGGTTTCTATATCCAGTGAACAAGAATGAACAAGAAATTAGGTCACTTAAGAACTGTTATTCCCTTTTTCTCTCAATGCCCTCAAGCCCCACGTCTGGGCACCAAAATCTGTCTTGGTTTTTGAAAGAAGACAGGTATCTGCTAAAGAGAGGCAGGGCCTCTCTTGGAATGGATAATTCAAATCCCCTTCCCTCAAATTATTATAATTTCGAAAATTAAAACGGCTCTCAGGCAGAGATATGGGAATAGGAATAACAGTTCTTTACTAATAGGTATAACAGGGCAAACAAACAACAACAACTACAGCAATATATAGCGAAAAAAACAGAACCAGGGACCTTGATGGAGCTTGGTCCCACAAAACCCGGGGCAGTCTGGTCTCTGGGGGACTCCGAAGAAAAGTACCAAGCTGGAACAGTGGGGAATCCCGGGCTGGTGGATCAGATGAAGTTCAGAGCTCCGTCAGTAGTCACTAGAAGGCAAAGGGGTCTGGCCGGGAGGCCAGTGCGGGCCCGCGGTGCAGTGCAGCTCCAAAACAGCGCCGAGGCAGTGGGACAGGATGCCCAGCCGAGGCAGCTCCAGCAGGGCAGCAAAAAGAGCAATCCAGATCCGGGCACACGAACAGATGATAGTAGCTCTCTCTCTCTCCAGGATCAGATCCCGGTGGTGCCGTGAGAAACTCACGCAGCAACGGCAGCCCCCGTCCGTTCCCGACGCAGACCACACCACAAAGTGAGGCTGCCCCCCCCCCAGCCCCGTCTTTCTCTCCCCCCCCCCCCACCCCTCGGGGGGGAAACTCCCGGAGACAAAGGGTGTAGCCAAGTGCCAGCTTCTATGCTTTGTTTTTCACCTGAGCACTCATAAGTACCCGGCAATCAGTTGCCTTGCAACCCTTGGGAAAAAATTCTATAGGTGAAAAGGATAAACAAGTCTAACCCCCAACAAAGTTTTGTTTCCAATAGATGTGTAGTCACAGTTATTTTCTCAGACACAGCAAAGCAGTTCCACAATTAAAGAAATGCACAATTTCTGCAGACTTAAGCAGGATGACATGGCGAGTACCAGTACAAGGTAACACTTAGAATGTTCCTTCCTGACTTGTTAAAAAACCCAAACAGAACAAACTGAAAAATAAACCAGCCATGAGGAAAAGAATGCTCTTTTCTGTAATTAAAAGGCAGAAAACAGGGAGAATTCTGCAGGGAAAAGGTTTTCAATGCCATTTTATGTAGATGTAGCACTTCCACCCCCAGCCTGTGAGTCAAAGGTACCACAGTGCATCAGTCTGGCTGTAAGGAAGCCCTGCCTCTACTTCATAATCTGTTCTATCAAAACCTTATGGAAAAGAATTTCTGCATAGTGTTTCCTTTCACAGATGTGATTACAAAACAATTAGCAGCAATAATTCTTAGGCTAACAATACTTAGATGATGTTAAAATAAATACAGACGTGCCTAATGCTGCTGTTGGATAGATTTATCCACATCGTTTAACTGGTAAATAAGATTAATTGGTTTGCATCATTTATACACTCCTATGAGATGGTTCTGGAAACAACTCAGAACAGCAGCAAACCCCAGGATTTCCATGTCCTCAGAAACATCAGCCACATCACAGTGCCTCACCAGGCAGGCTTCTTCCCCAGCAGGGCATTGATGCCTTGGGAAGGCTGAACTGGAACAGAGACTGGACAGAGCCAGAGAATAAAGCAGAGATTTATTGAAAGGCCTTTAGGGGACACCTTGGGCAGGACAGGGCCTGGCCAGGGCTACACCCAAGGTGGACCCAAAATGGGCACAAAATGGACAAACGGTCACCAGGTCTCACACTTTGATAAGTTTTGGTCCATTTGCATCTTGGGGTTTCATTGTCCAATTCCAGCTCCAGGCTGTGAGCTCCCATCCTTCTTGTTCCTCCCTCCAGCCACCCTTGTTTGTGCTGTTGGGCTGAAAGTTGTCCTTGGTGTGCAGCAGGACAAGGATTTGTTTTGTGTCCCTGCTGTGTGCAGAGAGCTGAGTGACACTGACTGTGAGCTCAGAGCTGCACCCCTGGGCACCACAGAACCTGAAATACAGGAAAGATAAAACTGAAGGCATCAGGATCAGATAATGAACCATTTTACCAAGAGCCTCACAATCACTCTCACCCACAGCTGCTCCCAGCCAGCTCTCAGCTCGTTTTTTGGGACTGATCCTTCCCCAGTGCTCCCCACACCTCCAGCTGCCTTCTCTTCCTCAGCTTCCCAGGCTCCTCACCTCTGACTCCATCCCAGGAACACAGAACTGATAGCAAAATATATAATAAAAATGTATAGTATAATAATTATAGAAACAATAAATAGTAGTGTTATTATGAGACATTTGGGGAGTGAGGAATAGGAGTATTCTAATATTTAATTGTGTTCTACTCAGGTGGTTTTCTGAAATGCTAAATGAGATTCAGAACACCCATTTCGGGAGCAGCTCTGGCAGCTCTCACTCACTTTTAACCTGGTGTGAAATCTTCAAGTGAGGCCAAAATCAGATCATCAACTAATCTTCTGTAGGCTTTTAAATATTGGATTTTTGTATTTTAGAATATATGTGCCTCTGCATTTTCTGGAATCAGCATATGCTCTTGAAACAGCTAAGTTTAATATTCCAATAAATAGTCTACCTTAGGCTATTTCTTTTGTCATTCCTACTTAGACCTTAGAAAATATTGTACAAAATAATTGTGCCTGTAAAATGTACAGACACACATTGGTTGTGCTCAATTTCTATTTGTTTGCATTTGGTGACTACTTGAAGTATTGAGCTTTATTCCTATAAATGCTTTGGAAAGTGAATTTTCAGCTTATAAAAGCAACTGTTTGTGAAAGCAAAACTTAAATTTACAAATGTAAACATTTATCCGGGAAGTGTTTCTGTGTATAATTGGCTTAAACCAACAATGTACATTGTCTGACTCACAAAAATGAGGCAAGAAACCTACATTTTCAAAAGGTCCTTGGCAACAGATGGAGCTTCAAACTGATGTTTGCACAGGAAATGCAACTATTACAGACAGAAATAAACCTGCTTCTGCATTTGTGACAATTAATATAGAAACCACATTTCAATTTATTCCTGGTGCGTGATTCACTCATATTCCTCTGTTAACTTAACCTTGAGGGGCTTTTATTGTGTTCTAGAGAAATTATTCCTCTGCTCTCTACAAACACATTAGGGCTTGGAAATGTTGCTACTCCTGCTTCATCTCTGAACTCTGCACTGACATTTCCATTTAAAGAGAATCTGTAGCAGATATTCAGGAGCACATTTACACTTATTTTACATAAAGCCAAAATAGCACACTTTCCACATCAGTATGAGAACCACAGCCTTTGTACTTGCCGTGATTTTCTCTTCTTGAAGCCAGTAAAAATTGAAATTTAGCAAGCAGCCTCATGCACTGTGCCTTGAATAAAGTTAAACTGTATTTTCACACTGATTCATTAAAGTGTCTCTATTTTATGTTCTATTCACTTTGACCCTCCACCCACATGCTAATTCTAAGACAAGCCCTGTATGCATTGCATAATACATCACATAGGCAGGAGGTCTTCCATCTTAAACAGCTTCGTGCTCCTGTTGCTTTTACTTTATAAACCAGGGCAAAAATGCAGGAAAATGTTACATTGCTCTTTTAATTCCTGCTCAGCTAGTATCAACTTTAGCTAAGGGGCAGCATTTTGTTGTATGGATTAGATGCCCTTGTTGAGTTCACTCCAATGTACCGGAGTAAATTTGAGTTTGGCAGGCTGCTGGCACATTCACTGCAAATTTTATTTTGTCAAAAGATGTTTCCAGTAACAGAACAGATACCACCTCTGAAATATTTTGGCATCAGCTGAACCACCTATTCCAACAGCCTTTCCTTTTTTTTTCATGTGTCCCAATCAGTTCTAGTCCTAAGTGCTTATGAAATAATTGGTTTATTTCATTGTGCAGCTAATTTAATGGATTGCTTTAAATTTGTTTAGTAAAGAACCTTTTCAGCACCGTGCAGCAAAAACACAAGACAGGTTTATCTGGATAGATTCTGTTCCTGTCTTCTTCAGTAATTCCCACAGCTGTTACTGAGAACAAAATCAGTAAAAAACTGTCCCCATCAGTTGGAAGTCTCATAACAACAACACCACTGATGTCTAGGAATAATTCTGAAATGTCTTTTCTTTACATCAAACAGAAACAGTGTAGTGCTCTGCAATTATGATTATAAATTTTATAAAAATTATTATTGATTAAAATATATATTATATAATATATGTATTATAATATATTCTATTACATTATATAATTTTTAATAAATTATTATTTATTTAAATTATTAGTAATTAACATTAAAAAGTTACAGTACAGGATGTGAGTTGTGAGTCTTAATTTATTCCTACCCAGCCTACAGCTGGAATGAACTCTGTGAAATATCCTGTATTAATTTATTGCTACTGTTCAAGCAGCAGGTGAGTTACAGCTGAACATTACCAGAAAATTACTGATCTAATCTGAGATACTGTGTAAATTCCAATCACTCCTGCTGAGTAATGATGAATAAAGGATGAAACAGAGTTCGTGAGATTTTCAGGAGTAGGAAAACTGGAGAAAGTTAAAAAGGAGACAAAAAGAAGTTGGTTTGTTTTGGCAAAAGGCATGGTCATTCTTTAAGGGTAAAGGGGAATGTAAGAGAATTTAGAGAAAAATGCTGGCCTGAAATTTGCCAAGTGTGAACTGGCTAGAAATTTGCAGCCTGCACATCAGAAGTGAGATTCACTGCAGGGTAGTGTTCTACCTGTTCTAAAGAAGCCTTGCTGAAAGTGTTGTTGCCTGTGACTGCCTATGAGACAGCAAAACATCAATGAACTGTAACACAGAATCACATCTGAAACCCTGGCAGTGTTTTGTAGTGTTAACACAATATTCATGAGCTGGGTATTTGAAGCAGACCAAGGCAAGTTCTGGCCACTCTGGATGAATTGCTGTTGCATTTTGTAGAGCTTAACACTACCTGACCCTCTTGTACCCCTGTTAGTACGCAGCTTGTCCTTAAAGCACAGGGAAATGATACTGGTTTACACCACAACAACACAGACTCCAACATTCAGAAGGCTAAAAATGACTATTTTAGGGATGTGTCTCCCTTTTATACTGTTTTACACAGACCAGTTTGATTGGTGAAACAAAGGCAAACCTCTTCAATCACATTGGTCAAACCAGAGGGACATCAAGAAGAAGCCCCTCCTGTGAGAAAGAATGAATAACACAGGTACAGTTACAAAAACATTTCTCTTGTTTACAGAAATTCACCTGGGAAAAGAATTTCAGAAACCAAAACATCTCAGGCATGAAATGAGGGCTACAGGGAAATGTTGGAAAAGCTGAAACCGGTACAACAAACTAATTAAAAGTAAGAGCAGATGAGCTGAAATCTGTCCTGCTCATGGCCCATAGTGTCACAGGTTGCTCAGTGCTGACAGTAGCTGCAGCAGAAGTGGTGTTTTCTCCTCTCTGGGATGAGTGTGACTACAATGGCTCAGGGTTACATTGTTAATTTAACTCCCGGATCCCCCTGCCTGCGATAACACAGCCCCTCTATGGGACCTGGCAGCTCCCTTTCCACTCGGAGCTGCCCACACTTCTAATTTAGCCACCTTACCATGAGCTTTGTGCTGCTCTGAGGAGAGCAGTAATGTGATGTGCCTAAAGCTGCACTAATTTATCTAATTGGTTATTGTGAGGTTGCTCACAATAAAAAAAACACTACTGAAGGCACTTTTTTCTAAAAATCCTTGCATTTCAAGGGAAATCCCCTTCCCCACAGGCAAGTGCAGAGCAGCAGCAAGGTCACTTAGAAAAACAAGTCCAGGTGGCCTTTTTCTCTCTTGCTGTTAAATCTTGGGTGAAATATATGCTGTCAGCCCCTGAGATTAATAGTCCTATTTGCTGTTCAGTATATTTGAGAAACTTCTATTATTAATGTAATTTGGGAAGAACTTAAAGTTCTCAAGGCCTTTTTAGAGTCTGTGTGTGTGGTGGTAAGGTTCTTTCTAACATCTTATAAAAGGCAACATAACGTGGCAAATTTATCCCCGTATAATTGTGCTCAGAAATATCTGACTGGCATATTTCTCATTCAATAATTATCCCTTATAGCTCTATTTGCTCTCACTTTACTTGCTTTAATTAAAAATAATTATCTGGAGATGAGAGATGCAGTAAGTCTTGCTTTGGAATTTGTAATACATTCCCATTATTCTGGATGAGTCATATATTATTTTCTTCATTAAGCAGAAACATGATTTTGTGTCACCAGTAGTTTTAAAGGAGTGTATGCCTTGCCTTTGGGTGTTCTGGTAGAGATTGTACAACTCTAAGATATCAGCAAAGTTGCTCATGTCTCCTTCTAATAGGACAATGTCTAGATCAGTTAGTAGAGTTTTTACTTCAAGCAGTAGGCATGGATACTGAAATTGAAACTGTTTCCATCCTTTTGTAATGTTGGTGTAACAGGCAACTGTATTATACTCCAAAAACTGTACCTTAGACTCCTGATCACTGTGAACACAAGATAATAATTTAGTTGTCATTTTAGAGAATTCCTCTGAATTTGTAAGAAATGCATTATTACAAGGTAGGCTGTAAGATTAAAATCTCATTAATAACTACATTTCCATTTGTCCTTATGTTTTCAGTACCCTGTATACAGCAGGTCACAAGGGGAGCTTGGATTTTCTTTACATGCAAACCAAATATTTTCCTGCATTCATCTTACACCCATGCATCGCTGTTGGACACGAAAGAAAGATGAAAGACTCTAAAATTTAGAAGGCAAAAGCAAAGAAAGCTTTATTGTCTAATTTTTCCTATTATTTTATAAGTTGTTCTGATACAGACTTAACATGATTGGTGAACAGGAATGACACCTCTCTAATCCCATTGGTTAAACCAGAGAAACAGCAAAACACCACCTGGGGAAGATTGTTTTGAGAAAGAACAGTTGTTTTTACAAGATTGTTTTGAGAAGGAAACCTTGTTGAGAAGTTTTCCCTTGGGAAAGAGCCAGCAACTGTTAGCAGGCTAAAAATTTTCTCAGACTCAGAGATATTTGATATCTGATATGGCTCCAGCTCAGCAACATTTCAGCTGCCATCCCACCATCCTTACCCCAGCCCTACATTCCCTATCCCAGCCCTAAAAGTTTTGCCCCTAAGCCTTACCATCTTTGTGTCTCTGCCAGCTCTGCTAGCTGAACTCTAGCTCCTCAGCTTCCCACTGCCTCCAGCTAAAAGCTGCTCCTGCTTCTCACTGCACCTCGGGGCTGTTGAGAAGTTCATAGATCAGTCACAGTCATTAGTTAAATATGTCTAGAAGCTGTTACACCCAGCCCCAAGGGGGGCCCTGCTTTGGTGACAAATGAGACCCAAAGAAAGCCCCAACACAAACCTTCCCCCTACACCCATTCTGTGCCTCATAAAGAGGAGTGAACAACCAACCCCTGGCTGCCAACCCAAAAGGGACCCTGGGGCTGGTCCTGAACATCCCTGAGAGCTGCACTGCTGGCATGTGCTCAGCACCACTCTGGGGCTGGAGACCCCAAAGCATCTCCTGCAACCCCTTCCCTGTGGGATTTATTTCAGCTCATCACTTTGGGGCTGGCTCCAGCCTCAGGGGCTGCGTGTTGGTGAACACAATTGATGTTTCAGCCTTACAACCTTTATTTAATACACATTGTGTAGCAAGTAACAGAAAAAAAATAAGTAATAAAAATACAGTAATACAGCCATAATACATTAATAGAATAATAACTAGAACAATAAAATAACATTATAAGGTGGTAGTAGCACAAAATAAAAGTAGAACAAAGTAATAATAAAGTGAAACGGCCTTATTACCCTTATTTTTGATATAACTTAAAGCTCCGACACCCCAGCCCTCTCCCTCAGGAGCCTCCCCACCACCCCTGCGGGCCCCGCACCAGCCTCCGGCACCGCCGCTGCAAGGTGGAGCAGGCGGGTCAGGGCCGCTCCCCGCGGGGCACTCAGGGCCAGCACCACCGCCCCGGGACAGCGCCCGTCCGAGGCCCCGGTGCCGGCGAGAGGCGCTCCCAGATCCCCGAACAACCACACCGCTTCCCGCCCCAAACTCCGGCTGCACTGACAGCAGTGCCCCCCGCTCACGCCATTTATAGCCCGCGGCACTACCAGCCCCGCCCCGCCCCGCCGGCCCAGCCAATCCCAGCCCGAGGCACAGCCCGGCCCTGCCAATCGCGGCCCGCCCGGCTCGTCTCTCCGCTGTCCCCTCAGGCCCCGTTCACTCCCCGCCGCTCGCTCCTTCCCCCGGCAGAGCTCCCGGCCGCGGCATGAACGGGAGTCCCCGCCGGCCCTTCCCGGGCCCCAACAGCATCTGCCGGGGCTGCGGTAGCGCTGCCGCACCGCCTGTAGAAGCGGCAACGGCGGGAGCGGGAGCTGCGCCTGAGAGAGCCGGGCTGAGGGGCGGGGCTGAGCGGGCAGAGCTTGGTGGTTGAAAGAGCGGCTGTGATTGGATGGAGCGGAGAAAGGCGGGGCGGGATGGGCGGGGCCTCAGGCGGGGTGGGCGGGGCCTCGGGCCTGTGGTGCTGACGGGGACGGGCCGGGAGCTTCAGCCGTGAGGGACGTGAGGAGAAAAGACGCTGTAAGTGACAAAGTCTGAGCTGATCGAGGTGATGGAGCAAGCTTTGTGGTGTTTTGAAATGCTGCAATAAAAAATAGTTCCCAAACCTGCTCTACCGGAACTTTTTACACATGGTCCAACTCCCCCAAACAAAATTCCAAATAAAAACCGGAACATATTCTTTACACACTAATTTTGTAAATACATTATCTGCAGTTAGTTACGATATGCGATGGGTTTCTGTAATTCTTTTTTACACCTTTGACATGAATTATTGAAGACACTGGTTTGTTTTGGGGTTTGTGTTTTGGTGGGTTTTTTCTCAGTGTATGGAGAAATGCTTCATATGGTAGCAGGCAACAGATTGCATTTTAAATTAGGAGCAAACAAAGTGTTGCAATCTTTCCTGAAAGAAGACTGAAGGAGTTGCCATGGAAATTTTTCTAATTTGTGATCCACTACAAACAGCAAACATTTAACTGGTGATTTTTTCATTCTATCTCTAGATCTCTTGCATTCTCTCTATCTTGCAAAGATAGGAATACTGCGTTATGTTTTCATAGACTTCATAGATTTATTTTTCTCATAGTTTTTAAAAATAGAATAGCTAAATTTAGATTTGAACACTTTTGAAGTTTGAGGTTTCATGTCACACGCTGAAGTTTTAGCTAAAATCCTTGTTTTATTAAAGAGGGCTTTGTGCAGTGGTGGAAAGAGCAATATAGTTCCAGAAATATGCAGCTAATTTTCAGTTTTCTTGCCCTACCATTTCATGCAACAGTGGAAATTTTAAGAAGTATATTGACATTAAATAGTCAATCTTTGAACCTAAGTTTAAAAGATTTGCCTATGCTTGAGAGCTCAGATTGTAGCCTGGAGCCACATTTCCTGTGCAGCCTTTGTACAACCTTCCATTATTCTGCTTACAAAAAATTTACTCAAAAATAAAGTTTCATGGCAACAGCAATGTTGTAGGTTATTTCCAATTAATTAATTGCAAATTGCTTTTGTTTATTCACTGTACTAAGATAGCAATTATCATTCCCACTTCTGCAACTCAGGGCTTTCAAATATTTCAAAAATGCTCATTTTTGAAAGTCTGCTTTTCACATTCCAGTTGTGTTTTCTGGGGTAAAGTCAACTGAGAAGAAGAATTTTAATTGACAGTTTGGGGTATTTTTTATGTAAAATCTAAATTTCCATTACTAGTTAAATAGAAAGTTAATATTTCCAGTAGAGAAGAAGAAATATTAGCAAGAAGGCATCTTGAGCATAGATTTTAATATAGATCAATTTCCTCTTCTGTTTGAGGCAATGAGAAAAATTGATTTTAAATAAGGATATTTAAGAAGGGAAGTTTTTCACCAGAAAACACAGCATGTGGTTGGAACAATAATTGCAATATTTGCCCTAAAGTCCAATTATAAAACTAATCCAAACATCAGCATTTTATTGTGTTATTTTCATTACAAGCTTACTTCATTTTACTGAAATATTTATTTTTTTAAAAATCTATTATGACTTGTTCATTTTCACATTGAGTTTTTATATTTATTTGCATAATATTACCAATAGTAGCAATATAGATAACGCTCCAGTATCATAAAATTGGACATTAAAGAAAAATATGGGCATACAGCACTTTCATAAAGCATTAATTCAGCTTTGCTGCGGGTGGACCTCATTAAAGTCTGTGATAGTGGCATGCTAATGTTTGCAAAATGGCATTTATCAGCTGTAGAATCTCTAGACCCTTGTTATTATAAAGAGAACTACTTTTCCAAAAAAACCTCTTTGAATTCAGTGAATTGTTTATTTGAATAAGTATTTCTGCAGCAGGTAACTCGTGTACAATGCTAGTAGTTTTATTTATCTGTTCTTTCTTTTCTTATGTATATGCAGTCTAAAAGCATTTCAATCCCTGGATTATTTTTTCAAAGCTATATTGATGGTTTACCTTTTGAAAAACAGCAGTTACGTTGTAGTACATTTTAAAAACCCAACATTTTTGAAAAGACTCTTCTTTTAAATACAGTCTACTGAAGTGTAATTTTAAAAACCTGTTGGAGTCTGCAATTTCAACAATAGCTGTAATTTTAATTGTAATTTGCAGACTGTCTGAGGAAAAAAAGTCTTACTCTTTTAAAGTCTAAAGGACTTCAAGACAAAGAAAGCAGCTCAACTGCAACAACACCATTGCAAAAATAAATTTGGGCACAGCAGATTCTCCCACCTGTAAGTCTGGACTAAATAATGCCAGGATGAGTGGCTGGCTCTGTTCAGTGCCAGCCTGCATGGAGCACAGAAACAGCAATGAGAGGGCCAAGGTGTGGCCTTAAGTGTGATGTTGGTAAAGAGGGCAGAAGTAAAATCACTGCAGGTATGGACTGTCTGAAATGAAAACCAGCATTGTAAAGGTTTTGGTCTCTAATCTGTCCACTACTCCTAATCTGTAAAAAAAACCCCAAACAACAACAACCAAAAAACCCAACCAACTAAAAAAAAAAAAAAAACCAAAACCCACAAAAAACTCACATAATTTCCTGCCTTTTCTTTGATATTCACTTTTTTCAAATAATTAGCTGGGAGCTCTGGCACATTAAATGGATTTACATGTGTACGTCCTCTGGCTAAGGAATGTACAGAAACAATGTAAACAACAAAATTAGCTGGGGAGCACAAATAAGCTGGATGGCACAAATATTCTGCAATGTTGCAAATATTCAAAGTAAGATTCTTCTTTTTTATCAATATATTAGTCAGATTAAAAATTAATTTTCTTCTTCCCATGCTAGATGAGCTGCTTAAAAGTTCTTCAGCTGTGGGAGAGGTTTTGAGGAATTGGGAATATGCCAGAAAGAGTTCCACCTTTTGAATTAGTAAAGTCTTGGTATATTCAGCCTGAAAATCAAGAACCCATATTTCTCCACAGCAAATTTTGAGTTAGCCTTGAGTTGGTAATTGGAATAATTTTGACTATTCTGGCCCTTAACATTCTCTTCTGTCCAAGTGCTTTGTTGGATTGCTCAGTCCTTGTCAGAGGCTTTGAGTATTTTAATGCTCTTGGTTTGCTCAGTGCTCAGTGCTGAGCCAGTGGGGCTTCATGGGGCCCTTCAAGTTATGCTGGTCCTTCAAATGAAGAGTAAAAGCAAGGACAGAGTCTTAAAAGTATCTTTTGCTTCCTTCCCTCTCTTCCGAGCAGGACAGAAAAGTTTGCCACTCAGGTTTTGGTGTATTTACTGGCTTACTCAAGGTGGCCATTAGTGTTGATCAGAGGCATTTTTTTCTGGGTTTGTTCGATTTCTTTTTAAGATGTTGTCCTTTACTGAGAGATAAACAGTCTGTAAATGTAAATCCACAGATTTTTTTTACAATTCTTACATAAACAACTAAGGCTTCTCAAATGACTGAAGGCCATTAAAATTTAATGCTGTGTAAAGTTCAGTGATCAATGTATCCATTTAGTAAACATACCTTTTTGTACAAGCTTTTAGCCCTCATCTCCTATTAGCATTCAGGTGGAATCATTACTGAAGTATTCTAAATATATATTTTAAATGAAGCTTTTAAAAGCCTCCTCTTGCTTTTAAGTTTATACCCTTCAGATTAATAAAAGGTCTTCCATTATGTGATGTCATGTTTTGCAATGTTTGTTCATAAAATGTTTTTCTTTCCTTGTATTTTTTATCTTTTGGTGCAGTTAAGAATTGTTAAAGCTGCTTCTAAAATGGAAAGCTTCCTTTTGTTTGGCCACAGTATAAGGAGGACTTTAGGAAGAACAACTCAAATCCTTTTATTGCTTACATATTCTTCAAATTTCAGTCTAATAAAGCTGATTTTTTGCACAGCAGTATTTCCATTAGTCCTGTGTCTTGCTCCAGCTAGACCAATCTACCTTTATACCCTGCTGTGATAGCCATGGCCTTGTTAAGCCTTGCTACACATACAGCCTTCAGCTTTTCTCATGGAGAGATTATCAGGGTTTTCCAGCCTGATGGATGTGTACCTTGAGATAGGTAGGTATTTTCTTCAACAGAAATTTGTGGCATGATATTGGGGGTGGAAATAATATGTAACTGTGCATTTAAGTCTATCTTATCTCTTTTATTATTTTTTTTACTTAAACTGAAATAATATTTTTGCCCTAGGGTCAGCTTTTAAAAGGGATTTTATGAGTAAGTCGTTCCACTTTACTGGATTCTGCAGAACTGAGGTATCTCCTCATTGCAGACTTGTTACTAACAATGTACTTGTTTCAGAGTTTGCTTACCCATAGTTTTGGCACTGCTAAAACAAATGCTGTTCCAGAATCCTCCTGTGAACTTAAAATAAGTATCCATTACCTCGACAAGCAATGATTTAGTTTTCTCACTTGTCCATGTATTTGAAAAACTAGTTTTACCTGTAATGCTGTCAGCTATCCCTTTATCATTACCTGTCTTGATCTGGATGGTGATCTCGATTTCAACCTTAATAGGAGAGATTAAATAGAAGAAATGAAGCCCAAAAAACAGCTTGGCAGACACATAACTGAACGTGCATACAGAGAGAGAATTGCCCTCATCTCTTCAACTCCTCATGTGAGCACACTGATGTTCAGTTCTGGAGAGAGACACACATGCAAATGTACTTACACATTTACAAATTTTTCCTTTTTTGTTTTCAAAATGTATCAAATTTTATCTGTATTGACATCACTGCACAAGAATGTATTTAAACATAATAAACTTTCAGGGTTAAGTGCTTCAGCTCCTCATCAGGCCTCCAGTTCTGACCATAAGAAATGGGTAGAATTTGGCAAATTGGTTTCAAAGTATAACCACTTAACCATATTCACCATAACTGATAAAGAATGTTAAACTGAAGGTGAAAATTAGAAGCAAATGTTCAACATTTGGTGTTGAACGACTGTGATTTATCTCCTGTTTTAAATGGATTTTTTTCCTTTTTAATTAAAAAGTCAAACTAGGTGTCACCATTTGAAAAAGGCAATAGGAACGTGGGTTTTAGCACTGGGATGAAATGATTCTTTTTCTCCTCTCAGCTGTGTTCCTCTGTTTGCAATGAGCAACAAGCCTTTTTTCTAGCCTGTCTCACAAACGTACACTTGCAATTCTAATCCCTTATGAAAAATAAGCTCCTCAGTTCCATCTGAGTTCCAATAATAGATGTTTTCAGACAGCAGGCTTGGGTAGTCAATTTGGCTAATCATGCTTATCTAGACTATCAGAGAGGTTAATCAGCACTTCTTGCTGCACCTGAATGTCACATGGTCAGAATTGTTTCTCAGGCCAGAACATAAACAGGGGGTTTGTCATCCTCTACATGAAGGATCTTCTGATGTCATGGAGGTACAGGCAAACAGCTTCCCACAGATAACAAACTCGGACAAACTTTAATTCACAAACAAACTCTGTGGCCAAGACTCACAAGGAGGTGTATCCACAATGATGCTCCAGTGAACTCCCAGATTCCTGGTTGGCTGTGCCCAGGATACAGTTACTGCACAGACAGGAGGTGTGGGAAATGGGTTTGTAGAGGGTTCTCAAAGCCTGACAGAAGGCTCAGAGTCTTGTGCATCTCTGCGCAAACTTTGAGATAAGAAATGCTGGCTTAGAAATGCCATGGGATAGGACAGACATTGTTGGGAGAGAAATGGAACTAAAAACAAGTTTCAAAGGATGGCCTTGCAAATAGACCAGATACTTTGGAGAAATAGAACTATCAAAGATTCACTGTAGTAAGACCCACGAGGGGTGATTTTGGATGATTGGCTTTAAGGCATTTACAGCATGGTGTGGCAAAAGCTGATAGGCCAAAAACCATTTATAATGTATTGGAATTAGGAAATAGTTTGGCTTCTGATTGTGATGGTGGGAATTGTAATATCTGCACCATCTCTCCCTTCACATGAGACTGAAAATGGAATTAAAGTTTTTAAAATGCCTCTCAGTTGCCCCATCTGTGGGTCAGAAAAGGGGATAATCCAACAGGGAGGGATGGCCCAAAGCTCCTCTCACACACACACCCCTCCCACTCAAGAGCAGCTGGCAGATCTGGCTGTTCCAGCCAAAGGGCTGAGGGATCCCACAGGGGAATCCAGCAGAAAAACAATCACTCGCCAGAGGCAGAGAGGGGTGAGGGCCCTCTCTCCCAGGCAGTCCCTCTGGGTGCTGCCCCACTCCCTAGAGGACACTTCACAGCTCTGCTGCTCCGGGGAAACCACACTGGTGGTGCTCCTACACAGCTGCTTCTGGGCAGTGTTACCTTCCCCTGGGCAGGAGAACACCCTGCTGCTCAGCAGCTTCCATCAGATTTTCTGCTTTGAAGGTCAAGCTCTGTCCAAGGTTAAGGCATCTCAGCACTGGTGATTGGTCTCAGGCTGTTACAAGCCCCCTGATTCATCCCATCTTATGTTACTGCCATGCTCTGTGGAGAAAATGTGCCAAGAATCTGCATGCTCTGCTGTCCGTGCTGGGGCACCATGAGCTTTAGGAGTCCTTCTGCCATCTTGCACCCTAAGGACCAGACACTACCCAGCAGCTGGGAATGAGCATCCTCTGAGGGGTGTGTGCTGCAAAGAACAGGCACTGCAGAATGATCTGTGGTCGTTGTAGGACACGAAAGAGGAAATACTCCAAATATTTCAGAAGGCAATGAGCATAGAAAAAGCTTTATTGTCTAATTCTTAGTACTTTTTATAAGTTGTTCTGATACAGACTTACCATGATTGGTGAATAGGAACAACACCCCTCTAATCGCATTGGTTAAAGTAGAGAAACAGCAAAACACCACCTGGAGAAGATTGTTTTGAGAAAGAACAGTTGTTTTTACAAGATTGTTTTGAGAAGAAGCTTTCTTGAGAAGTTTTCCCGTGGGAAAAGTTAGCAGCTGCTAGCAGGCTAAAATCTCTCAGACCCAGAAATATCAAGCCCACAATCTGTCATGTTAGTAACACTTCCTTTAGCCTGTGCCCAGACTGCTGCAGGCATTTGTTTATTCTTTCTTCTTCTCCATCTGATTTTTGATTTAGCGTTTACTTCTACTGAGATTTTGTATTCTCTCGGCTGGGTTTTGTTTAGCAGCTCAAAACAACAGGGCCAGCAATGCCTGGAGTCACCTGAGAGCAAGATTTCTCCTTCTAAGCTTTAGAAATAAGCAGCACCCATACTCTCTCCATTCACTTTCTTACATTGTTTTCTAGATCAAAATCTGTGCATCTAAAGGTCACTGAATTACTTGATGAGTGAATGTGCAGTTGTTTCCTCTCACTCTGCTGCTGATATTCCTAAATAGAGCACTCTTTCCTTGCTTGAATTTGAGAATCCACATTACAGCTTTTCCAACTTGTCCAGAATTGGATTCCCTTGGATGCAGCTTCACAGAGACTGGGCTGGAATCCCTCATCCCATTCACCTGCTGTGGGTGTATTCTGTCAGTGGGGAGTGTGTGAGGAATCTCATTCCCATCTGGTTCTGTTATTATCACCTCTCTCCCTGGGTCTTGCATCACAGATAGAACCTTGCACTTGCAGAAAAAAGCAGAATTTATCTTTTTCCAGAGTAACTGATGTACAGGCCCACAGCTCCAAGAAGCAGCTTTGTACTGAAGGCTGAGAATTTCCTTCTGAGGCACTTCATGCCTGAGGCTACTTTGTGCTTCAGAACAAGTGCCTGGAGAGCTGTTAAGCTGCACTTCTGGGGGAAGCAACAAGGAGAGAGAGAGAGCCCAAGGGAGATGTGAGATCTTGTCAAAATTCTATTTTTACACTCATTCTCTGGTCAGAACATTGTTGCACCACCAGAGCACACCTCGTGTTCCAGTGAAGACCCTCGTGTGATAGGTATGAACATTTAAAGTTAGCATTAGGATAGTTTTCAAATTAAAACAATTTTTTTTCTATTATTATGTAAAATAACTCTAGCAAGTAATAATTTGGATTTTGTTGGATATGCTGTTGCTCTTGAAGTAGCCAAAGAGATTTTGTGGTAGAAATGTTTTCTTCCAAGCCCTGTGTTGCTATTAGGGCTGCTATGAAGACTGCCATTCGTGATCTGTACAAGAACATTTATCATCAGCTCTAAATAAGTTTGGGCTGATTTTCTGGTTCAAATATCAAGAAAAGATTAGGTTCATCAGTTTTGGGTATGTAGTAGAAGTTTTCCAAGATGGATATAAGGCTCTCTATAAAATAAAAATGTGAGCACAAATGAATAGAGGTGTTCAGAACTTGATGAATTTTACCTGTTCTGTTACATTCAGTATCCAGTTCTATAAGAACTGTCCTGAAAATTGCAATTAGACACTGCTCCATGAGCTGTTTATCACATGGTGGTTTTCAGTATTTTCTCTCAAACTTTTTAATAGTATTTTATAGACTCAGGAACCTGTTAGTAGCTAGTTTGATTTCAGCTTACCTCTGTTTTCATTGAATTAATACCTAAAAAAAGTGAAGTTGCTGTACCCACTTCAAACAGCAACCCATAAAGGAAATGGAAGGAAAATTCAAACAGTTTTATGCAGCTTATTATATCTGATAGTCCTTGGGAGAGGACCGAATAAATAATAGTAGACTGAATCACTTTGTAAACTTCCTTCAAGAAACTTTAAAATGATGAAATAAATCTCATTCTCTCCGAGTTGATGGTTTGTTTTTCCTTCTTGCCCTTGCAGAGGATGCAAGTCATTTGCTAAGTACAGCAATAGAGTCATTCTGCAGATTACTTTACCCAAAACAAACAGGCTTTGTTCTTACCTTTCAAGTCTGCAATCTGGTAGGGTAGGTGTGCATGACAGATTCTTGATAAATAAATGCATAATAAAATGTGGCTAGACTTTATTTTTCCCCAACGTATTGTAATATCAAAAAGAGCTTGGCAGATACTTTACCTTTGCTGTGGCAGGTATGCACATAATTATTCCTCATCCTTGCAAATGTAAAAGAAAGAAAAAACAAAAAAAAACCAAAACCACTTTGTTGCTGGCCAGGATTAAAATTGAAGCTTGCTTTTGGTGGTGACATGAAGAAAGGAATTAACTTTGGTGATAGGAATTCCATTGCCTAGCTATTCTACACTTTTCATTCACTCAGATTCTTTAACTGGTTTGAAAATCAAATGCAGGGAGGCAGGATTTTGTTGAAGCTTCCATAGCTCTCATTACTTTCTAGTGACCTTTCTCTCAAGAACTGTATCCCACTCCTTTTCTTATTTCTGCTTCTGTAATGGGGACTGTCACACACAGAAATATCAACATTCCTGTTTTCTTTAGAATTATGCATAATTAAATTTAAAAACTTATTTCAAGGACTGAACAGATTGTTAAAAACAGGAGAGGGTGAGATGGGAATGGCAAAGCCACTGGGTAAATTGGAGTGGAAGCTATTGGGTGAGGAAGTTATCCAGAAGAGAAAGGCAGGAGGACAGAAAGGGGAAATGATGGTCAGGGAGGTGGTCAGATAATGGAGGGAAAAAATTACTGACACAACAGCTGCATGAATGAGTAAATCTTTAGTGAGCAGCAGCCTTGACCAGGGTTTAGAATCAGGTGTCAATTAGCAGGAAATATTTGTGATCTGTATGACTCACTGCGCTGTTAGTTCAATTCAGGTTACTTCCCTGTTCTTTGTCCTTCATTTTAATTCCCCATTTTACTCCCAGCTGCTCTCTAACCAGATGCTTTTCTTTCTGATCTTCCTTTCTCCCAACACTTTCACTGACTCAGCTAGAATCCCCTTGTCTGTACTGTTTTGGTTTGTTTTTTTAACTCTAAAAAAGCCTGGTGCCATTTTCTTCATGATTTCACTTTGTAATTTGGGGGTTTTTCTTTCTTTCTACTGCAGAAATAATTATTTTTGTTCCAGTAATAGTGAGAATAATTTGACTTTGTATAAGGCCTATGATATAATAGAGGAATCCAGAAAATGCTGGTAGCAAATATGAAAATCCAGAGTTTAAGCTGTAAGTAGTTTTTTATTGTCAATAGTGAAACCCTTAACTTTTAATAAATGAAATCCATCCTCTCTAACACAAGTGTCCTTTTCATAAGCAAATTACTATGATAGGCAGTTAATCTATTAAATGATTTGCTTTAGTTCAGAGACTTCATTTTTTATGGCAAATTATTTTTCTAAGAGACCAAAGCTACTTCATTAGCTTCCCAAAATATGAGGCAATTATTAATTAGATACATCTTTTTTTCCTTACCAATAAATAATCTAATGCACGTTTGGTTGCAGCAAAGTCTCAGCTATGCAGTAAAATCTTCTAGCCTTGATTTCAGAAATTAGTTTTCTGTACAGAAAAGCGTTCCCTGGAATGCTGAGCAATTGTGACCTCTGCTGGAAGCCTTAAAACGGCTTCTGATAGATGGTAACCACTGGAAATCATCATTTCTGTTACTTTAGGCACTGATCTGCAGCGTGCTGGGCACTGCACAGATGGATTAAGAGATTGCACACCTGGTCTGAGGAGTTTACAGGATAAATAGAAAAGGAACATACAACATAAATAGAAAATATAAATTAAGTCAAAGAGGCAGTGACTCTTAAACTGCATGTGCTACCTTGGAAATATTATTATTATTAATAATAATAAGATTATTATTAATAAGATACTGATGAATATTCACCATGCTTATGGACATGGTTATAAGTATCCTGATAAGCCAAATACTCCAAATTCTTGGAGTACTCCAATATCTTGGAGTACTCCAATATCTTGGAGTATTCTTCTAGTTTGAAACAATATTCCTTATCATTATTTGTAAATACAACAGTGGAACAGGGCTAAATTTTTGTTTAGGAAGAAATTCAGTATTGGGTTTCTGCTGGAAAAGAAAACACAACATTCACACCTTATGACAGAGGGAGGCTTTAGTGGAAGTACAAAGAACTATAAATTCATTGATCTGGGGTTGCCTTAAGCCACCATTCGTGATTCCAGCCCAGAGCAAACCTGGAGCTGCTCCTAACCCCAGTGCTTTAAGTGATGCAAGGCTGTGCATCAGCATGAATTGAACAATAAAACAAATTCCATTTGTATTCTTGGAAAGGGACGATTACTTTTGACAATTCCTAGTGAAGAATGAACTGATTGTGGAGTTTTGAAAAATGCAAATGAATTTATGGCTTTTCTTAGAGTGGAGCATTTGCCATCCTGAACATATGGTTCATAAAGGCTTCAGCAACTGTTCAGTGTGGTTAAAAACAGCGTTGTGGGAATTCTAAAAAGCAATGCAGCAAGATCAGAGCTCTTGATGTCAGAAGGCCCTGAAGCCAAGGCTGTCTTGCTGTTCCCTGTGCATCCCTGCCTTCTGTGATGATCTGCACAATATGACCATCATTTTTAAAAAATATCTTTATATTGTGGTTGTGTCAAAATACAGGCATAGCCATAAGAACCTCTAAGTGCAAGAGTCATAAAATGAAAAATTGACCTGCAGGAAACTCGTTGGGAACTAGGATTAGTTTAGTACAAAGAGGAGGCCATTTAATGGGTGCTCAAACCCGATGGTCACACCTGAAGGAACCAGTTTGCCATCCCAATTAAACCTTTAGGCATTCTTTGATAAATGGGAAAGCTTCTGTTGCTATTGGTCAAGTGAGGAGTTTAGCCATAAGTAGCTTACAGTGTTTAAACAGCTCTTGAAGAGAAGGGGAAAAGATGCAGGGAAGAGCAGAGAGATGGGATTTCTGTCTGCAGTAGGGAAAGAGCTCCATGAACCCTCTGCCTATTCCTCATTCTCCTAGCAAAGCCCCTGGGGAGGGTGTTGTCATTCCTTGAAATTCCTGGAGAGGAAGAATATTCAGAGAAGACTTAAAACTATTTACTGAGGACAGAAACAAACTTGGAATGTTTCTCTTTTCCTCAAGAGAGTAAGTCTTCAGGCAGTCCTTTTGATGAACTTAAATACAACTGAAATATGAATCAAATACCAAAATAACCACATTCTTTATTTCCTATGGATTTTGACTTCTTATACATCCCTATTTATTTCAATATGTCTGTTTAATCCTTCTTGGCTTTTGCAGGGACCTTGAAGGTGCTTTTTTGTCATAGCTTAGTTATCAGGCTTCAACAATATGCTTTGAATTATTCCAGATCCTTTCAGTGCGGGTGCAGAGCTAATATAAATCAGGTAATGAAACTGTGAATCAAGAGGAAGTTAGATGGTATTCTTGGGTTTTTTTTTTTTTCTTTGCAGATTCTAGAATATTATTTTGTTTTTAAAAGATTCTTAGATTTTCCTGGAGGGATGTGGGGGGGAAGTAATATCCTTGAAGTCCTGGTGGAACAGCTGGAGCAGAATTCAGAGGAAAGTAAGGTATTTTTGCTTTATTTTTTCTTTGCTTTTAAACCAAGAAAAGTGTTTCATGCATCAGTGTCTTACAGGGATGAAGACAAGAAATTTTACACCTTTTAAGATTGCAATGAAGAACCAGCAACTAATAAAAAACAGCACAGCAAAAAGAACAATGTCATTTCAAAGCACATGTTAAGGTAAAATACTGATCCTTTTGAAATGACATCAGCATTCTGCTGGGGAGTGAATAGAGAGGATATTAGTCCTCATTTCCTCATTGCCAAACAGACAAGTGGAACGAGATTGGCCCAGCATGATGTGATACCTAAAATTGTGTCAGGCTGCCTTTGGAATTACTGGGGAGAAAAATAAAAATTCTGACTCAGTCTTTGGAGGAGCTGCTCTGTCATTGAGCCTAATGTGACTTCATGCCCACCCAGAGACCATTTAAGAGGTGTGCTTGAACGAGAGGGAATCTGACCCAAAGACAATAGGCAGAGGATATTCCTGGAGATTTCAAGGTAGGAGAGTACCTCTGTTTAATTGAGACTGTGAATAACTAAAATGTTTGAAAATATGGGGAGTCAGATTTCTGAAAACTATAAGGTGAAGTGTCCCAAAGGGGTCATAGGTCAGATTTTGCCACATGCTGTAAAAATAAGCTTGCAAATGAGCCACTGAAAATGTGATTATTCTCTAAAGATGCACTCTCAAATTGTGAACAGCTGTACTCATTTCAATCTGAGAAACTGCAAAGTCTGTATGAAAGGTCTTTGTGAAGACCTAAATATTCTAAGTATGTATTGTACACTATGGTAACATTTTGCAATGGTGGAAGTGAAATATTCATAATTGAGAATGTTTTTCCTAATATGAGAACAAGAAAAATTATGACTGTCAGTAACACAACTGGTGTTTAAATTCTAAGCAGGTGAGAATGCAAGGTGGAAGGAAATGCATTTCTCAGCTTGTGGGTGCCTTGCTTGAAGCTGAGTGTTGCAGGCAGTAAGTACAGACTTGCCTAAGTAATATTTTATACATTTTATACATTTTATACATTTTATACATTTTATACTGCCCCTAGTTCCTGTAGCTTCTTGATTACAAGTCCTCTGCACTTCCTTTGTGGAGGAAGTGCTAACTTCAGCAACTGCAGTTTCCCAGCTCTAAGCCTGATGAAAAGGGAGTGCAAGTGAAAAAACTTTCGTTTGTTGTGTTTCTGCTGCTGAAGAGCCAGCAGAGGGAGCTTAAGTAACAAACTCACTTCCCAGGACTTATTAATAATGCAAAGATACATAAACAAATAAACAAAAGTCTGCCATAGTAGCCTATTCCCTGTAGGGAATGGGAGGAAAATCAGCAGCTCTTGAAAGGAAAATGGTAAAATAAGTAGGGAAAGGAAACTTTTCTAGTAAACAAGAATACACTAAAATTAACTTTAAAAAATTTAGACTTTTAAGATCTATAAATCTCTGTCAGATTTACAGAGAATAAATGGTATTGCTATGTTCCTAAGCTTTGGTCCGTTCCCAAGACATTTATTGTTAGTCTTGTTTACTTTTGCTTTTTTATGAATGTTCAGAGTTTTAAAAAGCAGCATCTTGGCTTTTTCCTTTACACACCATTGTTTTACAGGTGCTGTGACTTTAGGAAAAATAGTTGGGATAGCTTTGCACTGCACTTTCTAACACAGTAGAATAATGTCCAAGAAATCCCTATGTCCTTTTATCTCTTTACCTATCTCAGCAGGTAAAGAGAGATCATTTCTCCTTTCTACTGCTTATAGAAAGGAAAACAAGTCGGTTGTGAGAACGACAGGTCAGTCGTGATGGATGGAGATGAGAGATCTCTGGAGTCCAGCCTGGTTTTGGAGCGTGCAGTTTATTGCACAGGGCGTGGGTGAAAGGGCCCTGCTACAAACTGCCAACCACAGCTCAGAGCAGGTCTGAGAGAGTGAGAAGAGAGTGAAGAAGAGAAGGAGCAAGAGAGCAAAGTTCCCATTACAATACATTAAATCTTCTTCTACACTGAATATTCTAATTTACACCAACCAATCCAGTACAAGATACAAATCCTACAGCATTTACACACAGCCTATAAGAATCACTACATTACCATACTGTGTTATATTTTAAACTCTAAAAACGACTCTTTGGACCCCTCCTGCCAAACTAGCAGGGTCTGCTCTGACCTTTGGACTTTTGGTGAGGAGAAGGGCATTGTTTCATCAAGGGGGATTTACTTTCAGCTGGCCATACCTTTGTTTTCCAGTTGTTCAGTAACTAAAGTGCTGCATCTTAGACATCAAAACTTGCCTTCAACTCTATTTCACTAATGTGTTTCATATTCTCTACAAATAAGCAATCATATTTATAAGGCTTTCCTGTTTCATCCTCCCCAACATCGGTATAAAGTAAGCAATAAACAAACAGGAAAATAATGTCCATCTCTTCTTCACGGAGCTACATGAGATACCTCAGTTGGCTTTTTCAGCTTAGACAAGCTGCAGGATCACTTGACAGAGCAGTGACAGGGGAATTCTAGTTCCTGCTCAGCTGGGGAGCCTGGGGCACTTTGTTAGAATGTCATGAGCACCTGATTTCAAGTGTATAAATTTTGCTGGCATCCTTGACGAACATAATTTTGGGAAGCTGTATAAAGGTCTGGAAAAGACATGAAGAAGAATCACAAGTGTGTTCTCAGGTGGTTTTTCTTTCCTTGTTTTGAAATATATATATTTTTGTGCTCAATATTTATGGCACTACTACTTATAGAAGGGTTGGGGTTTGAATGAAATGATATCAAAGATTTCCTAAGAACTGGTGGCTAGAAAGATCAGTTAGTATTGAGTAAGAATTTTCTAAGAACAACTTTGCTGTTAGAGCCCAATATTGATTGTGTAGCTTGTGGCAGTGTCCACAGGGCACACTGTAAAATTATATCCTCTCACTTAGTTTCTTTCACTTGCAGCACATTAGAGACCAGCTGCTGAACCAAGTGTCAGTGATCTATAGACTTGCTGAATGTACAGTTGATCTCCAGCTACACACACATTTATTTCATGTTGCCACTTCTGAGTGCCAAGTTTGGGGGTGCTCTCCTTGTAAATGGAAGACTTTCAAGTTATGCACACTGTTCTGATTTGCTTGTCATCCCCATAAATAAAACTGGTTTATGGCTTTGACAACAGGAAAGCAGACCCCTCAATAAAAAATTTCTGAGTTCCTTTCTTCTTCTTGTGGGTCAATACAGCACTTGGCTGCCTGCCTCTTTACAGCCGAGCAATCAATCCCCTTCAGAAAAGACCTAGACCAATTTCACACTTGCTGTGTACTTCATAATTGGCCCAGTTCATTCCAGTGTCAAAATTATTTATTTTGCCATGATGATAATCTCTTTTCAGTAGTCCTAAAGTGTCACCTTGTGGCTTGTACTGGTTATGGTTTTATATCTTCAAGAGAAAACATGTCTAAGCATCAAATATAGAAAATCTGTAAGTTTCTCCCCAGGTATTGAAAAATTAATTTGGGGATCAAGATTATTTTATTTTAACTGAGATTGCATTATTGGGGTTTATTTCTGAAATCAGTGGTGATGGATAAGAGCAAAAATCTACTAAGTAGTTCATAATCTATTTGGAAGCTACTGATAGATTTTTCTATGGTTAAACAGAAAGTCAAATGACTTTAGGATGTGTGAAAAAAACAAAACATAACAAATATTAGATCTTTAAAATGCTGACTGCTGAGTAATAAACCTAACTTTCACACTACAATGAAGCAAACAGAAATTTTTGAGTGGAAAATGTATGCATTCCCTGACTGTTTTGCTGGTGGGAAGGGTCAGAGACACAGACACCAACTTAAGGAACAGTGGCATTTACTGTGATGTAAAACTGCAAAGAATCACAAAAGGATAAGCTAAGCAAGGCACCTAAGCATCAGCAAAGAATGAGAAAGGGATAAGCTGAGCAATGTGAATCATTGCTAGCAAAGAAGGCCTACAGTGATTAAGTGTGAAAAACAAGGTTCACTTTCTTAGACAAATTTAGAAGTTTAATATAAGAATAAAAAGAAAATAAACAATTAGGAGAGACAAAAGCAAAATTCAGTTTCTTGGCCAAGGGTGCCTGGCACAGAGCCAACTAGCACACTGTTAACAAAGAGTTTGTTCTTTAAAAACATC
Source organism: Acrocephalus arundinaceus (assembly GCA_021534815.1). Taxonomy (NCBI): domain Eukaryota; kingdom Metazoa; phylum Chordata; class Aves; order Passeriformes; family Sylviidae; genus Acrocephalus; species Acrocephalus arundinaceus. Next base: position 5,523,792 of record JAJEOU010002626.1, read on the forward strand.
AGCCTGTTGCATATTTAAAAATTCACATGCATGATTTAAACATTCCTTTCGAGTGTGAATTCCTTTGTTTAGTCCCAACTCCCCCCCAACCATTCTATCTGGCAGACCCGTCCTTGGGTGGCTCCATTCCGTCTGATAGCACAGGTCTATAAATTCTCCTGGGGTTCTGGTCATTTTCATTTGGACAAGATACTGATAACAGAAGTTTAATGGCTTTCTTGGTCAGCAATCTTCATGCAGAAGACCCCAGTCTTCTAAGACTAAATTACAATCATAAAAGGTATACATTCATCACATTTCTAACTTCCATTAATAAAAGAAAATACAGTACAATCTTCCCACATTCTACATGCAGTATTCATTTTAATATTTGTGAAAAGCCAAGTATATACTAGGCATTTATAACATTAAGAAAGATCCATCACCAGTTACCCCAGTGAAGTTCCTCACCCAAGTCCAAGAGACATCAGCTGTGGGGGGAGGCTGTCACAGCCAAGGACTGGAGAACCAGGCCAGTAACTGGGAACTCCTGCAGTGCCTCCACCTTTGCAGGCCACCAGGCTCCCCCACTTTGCTGTGACAGTGGTGCAGCTTTTACACTACTAAACAAACCAGCTGACATTATTTCTAATTTCATTTTTCAGCTTTCTCCCAAGGCCTGGCCAGGGCTCAAGAAGGATCCAAGGGAATTGTCTTTGATCCTGCACCTAATTAGACCAGATGTGGCCTTATCCTGTTTCTAGATACAGAAATGTGAACACATTTTGCCAATAAATAAACACATATAACAATACTTTCTTAATAAGCAACTATATATAAAACATTTAGTTGGAAAGTTCATCTAGAGGTCAGCTTTGGCTTGGGCTTGTTCAGGCCTTGGTACTTCACAGACCCAGAGCACACGGGATCTAAATTCATTTGCACAAAGGCCAGTGGAACTAATGCATAGACAAGATGATCTTTCTGAGATGAGAGTTGCTAATTAAAGATATTCCCGTTGTTTCGAGCTCATTTGTGTGTAATATTTTATACTGCATAACACGTCTTTAAAATAGATTTTTGAGTTATAAGTTGTGAATGAGCTAGCACAGATACCCATTTTAGTGATGACTTCCAATGCTTCTGAAGTACTGCTAAGGTAAATTAGATATTGATTTCTGACAAAATGGATGATTTGTCTCATTGCTGAATTTTGAACCTTACATATTAAATAAGAATTTGATAGCTGATGCTCAAACTTATTGTTCTGTTTGATATATCCAGAGTCCTAAACTGAAAGATGCCACTGCACAAATGTTCAGTCTGAAAACAAACAAAAACAACAACAACAAACTGTTTTCCCAGTCAGCTCTGCTCTGCTGGAGACTTGAGTGATGACTCTGAAATGTTTCATTTTTGCCAAATCATTTTCTTGGGGTGTCAGGTTATTTCTGCTCCAAGCAGTAAATTAATGACAGCCGTGAGTGGCACTGTCTGTGTTCACACACACACACCACACACAGGTGAATTCCTCCCTGGCTGACATTGTTCACTTGCGTGGCTGTGCCTGAGAGCAACACATTAAATTCATTATTACTGGATATCTTTATCTGCAAATCTCATGTGTTAAACCAGGCTTGCTGATCTAGAGATATTTGGGAACCAAGAACTTCAAGAAAACCATTGCTGACAGTTTAGCACAAAGAGTTTAAAAATTAAATATGTAGCAAAAATATATATCTTTTTCTTCACTCTTTAGTATTCAACTTCTCTTTTAACATCAAAATTATAAACCCTGTGTCAGAATATGTGATGAGATTCTGCTGAAAGTCACTAGCAATGGTATAACAATACTAAAATTATTTATGTCAAGCGACATAAAGTTAAATGAGCTAGACCCTAGGTTCAAAGAGAAGATGAGGTTTTATGTAAATTAAAACAGATTTTTACTGGCCACTAATCAAGTGTTTACCTGCTTCCATTAAAACCACATTGAGTTTAATCAGTATGCCTTCTAATGCATGCATTTCTCCCTAAATAAGGAGCATATTTGTCATGAATATTTAAATTGGATTTTAAGTCCATGAAAGTTTAATTTAAATAAAAAGTGAGGTGGTTTTCTCAGGGTTGAAAGTCAGCATCCTCAGATCCTATTCAAAAGTTGTAAACAGATTTTCAAATTAATGTCTCCAAAGACTTCTTCTTAGCATTTGGGATTAAATGTCTTTAATTGCAAATGGCTTAAATGTAACTACAGTTAATGGAATGCTATCTGTACATAAATATAAAGGTTTTGTTTCTTGTAACCAAAGAGAACTATTACTGAATAATTCAGAAATGGGCAGAATACAGAATATTTTAAATATAAAACATGTAGATATAACTGCACCTTATTTAAATCTCTGTGGGGAAAAAAAAAGGCCTGTGTGTGTTGATTTCTATGAATATATACTGTATGTACACAAACAGAAGTGAAGCATTTCATGCTGTAAAGAGAAACCAGAATACAAGGAAGTAGGGAGGTGACAAATGACGAACAAGTAAATAATTTTATGTTAAAAGAAACGAGAATACAAGGAAGCAGGGACATGGCAAATGATGAACAAGTAAATAATTTTATGTTAAAAGAAACGAGAATACAAGGAAGCAGGGAGGTGACAAATGATGAACAAGTAAATAATTTTTTGTTCTCTAGCAATTTAAAGCACAGACTCTCCTAATTTGTTCTGTCTTTTCACAGGAAGGGAGGCAAACCACCAACAGCTCAACTTCCTGTGAGTCGTTTGATGCTTTATGACCTTTGAAGTTAAACCCTTAATAAAACCCTGGTTCTGTTGAAGTTGATTCGACACTTATCACGGCCTGGAATAAAGCCAGACAGACACCCCTATTATTCCAAAAACAGAGCTACGTTTTCTTTGACCTTCAAGGTTTATCTCAGATAAGCCAGCAGCAATGGAGCTGTGTTGAAGGTGCAGAATTGCTCGTGATGCTCTTTAAACAAGCCCAGCAGTCCACGTGAGAAGGGCTGTCAGCAGCTGCTTATCACTGCTCGTCACTGTCACAGGGGCTGGCAGGGCTGTTTAGTCACCGAGTCAGTTAAGTGTGGCTGAGAGATGAAGGGCTGGATATAAATGATGTAAATGTTGGTGAAGGGATGCACTGTGCTGTGATACTGGCTGTCACTCAGAGTCACAGAGTGTAGGAAATGTTATTCCTTGCTGGAGGAGCTTGGTGTCAGCAGTTTGAGGGGATTCCTGTTGGATGGAGTGAATCCTAACAGACAAGATGAACTGCAAAGATGTTACCTGAGGAGAAAAGTAGCAAGCATGGGCAGGGATAAATGTTGACAGGGGTCATTCACACTGCATGTAAGTGATTTCTGGAAAGGCATGGAAGGCAGAATTCCCTGGGGCTTTAATGTAACCAGGGTTTCACTCTTGATTCCTAACCGGCACACTTGCTACTTCCAAGTTGTTTCTTGTACTCTCCCCTGCCTTGCCTTTCAGCAGTTTTGGTTTAATATACAGCCTTGACAGTGTTTGTTAAAGTGACTTCAAGTGTTTTGATCAAGACTTGGCTTAACGAGGTGTGGAGCACAGCCCCCTTTCTGTTGAAATGTTATCTCTATAAGATGTGTGATAATTGCCTTTATTCAGTGATTATTTTACCTCACATTTTCACAGGTAATTTTTTTCTAAAGGAATTTTACCTGTGAGTCATCATTGGCCAAAACTGAACAGATTTCCTCCACTGGCAAGGATGGTGGTGTAAGAATCAGACAGAGAATGGCAATGGAGAGGTAGGAATGTTCTTGTATTCCTAGTCTTGAATGCAATCACTGGTCTCCAGCTTTTGACCCATGTGTCTCCCACAAAAACAATAAACATAGGTTCATTACTTTTTACTTTAACAAGCAGTTCCCAAAAAACTTAGCATATATTTAAGAAACAGAATCTCAGTTTTAGTCTCAAATTTTATTCTTGCTTTAAAAAAAAAAAAAAACAGAAGCTACTGTGGAAAATAGCCCTTGTCTATCAGAGAACCTGAGCAAGTTAAAAGGCAGAGAAAAAGAACAGATTCAAAACTACTTAATCTTGAGAAAAGGAGCATTAGATGTCATAAAGTGCTTCATGTAAATGTTCCTTCTCCATCCTAGTGAGCGTACTTTGGTTTTTCCTGGAGGTGTGAGGTATGAGGTGCCTAATGCAGTCATAACTTGCCATCTCGTGGTATGTTTGTGCATTACCGCGGTTAAAATTCTTACAATCAGTTAAGGATTTTTACAGTCAAGAAGTGTAGGTCAGCGTGTGTAGGCGCTCATAAAGGCACCTATCCCAGCCTCTCACTAGATAACTAAAAACCTAAGGGGAGCAGGTATCCATTGGCGATTTATTAATCACGGCAGCTTTAATTAGGTTCAAATGGTGCATAAATGATGCACGGATGAGCCGGGCGGGCTCCCCCCAACTCAGGGGCCCGGGAGAACGGACAAACGGATTAAAGGACACTCGGACTCACGGACACTGGGACTAAAGGACACTCGGACTCACGGACACTCGGACTAACGAACAAACGGCCCCGGCGCTCCGGCAGCACCGCGGGGCGGCAGCGGCGATTCTGCTGCCCGCTCCCGCTGTTGCTCTTGCCCTTCCTCCTGCTGTCCCTCCGCCAGGGTCCCTCTGCCCCCGCTGTCTCCCGCTCCGCCCGCCGCCCCCTGCCCTCCCCGGGCCGTCCCGCCGCGGTCCGGCCTCCGCCCGGCTCTGCCCGTTCTGGCTGCGGCGCTGCTGGGCGGGCAGCAGCGGAGCTGATGACAGCTGGAGCTGTCCCACTGTCCCTGGGCTCCGCCTGGCTCGCCGTGGCTCCAGGGGGACACACGAGCTGCGGGCACTCTCCCGCTTCCCGAGGTCCCCGGGCCGACTCCGCCGCCGGCACCCGATGGAGCAGCCGGGCCCGGGGCGGTCGGGGCGGTCCCTGGAGGGAAGGCGAAGGAGCTCCTGCAGAGCGGTACGGGGTGAGTTCCCTACGGGGGAGCGGCGGCTCGGGGACCCCCGGTGAGTGGCGGGGCCGGAGGGAGGAGGAGGGCAGAGGAGGACGGGCCGGGCGGCGAGCTCAGAGCGGTGCTTCTCTTGGCTCGCAGGTGGGCACCAAATGTGTGCCCCGGGATCGCATCTGCCAACAGCCTCCAGCAACCCCCTGTGCCGGTATGGGCCTGCGCTGCTGGGACAGCACCACGGAAACTCCCGTGGGGGCACCCGGGGGCTCAGAACCGCACAAAGGGCGCTTTGGTTTGCAGGGACGGAGGGGCCTGAGCTCCTCCCCTGCCCATGTTTAACTTGCCTCATGATTCAAGGTTTTGGCCGAAGTGGGAGGGGATAAAGGCATGGGTTTTCTCAGCCACTGGCCGTGCTTTTCCCTTGCATGGAACAGTTGGGCACTCCCCGGGCCCCTTCTGCCCTCTTCCAGCACCAGGGGCATTTCTCACCACCCAAAGTTTGGAAACAAGAGCCAGATGCACTCGAGAAGGCTACAAGGGCCTCCTTCCAGCCTGGCTCTGCAGATGCTGAGGCTGCTCTGCGCACACTCTCCCCTCATATTGCTCCAGTCAGCTGAATCACAGGGTGATAAGGAAGGATGCTTCAAGGGAGTTGAGTTTTAACAGAGTTTTTATTCAAAAAACAAATGTAAAAAACTTGTCCTAGCCAGCATAAAAACTACCTGCCCTGACTACCATAACTAGCTCTCTTAGCTAGCATAAAAACTAGCTGTCCTAAGTAGTATAACAAACTGTTTTAGCAAGCAGAACAAACTAGTTGTCCTAACTAGCTTAACAAACTGGCTGTCCTAACTACCATATCAAACTAGCTGTCCTAACTACCGTAACAAAAAGCTGTCCTCTAGTGCTGTGTCTCTGGTGCTCCCTCAACTGCTCTGCTGCAGTGACCAGAGGTGTCAGGCTGGAGAGAGGCTTGGCTGATGATGAAAATGGATGCTGCCCAAAGAAAAAAAACAAAGAAATTAAGCATTACTTTCCAAACTCAAGCTCCGTACAGGCCCTGTTGCAATAGGACAAGGAGAGTGGTTCTAAACTCAAGGGAGGGTCAGTAGACTCAGGTAAGATGTAAGGATTTTTTTTAACAAGGAGAGTCGGGTTGACACTGACAGAATTTGCCCTGAGATGTGGAAGGTGCCTCACCCCTGCAGTCATTCAAGGTCAGGTCAGGCAGGGTTCTGAGCAACCTGATCTGCTTGAAAATAACCCTGCTCATTGTAGGGCAGCTGATCCACATGGCCTTGAAAGGCCCTGCTAAGCCAAACCAGTCCAGGATTCTGCTTGCTCTTCTTTAGAAAAGCACCAAGGCTGCAGATTACAGGAGGGGGGCCTGACAAGAAAACCCTTCCCTTGCAGTGTTTGCTCTGCCCTCACCTGCAGCAGCTCCTGGGCAGAGCAGTGCTGCTCCTCACCCAGCTCCAGGCTGTGCTGAGGAAGTCCCAGAGCAGAGCCAGCAGTGCCTGGGCTCCCACAGCTGCAGGGTCTCCTTCTGCCCCATCTGAGCACAAGCCTGGGGAAAAGCCAACACAACTGCACCAGTTCCCTTCACAACCCCAGCTGCTCACAGCCACCCCAGGTTCTGAGCCCCAGGCTCTGGGGCGGTGTCCTCCTGGGCAGAGATGCTGCTCAGAGATCACCTTTCTATCCCAACAATAAAACCCAAACCCTGCTGCATCCAAACGAGCTTGCCCTGTCAATTTCAGTGAGTCCTCTGGGAATTCCCTTCCACCATGTGCACAAACATCCAGTGCCTCATCCCAGTGCAGTCACCCTGTGCCCACAGGCCTGTGCCAACATCTGCCTCTTAGCATGGCCACAGTTTGCTTGAAGGAAGGAGGTTCTCCTTCCACTCACTGTTGGGTCACTATTCCAAAGGACCAGATGTCTCCCTTGGGGCCATAAGGAGAACTGCTCACAACTTCTGGGGCCATCAGGTGAGCAGTGCCCACCATGGAGCTCTGTTAATCCTGCTCAGGGATCAGCTGAATGCAGAAGCCAAAATCAGCTGAGGACAAAAACAAACATTGTCAGAGTTAACTGGAATTAAAAACCCAAGAAAAAGAATTCCCAGCTCTAAGTCTGAGAATGCACTACTGAATCCAGCTGTAAAAGTCCTCAGGGCTGTAGCCACGGAAATATACAACTGGCCACTTAAAGATACCCTCAGGTTTCAGGCAGTGGCTTTTGTTTACTCACTTGAAGCTTTAGATTCTATCTCCCTCCCCTCTGGCAGGGACATCCACAAAGCAAAGCCCCCCTGCTCCTCTCCAGACCTCTCTGCACATTGCAGCAGCACTCAGCTGGCTGCAGGGTCCAGGCACTCCCACCAGCACCACTTTTGGGGAACTGGCCATCACTGGGAAGTAGCCCTACACCCACCAGATCCTGGGTACACTGTGCCTGAGCAAGGACACCTACCCTTGACACTGCCCTCCATTCCCAGAAGGATGCTGGAGCTTTTCAGAACTCTGTGGATCACCTGGTTCGAATGGAAGAAATCCAGGGCTTGCAGACACTGATATAGAACAAGAAACACGAGGTTAAAAATTAACAACCTGAATATACAACAGAAGAAAAGACAGTTCACAATTTACAAAAAAGATGAAATGCAGGATGGAAAAAATGTTAAACAGTGTTACTGTCCTAACCTGGGACTAAGATAAATTTGGCCTCAATAATGGCAGTCTACACCAGCTGATGAATTAATATTTTTAGAGATTAAGACCAGGCAGTTTGTCCTGCTCTGAAAGGTATCACTGTCCTCCAGCAAAATACCTGGCCTCTGCTTGTGTAGAAGTCACTGACTTGAACTTACCCTTGGCCAACTGGCTCAGCTTCACTGTGTTTCCTAGCAGGCTCCTCAATGCTCAGTGTTCCCTGAAAGAAACAACAGGAAAGGCTCACTCCAAGATGGAGATCCCACCTTGCAGCAGAGCCAAATGCAGCCCCAATCTCTGGGGCTCTGAGCCCCTTGTACTCAGGTGGGCAAGGGCAATAAACTACTCTGTGACACTCAGCTGCAGAGGAACACTGAGTACAGCTGATGCTCAGACACACACCCCACACCCTGCTCTGGCAGACAGGACAGAGAGCAGACCTACTCAGCTGCATCAGGCATCCCTCCCCTCTGCTGCAGGGCTGTGCTGCTGTCAGAATGCTCAGCCTGTGATGCTTCAACAGAAGGAGGTTCAATATCCTCTTCCCAAAACGGTGGGACGTTCATGCTGCTCTTTCCATGCACAGAGATGTTGTCCCTGCTCTTCCCACACTGTGTGATGTTCACCATCCTCTTCCCACGCCACTGGACATTCCCCATCCTGGTCCCACACTGCTGGATGTTTGCCCTCCTGGTCCCACGCTGCTGCATGTTTGCCCTCCTCTTCCCACGCTGTGAGATCTTTGATGTCCTACTTCCTGCACCACAGGATGTTCCCACTCCTCATCCCACAGCACAAGACATTTGCCATCCTCGATCCACACTGCTGGAGCTTTGTGTCATCTTCCAGAATGGCAGAAAATTCACCACCATCTTCAAGAACTGTGGGAAGTTCATGTCATCTCCAAGAACAGAGGGAAGTGCACTTTGTTCCTCCTCTCCAGCCTTCTTGCCTTTCTCCTCTTTAGCCTCTTCTCTGAAGACAGAGCCAGAGGAGACCCTGATGCAGCTTCTGTGCTTTGTGGACAGACAGTAGCGTGAGGGACAGGATGTTGTATCACATTTATGGCTTTATTTATCCTCAGCTACACATCCTTAGCTGCACTAATGAGAAAGAGCACTCTGGGGTGTTCAAACTAACAGTGGGTTAAAGTAGACATTGCCACTTTATGGTTGTGAATTAGATACTCCACCAAGGCTAAAACCAGCATGCAGTCTTCTGTCTGCAAAATCATTCCTGCAGCTGTTTAAAGCTCTTCAGCAGAAAAGGAGAAAACAGCCAGGGAGCCCTGAGCTTCTGCTGCTGCAACGACAGTGACAGGAGCTCAGCCCACCAGGCTGGCACTCAACTGCAACACACCAAAGGTTCCTTTGCAATCACCAAAGGAGGAGCTTCTTGGGAGCCATGTGTGAGATGCCCTGCAACGGGAGAGGGAAAATTAACCAAATGCTGTCAGGAAAACAAACTGTCTGTTATGGAAAATCTTACACAACGAGGCAACCCCAAGAGAGAGCGTTCTGCTTTCACAGTATCCCTACAGGAGTCCTTTCATCGAAAGCGCGGCCGCACACACGGGGACAGCGACCACACCGAGCATCGCATCCCGCGGTGAGCTCGGACACGCACAGCCCTGTGCCCCCGCACACACACAGAGCCCCGGGCCCTTCCACACTCACACTCACACACACACCTCTGTGCCCCGCACACACACAGAGCCCCGGGTCCTACCACACCCACACACATCCCTGCATCCACGCACCGGGGCCCCGCACCCGCCACCGCCCGGCCCCGGAGGCCACCACAGCGGCTACGCGCCCCCCGCCCTCAGCGCCGGGCCCGCACCGGCCCCGCACGACGCCCGCAGCCCCGCCACGGCCCTGCCACGGCCCCTCACCGGCTTGCGTGGTGTCGCTCAGGTCGCAGCCGCTGCCGGGGAAGTCGCGCAGCTTCCTCCCGCTCAGGCACAGGATGCCCGAGCTGCCCGCCTCCTCCAGGGCCCGCTCCAGGCTGCGCACCGTGTGCGACTGCGGCAGAGCTGCCGCGCCCCAGTGCGGCCCGGACGAGAAGGAGAGAGTGAGGTGCCCGGGGATCCCCAGCCCCGCCGCCCCGCTCCCGGGCGCCGTCCCGGTGCCGCTCCCGCTGCCGGTGCCGTTGTTGCCGCCGCCGCCCCCCTGCCCCGCCGCCATCTTGACCGGCCCCTCCACAACAACGGCCGCGGCCGCTGCGCAGGCGCCGCGGGGCCCGCAGGGGGCGCCGCGGGACGGGGCGGGGCTTAGGGCGGCCCTCGGCCCGACAACCAATCCGCGGATGCGGCGGTGCCGAGGGGCGGGGCTTCTCGAGGGGGCGTGCGGCTGTGTGCCCAAGGGCTCGCGAGCCGCTAGGGGGCGCTGGCGGGGCTGAGGGGAGCGGGAGCGGAGCGGGAGCGGAGCGGGCAGCGGGAACACCCCGGGAGCGGAGCGGGAGCGGGGACATCCCGGGAGCAGGGGGAGCTCGGAGGGAGCGGTGCGGGCAGCGGGGACATCCCGGGAGCGGGGGGAGCCCGGAGGGAGCGGCCCGGAGCTCTCCTGCGCCGGCAGCATCAGAGCCTCCCTGGCCTCCCCTCGCAAACCCGGCACCGGCACAGCCACGGACTGCGGAACCCCGGGGGCGGCTGCCGGAAAATCACCCAGCAATCGTCTGTGGCAGAACAAAGGGAAAACGAGCGAGCGGCTCACCCTGAAATGCGTGAAGGAACACTCACAAAAGCCCCACAGACACCAATGCCCGTGGCTCCGAATATGAAATGCGAAAGGCCAGTGGGGAGACATTAATCAGAAGGCCCTTGCAAGGTCCAGGGCCCAGGTACTTGAAGAAAATAACACAGAACTGCTGGGATACTGATGGATACTGATGGATAATTGCCTCCCCTACCATGTAATCAGTCCTTGTAAGGTGCTGCATATTTATCTTCCAAATTTGCTCTGGAGCTCTCATTAGGAAACGCCAAAGCCCCATAGACCCACATGTTAATGCCATTGTCTTATGTTTGATAAGCAGAATCTGCTTTTAAACCTTGAACCTCATGAAGATCCCTAAATTCTTGAATTGGTTTGGGTTGGTTTTTTGTTTATTTTTGCATGCACATGTCATGCCTAATTTGGGACTCTAAGGGAAATTCCCTCTACAAGGGGTATGGAAGACACTGGCCTTCAGCCAGCAACACCTCACTGACAGACAGCTGAGCCACTGTGGATCACAAAAGGATCTGCCCTGAAATGTGATGTGGGTGATGTTGGGGTGAAATTCAGCAGAACCAGAGCCTGGATCAGTGAGCAGCTCCTGCAGAGTGAAGGGTTCAGTCCTGCAGCAGCGCTGTGTGCATTTGGGGATCTCCCTGTCCTGGCACACAGATTGCCCTGGCAGCAAAGAGCTCTGTGTGCAAAATGCAGCTGTGGGGGAAAGGGGTCCCATTGTCACCTGCAAAGATGTGGCTGGCTGCTCCCTCTGGCCTTAGCTGTGGCTGCTTGTGGGGGCTGTGGATTCAAGCTTAAAGATGAATATCTGCATCAGCCTGGCTGGGCCAGAGCTTCTCTTGCAGAAAAAAAAATCGTTCCCTGGATTCAGGATTCACACCAAGAGATTACTGCAAAGATTTTACAAAATACCTACTGAAAACCTCATACTGCTTTGGAACCAGCTTTTTAAGCACTAAATTGCCTGAAGGTGGGCACCAGTGGGGACCAGTTTCCCCCAAAGCACCAGCCCTTGTAGTGTCACACTGAGAAACTGAACTTGCACCAAAGAGCTGTTGAAGGAAAGGAAATAACCAGAGGTGACAATTAACAAGTTAAGTTTTTTTATTCAGTGCACTGGACTCATACATCACTGCTTCATCAGCTAACAACATTTCACACATTCCTATAAAACCAACGCCAAGTCCAGTCTCTCGTTGAAGATGCTCAGTGTAAAATGAAAAGCAGTCTATCAAATATTTCCTGTTATAAGTATAGCTCAGAGCCCAGTAACAGGCTGTGTCCAGCATGTTCAGTGCTGGTTCCAGCAGTGGATGGAGAATGGAGCAGTTACTCAGGGTTGATGCAGGGCTTCATTAACAAATGTCTAAACCCAGCTCATTAACATCTCAGGCAATGTTTATCAGAGTCCTGCTGCTGGTTTGATTATGCTGCTGCTTTGAGCATGGGTGGAGCTGCAACTACAAAAACCCTAATGCAGAACTACTCAGCACTGGAAAATGTGATCTGGGCTGGGGCAGCCTGTCTGTGCCCCGTGCTGAGGACAGTGACTCCAGCAGCACGGCACGTCTCACCCCGTCCCTGCAGCAGCAGTCAGAACAGTACAGCAATCCACAGAGAAATGCAAGGTGCTCAGGCCTGACTGTCAGGGCAAAGCAACCGGTTTTCAGGGTGGAGGGGTCTTACACTGCAAACCTCTGGGCAGGGATGCCTGCACACACAACAAGTTGGGCAATTAGGTGGATGATGGGGATTGTGGGCAGCTGGAGCATCCCAGCTCCCTCTGTCTCCCATGTGGGCAGGCACAGCATCCTCAAACCCTGTCCCACCCATGGACAATGTAGGGAAGGTTCGTGGTGCACTCTCCCACTATCAGCCATCACCCTGGTCAGCACAGGCTGCCCTGGCAGGGGACAGGCTGCTGCCAGCCCTACAGCTTCCCCAGCAGAGCTTCCCCAGCAAATCCATCTCTGCTCATCCCCCTCCACCACCCTGCCCATGTCCCACCTGCCCTGTGCTCTGGCCCAAACCCTCATCCTGCCTCATCCCTGCCCTCAATCACTCATTCACTCTGTGTGGAAGGAAGGAGACAGCACATTGCCAAATCAGCTATCTCAAAGGGAATCTAGCGACTTTTATTGAGCCCTTGTCACGGAGCCTGGCCTGTCACAGGCAGTGCCTGTGACCAGCACGCAGTCCTAGGGCATGGTGACCGTCCGTCCGGCGCTCCTGGCCGCTGTAAAGCGCCTCTTATTCCTCAGACCAGAGAACCTCTCATCCAGCGTCAGGCTGGTCTGCAGGGGAAAGCGAGAGCGAGTCAGTCCCTTGTCCTGTGGCAAAGCACAGCCAAACTCGTAGCGGGGTATTGATTAGAGCCCATCAGTCAGGCTGGTGTTTCACAGCTGGTTAGTCAATTAAACCACTCAGCACACAGACACAGGGAGCTCGACAGACTGTGTGCGGCTGGAAAACCTCCAAGCAGCTCCCAGCCCCGAGACACAGGGCATCCTCGGCAAGAACAGGAGCAAGCAGATGGCATTTGAGCACAAGGCATCAGGTAAAACCAAACCGTCCAGACAAGAAACGCCGGCAATGAAGAAGGTGGAGCAGGATTTCTCAGCTGCCCCAGGGCTCTTGGAACATACTTCAGTGTAAAATGTGACACCAAGAAGGGCACCAAAGCAAAGAGCGAGCAAAGCCCAGGAGTGCCACGTGTCTCTGAGGAATGGGAAGCACTGACAGTGAAACAGTCCCCTCTGGCCAGGACTACTCATCAGCAGGACCTCCCTGCTCCAAGCAAGCACACGGACAGGCCAAGACAGGCCATCAGAGTGGGGAAAACTGGGCCGAGTCTGTAGTTGCTGAACAGTCTTCTCAAGTGCCTTCAGTTTTGTGAACAACCTGGCCAACACAGCTACGGGACTTTCCTCCCAGGTTGTGTTAGATAAACCCAGCTGGCAGCCCCAGAAACCTGAGAGTGATGTTAAGAGCTCAGTGGCAGGGCTGCTGCAGGGAGCCAGGTGCCTCCTGTCCCGTCGACAATCCTCTACCTGGTTGGCCATGGCGCGGAAGTTGAATCTCAGCAGCACTCCCTTGGGCTGGGGCTTGGCTGGGAGTCTCTGGCTTTGCAGGAATGGGCGCTTGGATCCAGGCCTGGGGAAAGCACAGAGCTGCAGTCACTCAGGATGCTCAGGCAGCTCACCTCCCACCCTCTGCAAAGCAGCACGGAGTCAAGGACACACCCACACACTCCACCCCTGGCAGAGTCCAAAGGCAGCCAGCAGAGCAGCCGTGCAGAGCCCAGCACTGGGGACTGTCACATCCAGGCTATTGCGGGGTGCTCACTGCACCCAGAACATGCACAGTGCCCTCACCCACCCTTCTCTCTGCCCCCAGCTGGTGCCAGGTCCTGCAGCTGCCCCTTTCCAGCCTCTGAGCTCCTCTTACACAGTGAGCACAAATGTCCCTTTGGGGTACACTGTTTCTCCCAACACCCCACAACCAGCACAACCAGCCTGCCACCTCTTCCCACAATGGTGCTTCCATTTCTCCTCACTCTGCATTACAAATGAGGGCACGGTAATTACAGATTACCATGTAATTACAGGTAAATACAGGAGATTTTTATCTCCTTCTGATATGCTGGGAAAGGAACCAGACATCATTTGCTAACCATTTTGGGTCTGAACCCCATTCACTGCACACTCATTACAGAAGTAAAGCTGCAATAACGCTAAAGGGATTTGCAATGGCTTTTGTAGGGCTCCCACCCTAACAAATCACCTCATTTACTTACGAGCTGGTCTGGCCCGCCTGGGGATTAACCACAGAAACCGTCAGAATTGCTCCCGGGCTGGGTTTCACTTGCCACCTGCCGAGACAGGAGATTTATCCAGCTTCAAGCGTGAAACAGCACCTCCTATTTGCATTGTGCCTTTGTTCACCAATTACCTTCTCATCCTTGGCGGTTTCCCTTCTCCTCGAGAATCCATCTGCTGTAAAATATATTTTAAAACAATTACTTAAAAGAATTAGCTCTCAGAAACAGTGATTCCTTTTCCAGGATTTTGTTTGGTGTATCTGAAGCGCTCCTTCCTTGTGAGTTGCCAAGAAACGTGCTAATTTGGGGTTTCCCATTGGCACAGTGATGTGTATGGGGTGGCTTTACCTTGCCCTGCTTTTGCTGCTCTATAAACTGGAAAGTTTATTTTTATCACCCTCCCAGGATTTACTTCCAAGCTGCCAGAATACCAAGCTGCATTAAAAATTGCCTGCAAATACTTTCCTAGCAATACATGCAGCGTTCAGGTCATCCACCTCTCTCCCACAGGTACTTTTGGAAGCAAAGCTACAAGTGGGCAAAGGCTGGTAAAACGTGAAGGTTTGTCACTGCCAGCAGAGTGCAGAGGAGATGTCTCAAATACTGACCCCTCTCTGGAAGCGGGCTCTGGAGAACCACTGCTGCATCCGCTTCTGCTGGAACGCTGGTCCCCTGTTCAGCAGGAAAGGCCTGCTGGCAAAGCAGAGAGGGAGAAAGAGGTGAGGATGATAGCAGGTCTCTCTAATGTGTAATGCCAAAATACCTGACCCAAGCTGGTCTTAAAAAGCAGTGTAAACAGCAAATGGGGCTGTGTGTTACCGAGTTCAGCCCAACAGGTTTTTCTGCCAGCAAAGGATTTCAGAGGAACTTGATTTTCTGCTCAAATGAGGCAACAGCTTGTGTGTTCTCAGCTTTGCTCATTAAAAGCAAAAAAACATGGGAGGAAAATCATAGAAAAAAATCAGGTCAGAAGGACCTCTCAATGTTATTCAGTCCCTGTTCTGCTCAGAGCAGAGGAAGGACTGCAAGGAGCTTCCTTTTGAGCTCAGAGAACATAATGATCTTGATGAGACAGGCACCGAGACAGTGCCCAGCACCTGGCACACTGCCTTCCTCACAGCTCCTGGGGCACAGTCTGCTCCTGCAGCTCCTCACTGGGACAGACTCCCTGTCCCTGCCCATCCCTTATGGCTGGAATCTGTATTTCCTGCCTGTAGGAAAATAAATGCCATTTTAATAGCATTTAATACCCTGCAGAAGTGTTTCCCAAAGTGACAAAGTTTAATAAAAATACAAAAGTTACATTTTCTGTGCTTCCTGAAATAAAATCACAGATTATTATAAACTATGAGCATGAGGCTGTTTTCTTTCCAGGTGCCTTCCAACATACCCAGGGGTATTTTTCTGGTGCTGCACAACACGTGGCTGTAGCCATGCCCAGCTGGCACATACTGAGAGCTGCACAGGTAAAAACCACAGGAAACTAAAACAACCCAGAGTTACCAAAGATTTTACCTTCTCCCTGGGGTGCGGGTGCTGGCAGCATCTGCTCTGAATCTCTTGGGGCCTGGAGATGGCTGTGGCTGCTCCTCCTGCTGCCCACTGCTGCTTTTGTCAAAAGCATTGCTCTTCTTGATGCCCTGAAAGAGCAGGGAGACCTCAGCAGTTGTCACCTGCAGCACAGTCTTGGTAGAAGAACAGGGGTGAGGGCAAGGGACAGCACACAAGGTCCTGCTCTCTGCTGACACTGCTGTCAGCAATCAGTCAGGAACTACATGGAACTACAACTGCCAGGGAGAATGTTTCATTCTAATGCTGCAGGAATCAAAGAAGAACAAAAACAGTCAGTCCATGCAGAGCAGATCTCACAGCTGTGCATTACAGTTTCCTTTTGGTCATCAGCTCTTTCTTGTCTGGACATGTGCATTGCCTGGACCACACCCTGATGCATGGAACACACCAGAAGTGTCTGGCAGTGCCTGTCCTGCAGTTCCAACACAAACTGCCCCAGGCTCCAGCCTGGTGATTTCTGTGGGGCAGCTACCATCACTGTTAGTACTGCTAACTGAGGGGTATTTCCATATTCTTCCCCCTTGGTTTATTCCTGCGAAGTGGAAGCTCCTGTAGAATTCTGCCTCCTAGCAACTGCTTATTACTTTCTGTAAATACCAGCCACACTCAATAGCTGAGTCATCCTGGTCTTTCTTTTCAGGAATAACCTCACTCCTTCCACATGCATGTTCAGTTTAGGGCTTTCTTTTTTATACCCTTACGACACATTCACTGAATGTGCCGTCCTGTTCAGCACTTGCATTTTTTTAAAAAGCTTACTGAACATCTGTGACCTCCTAACGGAGTGCAGGAAAACCCAGCTGTCTCTCACACATTCCATCACAGTACTGGGAATGTCTCTGGTGGAAAGTATGTCTCTGAACCAGAGTCACCTGACAAGTCTGTCCTTTGACTTCACAGGAACTTGGAAAATGCACTGCGGTGGACAACAAATAACAAAGAATCTTAACACACCTCCTCTAAATATAATAGTAAGATGAGATGCCATGGAATTAATTTTATGGAAATATTTTTAAACCTTTTAAGACCAATTTTTAAAAAATCTTTTTTTGCAAAACCCATGGGAACCGATCAATAAAATTATGCTAAGTCAGAAGCTTTATAACACCAACTGGAAAATTGCTATTCCATATGCATGTATATCTGTACTCACCTATGCATACAAATGCTGTGCACAGGCATTAAAAGATGGTGGTTTTATGTAGATTGTGCTCTGAGGTGATCCAGGATCATAAAATTGAGCAGATTTCTACATGACATTTGGGAAAAGCCACTCCTTCCTTATTTCCCTACCTCCTGGGCTGATGCCTGGCGATTTAAAGGGCTCACTCCATCGAATGCAGCAGCTGCTCTTCTCTTGCGGCCAGGCAAAGGGTTCCTGAATTGTCTCCGATTGAATTGTTGCTGTCCAAAGCCTCTTCTGAAACGGTTAGGTCCTAAAAACAAAGCCCTCTTACTTTAGCATCCTTCAAAATTTGATTTATGACTACAGGTTTGTAAATAAATTACAAGGTTAACTTAATGTGATACAGGAGCATCTGCACAAATAGTGGTGCAAAAGTAACACTCATTCACATTAAATAATTAATTTTTCCAATGTCTCTCTAACATTCTCACTGTATATAGGACTGCCATACACATTATTTGATGTGAAAGAATACAGAAGAGAAAAGCTTTTCACAATCCTGATTCCTCATAAAGGCAGGAACACCCACATCAGGAGACCTGCCAATCTGCTGTCAGAGCTCACACTGCTATGAATTAACTATGAAACAGAAAAACCCTAAATACAGATATACACGTGACTTGAGTATCCCAAAGCTAACCCCACAGCAGCCTGAAATAGAGAACCCATATCCAGTTTAAATTTTATTTATATAAATGTATTTTCTTTTAGCTTGACACACCGTTACTTCCCGCATTGAAGGGGGCACCTCCTCCTGTTCTTCCATGATACACACACACCCGCTGTACGTCTTGCATTTAAGCTTTTCCCCTAAGTCTAATGATGATTTTGAAGAGTGCTGAAGTGTTGAGCGAGAGGAAAGCCCTGTCAGACTGAGGCACAGTGCTTCCAAACCTAATTACTCCACATAATAAAATTCTGTAGTCGTAATGAGACAGCAAGTTTCTGAGTCACTGTGTGAGCTGACAACAGTCACTGTGTGGCACAACAACAATCCCCAGCTCACAGGTGGAATGCCAAGAGGGAATTTATTGCTGTTACCTCACAAATGGGCAGATCCCTGAGGCAACACCTAAGCAGAGCCACTTGGGCACAGCCCCCAGCACCATTAGGCTTGGCCCAGAGCTGGACAATCACTGGGCTGCCCTTCACACCAGTTTTCAAGGGTTTGCTGTAGTCACCACCAAGCTGTGCTCTGATTGCTGTACGAGGGCAGGGAGCTCAGGCATGCCCAGAAGGGTGTCCCCAAGTTTACCAAACACCTCCATCATCTATAACCAGATGTTCCACTTCTCGATGCACACAGAGGGTAAACAGCAGCAGATGTGTGTTTTCCTTCACTGCTGCTTGACTTTGCCATCCCCAGCTGCAAGGTCACTCGTGCATACAGCCCCGTGTTTTGAGCCTGTTCCCCCAACAGCTGCTGCACCAGTGAGATGTGCCCACACACCCTGGGCTGTATAAATCAGGCACAAAGCTGTGCATGGCAGAGGGCAGTGAGAGTGCACCCAAACCTGCCTCTCACAGCAGAGCCTCACTGACACAAACCACGGACACTGACGTGAATATATTGATTTACATCATCGACTGCTACGTGACAGCAATTCATACTGACTTGGAGCAGCTGGAAAGGAAATGTTCTGAGGCAGCAGTGGCATTGCTGTGAGGGGCCACCACTGCCACAACGAATGAAGGCTCCAGCCTCAGGGTGCAACACAACCAGCACCAGCCTGAGCGGCTTACACTGAACACACCTAAAGATGCTTTGAGCTGCTGTGGCTCTAAAACAAAAGGGCACCAGGACAGGCCCTTGGGAAGCAGATCCCAAAGACCATGTTGGGTGCTTCGTGCCCCATGGCCAGAGGTGCTGGTTGGGAATGTGCACAAAACACAACACAGTTCACAAGCTCTGGGCCAGTTGTTATTTCCTTTGCAGGCAATGCCCTCTCATTGCAGAAGTGCAGGTGTGTAAATGTTCCTCTTGTAACAAACATTCAATTTCAGCAAACTGTTTCTTTTTGACCGGATGTGGACTTGCTGCAGTCAATGTCCTTTGATTTTTTTGTTCTGTTTCTATTCCCCCAGTCTGGTTTTGCCCTGTTTTGTTCTCTTCAACCCCCACCCTGGGTCTGTCCCTATTTCTTGCCCATTTGCTGGGCTGCTCTCCTGCTGGCCACCAAGCTTTGCTGCACAGCTCTCCTACACCCTGCAGAGGACAAGAGACTGAGCTCAGCTGCCTTTCCTGGATACTCCATCAGGGCAATGGCAGGGCCTGCTGCAGAAGGCAGCCCTGACTAGAAAATGGTGTCCCTGTCAGTCTGTTCCCATTAAAGAGCCTGTGCTCAGCAGTGCACTCAGGCACAGCTCACCCAACACAAATAACACATGACAGAGCCATCAGCCTCCAAGGGGGACCCCATCACACCAGCTGGGGACCAAGGCCTCGCTCTGTCATCTGTGTCCTGAAGTGTGACACATGGGAGGCTTCATCTCTGCAAAAGGCCTGGCAGATATTTAATAATGTAAGAACATTTCAATAAAACCCCACAGCATCTCAGCAGCGGGGGAAGAGCCCCCACACACACATCCCATGTTTGTGTGTGTGCTCAGAGCCTGGTTCTGAGCACACCTGGGATGGCCAAAAGGCACCTCTCCTCAGCCAGTCCAGTCTGGGCACAAGTTCCCATGTCTGACAGACTCTTCTTTCCAAGGAGATTTGAAATTCAAATTTCTTGTCATTAAAAATCATTCTTTCCCCCACTAGGGAGAAGGTTTAAGCCATATTCCAAGAGGGATTAACAGCACTTTGCTTGCTGGTTTAATCAGCATAATACCCTTCCCCCTCCTCTGTCATTACAGTGCTGGGCTCCTCAGATCATCATTTTGATAATGGTTATCACATCTCAGCCCAGAAGGGACTGCATTTCAGCAGGGACTGAAATGAACTGAGCCCCTGATGAATTATGGGCTAAATTCCCAGTCATGCTGAGCTTCCCCAAATTGCTACTGACAATCAGCACCACACAGCGTGGCAGCTCTCTGCACTTGGCAGGGCTGAATTCAGGCTCACCTATGAAAACCTATGAAATACTAAAACTAGCAGAAATAATTATATAAATTAACAGAAAAGTTCTCCCATCTAAGGAATAGGGGAAAAATATTTTATTGGATTTGTCTCTGGATGCAGCAATAGCTTGAGTACGGGAGAATATCAAAGCCTGTGGGTTTTGACAGAAAAATCAGTTTGCTAAGGGCATTTCTCATCATTAGGTTTTGAACTGGAACAATCCTCAGTAAGACACTGTGTGGTGGACACCAAGAACACAAAGGTGGGAGCAGAGCAGAGACAAGCAGGATTGCTCCCAGTGATCCCACTGTCCTGATGTGTGAATGGCACTCCAATATATGCAAAGATATTTCTGCAAAATATCACTTCAATCTAAAGAGAGTGGCTTAGCAGTAATTAAAAAAAACAAGTTCATAGAGATGGCATTTCATGTAGCAGGTAACTTTGGTTTGTAAGTAAAAACCAGTGGAACAAAACAAAGGTGTGATCACTCAGTATTACTAAAAAACCTCACCATAAAAATAGCATGCTTGGCAAAAGTGACAATTTAGCTTTAATAACTGAGCTATCAAATACAGTTACTGAAGGGGTAATTTGGATAATTTAAGTCTGCTCTGGGAAAACGAGGATTAGGAAGAGGCATAATTAAAATACGCAAAGCCAAGGGGAATAGAGAATAGATATTAAGTCACTTTAGATTAGTAATTCATGAGAGAGTGGAAGGGAGAGAAATGGGTGAATTATGCTCTGAAAGGGCCCTGATATTCCATTGTTACGGGGAGAAAAGCTAATCAGGGCCTGAGCGCACACAGGAATTAGATAGAAGGATTGAAGAGCTGGATTTTGCTAAAAAATGCATTTTCCAGCCTGGGAGGCCTCTGCTGTCTCAAGTGCCCATCTACCTTGCAAATTCCTCTGCTTCCAGGCTCGGAACTGGGGCCGCCCATAGCCGGAGGCTGAACTCCTGTTCTTGACCTGCTGCCTTCTGCTGTCGCCCGCGGCGCTGGCATCTGTCTGCTCCTTCCTGTGGCGCTTGATGATGTCATCTGCAAAGAAATGAGGAGAAATCCACAGAAACTGCACCTTCCACCAAACACCGATTCCCTCTTTGGGTGCAGGAATTGTCGCGGTAAACACGGCGCTTGCTGTTCTGTGAGCTCTGCTGGACACACAATGAGAGATTAAGCTTAGCTTGGAAAGTATAGGATCAATTTCCTGGGCTCCTGCGGGCTGGAGATTAGAGTGCAGCAGATGATTTACAAATGTGCCACCATCCAGCACGTCCCCACCACGAGCAGGACAGAGATTTCAGACCCCCTCCACCGAGGGATGTGATCCTGCAGGCTTCCCACAAGTCCAAGGGAAGATGTTTTTGCAGGGGCACCAGGAGCTCAGTGCTGAGCAGAGAACTTTTTTGAGAAGGTCTGACTCGAGTGGCTGTAGAAAAGATGGGCAAAGAGGGAAGGATGTGACAGCTGTTGAGCTACCTGGATCATGCACAAAGTACTGTCAGATGCAGAGCTCTATCAAGAGGCCCCTCCATTCTCATCAGCCGGTCTGCAATCAACAGCATCTTCTTAATTCAAGTGTTCTGATGAAGACGAATGGCAAAGGGATGTCTCTTCATTAATTCATATTTTCCAACATTTTCTTCTTTTAACCTCAAATCTTCCAGAAAATACTTTGCAAATAATAAAGGCACATCTGTGAACTGCAGGCAGAATGTTTGAACTTGAATGGATTACCAAGAAATGAAGTGTCCAAAACAGGCCCTTTCCCAGGCAGTGATTTGTGATGTTTTTATTTATTGCTGGCTACTGCAGCTCCTTAATGTATCACTGGAGTCAAAGGACAAAAGTACCCTCAGCTTTCAGTGGGTGCTTACCATGAATTATCATACCTCGAGCACTGGTCCAATGTCATTTCCTATCAAGAAACTCCTGTGTCCAAATGAATACAAAGCCCAAGGAAAAGAAACGAGAGCAGATGTAAGAACACAGATGTAACAATACACTGCTTTTGTGATTTCTCATTCAAGTCTGCCAGGAAAAGAATAGGCTGGGAGATGCTGGGCCATGTTCTTGGGATGAATTTGCTAATGGTCTCAGCTAAATGTGCCTTTGGGACACGTGTGATTTGGAGCACAGGATGCTCATCCTGCACGCCCTGCAGGGAGGTGACCACACTCATCCGAGGGTGGGCTGTCCACAGCATGAGGAAATGAGAGGGGCTGAATGCTCAGGTGCCTGATCTGTCACCTTTCAGTGTCTTTTTTGTTTGGGTATGAGTTGTTACCCTGCCTTTTGTGCCCATAAACATGATGGGGTTAACAGAGCGAGGTAATGGACTACTACACAAGGCTGCAAGGGGATCCTGAGAGGTCATCTGTGGTACATCTATGCCCTCGAGGCAGAATTAGATCTGCCAGGGCAGCTTTAAAGCAACTCCTGCAGGGTTTTTTTGTGACTGCTAACTCATGTAAGACACAAATGTATCTGAAAGCACAGAAAAACCACCTGATGGAAAAAGCTCTTCACCAGGGGCCTCTTGGTTTCCAATTCTCTCTTGTACCCTGATATATTCTGGATTGAATATGGAGTTGGACCACAAGAGGTCTGACCGAGAGAAGCACTGAGGGAGAGCAAAAGCAAAGGGAGCATCACACATCAGCAAAGAGAAAAAGGGTGTGCAACACTATGGGAGAAAAACAAATCACAAATGAGGGATCCACTGTTGCTATAGCTCCTCACACAGACATTAAAATAAGAGCGCATGAGCCAAGGGATCAGTTGGAGTTTGCAATGGAAAATGTTCACTGTTCCTGACAAATGGCTCTTTGCTGGGAAGAAATGACACAAGGTTTCTGTTAGGAAGCTGACCCAATAACAAAATGTGCCGGTGGACTTTCACAGCAGAGAGGTCGACACCATAATCCACTAAAGATCTCTCGTCCATGCGTCAGAATCCAGTCCTGAGGGGTTCACCACAGGGCGGTTGTTGGTTGTTTATGCACAATCCACGTTCCCCGTGCCAAAGGAATGGCGAGCATCGGAGCAAGCCGCTATAAATAGCAGCACGGCGGGGCCATGGCTCCCCTTCCCATGGCACTGCTCCGCCTGAGCCCCCGGGCCGCTCTCCCGGGAGCTCCGGGCCGCTGCCAGCCCGGCGCCGAGCCCGGACCCCGCACACGCCTCGTCCGCCGGTGCTGCCACCGCACAGGGCCCGGCCCGGCCCGCACTCAGCCCCGCGGCTCCCCCGCCCGCACGGAGCCCCCGCAGGCCCGGCCCGGCCCCGCCGCCCGCCCCAGCAGAGCCCCGCACCTACCCAGGGACATGTCGATCTCCTCGGCCCCCGGCTGCGGCCCCGCCGCGGGGCCCGGTGCGGGCTGCGGCCCCGCCGCCTCCATGGGCCCGCAGCGCTGAGCGCTCACTGCGCCTGCCCGGAATGTGCCGGCCCCGCACCGGCCCCCGCCCGCCCCGCGGCCCCGGCCCCTGTGCCCGGCCCTGCCTGACTGCCGGCCCCTGTGCGCGGCTGTGCCGGCCCTTGCCCGGCCCTGCCTGACTGCCGGCCCCTGTGCGCGGCTGTGCCTGCTTCTGTGCCCGGCTCTGCCTTGCCTCTGTACCTGGCTCTGCCTGCCTCTGTGCCTGGCTCTCCCGGCCCCTGTGCCCGGCTCTGCCTGCCTCTGTGCGCGGCTCTGCCTGCCCCTGTGCCTGCCTCTGCCTGCCCCTGTACCCGGCTCTGCCTCGCCTCTGTGCCCGGCTCTGCCTGCCTCTGTACCCGGTTTTCCCTGCCTCTGTGCCCAGCCCTGCCTGCCCCTGTACCCGGCTCTGCCTTGCCTCTGTACCCGGCTCTGCCTGCCCCTGTGCCCGGATCTGCCTGCCCGTGTGCCCGGTTTTCCCTGCCTCTGTGCCTGGCTCTGCCTACCCTGTGCGCTTGTGCCCTTCCCCGGCTCTCCCGGCCCCTGTGCCGGCTCCCCCTGCCCGCACTGCGCGGCCTCTGCGCTCAGCCCTGCCTGCCCTGGCTCCCTGCCCTCGCACCCTCCCGATCCTTTCCACCAGCACCTCCCCTCGGTCTCTCTGCCTCAAGCACCGTTCCCCAGCCCCTGGGCTGACACCCTTCCTCTTCTCCCCCGAATCCTCCTCCGGGGTTTACGCCAGCAGCAGATGTATCTTCACAACCCGGCAGTCATTCTGAGCCGTGCGAACCTTGCTGCGTTCTGAAGACCAGAAGAACAAGGCAACTCCACAAACAGAGATACTCGTGGCTCATATTCCTGCATGAAGCCTGTTCTTGTATTTGTGAGGAGGAAGCACCCATTTGGGGTTGGTCTTGGGGCAGCATCCCGATCACTCACAGAACTCAGATTCTTCAGGGGATCTTTCAGTCTCTGACACATTGGTTATGGCACCAAAGCTTTTCTACAGTTTGAATACAAAATGTGTGCTAAACCATCTTCCTCTACTTTTAGAGACAGGTGAAAAAATAAAAAAGAAATAGAAGAACAATATCTTCCAAAGGGCTGCCATACATCAAGTGGGGAGCATGCTCTTCTCTGAAGTTTCCATATGATAAATGATGTGAAATAAACTTTCTCACCACGTATGTAATAGGGGCCACATAAATAGTGAACAATGTCTGCTTGTTTTGTGTTTTCAAGACAGTTTGGGGGGGGGTTTCCACCTTGCACTTCAAATGGAAGAGAAATTTCTACAGGCAGATCTATCAGGGCAAGAATTGCCTCCTGGTATGTATATAGCTCTTGGGAAGATCAAGTGCCTCTGGAAGTGTTGGTTTAGGGAGTTGTTCTTTCATGAAAGAAAATAATAGAACAGTGCTGAGGGAGCAACAAATAACCTTTGCTGTATTTTGCAGTGATGCTGCAGATGACCATGGAAGCAGATTGATGTGAGATGTGAGGGACTATGAGTGTTCCTATTTGATCACAATTAGTGGAACAAACATTTGAGACCAAAGAAGACAAAGGCAGAGTTTAGAAATGGCAACTTCTAAAATACTCAAAGGACATTTTTCATGGAACTACAACACAGCTCTTGCAGCAAATTCCACTTCACCAGCTGAGAGGTTTAATTAGCTGCTTTCCTTCAAGTGCATAGCATTAAGGGCAGTGATAAAACCTTTCCAAGCCATATTTCTTCATCTGGGAAGTATGAGCTGATATGTGCTCTTATCTCTCAACTGCCAGTCTGTGACCTCTTAACATCTTGGCAAGTGTCCCATTTGCTCAGTATGTCTAAGCACTGCCATCGTCTCAGTCCTGAGTAATTTCTCACATCAACAGTGTGGGTGACACACGCTGGAGTTGGTGACAAGGCCTGAGAGCCAGAACCTCCTCTAGAGCACAATCCCCCTGCACTGGAGGGGACTGCAGGTGTCTGGCAGGCAGACTTGACCCTGCATCCTAAAAAAGGAATGTCAGGAATGTGACTTTCCCAACTAAAATTGAGATTAATGGACAAACAATGAAAAAAGAAACAAAGAGGGGGGAGGAAGTATTTGTGTATGCTTTCTTCTAGAAGTGTTTTGTGTTGACTCACTGATCCTGTGGGAACAAACCATCAAGCTGAGCCCTCAAAGAGCACTGGGGCACCTCTGCCAAGGGCACCAGGTATTCCTTCCCCTTATTAGGCACAGGCAGGACCGACTTGTTCCAAAAGAACAAGGGTTACTTTGGGGCACTGGGCCTTTAAATTTATCAGATGCTCTTCTTGTCATATAATGAAACCCCAAGGAACCCTAGAAGGCTTTTAGTTAAAATGAAACAAAAATAAACTCAGTGGGAGAAAGGAACACATGCCAGCAGTCAGGCACTTGTATTATCTGAAATGTGTTCTTGGTCTCTAAGATTTAGTGAATCTTCTGCATGTTAAATGACTTGTCATGATTTACTGTTGTAACAAATCTTATGCCATGATCTCAAAATTAATACTGGTCACTTTGTCTTTCATTCCCAGGGGTACCTCATATCACAGTTATTTAATACAGAATTGCAAAATATATGACTGTTCACTTTCAGTGAAATGGACCCAAAACTACATGACTCAATTGCTAATAAATGTTTGGGGTTTTTTCTTGGGAACTAAGCCTAGGTGGCTGTAGGAATATGTGTCAAGGAAAGACCTGGAATCTGCATGCACACATTTTTTTATCTGAGGGTATGGAAGCTTTCCAGCCTCTACAGAATCTCTCAAAGCATAAACCATTACTTAATTTAACAGGCCAAGACTCTGATCACATTTGTGACACTGTATTTTGCCCACAAGGGGGATGTTTAGACCTTTTAATTTATGAGAACCCCGGGACCACCATTCTCAGCTCTTCATGAGGAACACTGGTAGCAGTACAGCTACAACAGCTTGTTCCAAAATTGGTGAACACCACTAGAAAGAGCTTATGTTTCATTGTTAAATGCTGAACATGGCCTTTCAACCATATGTTACCACTTGAAAATCATCTTCTTGAGAAGATGGAAGAAAACAAAACACTTTTCAGGCTCGTTGAAGAAAATTGTAGTTACACCAATATTTCTTTATTTTAGCCATTCCCAGAATGAGCTACATTGATGATGATAGTTCAGTTTTTATGCAGAAGGTTGCTGTGTATACCTCAGCCACTGTATGCTGAGGTGCACCCATCACTGAGCTCTGCTCAGGGAAAACAGGATCAACCACGGATAATGACAAAATCCTTGCTTTGCTTCCTACAAATTTAGCAGATGCAGCCTGCACAGAGCAAAACTGAGGTTTTTGGAGAGGGGTTGTTGGCTTTTTCTCCCTCTCTCTCTGTAGGTCTATTAAAATTGTCATCTCAGCCTGGCACATGCAAAACCTCTGCTACGACACCCATAAGCTCTACCTCTGGACTATGCAGTGTCCCACAGTCATCCCATTAAAAAAGCACATGTACAGGATGACAGGGAGCTGGAAGACTCAGTGCAATCTGTAACCAACCAAGCAACATTCCAGTAAAAGGAGATCCACAGGTACACCACCCTTGGCTGTGCTGCTTGTTGTCATGTAGGAGTAGTTTCAGTTTATGCTGCTTTAGGGATCTCTCAATGTTAAAGTAAATCTTCACTGAATGGGCTACGTTTCTAATCTCTCCAAGAAACAAGCAAGGCAAGTATGCTACTGCACAGCAAACAAGTTATTAAAAATTGAATAAAAGGGCAAATCCTGTTTGAAATCACACCAAAATGATCAGAAAAGGACAAAGGCCTCTGCAGCACCACAAGAAGATAGTTCCAGTGCACGTAGCTGGAATAGGTGGGGATTGAAATGACATCCTGAAGGAGAGATGCTCCCCTCCCCACTGACTTCAGAACGGTTTCCTCCTGCTCAGTGAAGCATTGCTGGCTGTGCAATGAATCAGATGCTCCCAATGGGAAAGGTATTGGGAATATTCTCATTAATGGATCTGCTCTCTTATTGTGGTCTGTACAAAAAGACGTAAGGAGATATTGCTTGTCAAGGCAGCTAGACAGAACCCTACTTGCTTCTTTTCTATTCAAGCATCAGATGCTGGAGTATTTTGAGCTATTTCTAGCTCTTTAAAATGGTGTTTCAGATAAATGACTGCCCTTTAGCAGAGATAGAGTGGCATTTGCCTTTTGATCTAAGAAGGAATATATGTATCATTTTCTTGCTTCACTTTCAAAATGGGCCAGATGGTGCCACTTTAGTATGAATCTTGAATCCAGGTATTTGGAGATTATTTTAACTGGCTGTGGGAAGCTGTGCACACCTGCAGGTCTCGAAGAAGAAAAGCAATATCCATATGACACATACAGCATGTGCTGATAAGCAAAGTAAACACAAAGGATTTGAAGAGGCATCAAGGAGATGGCACCAGGATCCTGGAAGTGTTGAAGGAACAGCAACTGTGTTACCTCAGTGTCTAACCCATGGACAAGTACTGAGTGTACTTATAAAGAAGCACAGCAAGAAAAGTAGGAAAGCCCTCGT
This sequence comes from Acrocephalus arundinaceus, assembly GCA_021534815.1. NCBI lineage: Eukaryota > Metazoa > Chordata > Aves > Passeriformes > Sylviidae > Acrocephalus > Acrocephalus arundinaceus. The sequence continues at coordinate 5,551,840 of JAJEOU010002626.1, forward strand.
TTAATTGCTTAAAGCAAAAGGAAGTCTCTAAAGGATGCAAAAAAGGTCAGTGCTGACATTTCAGGAGGGTTTAATTTCTCTAAGCAAATGGCAGTCTAGACTGACAAAGCCCTGCTCTGTGTTCACCTCAAGCACTTACCTCAGGAACACTGAAAGCTTCAGGGGTGACAATCCCTGTTGCTTGGCCATAGGTACCCAGAGCCTGTGTGGGCTGGCAGAGGCCTGGCAGCACTGTGGAGGTGTCAGGGGAGAATCACTCTGAGCAGTGCCCCGGGCAGCACCTGGGCTTTGTCACTGTGCTTTGATGTGCTGACCACAGGAGCCGGCCTGCCCCGGGACACAGCACACACTGCAGAGTGCCAAAGGTAACTCCGCTCTTGCTGTTCCTGCTGTCATAATCAATTTCACACCAAAACTACAGATAATCCCGTCTGGCTGTCTGCAGAAGGCAGTGCCCTGGGGAGCTCTGGCTCTGTGAGCTGAGCAGGGCTGAGGGGAGGTGCAGCAGCACAGGCAGAGCAGCAGGATGGGCACGCAGCTCTTACTCCCTTCTGTTGTATTCCTCTGAGAAATGGTTTTTCCCCTCAGAGTCCCCCTGAAGCCTGTGCCATGTAGTTGGACCCTTCCTCCCTATCTCACCTACTCCTGACCCTATTGGTTCAGGGCCAATATCTTTCCTTGGCCCTAAACTAGATAAACCCCTGTCTCTTCCTGTTCTCTCTCTCTCTCCTCACTCTCTTGGAACACCACATGGAAAATAAAGCTTGGACCGAAGCTGAGGGGTGAGAGGCACCCATTTGAGATCTTTATTCTGTCTCTATGAAATATATCTCCCTAAAACCCCTGAGAAACTGAGCTAGCTAGAGCCTAGGGGCTGGCTAGAGGGAATATATTTCACCCTTCTTCTGAGCATGGCTTGTGCCAAGGGCTGCCCCACTGCAAGAGCTGTGTGTAACCACATCTTGCATTCCATGTTGAAAGTTAGATAGATCAAAGCCTGATCTAGATCTCATTCCTTGAGGCATTAACATGAAATTTGTTGAAGTCATATCTATGTGTTTTCATCTCATCTGGAGCAGATGTGGGTAACCACAAAGGCTTTCAAAGTGGAAGCTCTTCATGGAAGTGTGGGATTTTCAGAAATTCTCAAACTCCTGACAACTGGATTCTGTCTGGCATGGCTGCAATAATGTTTGTCTTGTGCAGTCTCATGACAACATCTGAGCATTTCCAACTCTTCCTGTACTCAGCTTCCATAATAAATGAGAAAATGCAACAATCTCTGTTTTAGAGGAGAAACTGAGGGATGGCACAGCTATGGCTCACTGCTCATTGTGCCAGGAAGGTTGGTTTGGGGAGCCTCCTGCCACTAGACTAGTAACTCTGGTTTTGCTTGTGAAATGACAAAGATCCTTTCTTTGTATCATGGGGCATGGGGAAAAAGAACAGCTGAAAGGCTGTGAAATCCATTATAAATAAAAGTCATTAGACTTTAGCATTCCAGACATCTGTTCTGGTTCTGCAGTTACTGGAGGTGATAAATGACCCCCACAGGTAAATCTGCTCTACCACAGGAACATGCAATCAGCTCCCAAGCTTTTGCCTGAGTAAGCAGCAATTTGCTCAAGACAGTTTGCAGATTGGGAATTTTTGGTGAGCTGTTAGGAAAAGCCTCAGACATTGATACCAGCCTATTGCATGGGAAAGTTCAGTTCCTTTGAAGATGTGAGACTGTGTCTGAGCAGACCAAGCAAGCTTGGCTTGCTTTTTGTAGGAGCACCTGAGGTACAGCGAGTATTTGGTAGAAGATAAAAAGGCCCCTCATACATGAGAACTCTGATGACAAAAAAATGTTTTAACCCTTTGGCAATTAGTCAGGCCTATTTCATACAGAGAGAGCTTAACCTCTTTATCTAACTTGGGCTCTAAAGAGCAAGAGGCTGAGTGATGTGGCTGAGAAGGGAGAACAACCAATCTGCATCTCTGAGCTGGCCCTGTGCGGAGCCACATGCTTTGGAAACTCAGAGCAACTATCTCTAACGTGTAGTAGAATTTGTGTGCTGGAGCTGGTCTTGGCTCCTGCTCTGCTTCACTCTTGCCAGCTGCAGAGCCACCGTGCCTCCTGCTCCATGTCTGCAGGCAAAATCATCCTACACACTTGGCCCAACACCAGTCTGAGTTTATTCACCCTCCACCCTCTCTGGCTGGAAGCTCAGCCGAGGGCAGCAGTCAGCAGTGTTTATACAGGTTTGCCTTGTATTTTTTTGGTGTGAATCCAGGGAATGATTGGGTTTTTTTCAGGGCATGAGACCAAGCTCTGGCCCAGCCAGGCTGATGCAGATATTCATCTTCAAGTTTGAATCCCACAGCCCCCACAAGCAGCCACAGCTAAGGCCAGAGGAAGCAGCCAGCCACATCTTTGCAGGTGACAATGGGACCCCTTTCCCCACAGCTGCATTTTGCACACAGAGCTCTTTGCTGCCAGGGCAATCTGTGTGCCAGGCCAGGGAGATCCCCAAATGCACACAGCGCTGCTGCAGGACTGAACCCTTCACTCTGCAGGAGCTGCTCACTGATCCAGGCTCTGCTTCTACTGAATTTCACCCCAACATCACCCACATCACATTTCAGGGCAGATCCTTTTGTGATCCACAGTGGCTCAGCTGTCTGTCAGTGAGGTGTTGCTGGCTGAAGGCCAGTGTCTTCCATACCCCTTGTAGAGGGGATTTCCCTTAGAGTCCCAAATTAGGCATGACATGTGCATGCAAAAATAAACAAAAAACCAACCCAAACCAATTCAAGAATTTAGGGATCTTCATGAGGTTCAAGGTTTAAAAGCAGATTCTGCTTATCAAACATAAGACAATGGCATTAACATGTGGGTCTATGGGGCTTTGGCGTTTCCTAATGAGAGCTCCAGAGCAAATTTGGAAGATAAATATGCAGCACCTAACAAGGACTGATTACATGGTAGGGGAAGCACCTTACAAGGACTGATTACATGGTAGGGGAGGCAATTATCCATCAGTATCCATCAGTATCCCAGCAGTTCTGTGTCATTTTCTTCAAGTACCTGGGCCCTGGACCTTGCAAGGGCCTTCTGATTAATGTCTCCCCACTGGCCTTTCACATTTCCCATTCTGAGCCACGGGCATTGGTGTCTGTGGGGTTTTTCTGAGTGTTCCTTCACCCATTTCAGGGTGAGCCGCTTGCCCGTTTTCCCTTTGTTCTGCCACAGACGATTGCTGGGTGATTTTCCTGCCGCCACCCGCGGGGTTCCGCAGTCCGTGGCTGTGCCGGTGCCGGGTTTGCGGGGCAGAGGCCAGGGAGGCTCTGATGCTGCTGGCGCAGGAGAGCTCCGGGCCTGAGGGGCGGCCGATGCAGTGCGGTGCCGGGGCAGAGGCGACGGCAGCGCCGAGCGGGGCCCGAGGGCAGCGGGCACAGCCCAGAGGCCCCGGGGCCGGGCAGGGTCCCGGTCGCAGCGGCGCCGGGGCTGCCGAGCCGATGATCCCCGTGTTCCTTCGGCTCCGAAGCCTCCCGCAGCCGCTCCGCTCCCTCCGGGCTGGCCCCGCTCCTCCGGGCTGCCCCCGCTGCCCGCTGCCCTGAGCTCCGCCAGCGCCCCCTAGCGGCACGCGAGCCCTCGGGCAGACAGCCGCACGCCCCCTCGGGAAGCCCCGCCCGTCGGCACCGCCGCAGCCGCGGATTGGTTGTCGCGGCCGAGGGGCGCCACGAAGCCCCGCCCCGTCCCGCGGCGCCCCCTGCGGGCCCCGCGGCGCCTGCGCAGCGGCCGCGGCCGTTGTTGTGGAGGGGCCGGTCAAGATGGCGGCGGGGCAGGGGGGCGGCGGCGGCAACAACGGCACCGGCAGCGGGAGCGGCACCGGGACGGCGCCCGGGAGCGGGGCGGCGGGGCTGGGGATCCCCGGGCACCTCACTCTCTCCTTCTCGTCCGGGCCGCACTGGGGCGCGGCAGCTCTGCCGCAGTCGCACACGGTGCGCAGCCTGGAGCGGGCCCTGGAGGAGGCGGGCAGCTCGGGCATCCTGTGCCTGAGCGGGAGGAAGCTGCGCGACTTCCCCGGCAGCGGCTGCGACCTGAGCGACACCACGCAAGCCGGTGAGGGGCCGTGGCAGGGCCGTGGCGGGGCTGCGGGCGTCGTGCGGGGCCGGTGCGGGCCCGGCGCTGAGGGCGGGGGGCGCGTAGCCGCTGTGGTGGCCTCCGGGGCCGGGCGGTGGCGGGTGCGGGGCCCCGGTGCGGGGATGCGGCGGGGTTCCCGGTGGCGGTGGCAGGGGAGGCTGTGGGGGCAGCCTCGGGGCTGCCACGGGAGCGGCCGCTGTGGGTGCGGAGCGGGGACCTCGGTGTGTGGGGGACAGTGGGGAGGCTCCGTTTTTGGGGGGCTCTCGGTGCAGGCAGCGGGACGGGGTGTGGAGGATGCGGGGCTGCAGTGGCGGGGCTGCCCCGCTGGGCGCACTGGGGGCCGGTTCTGCGGCGTGAGTGCCCGGCGAGTGTCCGTGCAGGTGCGGGCTGTGAGCGGGGCACGCTGAGCCTGCTGCGGGCGGGCGGAGCGGGGACCCGCAGTGGCCTGGGGAGGTGGGGGGCGAGCGGCTCAGTGTGAGCGAGTGCGAGAGCACAGGGGTGTATGTGAGTGTGGAAGAGCCCGGGGCTCTGTGTGTGTGCGAGGGCACCGGGGTGTGTGTGTGAGTTTGTGTGCAGGAGCACAGGGATGTGTGTGTGAGTGTGGAAGGGCCCGGGGCTCTTGTGTGTGTGTGAGTGTGGAAGGGCCCGGGGCTCTGTGTGTGTGTGTGAGTGTGGAAGGGCCCGGGGCTCTGTGTGTGTGTGTGTGGAAGAGCCCGGGGCTCTGTGTGTGTTTGCGGGAGCACAGGGATGTGTGTGTGAGTGTGGAAGGACCCGGGGCACTGTGTGTGTGTGTGTGTGTGTGTGTGTGTGTGTGTGTGTGCGGGAGCACAGGCAGGTCTGTGAGTGTGGAAGGGCACAGAGCACTGTGTGTGTGTGTGTGTGTGTGAGTGTGGAAGAGCCCAGGGCACTGTGTGTGTGAGTGTGGAAGAGCCCAGGGCACTCTGTGTGTGTGTGTGTGTGTCTGTGTGTGTGTTTGCTCCCTGCACCGTCCGCCCGTGCGTGTCCGAGCTCAGTGCTCGGTGTTCCGGGGGTGGAAGCCGCCGTCCCCCTTGGGCGGTGGGAGCGGAGCCGGCGCTGTCGGTGTGCCCGGGCTGCCGGCTCCGTGGCTGTGCAAGGAGGAGAACGGATGCGGTCTGTGTGCCTTCAGGGAGGAGGGGCGGGCTCAGGGGATCGGGCATTTGTCCCCTATGTCCGTCTATACGTGTGTGTGCAGGGAATTGCAGTGGTGTGGCGGAGCACGGTGTGTAGGGTGACGAGCGCTTGAAGTCTCGCTCGGGGGAATGAGAGCTCCGTGTTGTGGTTGGGTTGTACCTTTAAGGGTGTCGGATCCCTTGCAGTAAAAGCTGTATCGCCTGGGGTATCGCGGTCCCGGTTCAGCAGGAAGATGGTTCCAGGTGCGGGTGTAAGGGATGTGTGAGCATCCAGCAGGGAGTGTGGAGAGCTTGATGCGTTCACTGTGTTGGTAAATGCTTGGATATCGTGAGTGTGTGCCTGGATTTACCCAGGCTTTTAGGTGAAATAAACATGGAGGCATTTTTCTATATGGTTCCTAGAAAACAAAGCTGCATTTTCCACGGAGGTTCTCTCATATTGTGGCTCATCTTCATTTGCCTGTAGGGTTTTTTTGCTGCTGGGTAGTTGCTGAAAATGGATCATTTTAAATAATGTGCTAGACGAAAATAGCACTGAGATGCCCAGGATCTTTTGTTCACAAATACTAGTGGCTTTTGAAAATGTTGTTTGAGTGGATTAATGCTGTGAAGGGTTTTGTTTTGGGGCTTTTCTTTCCCCATGGGTTATGAATAGCTGGCATATTGTTTGGAATAGGAGACTGTCCATGGTGGTACCTGGAAATAAAAAGAGGTTCCATGCAATAGTGGAAGCTGGAGTTTTCCTTGTAGTAGCATAAAAATGTATTTAGCGATGTTGTGGGTCACTGCTTTGTGTAGATATTCAATAACCAAAGCACTCAGAAAGAAGCATTGTAGGCATATAGGTAATCTGTTATTAAAAAGGCTTTCTGTATCCTGAACTTGGAGCATCAAGGGTCTATAGTTTTTGTTTACTTCTAATTAGTGCTGTGTGCATTTTGGTAGGTTGTTTTTGTCCGTTTATTTTGAATCTCAACATTTGAGTCAGAGCTGTCTGCAGTGATCTTGTCTCTGTATTTTAGGATGTAGTAAAGCCCAGTCATTCCCATCAGGATTGAATTGTTATTGTGAATGGTGGTGTGAAAATGTTTTAAGGGCTGTCTCTGGCAAAAATAGCTTTATTGCTTGCTGCTCTGAAATCCTGTTCTGCAATAGTTAATCTGTATCTATGTAAGTACCACCTCGGGAGAATCCTGATTTAATGTAGTCCTGGTTGATGAATGAATCCCAGTGAAATACGAATCTTAGACATCTTTCAAAAGATGCTTATGAACAAAAGACCTGTAGTCTGTATTTTGACTTGATCTGTTGAAATTTTTGTCAAGTGGGTAAGCGATGTTCTGCTGGTGAATCATGGGCATCCTTGACAGTGTCAGTGTGGCCTGGAGCTCGATGGGGAATTAGCAGCTGCCTCAGAGGCAACAGTCATGCAATTATTGGTATTTCTGTAGCAGTTATCCCTGTTTCACATGCAAATATCCCCATGAACAAGGTTCTAGCCTGAGACTGAGGCATAGGAAATGGGAGCTTGGGTCACAAATCTTAGCAGAGTTTCACTTTCTGTTTGGAGTCAGTGACTCTGAAATTCAATTCTGTGGTACTTGAAACAAATACTTTAAAAAACAATCTCTGGCCCGTGTGGATGTAAACAATTTCTTTTCCATATCACAAACCCTTAGCAGTAGGATCTGCAGTGTTACTGTAAACCCAGAATATTCTATCTTTATATCAGTAAAGTCAGCAAGAGCTATGTTGAAGCACAACTTCTGTTGATTTATCAAAAATAGCTTGGGATTTTATTTTGCATCTAACTTACATAATGACTTGCCAATACTCAATTTGCAAATACTGAGGCATACTTCTTGTATTTTAAATTATGTATTTTCAGTTATTTAAAACATAGTGACCCTATCTGGCTGTTTAACTCTTTTTGTTTGTTTTTAACTGTGAATTGTCCTTTCAGCGCTTTGGCCAGAAAATCTTTATTTTATTATTTATCTGAATTTGGCTTTTGGCTGCCCAAACAGATCTTGTGTTGCTTTTAATGAACTTCCAAGGAGAAAATAAAATCATAGTTCTTGAGATATCAAGAGATATCTTGAATATTCGAGTAATTTTATGTGTATTTTGCTTCTGTCTGTATGAGCAGCATTAGGCCCCCTGGCAGTTAAGTAATTGAGTCTATCACATCAGTGTAATCACAGTCTGCTTAGCTGAAGAGTTGTGTTTGCTGTTTTATTTTTTCAAAGATAGTTCAGTCTGACAATATAGCACAGGACCTGAGCAAACCTGTGCCTTTAGCAATTTGCCCCCTTTTTAGTGAGCAGCTTTTAAAAAATGAGTTTAGTAAAAGCAAAAGGCGAGTGACCTACTCCAGAAAAATGCAGTGGTGCCATCAGGCTTTATTTGTTTGTGGCTTTGTCACAACAGATTCAATTCCCACTTCTTAATGCTGAGGGCACTCCCAGGCAATTATAAGTAGGTGAATGATTGCCTGTAAATAGATCAATGTTGAAAGTTCTCCTTTCTCACCCCTGCTTCCTCCTCATAGCACGGAGGAGTAACACCAGTGTATTCCAGTATGGCTTGAGAGTGAGCCCTCCTGTCATGGCCAGTACCAATCTTGGCATGGCATTGTTACAGAGACCCTTGTCACTGTTACTTGCATGTCCTTCACTTCTTTTACATCCGATTTCTGGCCCTTCTAAGGTGTATTGTCATTCAGGTGATTACAGATTAAACCCCTAAGGCTTAATATTGAGTGTGAAATGCATGAGAATGTTAATTTATAATGCAGTTCTGCCTCTACAGTATGCCCTTCTAAACCAATTATGTTTTCCTTTCTGAATAAAATTATTTCTGTTGGTGGAGTCAATGTTGATTAAATTGAGAGCAGCAGTAACTGAAGAGCAACAACAAGTCCAATATTCACCTAAAAAATTAGCATTCATATATGATGTATATCCTGAATCTCTATTACATTCTGGAAATCAAACACATGCAAAATGTGGTTCTTCAGCAGCATTTCCTTCAGATTTGAACGAAAAGAGGAACTTGGATTCTGTTTTTTGGGGCAGAGGAGCCAATGTTTATGCCCTGAAATGCATCTGATGCAAAATCTGGAAGTGGCGCAGTTTATAAACAATTGTGGAAGTTTTCCAGTGTTCTCACAGCCTGGCCAGTGTCTGGGCAGAGCGGAAATGAGCTCTGTGTGCTTGAGGCTTTCTTGCTGAAGGCCACTGTAAAGGATCCTTGTTAAGGACACTTGGTGTGATGGGCAAGGGACTTCAAGTTCAGTGACTTGAAGTTAAGGGAGCTGAGTATTACTATTTGCCTGCCTAAAAGGATTGTATTGTCAAGAATACCAATTATATCTTTATTGGGTTTTTAAAATATTAAATTTATTTAGTGTTACAGCCTTATCTGAAATACTGACCTACAAAAAACATACAATGTGTAATTTTTTGACTTTTTTACCATCTTCATCCATCAAAATTAAATTTGCCATTGCATTGACTATTCGTGTTTTGTAATATCCAGCATCCAATGTCTGTAATATTTCTGTGTTTAATCAACTAAGGAACTTTTTTTGATACATGTTTCTACTTGTGACTGATTATTTGCAGAGGGGACAGATAATTTAGACTGTGAATTGTATTGCAAAACCTTGTTCAGTAAAGAAAAATGGAGTAGCTTTTGCTTTTTGAGATACTCTTTTTGGTGAAGTGTATTTTCCCATTTCAGTTGTGCTGCTTGGTTGGAACTGATTCAAAAGTACATACTCATACTCCCAGCAAGGCTGGCATTTAATGCTGAAATCTGTCCTTAGCAAAAAGGTAACTAAATCAGGGCTGAAGGCTGGAGTTCCTCAGAAAATGTGAAGTTATATGATACTTTTTTTTTTTCTGTGATAAAAGAGTGGAATGACAGTGGGAAGAGACTTCTGAGTTCTCTGCTTTTCTGTGGCTGTCCAACAGTCTGATGTTCATCATTCTTCCAGCCTGGGATTGTTTGCCACTTGCTGGGAGAATTTGCTGACAGGTCTAGAGGAGGTCACACTCTTCAGGTGAAAATAAAAAATAAAGTCTTATTCTCTGGTAGAGAACTAAAATAATTTTGTGCTTGGCAGACATGATTATCACAAATGTGTTTCCAAGCGTCAGTGCATGACTTCTGAAAAAAGGTTCTTGTAGTTAAAAGGCTTGAAGGAGCTCGCTGGCAGCTGAGCAGCAGGTGTAATGCACAGGAGCAAATCCCCGACCATCTGGGTGTTAAACCAAACCCTCCTGCCACTTGTCACTTCAGCACCCTTCCCACAGGTGGAGGAGGATGTAGTGATGAGAACTTGTTCTGTTCAAGACTGACCTAGAACTAAAAAGTTTCTGAGATACAACAGAATTATTTTTAAGCTAACAGAAGAAGCTGCGGCCGTTCTTAAACACAGAGTGAGAGGGAGGCACCAGCCAATAAGAGCAGATGCTGAAGTTGCTACAGCAGCAGCCTCCAGGTCTCAGGAGAACATGCTGGAATTGTTGCTAGACCCTGTTCACTCAGTGCTCATGAACTGCTGGTTTATCCAGTTTCCTAAGGTTTTTTTCTGCTTTCATCTTAGTGCAGTTGCCTTATTCTCCAGTGTTCTTTGTCTTCCAGCAGTTTAGCTTACTTCAAAAATGTTTCTGCTTAGTTTATCCAGTGACAAGCCATTTTATCTGCACAAAAGATAAGTCATGTAGTAAACACTGATTACTGCAGGTTGGTTGTGGCTTGTCTCATGTCTGCTTAAGTTGTAAGCTCGTCAGGACAAAGGCTTGGAGGTGTGGTATTGAGCATACAGAGGCTGGTGTAAGTCTTGGGAATTTGGTGTATATTTGAGGTATTCCTTAACAAATGCAGGCTTTGTTTCATTGCCAGATGAGGATTACCTTCCCTTATATTATTTGTCTGTGAAACAGAAATTTGGAATTAAAACATTTGGAAGCCAAAAAAGAAACTGTCAGAATTAAACCGATAAATGCTGGTGAGTTTAGGTGGGAGGAAGATGCCCTGTGCTGTAATATGCCAGCTTAAGAAGTCTTGCTGACTTGCCAAGAAAATACATTTCACTTTTTCTGGTAGTAAAGCACTCGAACAATTATACTCTAGATTAAATTCTGAAGTGCCAAACCAAAAAAGATCCTGTGGGATTTTCTGCTTACCAGTTCAAACTCTGAAAGATTTGCAGAGCCAAGACACTTTCAGTAATGGAAAGGAAGATAATCCTTGATATGAGATAGTGGATAATGTCCTTTTGACATGGCATGTGAATTTACACCTTCATGTGCCAGACTGAAGAGTAATCCTGGTGATGTGTTCTTTATTTTCTATTTAAATCACGCTGTGCTAAAATAGCTGAACACACTCCAGAGTTGGAGCACTGTTACCTTGTGTTGGAAATGTCTGGATCTGTCTAATGTTGCACCGTGGTGAAGAATTCCCTGAATTCACCTGTTGAGTTCATCCTCCTGTTGCAAAGTGTGGAATATGTAACATTTTCATGAGAAAGGATATTTTTGATCTTTGTGTACTTTTAAGCCTGCTCAGCAAGGAGGGAAATTTAATCTGTGAAACAAATAGCAACTAATAGGTAAGCCCTAAGTGATGTCCAGGTTTTAAAAAACAAATTACTGATTTAAGAATTGTCTTGTTAAGATTTAGGGCTTGACAGGTTTCAGTGATCTCAGATGTGGGGGCGGTTAACAAGGCTTGGGAAGAAGGATGTAACACTGATAGTGGGCACAGGGAGTGCAGAATTTATGGGCCACAAGGACAGTTGGCAGAACTCCCGAGATAAGGATGAAGCCTGTAAAGCCAACTCAGCATCTCTGCTGAATCAGTTGTGGGTGGATAAAAGGTAATTCTGGCAGGGGGAGATCACAACAGTGACTGATGGACCAGCAACCCATGAAACCCTCTGACCCAAACAAAGGGAGACTGGGCACAGGGACTAATTAGCCTGAGAAATGAGAGAGGTCATTAGCCAATGGAAGATAAAATACTGATTATTAAGAGAACTGTGTAACTTGTAGCCAAGGAACACTAACTCCTTTCTTTGCTAAAATGTATAAATAGTAATAACTTTTGATAGTTGGGGTGCTTGACTTGTGGAATACCCCTGAGCACCCAGGCTTGCACAACTCTGAAATAAATGATCAGTGCCTCTCTCAAGTGTGTTTCTTGCACCTCAAATAACAAATCTGATCTGTATGGACAACACTGGCACTGGTGTGCAGCAGGTCAGCCCCAGCATGTTGTTCCAACTTTAGGTCAGAGCTTCTAGTTTAGTTTTCTACTGGTGCAGATTTCAGGAAAAACCTCACGTACCTGAACCAACATGTGGTGAGTGGAGGCAGCTTACATGAAAAACAAGAATTGCTTGAACCAATGGCCAATTTAGACATTCAGTGTAGGTGCACCCAGTGCAGACTGGGAGGGTGGACTGGGGTAGTGGGTCCCTTAAGGCTGCTGTGATTTCAGACCAGTGTGCTGGGTCTCAGTTCTTTCTCCCTGGTAGCAGAAGAGACAACCATTGGTCTATTCCAGTTACAGAAACTCTTCCTTCATGTGGAAGAACTGTGGTTCAGTCTGACATGGTGTTTAATTTTTTATTGACGTCTCTACAGTAGTAAAAATGTATTTTTAAAAGGATTTTGTTTTTCTTCAGAAGTGCTGATTAGCATGAGAAGCCAAGAGCTCAGAACCTGTCAAATGGAATTTCTGGTTGCCTGTACAACCCTTCCTCTGTACTTGATGAGAAACCTCAATTATGTGGTTGTGTACAGGTTGTTTGTCATTTTAATGGCACAGATCAAGTCTGTAACTAAACTTAGGGGTGGGAATAACCATGAATCAGGTATTTCCCACATCTTCAGTTGGATTTAGAATCCAAATACCATTTTGACATCTGTTTGTAATACCTTTTCACAAAACCAGAAGCTATTCCATGCTGTCAAACACCCAGCTGAAAAACGCTGCTTGTAGCCACCTCTAGTCCTGGGAGCTTTTTTTCCTTTCTTTAAACAGAAGACAGACTGCTTCTACTTGACTTGAGTATACACAACAGATAAAAATCAAGTTAAATATTGCTACATAAGCTTTTAAGAGTAGACTTCAAATGTACATAGCTTTCCTTGACAGTTTGTGGTCAGTTTAGTTTCCTGAGAGCTGCAGGGGTTTGGCAGGTTCAGCTTCCTTACTGTCCTTAAGAGCTGATGGGTGCTCAGTTTGTTCTGTGTTGTCCTTCACCATTGCTCTTAATGTTGGAGAGCAAATGTTGATTTGTATGTGAAATTCACAGTTACATGGATTTACAGATTTATGGTGCTGTAATTCTTGAATATTCTTTGCCAGTAAGTTGAAAATTTTTGGTTTCCTTTGCAACTGTAATGGTTGCTGTTTATATCAATATGGGAAATCATTCTACATCTGGATATATTTTAATTGCTCAGTACTTCACTTTGCAACATAAGTAAGTCTGAAGAATTCTGGTATGTATTATTTAATTATCTAGGTTTCTTTTTCCTTTGAAGGGAAAACTTTAAAACATTTCTATGTTTAACAACTCTAGTCATGTATTAAGATTGGAACTGTGAAACTACAAGTAGATGTGTAGAGTTTGAGGGAAATGCTAGAGGCACATCCCATTTGAGGTGAGCTTGGGAAGCCTAAGAGTTCCTTTCTCCTGAGGCTCCTTCTCCAATTTGTTGAGAAACTAATCGAGGCAGGAAGAGATCTGTCAGCTGTGACTGACCACAGAAATGGCACTTAGCCTGAGCAAACCAATTTCACTGTTTGTGTAACAAAGCTTTCTTCAGCCAGTGGTTTGTGGACATTGACAGTTTGTGCCTCCTGGAGGTTCCACATGCAGGTGTTTTTGTAGTGTCTGAGGCTACATTTTTCTTCTCCAGAATCATCTTGCATCTGACAGACAAATGAGTTTTACTCATGTCCTGTGTGGTGATCTCAGATTTGTTTAGATCGACTAAAAGAGTATCTTTGGGATCAGGTCTGAACATTTGTTTTTAAGCATCTCTTGCCTTCTGTAGGACTAATTTTACAACTGTTCTTAGACTGGTTTACTTAGGCTAAAGCATTGCCAGAAAAGCTGACTAGGAAAATCTGAGATGAGTTAGGAGAGCAGTTCTGGGTTTGTGGGATGAAGAGTGTGGGAGTTTTATGTTCTAGTTTCTTAATACCATTTTGGAGCAAACAAAAGCCTAACACCAATATCCTGGATCAGCAACATATTTTTATAAAAAATATGATAATATGAAGATGAGGTCGAAGTGTAAATTTCCTAGCTGAGCCTTTCAAATTCAAGGTGTAGTGTATGTAGTGAATATAGAAGGGATTGTACTGGTTTAAATAAAAGGCCAGTCTGTTGTGACAGTAAGCAGTACTGCATCCTTAGGGAAAAGTGCAAAACCAAGGCAAATGTGATGTAAATACTACTCAAATACCTGGCTGCACACTGCTGTAACCTGACAGCTTGAGCTTTTAGTTTTCCCTCTTGATCATGGCTTAAATTTATATGAGATAACTTCTCACTTCTTACAGCTGCCCTTCCAAACTGATTTACTAAAATTCTTTACTTTTGATCTTCCTATATATTGTTTTTTAATCACTGCCTTACAGTAACCAAAGACTTTACTTTTTCTGTGAAAAAAACCTAAAGGGCAACTGACTTCTTCATATTTTTCTAGTTCCTCCTTCAAATTTAACCTTGGTAACGGTGTACTTCTCACTTTCATTGTTCCTGCAGAGATTGTGTATTGAAATATCTGTGATTCATGAGCAGGCATGGGTAGTGTCCTCTGTTTAGTCCTCACATCACACTCCCACTGAGAGTTTTCCAGTCTAAACTGGTTAAGCAAAGGATTCCTATAATCTCACTTCTAGAGGAGTTGTCAACCTAAATCATCTGTGGTTCTGCATTTAGCAGCTTTCCTTGCTTCTCCAGTCTATTAACCCTGACAAAGCCATTCTCAAGTGCTAGCAGCCTGCTCTCATTTCAGGTGACATGGAAGCTGTCTTGTTCATAGAGGAGCACTCTATTCCTAAAGTGTCATCCTTTTTTCAGATTGTATTTTCTTGGTCATCCGTTGTATTATTAGTCTTCAAAAAGTACCTAAATTGCCTAAGTTTCACATCTACATTTTATTTACCACAATAGGCAATACTATCTCATAAACTTCTTGCTTGTTACAAAAATATTTTTGGAGTAGAAGTCATTCTTTAGTTTGGATAAAAGTAGCTTTACTTGATTTTAAAAAGCTGCAAGTATGGTCAATATGAGAATATTGTGGAAAACTATAGATACGCAAATCTTTCTCTTCATAAAAATCTGAACCAACACCTGGAGCTGTTCTAAATGCTGTTTTGCAATGATGGAATGAAAAATTGCTTGGAATAGAAGTCATTCTATCTCCCACCTCTTTATTTACCTGTTTTTTATTTTATTGTTGAGAGATAGTGGGTGTCATTTCTGATTTTAATAGGATTTCTGGGTTTCATAATAAAAAAGTGTAATCCTTGCCCTGTGTGTCTTCAAAGGCATTGATTCCAGAGAAATGCTTTCTACAGTCACACACAAGTGACCTTGGTATATATTTTGATGTGCAGCACTGTGGGTTCTGTACGGGGGCAACACTGAGGGGCTCCAGGCAGACTGTGCTGATGTGATTTGTGTCAGGCCAGGCTGGAAACCACAGCTGGGTTGTGTTCCCTGTGGAGTATTACCCTGGCTTGTGTTCTCCGTGGAGTATTACACTGGGTTGTGTTCCCCGTGGAGTATTACACTGGGTTGTGTTCCCGTGGAGTATTACACTGGGTTGTGTTCCCCGTGGAGTATTACACTGGGTTGTGTTCCCTGTGGAGTATTACACTGGCTTGTGTTCCCTGTGGAGTATTACACTGGCTTGTGTTCCCCGTGGAGTATTACACTGGGTTGTGTTCTCCGTGGAGTATTACACTGGGTTGTGTTCCCCGTGGAGTATTACACTGGGTTGTGTTCCCCGTGGAGTATTACACTGGGTTGTGTTCCCTGTGGAGTATTACACTGGGTTGTGTTCCCCGTGGAGTATTACACTGGGTTGTGTTCCCTGTGGAGTATTACACTGGGTTGTGTTCCCTGTGGAGTATTACACTGGGTTGTGTTCCCTGTGGAGTATTACACTGGGTTGTGTTCCCTGTGGAGTATTACACTGGGTTGTGTTCCCCGTGGAGTATTACACTGGGTTGTGTTCCCTGTGGAGTATTACACTGGGTTGTGTTCCCCGTGGAGTATTACACTGGCTTGTGTTCCCTGTGGAGTATTACACTGGCTTGTGTTCCCTGTGGAGTATTACACTGGGTTGTGTTCCCTGTGGAGTATTACACTGGGTTGTGTTCCCCGTGGAGTATTACACTGGTTGTGTTCCCCGTGGAGTATTACACTGGGCTTGTGTTCCCTGTGGAGTATTACACTGGGTTGTGTTCCCTGTGGAGTATTACACTGGGTTGTGTTCCCTGTGGAGTATTACACTGGGTTGTGTTCCCCGTGGAGTATTACACTGGCTTGTGTTCCTGTGGTTTACTTTGTGTTCCCTGTGGAGTATTACACTGGGTTTGTGTTTCCCTGTGGAGTATTACACTGGGTTGTGTTCCCCGTGGAGTATTACACTGGCTTGTGTTCCCTGTGGAGTATTACACTGGCTTGTGTTCCCTGTGGAGTATTACACTGGGTTGTGTTCCCCGTGGAGTATTACACTGGGTTGTGTTCCCTGTGGAGTATTACACTGGTTGTGTTCCCTGTGGAGTATTACACCCCTACTCCACTCATCCAGAGCAGAGAGTTGGTGCACCCTGTGCTTGTTGTCTGCCTCTAGATTAAATTCTGCAGGGAACTAGCAAAGCTGCTTTTAACCTGGGACTTCCCAAGATGTGTGGTTGAGGTGTGGTTGGAAGCAAATACAGCACAAAATCTTTGTGGTGCCCTTGAGCCTCCTCATTCAGGTCCAGCCTACAGTGCTGCTCCTGGGATCAGTGGTGGGTTCTTCTGTTTTGTGGACTGATCTTTGTACCAGCCTTAAGTTACCTTCCCAGCTGCTGAAAAAACCAAATCAGGAAGAAGCTTAAAAGCTGTTTTTTTTTTTCTCAGAATGGGGTTGTGTCAAAGGTTTCAGCATGTGGTGGAGGTTGTAGAACTGGTCAGCAGTAGAGCTGTGGGCATCTCTTCTGCATGCAGGTGTTGCACTGCTGAGTATTAGAACAAGAGAGCATTTGTTTAAGAAAGGTTTTGCAGAAAACTTTCATGTGAAAGCTGTCATTTTCTG
The DNA here is from genome assembly GCA_021534815.1 of Acrocephalus arundinaceus. Classification (NCBI taxonomy): domain Eukaryota; kingdom Metazoa; phylum Chordata; class Aves; order Passeriformes; family Sylviidae; genus Acrocephalus; species Acrocephalus arundinaceus. The sequence goes on from JAJEOU010002626.1 coordinate 5,568,471, forward strand.
TAACATTTTGAAAACTGATGTAGTGGAAAACAGAAAATGAACTTTCACCGGCTGTGAAAACTTTCTCAAGCATGCTGTTTTTTTTTTTTAATAAGCTTTTTTAGGTTTTGTTGAGATGTTCAGTTTTAGTTAACTTTATTCCATTTTTCTCACAGTTCATTAGGAATGCCACTCCTTCAACTGGGGGATGCATTTTTCTGCCTCTTGCAGGTAGAGTTTGCAGAATTCTGCAATGGATACCCTCATTTATAGGATGACTTTGTGATACTTAAGCTTGAGAATGTTTTTTAGAAATAATGGAGTGACAAGCAGATAGCACACAAAATTTCACATATTCTAGACTTGAAGAAGTAAAGTTAAAGCTCCTGCCAAAACTAACTCCACAGGGAGATGCTGTTTCATTGTCCCAGTCTTTGGTTGCTGGTCACCTGCAGCACGCTGTGAGGGCCATTCCCTCTGCTCAGCACCCTGCATTCAGCACCACGGGGTGCCCTCTGCTCAGCTTTCCTCTGCCCTTTTGTCCTGCAGCTCTTGCTGCTGTGAGCAGGGATCCTTTAGGTGATCCTTTATTCTCACTGGGTGTCTGCCAAGTGAGGTCCTGCCTCTCATCCCCCCCTCCAGCTGGGTGCTGTTTGCACTTCCTGAAGGCACATTCTGTCCTCTTTGCCAGGCTGCTGATTCCAGTGTTGGCCTGAGAAATGCTGCTCGTAGCTGGTTTGCAGTTAACTTCAGGTTGTTGAGCTCTCTTTGAACCTGGCAATAACTCAGGGCCAATTTTCCAACCCTTTCCTACGCTTTTTGCAGAATCGTTCATTCCAGTGATAATGTGATGGGAGCTAAGCAGAAACAGTTATTCCATGTGAGTGTTAAAAACTGAGAACTAAAGCCTGAAATAGAAAGGGATCTGTATTACTTCTCTGTTAAAAGACTTTGTTCAGCATTTCTGAGAAACCACATCCTTTTGAAATGTCTGGGGTTGGCAACCAGAGTTCCTTTCAGAAGACTAGGCAGTTCTCAAGTAAATATCTCTTTCTTCCAGGGTAGTTTGGTGAACTTTTGAAGGCACAGTTTTTGGTAGTTTAGCTGATAAATTCCGGGATTCTTGGGTCACATTTCATTTGTATTTTCTGGTTTTTTTCAAGGTTTATAGTCAGAAGTGCTGTGCATTTTGGTAATGCTCTGTTTTGTCATAACTCCTGCCTGCAGATTTGCATAATGCAGTCGTGCATTGTCAGAATAACTCCAGCTCAAGAATTGTGTTTCCATGGTCAAAGATACCTCCTCTTCCTGCTTTTAGGCCAGGCTAAATCACATCTTGACTGTTACAAATAAATACTTGTGGCATTGATTTTTGCAACTTTATCCTCTTTTTAGTGAAGTTACAAACGCGTAGCTGACGAATGCCGGTTACTGTGTAAGGGTGTTTTGGGAACTTGGCTTTAGCATTGCAGATACATTGTACAATGACACTGAATTCTAATGTACCTGTCAAACAGGAGAAATAACATTGGGTTTGTACCTTGCTTTACTGTTGTGCCGAGAGTTGGTGGGGAAGAAATCCAAGAATTGCACAGAACAAAGACTTGATAGAGGAGGGACGATCATAATTGATATTCAGTGTCATTGTAACTGTAACTAAGTAGTGGAAAATGTATTTTTGAATTCCTGTCACTCTTCTACTTTGCGTTGTAATTGCATATTGAGCAATAATCTTTCAGTATTTTAAGGCTCTTTTGTGTATTAATTATATGCGGTAGCATCTGGTAAAACTGAATTATTTTACACTTCTTGCAACACCTTAATTTTTAGGAGCATGACAAGAATAACAGTGGGTACTTTTATCTCCTCTTACTGCAGGGAAAGTCTTGACTAAAAAAGGAATTTTTTTTTCCTGTTTGCTTCTAGATCTTTCAAAGAACAGATTTACTGAAATTCCTCCTGATGTCTGGCTGTTTGCACCCCTGGAAACTTTAAATTTGTATCACAACTGCATCAAATCCATTCCAGAATCTATTAAAAACCTGCAAATGCTTACCTACCTTAACATTAGGTGAGTAACGGTGGTTGGTTTTGGTCTTTGTATAACTTATCTCCTTAGAGGGTTGGTGTTTTGCTTCCTCAGATTGTTGTGTTTGCAGAGTTTTCTTTGTTTCTGATGTTGGAAACATCAGAAACAAAGACAGAGAGTGTTCCAAAACTACAGCTAGAAAAATTTGCTGCTATCGAGAGCAAATTACTCTGGCCAGAAAGTCCTGCTCATTTTGCACATTATTTACATGCACTGCTGTACTGCTCTTTTTAAACTTGAAAAACATATGGTTAGATTTTCTCACCAGAACAGAAGATGGATATGAGCTCTGGAAGGAGAGGGAATCTAGAAAACTCTCCTGACCCTGTTTTCCACAATACTCCTTGTTTCTGCTATTGGCTGCATCAAATCCAAGACAGTTTTCTCAGTTAAGAGCAATTTAAATCCCCAAAACCTACTGTGTCTCAAAATCTGCAAGTATGAGTTCTTATAGTACTAATTCATAAGCAATGTGCTCTGTCACAATTTTAAAGAGGATTAATATGATACAAACCCACATTTTCTGAAAGAAACATGGCCTTTCTTCAGCAGCAGCCCATTTCTCTTAGGTGGTGTTTGAGGTGCTGAATACATTTCTTGACACAGAAATGCTGTGTAGTTCCAACTCTTCTTTCAAGAGTCGACTCTCCTGGTGATCCTTTGCCAAATATGCTTTGTCCTCATTCCTGTGGTCCTGTCCAGGGGCAGATTTTGCAGTGCAGGAACGTGTGGGCTGTAGCATTGAAAGGCTGAAATCTGCCATCCTAGCTCGGGTGCTTTGTTACAGGAGAAAACCAAATGCTCTCACATTCTAATTTGGGCTTCAGATGGTGGAAGAAACGTATTGTGCATTTCATAGTAAAGCAGGCAGCTCCTAAAAAACCCCAAAACCTGAAAAACCAGAGGAAATCTGTGTAAGTGTCATGAATGACTGCTTCATTGCCATGTTTTTATAGTCAGTTCAAAAAAAGTTTACTTGCACATTTTATTTTTGCCTCTCATGCCTTCAACCAAAAAAGCCTGGCATATCTGCCTGAAATGCAACATAAAAAGAGATTTAATGCATGCCTATAGAAATAACTTATCTGTATTGTTCACTTAGAATTTGACAGAATGAATACTTTGCTTTTATAAAGGAACTGTTACAAATTTCCTTTCATTTTATGGTGTAATGTTGCAGTTCTCTAAACTGTAATCATGGAGAAAATATTAAAAAAACCCAGATTTTTAGATTATGGAAACAGTGCTCTGAATACATATCAATTAAGCACTAAAACTTCTGGTATTTTTTTAATGTAGTATGAACCCAATTATCAGCACTTAAAAGTAACTTTTTTGTCAAAAATAGAGCTAGCTCTACCTAAATCAAAATCAACAGATTTTTATTTTTTTAATTTATGTGTGAAAAGAATTGTTTTCATATCACACCTGAACAAGCTGATATTCCAAAGGCTTTTTAAAATCTACCTTATTAGAAAAATTTTAAATGCTTCTGGCAGTGGAAGTCCATCAGTGTGGGTCATTTTCCAATGTAGATTTAAATCCAATAGTGGTCACAGTGTATTTCATGCGCACAAAGCAGGGATACATGCATGCAGCAGGAAAATAATATACACAGAAGAAATAGATTTAAATTAAGACTTACTTCCCAGCCTATTGCTCAGCAAATAATTAAATTTTAGGGGTTTTTGTGATGGCTCAGGAGGGACACACAACATGGCATGAGAAGCAATGGCCTTATATAAAGTTCTGGCTTGGCTGACTGTCAGATCAGGTGGTTCTTCTGAAGGTACCAGCAGGATAAAAGCGAGTGGCAAACATTTCCTTTTAACAGATTTCTCTGAACATTCTGGTATAGATTCTGCCCTGTGAAATCAGGATCTAAAATTCACATACCTGAAATAGGCTGTAGTTGATAAGGGATTTGTGATGGACATTGTAGATGAAATTGTAATAGGTGGAGAAAGTAATCTGGGATGGGAGAAAAGTGTTACAATATTCATAAAAAAGATATTATAATCCAGCCTTGCTTGTCTGTTTTTCTTGCTTTCAAGTCGAAACCTTTTGTCAACGTTGCCAAAATACCTGTTTGATCTTCCACTGAAAGTTCTGGTTGTCAGTAATAACAAGCTGGTCTCCATTCCAGAAGAAATTGGAAGTTGAGAGATCTAATGGAGCTGGTAAGTAGAACTGTGAATCTTGCTAGTATGTACACTTACAGGCACTTTATGTATTATATATTCAGTATAATAAATTATTAATTTTTTAATATAGAACTACAGCATTTAAATTCAGTTTGTGTTTTATTGATATTTTTGGTTTATTTTTCAAGGTTGTCAAACCCAGAATGCATGCTTGATGATGATTAAGGACATAGTAGAGAGTTTTATTCCAGTACCTGTGGTGTACCTGTTTAGAACCTGTTAAGAAGGCTTGAAAGATTCTAGTAATTCTTTAATCACTCTGATCTACATAAATTCATATTAAATTACTGTCAGAAATAGCTGTAGTCTGTGTTCACTTGATGCAGCTTTGTCACCCTCTAGTGCTTGTATCCAAAAATCTGGTGAGCCTGCTGCTGCTGTTGTACATTTTTTAGTTCCATGGGTTGGTTCAAGGTTTATTAAGGAAAAGGAATTTTTAGAAGAGGAGCAGAATGCCAGTCAATTGGCAGCAATAGCACCAGAAGTTTTTGACAGATCTGGGAACTACAACAGGAACTCCTGATTCCTAGGCTAGAGTATGCATTTCAAACCCAGTATTTCATCTTTCATTGATTTAACTTCTTGAATTGAATTTATGGAATCACTAAATACTTGAAAAACCAGCGAGATCTGTTATGGTCCATCTTCTCCATGGATAATCCAAGATAGTTGGATTTCTTTTCTTTTAATAGTATGCTTTATAATAGTTTTGATTGCAGTATTCCTCCGTGTAATTTCATTTAAGATGCTCAGTTGATTTATTAATTATATCTTTCTTAGGATATTAGCTGTAATGAACTTCAAGTTCTTCCCCAGCAAATAGGAAAATTGCAGTCACTTAGAGAATTGAACATAAGAAGAAATAATCTCCATATGTTACCAGATGGTGAGCTACTCATCTTCTTTCCATTGATGTAGGCAAATTAGGTAAAGTGTTAAGAAGATAACTGATCCTTTTTTTGTTTTGTTTGCTTTTTTTTTCCTGAATGCAGAATTAGGAGACCTTCCCTTGGTAAAGCTGGATTTTTCTTGTAACAAAATTACAGAAATTCCCATTTGTTACAGAAAGTTACGTCACTTACAAGTCATAGTTTTGGATAACAATCCAATGCAGATACCACCAGCACAGGTTAGTATTAAAGCACAAAAGTACAAAAATTTGCATTAGGATCTTAGAGGGAGCTGTTCTAAGTCATATCAATCAAGTTTTCTTTTTTTTTTTTAGCTGTATTTCTCCTTTTGGGGTGTTGTGGCTGTAAATGCAGTGCATTTCTTGGGGTGTATTCTCAGCAGAAGTGCTGTGTAATTGAGACTTCTTTTTGTTCCTGTGTTTCCCCACAGATATGTTTAAAGGGGAAAGTACATATATTTAAATTCCTCAGTATCCAGGCATGCCTCAGAATAGATAAAAAACCAGATTCTTTGGATCTTCCATCATTAGGTAAACGAATCCCCTCCCAGCCACTCACAGACAGGTGAGTAGTGGGGTTTTTCAGTATAGAGAACATATTTTAAAAAGGATGTTTGTGGAAAGTGAAACTACTGTTTCTTTCATTCTTGTGTGGGTTTTTCTTAATGCAGCATGGAGGACTTTTATCCTAATAAAAACCATGGACCAGACTCTGGCATTGGAAGTGATAATGGGGATAAAAGGTTGTCCACTACAGAAGTGAGTATTTTTTCACTCTTAAATTTTTAATTTCTGATTTTTAGAACTTTTCCTTTTATTTTATATCCTTTGAGAAATACCTCAGTAAGTTGCATTTAATATTTTTTCAGTATGTGTACAGTTGAGCTTTAACCCTTAGAGTGCCATATCAGACACAAATATTATATATTTCCTTTTCTGGTTAAGGTTGATTGTAATTAATATGATATGAATATAGGAAGTCATATAATGATACCATTTCCATGTCAGTTCTGTGCTAAATGTGAGTGTCTTTGCAGCCATCTGATGATGATACAATCAGCCTTCACTCCCAGGTGTCAGAATCAACAAGGGAACAGACATTAAGGAATGACAATCACGTAATGGGAAATAAACTTGATCCACAGAAAGGTAACAGCAGCTGTGCATTTGTCATTTGAGGTAACAGATACTTTGCTTAGGTAATCTAATGTAAGAAAATGGCACAAAATTACAGGATCATGTGTTGGTGTTGTGTTTGCATCAGTTCAGAAAACAAAGTAATAATCACAAGCAGAAAAGGCTTGAGAAAAAGGAAATAAAAAGATTATTTCTAGCTTAAGAAGGCACAATTTCTATGTTTTATCTTTTTCTGATGTTTTTAGTAAGTACTTATTTCTCTCAGGAAAAACATTTGGTCAAGAGAACTGTTTTGAATATCTTTCCTGTTCTTCATAAATCCTCCCTAGACCAGGAGACATTTGACTACATTGATCCCAACGCAGAGGAGGGAGCTCTTCCTGAGCAGGGAGATGCACAGATTGGCCCCCTGCTCTCCTATGTCAAGGTACCAGAGACTGACAAAAGAAAAACTGTTCAGTAGCCTTGTTTTTTTTTTTTTTTTTTTCCCCTTAATTCAATTCTAACTTTTTTTTCTATTTTGTTGAAGGAACGGGGAAAACATCCTGAGAAATCCCAAAAAATAGAACAAAATGAGGACTGGGGAGATGAAAAAAGGTAAATCTTCTTTGTCTTTTTTGAGTAGGTTTTACTAGTGGGATTTTTTTAAGCTCCTTGCATATGGAGGAAAGAATTCTCATATTGAACAGAGTGTTCCTCTTGGACAGAGAATGAGCTTACAGGAAGCACTGCTTAGTTACTGCCATAATGAGCCATTTCTGTGTCTTGCTTCAACTAAAATCAGGCAGGTCACTAATGTTTAATTTTTCAGACTTCAGAAAGATCAGCTGCTGGCTGAAGATGATGATGAACTCAAAGAAGTGACTGACTTGAGAAAAATAGCAGCTCAGTTGTTGCAGCAAGAACAAAAACACAGGTATAACAATATTAGTTAAAATAACTTTTGTTACAGTTTATTTATTCTTTAACCTCTCTTACACCCAAAAGCTTTTGACACCCTATTTTGAGAACAGTTTTGTCCAGCTGCTAAAGACTCTGTCAAGGTACCTGTCCTGTGTTTCTTGTGTGAATTACACAACCTCCCTACAGTTTGTGACTGGTTATTTTTATTCAGATACAAGCTAATGTAGGTGGTACTTCATTCAGTCAATATCCTGTGGACCGAAGGGGAAATTTGTTTGAACATTATTCTGTCAAATGACAACATCTATGTATAAAAATAAATAATTTCATCTTCCTGCCTTTCTTTGCTTCATTATGGGCATCTCAACAGAACAATTCTTGAAAAGAAACCATGGAACAAGCAGCAGATTAAAGGAATGTAATAGAACAAGTTAGCAACTGTGTAAAATGAAGAACAGGAGGGAATAGCTGGAGTCACATAGAAATGGCCAGGCTGGCATGGGAAGAATTTCTGTTCTGTTCCTTTACCAAGCTGTAAGGTACTTCAAGAATAAGCTCCTCTGAGAGGTGAAAGTTGTATTTAATAGTAGTTCATTAACTAAAATAGTTCCTCACACTCATTCAGTATCCCACACTAATGGATGTAAGTTCATACCAACTTAAATACTATTTTCTTTTCTTTTAAATTTCTGTGTAATTATGAGACTCTGCAGCTTTGCTTTTAAGATGATTGAAATACACATGAAGCCCTCAGAGAAACTGAAATTCCAACACTGTGAATTGCAGGGTGTTAGAAATTCACCAGCATTTTATATTAGGTAAATATAGTAACAGTAGTGTGCATGTGTGAAAGATAAAATAAAGATAAATAGGTTGGCTTAGAACTCCAAGCCCTGCATTCAAGAATCCATTATTGTTCACAGGGAGGGGAAAAATAAGAATGAAATCTTAATGCTGGTGAATTCTCAGTACCAAAAGTACTGCAAAGAAGGCCAAGAATGCATCATTTTCTCCTATTAAGGAAGAGAGAATGAGGGTGTTTTTCTTATATTAGGTTTTTATACGATGGCTATTTATGTTGCATGAGGCTCTTGTTTGACTACGTATTTCCTGGTTATCTAATCATTTGAAATGCCAAGCCTCTCCTCTTCTGAAATGCTGCAACTTAAATTTTACTCGTCATATGTTGTTCTGTCTTAATGCACTGGTCTTGCTAATTGTTCTGCTTTGTCTTGATTTATGCAGATGTGCAATCTTAACAGTTTTTAAGTTTTGCTTCTTAGTTTAGCATTTATGTTTTAAAGTCTGCTTATGTATCTTTAGGCACATCTAAAAAAATCTAATAGAGATTTTTGCCCTGATTTTGAATCCATGGGCCTTTTTTAAACTGGCAATAAGAATATTAGTATTTAGTGAAGATACTTCTGTGCTTATTTGTGGAAAATGTGGTCAATCAGTGAACAGAATCCTCAGGGAAGCATCTCAAACTAATTCCTTACTAATCACATTTCTGTTTGTTCAGTGTATGTTTTTGTAATATTATGCAGTCTCCTTTCCTTTTGCTTGCTATGCTAATGACTTGCCTGTCCTCTCCCATCAACCTATCCTGCTTCCTCCTTCCGTCTTTGGCTTTGGTGTGCATGAAATGTGAATACAGACGAAGGCCACTAAGCTATAGAACTTCATTCAGTGAAAAGCTCTTCCAGAGGACCAGGGCGGCAGGACGTGCATCAAGGTATAAAGAGTTAAAATGTGGACAAAAGAAATGCTCTGGGCCATTTCTTGAACTAAAACAGAGTTAAAGGGATTGGCTGAGATGCTTTGTTACTAAAACCAGTTTGCAATACATTTTGTTTTTTAGGATGAAATATTAATTAAGAATAATATTTAATTAGGCAATTCTCCAAAGAACGCTTTGAGTCCAAACCTAAAAGCTTTTATTTAAGTATAAAACCTCAGATATAGTACCTCAGGTAAGTGGTGCTTTTAGGTTTTGGGGGTTTGTTTGTTTGGTGTTTTGGTGTTGTTTGTTTGATACTTTGGTTTTAAAGTGATCATTTTCAAGTTAGCATGACCAGACATAATTAGTTTTGCATTTGACCCATGGTGGAAGTATTTGTAATATGCAAACCTCAGCAGTAACATAAAACTGGAGTATAGTGTAGACTGTACTCAAAGATGTAGGTGTTGAATGAAGTGATTTCAGACTTTGTTACCTTAAAATTATAAATATACCTCTGGATATACCTCTGGATACTTTTTTTTAAAAAGTTATAAATAAATATACCTCTGGATATACCTCTGGATACTCCTTGTCTTTTTTAAAAGACAGTGGGGTTTAGATTAATGTTTTCATTGGTTCCAAATGAGCCTGTTTAAATTTGCATCAAAATTAAGTCTGAGTTCTTACCTGGCAGCAATGATTTCCTAAAACTGTCTAAATCCAGAAGAGCACAGCTTCAGTCACAAAGCAGGGCCAGATGTGAAGTCAATGAACTGCTCTGGAATGAGCTGAAAATAAATCATCTTTGTCTCCCTGCACAGGATTTCTTGTGTCTTTTTAGATTTTATGGATTCAAGGGAGTACTTGCTTGTTTAAACTTGAAGATAACTAACCTTAAAATTACCATTGTTCACTTCATTTGTGTCTGTTAATCATTGCTATGTTTGCACAAAATCTCAAAGTATAAGTGGCTGAGAAGAGATTTCACTCTTAAAGTCCTGAAACTTGAGAAAATATTTTTCAAGATCATTGTTGGTCTTGCCATTGCCTTTTTTTCTCATCTGGACAAGCACTTTGGAGTAGATGTTGTGCTTGTAGAATATATAAATATGTGGTGTTAGGTAATTTAGATTTTAAACATTGTGTGAGTTGTAGAACCCTTTCAGAGGATTGGTTTGTGTGCTACCTCTGTAACAACAGAACTGGTGTGATTTGTAGGAATCATAAGTAGGAAATTACTGCAGTTCTAGCATAGGTGTCCTATAAAAGTTCTCAGTTCACAAATCAGTCAGAGCATCAGTATTTGGCCCATAATTGACCTGTACAATAAAAGATTTGGATTTAATGAGTAATAGCATGAATGGCAAGAGTTGCTGAAATTGTTGGACCATCAACAGCACACTTGAGTGCAACTTCTGAACTTGAACTGCTTCTACTTTCATTTTTGCATTATATTTTCTGGAAGACAGTAATTAACATGCCTGCAGTGACTCCCCCAACCCCCTGCTTCCTGAACAAATTATTTTTCCAATTGTCTGCAATTTAGTAAACTCAGATTAATTTTCTTCACTATTTTCTTCAGTTAAAAGCTTTCAAGTTCATTATTCCACAGGAAGTTGAGATTTCTGAGCTTGCAGCATGTCAGATACTGAACTTGCTGTTACTTCCCCATCGATATTCTTCAGTTTTTAAACAGGAACTTTCAAAAATTACTGGTTTTGTTTTAGAAAGTATAAGAATATACTTTTTAAAAATAATTTGAGTTCATGTGAACTCAGTCATTAATTATATACATGTTGCACAGAAATGGTGAAAAGTAGCTGAAAAGCATATGGCTATATATGTTAAAATTAGCTTAAATAGTTTTTCCTTGCATTTCATATAATAAGTATAAAAAAGAATAGCCTTTATTATACACAGTCATTTCATTTACACTACAGTGTCAGTTTTGGTGAAGTGTTGCACCAAACTGAGTCTAATTTTTTTTTTTACTTGTAGTTGTTGCTTGCTACAAAGTCTCACTGAATTTCTAATTGCTTTCAGTTGAAGACAAAGCTAGCTTAAATAGGGGTTTTCTGTAAAAAGTAATGACTTTAAAAGAATGTTTATATTCTGAATTGATAACCCATGCTCTGAATTTTTTTTTGGTTACACTTTTTTCAGGCTGTAGTATAAATTAATTCTGGAATTCCCTCTCAAAACTCAGTTTCTGAACACAAAATACAGGAAGCAGATGAGTGCAGCAGACATTTACAGGCTTAACTTTTACAGGCTTTAACTTTTACAGACATTTACAGGTTTACAGGCTTAACTTCTCATAATCCCATTAAACTGAGGGTCACACAGTGAGAGGTTTATACTGCAAATGAGATTACTAAGCTCAGTTATCACAGTAATCAGAGAAGTTTGATTGAAAATCATCAATCATTTAAAGTTAATGACTGTGCTGCACTATGTAATTGTAAAGAAATATAAAAAGGGGCCTGCTGTTTTACTTCTTCATTGAATTGTGTTCTGATTCTTAACACATTCTAGTTCTCCATATAATTCTGTGTAAACACACTTCCATCACACTTCCGCACATGAAGTCAGTGTCAGAGTGTAATATTGCTACCTTCAAGAGTTCAGAATTTAAGTTCAAGGTGATGCTCACTTGAAAACTTTAGTTTTAAGTGTTACTGATAGTTTGATTATTTTTAACACTTAAAACATCCATAATAGCTCGTATCATCTTCCTGTGCACACACACACATGTGGTATGTTTGCTCCAGATGAAAACACCTTTCTGAACCCCTGTAAGTCTAGGCTTTTTTGGTTGTTTGCCATTTAGAAAAACATAATTTCCATTAAATTCTGCATTAAATTTTAATTTAGTTTTTAGCCTGTGTTTCTGAATTTTCCACCTCACCTGTTTACCTACATTTCCTTTGCACTTGTGGTGTTTCCTTCTCAGTCACCTTCTCATCTGCCCCTCCTGACTGACTTTTTTGTGCTCAGTCTGTCTCTGTCCTTTCTGGTCTGCTTTAAGTTTACTATCTTTTGTTTTCTAATTTTACTGAACAGTGGGGCCTTTTGTGTTGAGAGCAGCTTGACTTTACACCGGTGTGAGAGCAGTTGAAATAACAGCTATTTAGGGAGAAAAATAAAGGAGACTTCATTTTGGTTTGAGGTATCACCAAGTTTTGCTTCCTTAAAATACAGAACTTGAAATACTTCAAGAGCTGGAAATTATACTAAAAGGAAGCAGGAATGGGCTTGGATTTCAGTGTACACACACATTTTAGTTTTATGGAAGATGCCACTTAATGGTCAAAACTTTTTTGTTTACAGGAAATGTACAGTGAAAGTAACATATTCTAAGAAATTGTTTAAAATACTTTTTTTTTTTTCCCTTAGGCTTCTTAATCATTCAGTTTCAGTAAACACAAGGAACAGGCCAAAGCAGCCAATGGAATCTGAAAAATGGTATTGATATATTTTAATGTATCACAGCTTTCAATCTTTTATTAGTTTCATTTTTGTTTATTGTGTCACTGACGCCATCTTCTGTCATAATGCTTTTAGCTCATGATGAAATTGAAGCTCTAAGAGTAATCTATTCTTGAGCTTCTTTCAGATTAAAAAAAAAAAAATCTGTTCTTCTGAGCATTTAGGAAAGTTGATGTCATCCAGAAACAAATTTGTAGGTCTGATTATGGCAGCAATTAATTTGTGTTTCAGACCTCCAATTCCAGTGTGGAAGGCTGTACCTCCTCCCACAGGTGATGGAGCTGTGCAGATCTCTTACCCTGTGTTACACAAGGTGGCACTGGAGCTGTGCTTAGGCATTGAAATTTTCCTCCTTGGCAGTCCTTTTGTGCTCTTGAGAGCTGCTGGGAATTCAGCCTACAACACCTTTATTGTTTGTGGAGAGTGTGTTCCTGAGGAATCCACTGTCTGCAGGAGCTGTACTGGGCTTGTTCTTTGAATTCTGAAAAAAAAGCACAACGCCCACACGCAAAACAAAGAAAAAAAAATCCCAGAAACCATCAATAAGCCTTTTTTTTTAGGGAATTGGGAAGTGTCCAGAGCCCAGTTTGGGGAGAAAAAAGCTGTTGGTGCTGGATATCAGTGAGGTGGGAATGGCTCTCTGCAGTTCAGGGGAGCATCTTGACCCAGAGCAGCTCCTTCAGTGTGACCCATCCTCTCCTGGCTGTGTCCCCTCTTGGTGGCACCTGTGGTTTTGCACAGCTGCCTGCACACATCTCCTGTGTTTGTGTGGCTCATGCTGCAGCTGTTGTTTGGAACCTTCATGCCTTGCTCGCTTACCACAAGTTCTTCTCTATGAGTTGCTATCACCTATTCAAGTGTACACCTCTGTTAGGCTTCTTTATCATAGGGTAATCCAGGAAGAGTTAAATTTGCCTTTTCCTTTTCTTTGTTAAAGAAACAGGCAATTCTGAGACTTAAAACCAAAACAAATTAAAAAATTTATAAGAAGTTTTATCTGAATAAAGTACTGCAGTGTGCAAGACCCATTGTCAAGTTATATTAGAGTGAAATATGATTTCAGATTTTAGTTAACTGATCATACTTTTAAGCCACATTGTGACATCTTATTCAGATTTTATATACAAAAAATACTGTAGTGCTGTGGAGAAGCCACTTTTTAAGAATCACTTTTTTGATATTTTCAAGTAACTTGTTTTAAAGTACACAAAAAAAGTAATGTTCTTCATAATGCCTTTCATCTTACTTTTTAGTATCTCAACGAATGAAGTGAATTCCCCAGTGTCCCCATACAGCTGGCAGGTAAATATTCAAATGTAAATGTGGTGACTTTATATCTGAGTGATTCTGTTGTTGTTGCCTTGATTTTGTCTCTGGCAGAAAACTTTTATGTATTCGTGTGGTTGCTTATACACATAGATCTTGAAGGTGTCTTGTGATGGAAAATAGAAACCCTTTGAAGATCTTATGCCTCAATTTGACTTTTTTGTTAATGGAGGCCTCTTGTTTTAAAAGCGTGTGGTACCAGCTCTAAGGTCTTGAAACTAATGAGGTGTAAATTTTGCTTTCTTGGGTTTAGAATGTCTTTCCATATAAAGGTATTTATATGGAATAATAACATATTATATAATACTGTATTATTATATAATATATAAAATTTATATTGTATATATTTTAATATACCATAATGTTCAATTTGGGTTTTAGATGCAACTTGTAGATGGGTTGAAGTATGTAGGCCTTTCATTTCCCATACCTCAATGAGAAGCTTGCATGAGATGACAAAATTACAGTTAAGCTGTAGAGAGCACCTTACTATTTTAAACTTTTAATTATCTACAATTGCTTTAAATACCCTCATATGCTTGGAAGAAGAACAGCAATGTTGTGGTACCCTTAGGAAACAGTCCATTGAGATTGTCTACTTTCAATTTTCATAAAGTAGACAGTCATATATATTTATTATTATTTAAGAATCATTTATTTTAGCTGTCCTCTCAGTATGTACTGCATAATACAATACTTTGAAAGAGAGATTTCTCTTCCAGCTTGTTCTTTTAGATAGGAACAGCCAACAAATACTCAAACTGTCGTGTTGTAGCCATCCTTTCTCTGTGTGATGAGTATTCAGAGTGAGAAATTAGATGTGCTAGTGGCTAACCACACCTGAGACTGGTGTATTTCTGGCAGCCTTTGGTGGTTTCCTAACCTGCCTACAAAATTAGTCTCAATGCTGAAAATGTTATTTTCTGAAGAATTTCTTCATAGATGCTTTTCTTCTGTGAAATATATTTTAGAATTTGAAAGAAATGGTTTCTACCAGAATCACCATTAACACTGTTAAACTTTAAGCTCATAAAGCCTGATTGAGGCAGGCAAACAGTTAACAATAATAGTTCATAATAATTTGTGCTAACACACAAAAAGTATGTTTAGATTTTACATAAAAGCATTTCTGACTGTTATAGCCACTGGAAAACCAGAAGGATTCAGTGGATGAGCAGCACTGGCCAGAAACACAGCCAGTAATCTGGCAGAATGAAGAAAGAAGGAGAAGTAAACAAATTAGAAAAGAATATTTCAAGGTAATGGGGGGAGTGAGGGTGGGTGACGCTTATTTTTTTAATAAGAATAGAAAAAACTTTAAAACTAAGTAAAGGTAAATCCTCAAAGGTTGTGATGCTTTTAAATTTGCATGTAACATAATTTTTTATTTGACTCTTGATTGATATATATTAATATATTTAGGTTAATTTGAGAGTGCAGGAAAATCAAGAGGAAAAAAATTGATCAAACATTTTGTTTATCCTTTAAATAAAAGAAAGTAATTCATTGTTGTTTTCTGGCAAAACCAAAAACTAATCTTGTCATTGATCCTCCAACATCTGTTTGGAGGGATTTTTATTTAGCTATTTGTGTACTTATTTTTAGTGCAAAGAAAATGTACATTGTTGGTTAGTTGGGGTTTTTTTGGTTTGTTTGGTTTTGGGTTTGGGGGTTTTTTTGTGGGTTTGTTTTGGTTTGGTTTGGTTTTGGTTTTTTTGCAGCATGGTTTGGAATTATTTGTGCCTTTTGGGTCTCATGGCATTAGTTTGCAGTACAGAAGGAAAATTTTCAGTGTTCCCTTGCTGCTGTAGTGTGCACCCTCAGTCAGCAGGTGCCAGTGTCTGCTTTCTGCAGAACTGAGGAGAAGTTCTAGCAGCATTGGGTAACATTTGTTTTGGGCTATGCAGAGAAGTAGGAGAGTTCTGAGCAGTGCTAGGCTGAATTAAAATTAAATTGGTCACTTATGAAATTAGTTTTTTGGGTTTTTGCCATCAAACATCTTTGTGAAATGCCAAGGAACTTCAAAGCAATTAAATTCTTGGGAGAACAGAGCATGCCATACAGCTCAGATACATTGTTGTGATTGCAGAAGCCTTTTTTTTTTCCCTGAAGAGATTATGGAGTTGTATCCTCTTTCCAGGGTTTTTATCCTGAAATTAATTTTTTGCTGCGGCACTGGAGAAGAAAGAGAGAGAAACTTCTAAGTAAAACAGAATTCAGTTGTTTGCCTGGTTAAAGAGCTGAGCCACCAATACAGAAGTGGTTCCTCATCATTTACCAGTCAGTTTTGAGCTCTGTGATGGAAGCAGGTGCCTGAAATCACATTACAGACAGCTCTAGATGGGTGTCCAAAGGGAATTACACAGCCTGTACCAGTAACAGGACACACTGTTTCACAGTTACATTTGCAAAACCCAGGCAATAAACCACTGAAACAGAGCCTGTCTGCCATGGCAAACTGGGGGAAAAAAAAGGAACCAGTACTGTTGTGAGAAAGCAGTGACAGTAATTGTCTCTTACTTAACCTGCATTTGTGTCACATCATGGAGAGCAGTAGCCTGGCCACAAACACCCCACAAACTTGGACTTTTGTAGTGGTGATCTTTTTAATTTGATCTGCATGGGGCTTTTCCTCCTTTTTAGTACACTTGATCTGTAATACAGTTTATCTGTAATACAATCTGAAATAAATTTATTTTTCACTTGATCTGTAAACAATGAAATACATTTATTTTTTAAATACCACTTTTGTAATTTTTTCCTTCAATTCCTGCCTAATTTCCCCATTTTTAGCATAGTCAGGGAAGTGGGACAGTGATGAAGGCAACACACAACAAATCAGACAGACCTGTGGGAAAAGCATTGTCTTAAATACATAAAAGGATGGGATCAGACTTTGAAGTTTTACAGGCAACCTTTTTTAATTTATTTTTTTACTATGTCATGTCAAGATCCTGAAGTGTAAGCAATCTTAGTCACATAAAACATATTACAAAAGTAGCTTTCACAGGTTGCATAATTTTTTCTAAGAAATAATGCTTTATGTAAGCAGTTGTTAAGATCTTTTCACTTGGATCAG
Source organism: Acrocephalus arundinaceus (assembly GCA_021534815.1). NCBI lineage: Eukaryota > Metazoa > Chordata > Aves > Passeriformes > Sylviidae > Acrocephalus > Acrocephalus arundinaceus. Next base: position 5,585,310 of record JAJEOU010002626.1, read on the forward strand.
CTGTCACATGCAGAGTTCACATTATAAAAGTGTTTAGTTATAAAATGCACTTATCTCTTCAATTAGTGGAGATCTTGTCTCACCTACAAACGTCATGTTCTTTTCTGGTTTGTTTCTTTTTTGCTCCTTTGTTTCTGTAACGTGGCTTTTCTTCTCAGGAGCTTCATCAGTAATAAGAAACATCTTGAGTGAAAGCAAGCCTTTTAGTTCTAATGAAAACCATGCTTTCATTTTAAAGTAATAATTGTGTGTGTTTTGCAGTATAAGTCTTCCAGAAAGAGTTCAAGTGGAAATGAAAATGATGAGGTGAGATGTAGTAATTGTGTGAAATACTAAGAAATAAATTTATTCTCTTGTCTTTTTTTTTAAAGAAATTAACTTTGCATTCCAAAGCCTAGCAGACATAACTATTATATTCCTTTATCTGGAAAAAAATGATCATGATTGCCTGCTGGGGAACAGTAGGACATTTGCTTGCTTTGGAAGTAGCAAAATTAATTCACCTATCAAACAGAGATGACGTAAAACTAACATTTGATGTAAACAGTGAACAGTGGTTCCTTGCCTTATATATTTTAAAATTCAGTTGCTGCCAGTTTGTAGCATACTTGGCTAATGTTACATGTCCTGTGTATTTCATAATTTCATGTTTCTTGTTCAATCATCATTTTCATTTTTATAATTTCATCTCTTTGATTTCTTTTTAGCAAGACAGTGATAATACTAATGTGTCCCCACAGTCTCCTGTGTCGTCTGAGGTACAAGTTTGTGGGTTTGTTTTTCATTCAACAAACATTTCTTCGTGTTCATTGCTGTCACCAGGTTTTCATGCAGATACAAAGCTGATAGTTTCCTTTGAAATTAATTAGAAGTATTTCATCATAATAAAAATTGCAAAAGAGACAGAAACTGGAGACAGATATTACAGGTTGTTTTGCCTTTGCAACCCTGATCTCCCCCAGAGTTCTTCTTTTTGACTGGTGTGAGGAAAGGTGCATTGCTTTGTCTCCATTATCCTTCCTGATGAACATACTAATGAAACAAAAATCAGATTTGCCATATTTGATAAGCCTTCCTGAGGAAGACTGTCCTTCAGGGCACATAGTCACTGGGAGGATTTGAAGTTTATGGTTTAGTCCTTTATACATCACCAGGAACCCAAAGGTGCTGACACTTCTCAAGGAGTTCCACCCTTCTCAGTCCTGGGTGTCACATTTGTGGTGCAGCTTTCCAGCTTCACCCAGGGGTGGCTGTGCATGGAGCCTCACTGTGAGAGCACTGCACTGCTTAGCTCAAATAAAGCAAATATTATTTGTACCTCATGTCACTAAAGAGCCTGAGAGAGCAGAATTAAAACATCTCCAGAATACACTGGAATGAAACAATGGTGTATGTACATACCAAGATACTGAGTGCATTTCTCTTTTCAGATGGTGAAATGGGAAAAACCTGTCTTCATAGTGAAGTCGATATTTCTTAAGAAATGTTTTGATGCTAAATATTGGGAGAATATTTGCATCTGCTCACAGCTGGCTTAAACTCTGTTCACAAAATGATTTGCAGTAGTTTGAAATATTTTACAATAGATTTTAGATAATCTGGTGCAGCTTTTCTTTCTCATTATGACAGTTTTATCTGTATGTAGTGAGGTTACATTCATTCAATTTATTTTATATTGTCCACTTCAAAAGACTTGTACAGTTAAGCAGAAGGACTCTCCTTAGGCAAGAATAATTTAAACGTTATCTTGATGGGAACAAAAGTTATTTCTTTTAATGAGTGGAAGAAACCTGACTTCATCTCTTTTAACAGGATTATGAAAGGACAGACAGTAACACTCATGGTCCATTTGGTCTCAAACCAAGGTCAGGTAAGCTGCTGTTCTCTAACACAACGTGTTTATTTCCCAGGCTGCAGTAAGCAGAGCAGATGTCACAGTACAGCAATTCACTCAGTTTATTTAGCACTGCTTAGAACTGGGAAAGGCACAGACAGCTGCTTTGACAAACAAATATTTGGAAACCCCTCAAGATGCAGAGTGATTTGTTTGGGGGTTTTTTGCAGGGGAGGTTGGGGTTTTTAAAAGTTTTTTCCCCACGCCTTTATTTTCTGCATACTTAGTCACTGTCAAAGAACAGGAAAACAACTGTTCTCAGGGTTTGATGGCTTAAAGGCTTTATACTTGATTAAAAATAAAACACAATGCAAATACTTTCAAAGCTAGATTGAGATTCTTGAAGAAGTGCAGATGGAGTTGTATGTCCCATACTGATACTTCAGTATTGAAGTCAGTTCAGTCTCCATATTTTCTAATTATCCATTTACACTTAAGTAAAACGATCTCTGCATTTAATTTGAAAAGTGTTTCATAGGCAGCATCTCTTCTAGCAGGATGCTTAAATATATTTGTTCTAAAAAGCCCTGCAGTTTTTTTCCTGTTTTTATCCTCAGTTACAGATCTTTAGTGTTTGAATGTTTTTGATCTGAACTCTGCTGACTGACCTCCCTCATGTTTGACAGCTTTCAGCCGTGCCTCACGCCAGGACTATGGTGCAGTGGATCCTGGGTTTACAATGAGGAGGAAAATGGAACATTTGAGGGAAGAAAGGGAACAAATCAGACAGCTTCGCAGTGTAGGTACCATCATTCACTGTATGGGTGCAGTGTGTTTAGTTTGCTCTGTGCCACAATTTAAACCTTCATTTTAAAGGCCTCCTAATTGCTGCAGTTGTACAGGGGCATCCCTGTAGTGGTATTTCTTCCTAAGGAATTTCATGTTTGGGTCCAACCAAAATACCAGCTGGGAATTAGTTGGGGTTGTTTTCTTTCTAAAAAACAAAATGAAATTAATTTTATTTCCGTGAGGTTTTAAATTTTCCTAGGTAGACCATAAATCTGCTTGTGTTTGCTGTTGTTTGACCTGAGATCTGAAGAAAAACGATTATTGTTTTCTAAATGGCCAAATGCTTTTTGGGTGTAGAAAGTTGCTACAAATTTCAGAATCCTGAATGGAATCTCCATTTCAGATTTCAGTATATTGGTTTTTCTGTGTAGTTCTGTTTTCAAGGCATTTAGCAGTTAGAGTTAAATAGCTGCTCTGCTTTTCAGGGCAGTGCTGATTTGTGGTGTGACTTCTATGAAGGGTGTGTTTTTGTCTGGTTCACTTCCTGAGCAGTGAAGTCTTGTTGTTGGGTGGGAAAAACCATTGTTTGCCTTCTCTGTTTTGGGCCCTTGGCCACCTCAGCTTAACTTTCATCTGTACAAATAGCCTTTCCCACAGTTGTGTTCTCTTCTTTTTCTTTTCCTCCTTCTTTGTTTGTTGTATGGGCTCAAGAGCTGTGTATTCTGGTCACTGATGGCAGAATGTCTTTCTCAGTGTATGTTGTTGTGTCATTTAAAAAAACCCCACAAAATAACATAAAACACAAGAAAAACCCAACAATACAAACAAAAGGAACTCAGGGCCTACAAGGAGAAAAGGATGTTTATACTGACTAAACTGTAAATTTATTCTGTTTACTTTGCTTTAGCATCAAAATGTTGCTTTTAAACATCTACATGCTTCAAAATACCCTGGATTTAAAATGAAAAATTAGCTAATGTTGAGAGTAACTTACTTATAGCCTTTTTCCTAGAATCTTGAATCCAGGTTGAAGGTAATTTTGCCAGATGACATCGGAGCAGCGTTGATGGATGGGGTGGTTCTTTGCCATTTAGCCAATCACATAAGGCCACGTTCTGTTGCCAGCATTCACGTCCCATCGCCAGCAGTGGTAAGGCATCAATCATTTATCTCATTTTTGCTGCATCTTCCATAAAAACAAGCTTTTGAATTTCAATACTAAAACATTGTGACTCATGTTTACCGCATTAATTTGCTACATTACTCATTTCGGTTTTTCTGGAAGAAGGATTAAACAAGGCTCAGAAGTTTAGTTGAAGAGCTATTTTCCTCACACTGAGTCTTCATAGAATGCATCTTGTGTTTTAGTAATTGTTCAGTGAATTTACATCAGAAATATGCACTCCTTCATGAATGTCTGATGAAGATCTAATATCCTGTCTTCACAGCCTAAACTCAGCATGGCAAAGTGCCGAAGAAATGTTGAAAACTTTCTTGATGCTTGTAAAAAACTGGGCGTTCCACAGGTACAGTAATTGCTTTCTTGATTTATAACCACTGAAAACGTCAGCAAATACTGAGTTGGGGGGGTTAGGGGAGCTTTATTTAGGGAGCAGAAGTGATTATGACACTGACCAGAGAACTGGAAGATCTGAAGAGAAATTCCATTCTAGGCTTATGGGGTGAGCTTGAGGAAGCTACTTTATGGGTTTCTAGTCAGTTCTTAATAGTAAAAATAACACTGACCTCCTTTTAAAATACACAGTAGTCTAAATAAAGGAACGGACTTGAGAGGGTGATGCTTTATTACTTGGAAGTCTTGAGTTTAGCAGCTCACGTTGGCATGAATTCCGTCTGCCTAGGAAATACCCTGCACTTACAGAAGTCTGTAGCTGTCTTTTTTAGCATGGCCATAGTTGCAGCCCATTACTTGTGCTTCTGTTGCCCAAGTTTATCTCTTACCTCTTTTTATGAGGGGAAAAAACCTAAAAATTCAATCATTTCCCGCATATTATGAGACAAAAAATTCTCTTGATCTTCTTTAGTGCAAGAAGAAAATTACTTGATAGATTTAGAAGCTCTACCATAGCTTCTGTCTAGGCCATTTAGAAGCTGGAGGTGCTGAGATTTACTTTGTGAATTACTTGTAACAGCAGCTGGCAGTTGGGAAGATTGTCCAGCTTGTGCTGGATTTTGAGACTGAACGATGACTTTATTGGAGAATGGTTCATTATTGAGTCTATCAGCTCTAAGTTATCCCAAGGGAAAGATTGGTATAGTCTGCAAAGTGGAAAGAGGAAGATGGCCACTGAGCCAACAGCACCCACCAGCTTGTTTTTCTTACTCTGCTCATGAAAAGAAAGTCCTTTATTTTATGAACTGAGCAGTCTTTTATGTATCTTCTGACACTGTCATAGTTTAACACTTTTAACAGATTATAACAAGTTTCTGCCCATTCAGAACCACATGTGACATTTAAGGCCACAGATATTTTCTCTGCAGGTGTCTCCTGACGTGTGTGTGGCTTCAGAGAACGTGTTTGTTCCCCCTGCTGGGCACCAAGGCATGGAACTGGTTAAATGTCCTGTGTTCTTTTGCAGGAGAGACTTTGCTTGCCCCATCACATTCTGGAGGAAAGGGGTCTGGTGAAGGTTGGCCTCACAGTTCAAGCTCTGCTTGAGTTGCCTGCGTTGAAAGTATCTCAGCTTTCTTCCATGTGACATGACTTGGCAGCAGGCAGCTTCCCATTGCTCTGTTGATATGGATTGCTCTGGGACACTTCAGCCTCCTACACGGGAACACCCAAGCCATCAAAAACTAAAATCTGTCCAGATGCTGTAGAGAGCCTTACTTTGGAGCTGTGTGTGAAAACCTTGGAGTCAGCTCACAGTTAAAAGAACATAACCATTCTTTTTTTATTATTTTTCTTCTATTGTAATTGGATGTACAAAGAGAATGTGGCAGCATCAGGTTCTCTTTCTAGTTAAGTTAAAAGCTGCCATTTAACATCTCGGTGTTAGAGTTAAATGCTGGATTTCTTTTTTTACATTGAAGATGTTTGAATTACTTTTGGAAGTACAAAGCACACCCCCCGTCACTTTAATTTTTTTGAGTCAATCATTTGATTTAAAGATAAGACAAAAATGTAGCGAAGCTATGATGGTAAAAATGTGAGCAACTGATCACTTGTAATCCCCTTTCACTCTCTGAAAGCTTAATATTTGCGTTCTTTGTTTTTTGCACTCCTGATTGTAACTTGCGCACTTCTGACATTGCCAGTATTGAGTCTGAGTGTCTGGTGATTACACAGAACAGGACACAGTGAGAAAAGGAGACAGTTTATTGAGTTTTTCCAGTCTTCTAGGTTGGTGCCAAATATTTTTTTTCAGTTGTACTGTAGATTGTTTACCTGTGAAGTGCCTGTGTAATTGATAACTCTTAATAGTCTTAAACATTTTTGAAATTTCTTTGTTTAAAATAGATAAAATGGAAATTTTTTAATATTTTAATAGTTTTTTTGTAAAATCAGTATGTGAAGATTTAAGTAATACTTCACATTTTTGATGTTGGGTGTTTTAAGTTTGTTGCACAATTTAATTGGTTATTTGTTGTCTAATAGAAAATACTGTAAATACTTTTTATTTATGATATTTAATTTGATAATACCTAATTACTTTTGGTTTAATGTATTGTTGGACAAAAACAAAGTTGTCTACTTTTCTTTGTTTGGGACAAACAAATACACATGGTGAATAAGACATGAGGACTAGTGATTCATACAGAGTAATTTAGGACATTTTGATAAAACTGCCAAAATCTCAGGTTTACGCTGTGACGTTCAGGATTTTGTGTAATTGCTCCTGATCTCACATTACATTTTTACAACAGGTATATCCATAATTTAGCTGGGAAGTATCAGTGTTTTATCTTTTTAGTGTTTGCAGGGTTTATTGTGTAATTTCCATGAGTGTGGCATTAGCACACAGGTCAGTTTGTACAAATGTCACTGTGCTGAGACATTGATTGATAAAAGGGAAAACAAAACACTTCCACTGTGGTGGTTTTTTGAAACCTCTGAGTTCATGTATTTGTTTGCTTCTGCACAAATCCTTGGTGTTTTGAGAACACTTTGAAACCACACACAGTTGAGTTGTTCTCTAAACAAGTTGCAAATAATTTCATAAGTTTGGTAGTAGATCTGTTTGTATTAGTTTGTTCTTCATGAATAGGTAGCTCAATTTTAAAAATGTTTTGACTGCCACAGATTTTCTATTTCAGGCTAAGTTATTTTCAGTTGAGGGAGATGTTTGCCAAGCATGTGACAAGATTTGATTCTGTTCTTTCCAATTGATCAAGACCCCTTGTAAGATAATTCACAAAAGAATGAGGGAGGAGTATTGTCTATTCCTTCTATCATAGTCCTTATAGGCAATAGCTGACAGGAAAAATAACCTTTTCCTGATGATAATTTTAAAAATACCATTTATTTTTAAATCCATTGAAATAAATTAGTGTACATGTAAATAGTTAAAATCCACTCTTGTTCATATAGTGTTAAAACACAGCTTATGGAGAGGCTGGTGTATGAATTAATTTGCAAAGTCCTAGATATAAATCTTAGGTTAGATAAATAAGTGTTTAAGGGAACTGGATTGCTTTGACATTTGAAATACCGTATTTCAAATCTATCTCTAATTGGTTCTTGTATCTCTTCTTAATGGTTATTTTAACAACTTCAGTCTCTATTTGCATTAAAGCACTATCTGAAAAGTCATGCAAAAACCGATGAAAAAGTTATAATTCCCTAAGCAAAATGCTTGCCTGCTACATTTAAAAAGCCAGCCCTTCAAAGAGAATAAATCCTTGTCTTTCATTTCACTGTTGTACTCCCAGAGCAAAGTTCTAGTTCAGTGTTAGCCATGGAAGTGCTGACTATAAATTGTCACTTTCCATCATCTGAAAACTGATCTCCACTGCTATTTCATTGTCATATTTAAAAACATTTTCTGATCTTAGGGTAGCATTTTTCCTTCTTGAACTGATTTTATTGAGTTACATCACAGTGTAAACATTAATTCCCTGCTGACTTCTTTGGGTTTTTCAAACTCCTGAGTAAGTTGAAAACTGGATATGAAACTACGTACTCATTCTAAACTGAAAGCTACTAAACCACTTCTTTCTTTCTTTCTTTTTTAGTACTCTGCAGTTCTTCCCCACAGACTTGCTAGCAACAGTCTTGTTTTGTCATTCCTTGGAAATTACTGTGGCTCTCTTCTTGCTTATGGGGAAGGATAATCATGGTTCTTCCAAGGCTTCCCTTTTAGCACAGCAAAGATTAAAGCCTTCAAGTACCCTTAGGAGCAGTCTGAGAAAAGATCCACTGTGCTTGGATGAATCTTTTTCTCATCTCTAACTGCTTTTCAAATAATAATCAAAGCCTTGCTAACATTGGCTTGTACCCATTGTGATTTCCTTAAGAGGGATTTCAAAAATAACGCTAAAAAGATTTGAATTTTAAGTTTTCATTTCCAAGTGGACTGTGGAGATAGTTGTGTTGTCTCTGTACAAGAATTTGCATACTCAACTCCTTTCTTCCTTTTTGATTCCCAGCATTTTACCTATTTTTGCTCATTCTCAGATCTAGTGCATTCATGTTGTTGGTTACTCTGGGCCACTTTCTTCCTTCCTCTTTAATTTTTTAAGAAATTGTTCCAGTGGCACTGGTGAGCTATTGTGATTCCAGAATCCTTGCTCCAAACATTCCCAGTGTTTGAGATACCCATTTTCCATTTTGTTTAGGGTGTGATGCCTTTACACAGTACTTGATACAGCTGACAGGGCAGTTAAAAATAGAGGCCTGCTCAGTTCTTGTTGCACTTTTTCCATCTTCACTTAAAATATAAAGAAAAGTCAACTTTAAAAGCTTTAGGAAGGTGCATTAAGTTTTCCTAATAAACTTTGCAATAATGTGGCATGAACTGTAACTACAGAGTGAATCAGCATAGTGGCAGAGCTTCTGGCCTCGTGTATTTTTTCTGGTTTATGTCACTGGATGCAGTATGTCACACAGGACTGATCTTTCACTTGAGCAATAATGTCCCAGAAATGGTGAGGTCTTGAAGCAGTGACAGTAAAATAATCCTTGTGACATGTTCTGTCTTCCCAGAGAGCATCTCAGAAATGCTTTACATCAGCACAGCTAATCCAGTGTCCTGCTGGGGCACTGCTGGGGATGCAGAAACCATCCAGACCCCTGCATCTGGAGGCCTTCCAAAATCTAACCAAAAACTATGAGCATAAAATAGGGAGGAATAGATTTGAAACAATAAACAACTAGCATGAATCATAAGAATTTTTTTCTCTTTTTTTTTTTAAATCTTAGCCTTTACTGAAGTCAAGGCAAGTTTCACCTTTGACTTCAGTAGATTCTCACTTTTTTGATTTGTGGAACGCCTGAGCTGGAGACCATGGCAAATGTGGCTTAAACTTGTTTGACACTTGCAAACTTTAGTGTCAGATTCTTGACTGAAATAGTGACCTCTGGTAAGTCAAATGTTGTAAAATGTTATGTGGATCATTTAATAAAAATTTTCTGATAAGCCAAGCAGTGTTTAGATGGTAGGAAAACTTATATTGAAGTGAGGTGGGAAGATGTGTTACCTGAATAAAGTTGTAGCTGAGGACAACCATTAGGTTTTTACTGCACTAAAAACTTTATTTCAAATACTGTATCATTCAGTGGCAGTCTCCTCAGATTTTGACATAAATCTGTAGCCAAATCCAAACAAAAATGAAGAAACCTGTTTTCATTAAATGGAACTTTCATGTGTCGTGTTGGTACTGAAGAGAAGGTCTGGCACTTCTTTGTTTTGCTAATTCTTTAAATGTTTATTTGAAAGGCTGATTCCACTGATTTCAAGTGAAAGCAACCTGTGGGAGTTTTTCTGCAGATAGGAGATGTGGTTTGGTATTGGCAAATCAAATGTCACTTTTCCCTCACCAGGTCAGGCTGATGTCTGTGTTTCTGTCTGAGGATCTCTACTTGAAAAGCAAAAGCAAATAAACACACCCCAACACACACAAATTTGGAATTAAAAAAATGTCATTAAGCAATGGGAAAGGCAAAGCAGAGTTGTCCAAGCAGAGAATGTTCTGAGTTAGTTATTTCACATTGAATTGCCTCACCAGGAAAAGCCTTCAGTGTTGGTAAGGAAGGACGTGTTCTGTAGCTGAGGGATGAGCATCCTGAGCTCTCAGTAGAGCTTAGACAACAAGGAATTTGGATCTTTGTGTTCCCAGAGCCTTTTTGGACAGCTGTGTCCCAGTGCTGCAGCAGCGTGGCTGATGGTGCAGAGAGCCCTGGGCAGGAACCTGGCATGTGCCACCTGTGCCAGTGAGGTCTGTGCAGGACAGCTGACAGAAACACCTCTGCTCTGAAAGAGATGCTGCAACCTGAGCAAAACCACCAAGTGATAATTTGAGAGTGATCAATAACAGATATTCACCAGTACTGTACTCCCACCCAGTGGGTGAGGTAGTGAGGCAGAGGAAGCTTTTGCTCTGGGAACTGCAGGTGTTTTCTGACTGAAAATGGCACCGTGGCTCTGAATTGATGCACTGCCATGGGGAATGCAGACAGCACTGCTGGGTCTGTCCCACGTGCAGCACACTGGGGCACGTGTAATTCATCTACAGACACAGGGAAAGGTGACCTGGCTGTCCTTAATGAGCAATGTTCTGGTCCAGGTTTGTTTTGTAAAATAGAAAGATAAATTTCTCTTTTCCTGTGAAGAAAATTTCTGCTGAGCTTCACTGCTTCAATACAGAATATATATGATTGTTTAAACAATTAATTGATTAGTTAAACAATTAGTTAAACAATTAATTAAACAATTGTTTAAACAATTTTAGTTCAAACTTGCCACTGCACTGGAGCAGTTCTGGCTCCCGTGTTTGTTACATAATAAAATGCCCTTTGCTTTATTTGTCTTTCAGTATTTCACATAGTACAATTTTGGCAACATACTGATCTTTAAATTGTGGTTATATGAAATGTTTGTTCCCTCATTGGGTCTGACTTACTTTTTCAGCATGAGAGGCAAAGGGCAGCAAAATTGCTGCAAGCTACTTGGTCAGTTTGTAGGGAAGGAACACCAGTTGTCATAAAATGACATCTAATCAATCAGTTTTAGTTCAAATTGTATAAAGCCAATTGCATTTTCAAATAAGAATATTCAGAGAGGTTTTTACATTTTAGATCCTAATCTTAAAACAAGCAAAAACCAAAAATTTTTTCCATGGCTACTCTAGTATTTTAGGAAATTCTAAAGAATAGCTCAGACTAACAGCAAAATTAAATGTTTTGGAAAAATTTTGATTTTGGCAGTGTTAAATTTGCAGTTGAACTTGATCCATTTTAAGTCTTTTCCAACCTAAATAGTCTATGATTGTAAGGTTTCAGTGAGGCCAGAATTGCCCTCCAGAGTTTTGTAATTCAGTTACTGCCTAAAGTCAGTCGTTTGAAGTAAATTCTTGGCACTGAGGAGGGTTTCCTCACTTCACTCAAAGTTATGTGAAATAAGACAAACAAAACTTATTCCATCATAGTTTTAGGAAGGCAGACTGTAAAACAGAATATTTGGAATGCCACAAGGATACTTTTTATGCTTTGTTTCACATTAAAATGAAATGTTTCCAAAATTACAATATTTGTGTAGGGTTTGGCCGTGCCATAGTGGCACAGGAATTTGCAGTAACTGTGCAGTGTTTATACATATTCTGAGGCTGTGTTTGCTGAAGGGATGTGACACCTGAATTATTCCTGCAGCCATGGGAATTCCTGTAGCTGCTCTTGGCAAGGCTGAGACTCCCAGGGGGAGCACACACAGGTATAGACAAAAAGGGTGGGTTGGTGGAATACACTGGCAGCAATGTGAATATTTTTTACTGTTATGGAATGTCTAGAGCGATGAAAATGTGATTGCTTTACCATTCTCATTCAGTTGGTATTCAGTTATTTTATTTTGTAGCTTGTGGTTATAAAACTCAAAAGATGCAACGCAACCAAATGGTCAACGTGTAAATGTGTGCAGGAATGTGGCAAAAGTAGTTCTGAGGGCACAGCAGGAGAGTGATCATTAAAAATAGATGCTCAAATTGTGTATATACTTGCAAAATTTTTGATAGTGCATTTCAATTGATTTTGCATTTCATGTTCTTGTAAAGTGCATCTTTCATACTTTTGAAGATTGTCTACTTGTACTATACTGTATTAAGCCTTTTTTCAGGATTTCCATTATTGCTGGAGCTTCCAACATACATGTTCCTTTCGAAAAATGTTCTTACTGTTATTTTTTTTTTTTGTAAATAGTGTTTTGTATTAAATTTGCATGGATGAAACCCACATTTCCAAAACCAGTGTACATACGCTGTGTATAAAATACAAACTGTTTCATAATTTTCATGTAGTCAAGTTATTCAATTTGATTTCATTTCAGTTTATATATTTGTAGTAAATAATGAGAATTTGTTGTATGTTCTCAAATGTCTGTGTTGTCATTTTGATAGATCAGTGACCTGCCTTGTTATGTCAGGAATGCATCCTCTGGGACAAAAGCAAAGCTGATTCCTGGTTCAGGGAAGTAGGATGCATCCACATGTGAAGTTTGTTGGGATTTCAGTTTTGACCAACAGTGGTGAGAATATATGAGGATCAAGATGCCTCACTGTAGCAATCTTTATACATTTACACACTTTCTTGTGAAAATCACCCTAAATCTTCTTGTGTGTATATTTGGAGCAACAGATTTTTGAGTCTTGCCAATGATAACCTTAAACCAGCCCAGAAATTCCTCCTGACAGAGGTGATCTGCTTCCCCTGTGTCCCCTGGGCTGGCTCTGGCAATAGCACAGATAATCTGAGTGGTTTGCAGTTATTAATTGCTTCATCCAGCATTAGGGAAACAGATCTGCCAGGTTTTGGAGCTGTAGTTCAGTTGGGTTATTCAAATATAGGTTAACAGGGTGTTTTATATGACCAAATTTATTTTACCCTTATTTCTTTTAGATTGTTTAAAGATGTAGACATTTTAGTTTAGACCTGAATAATGAAAATAAATACTTTCTTTTGAGAGATGTTTTTCCCTGTGAGACCTCATCCTGCACCTGCACACACCCAGCTGCTCTGTTTTCTGATGAGGCACATCTGGGGACTGGACAGCAGAAATGGAGGAACAGCGTTCCTTGACAAAAACATCTCAGCAGCTGAAACTTTTTTTGCAGCTACCCATGAGGTGTTTATAGTTGAAATATTCTTTTGTTCAGTTTTCAGCTCTGAAAAAAAACCTTTCCTCTTATGAAGAGGCTTTGTGGATGTTCGAGGGCAATGATTCCACGCTCAGGACCTCTGTTCCAAGCTGAACTCTGTGAAATTCAGGTCTGAGGAGGATCAGCTGAAGGAGCTGGAGGGGCTCAGCCTGGAGAAAAGGAGGCTCAAGGGGGACATTATCACTCTAGAGCTGCCTGAGAGGAGGGTGGAGCCAGGTGGGGATCGATCTCTTCCCCAGGTAACAAGTGACAGGATGAGAGGAAACAGCCTCAAGTTGTGCCAGGAGAGGTTTAGATTGAATATTGGGAAAACTTCCTTCTCTGAAAGGTGGTCAAGCATTGGTACAGGCTGCCCAGGGCAGTGCTGGCATCACCATACCTGGATGTGGGTAAAAGCTGTGTGGATGTGGCACTGGGGGAAGGGTTTAATGGTGAACTCAGTGCTACTGGGATAATGGTTGAACTCACTGGTCTCAGGAGTCTTTTCCAAGCTTAATGGTTTTATGATTCTAAGGCAAAAATTAACTCTGTTCCTGTTGAAACCAAGACAATTACTATCATTTTTATTTTCCATGGAACTGGCAGAGCTAAACTTCTACTCTTCAGCAGTCCAAAGATGTTTGTTTGTCTCTTCTAATGCATTTCCAAATATTTTTCTTCTCCACAGTTAGTGGAGGCTGAAATCCTTTTGTGGCTTGAGTGAGAAATATGATATCTTCAGTGTAAATGTTAATTTGTGTTAATAAGATTATGACATTCCAGATAGGTATAAATCTGTGCTGTGTTGTTCATTTCACCCACTCCCTTTTGATCTCCAAAATCTCCAGCTCTCAGAAAGAAAAGAAGGCAAAGAAAAGCCAACACCATTTCCTAGCAAAAGCTTCCAAGTGCATGAACTTCTGAAGAATACTTAATAAGACAAACCCTCCCACACTCTCTGTATTCTCCATGCCCTAAGAAACAGAAGCAAAGAAAGCAGGATAATCTCTGTAAACTCTCAGGGGTATAATTGGGAAATGGATAAGTAGTACTGAATTCATTCCAAATGATGTTTATGTGAAAACTCTTCTCCTCCACAAACCATTGGGTGATGTGTCTAGCTTGCACTTTTCATTGTGTACTGAAATAGTCAGTGCATTCTGTTCTTTCTCCAGTAAGGACAGTGATAATTTTGTAATTTTTGGCTCAAGCAACATAAACTTCCATTTCCCAGGAATATTAGTTTAAATAATGGCTATATTATTATTTTTTCTGGGGAAATGATAGGGGAGTTCCCAAAGTTCTCTTCCTCCTGTATATGCAAACAGGATTACAAAAGAGAGGTAGCAGATAGACCTCCCCAGTGAATGAGCCATGATTTGTTACTCACTGTTACTGCCCTTCTGTGAGCAGTGCCATCAGTTTTTGGTTATTGCCTCTACATGGCATCACTGAGCCTTATTTGGGTATTTGGCAACTTTGAAACTCCCCAATTTTTACTTTTGCTGCTGGCTTAGGAACAGCTTTGTCACACAGACTGCTTCTATGTGTGCTCTTTTTGATAACTTGCATTGACATTTTATTCAAAGTGCTTTCGTTGCAAATTCAAGAGTTGTGTTTGATGCATAAATTGAAATGACAGACATTTTATTTAGGAAAAATACTTGATTCTTTCAGGATTTACGTGCCACCCAAACATGGGTACATTCATTTTTTTCTTCTTTTGGCTAAATTATTTGGCCTTTCAGATATCAACAAATTGCAAGGAGTTCTGTTTAGACTAAAAGCAAACTCAGAATTGCTATAATGTGCTTAGAAAACATCTATAAATCTGCAGATCTTATCACTTCTGTTCCCATAGGTACAGATGGGGAAAGAACCTCACCACCATCTGGCTTTTCTCACTTGGACTTTCACATAAATCACGAAAGCTTTATGCACAGAAGGGTAAATTTAGTTTCTGTAAATATAAATTTTTAAAACTAAATTCATTTAAAATTTAGTCTTTTGAAAAACCACAACAAATTCACATCTAAATTGACAGTTTACACAACAATGGTAAAAAACATGAGGTATTTTTCACTTTCTGACGGATTGCATCTGCTTGACAACATTGCACTTGAATTAATCCTGTGTTCCCTGGTGAGTGCAGGTTGTGCTCTGCCTGCAGAGAGTGAACTCCTTGATTTTGGCCACAGAACTGCTCCTGCACTCTGATCTCCAGAACTGCAGAGCATTCTGCTGTTTGCCACTTTTGCAGCTCATTTATACAAACAAAAACGTGATGCCACTGAAGCTGTTACCTGTCCAAGCTCGTAAAAAAAACCAAAACAAAACTCCAAGCTAAGGATGTGGCAGTTAAAAACATCTGGGTGGTGCTCAGGGCTGCCTGAAGGAGTTTCAGCTCTCTGTTTGCTTCCAGCAGTGCCACTGAGCGTTGGCATCCCTCCACCCCCTCACCAAACCAGGTGAGCTCCACACCTGCCTCCCCCACAGGGCTAAAACTGGATTTCAAACCAGCTGCCCACCTCGTGTTGGGTGTGTGGTGCTGTTTACACTAACAACGACACAGACCCCGAAGTTTAGAAGGCAAAAATAACTCCAGTTTGTAGCACAAGAACAACAGAAGGCTTCATTGCAATTCCTTGGTTTCTTTTATAGCTCCACTACAAAAGCTGCGCCTCTCTCCATTGGTGAAGTAACAGAAGCAACAGCTGGGGAAGATTGTTATGAGAAAAAAAACCACTGCCCACTTAGAAATGTTTGGAGAAAGATGTTTGGGGAAGAGAGAGAGCTGCTGAAAGGTTTTCCTTGGGAAACTAACACAACTGTCAGGCTCAGAAATGTCTGAGGTGTGCAGGGTGTGCTGGTCCCCATCTCTGCCAGGAGGGTGCAATAAACGATCCCCTGCAGTCCCTTCAGCCTGGGCTCTGCTCTGCAGGGTCCTGCCCTGCCTGCTCCTCTGGGCTCCCCAGGATGCTGCCTCAGGCAGGCTTTTGAGACACTAATTTTGAAAGACTTCAGAAAAAGCTAAGGTTATAGACAGCAATATATTGCTGATTTAGCTGAAAAGATAAGCTTTGCTGAAGTCAGTTAGAACTCAGAGGATGGTTAAAAGAGACCGGATTTTAGATAAGCTATCCCAGATCTAAGAACTCATTGCTCATCAACTTTATGTTTGTGTATTATGGAAAACAGAGAAACTAATCAATACCTAATCAATACCCCAGGAACACAAAACAATTGCAAACCTCCTGTTTGCAGAAACCTATTGAAACAGGGCTGCAAAAGAGGAAACAAGGAGTTTTACCAAGGATTCATCAATCACATCTACATTGAAAAGGTTGAAAGTTTAGAACGAGGAAGACTAATTTTACTTCCTCATTTCTAGTGACCCCTCCCCAGAACAGACCCCCTGACTCATTTCAGGGAACAAACTGCATGCTTAATTGCCTTTTTGTCAATTAGCACTCGAAGTGGAGAAGAGGAGGTGACAAGGGTATGAATATGCATTTGTATTTTGTGTATTCAACACTTTTGTGGATAAAGGCTTTGTGATTACCTGTGATCTTTGCAGTGCATTAGGGAGCTATCAGTCCTAATAAACATACCCTTTCTAACTTAACTGTTAGGGAGTTTTTGTCCATCACAGTTGGGCATCGATATTAGATCGATATTCATATTTTAATAAATCACTTTAGACAGCTGTAGATGCTGGTTTGGGACAAATCCCGCATTTTTTTAAGGAAACCAGTTAGGGAGCACACGGGTGCTCCTGTCAGCTGGCACAACAGAGGGTGAGATGTTTCTTCACAAGCAAGAGCATCCCATGCTCTGATATTTTCAAAGTGAGCAGCTGGATTGGCATGGAATGTATCTCAATTGCTGGATGGTTGGTCAGGCATGCTGTGATTCTGAGGGACCAAAGGCATTTTTACCCTGCTCCACTCTTTAGTTGGGCTCACAGTGTTGAGAGGACAGTTCTTGCACTGTGGTGCCATCAAAAGCACCCACAAGAAGTGCTGCTGCAGACCAGAAATTTTTTTAGACAGTGTAGGAGACAAACTTCAATTCAAAATAAGTAATTTGAAATCAGGCTGTTAAAAGTGATTAAGGATGGGGAGTTTATTTACTTGCCTCTCACCCAGCAGGAAGAACACAGTGGTTGTGTTGTGTTGACCAGTCCTTCTCACAGGGGATGCATTTCTGACCTCTGATGGGTGTTTTCTGTGACAGACATTCTCAGAAATAAAACCTACAAATATAGGAACATTTGTTTTATGCTTGATCCTCCCAAGCTGGGAAATAGGAAAGCAATGAGGGACAGATGTTGTGGAATGAAGATAAGCCAAGGCTGTGGCTCATTAACTGCAGCAATGTCCCTGTTGTTCTGGGCTGTGCTCTCCCCTGTCCCTTGTCCTCTCCAGCACAGTCACAGGCAGCTCAGGGTCCCCAGTGCTCACCCCCAGGCCCAGGGCAAGGTGGGCACCAGGCTGGGCTGGCAGCTCTTGCCCCAGCAGAGGCAGCAGCCCCAGCTCTCCTTTGCCACCTGCAATCCCAGCCTGTGGAATTAAAGGTGATGCCCTGGAGCAGCGAAGCTGTAACCACTTCAGTGGCTGAATGTCTGTGCAGACACTCCCTGCTTATCCTTTTCCTGACATTTTATGTGTTTATTTCAATATATTTTGGGTTGTAATGAGCCATATCATTTGTTTTGGGCCGAGCCAATGCATGGAGAAAGGGAGTTCAGCCTTCAGGGGCTGAGTGTGCAGTAGGGCTTCCCAAAGAAAGCATCACAGGGTGCCTCTGTTCCCATGGCATCTTCCCAGGGGCTTTCTGCAGAGACAGGTGATGTGGGACTGGGAGGTGCTTCAGAAGAAGGCAACTCTGCAAGTTTCAAGGCTAGGAGTTGGATTTAAAAAGTCACTGCTCGGTCACCTTGTGGGGAATTAAGGAGAGCACAACTCAATTTTAGAAGAGTGCAGATTGCTGCACTCACAGGGTTAAGGAATGTCTGTGACAAAGCAGGCAAACTACTGAAGTCCTTTCATTAAAACCAACAATTTTCTTTTCTCTATTAAGACAAATCTTCCCCCATCAGCTAAAATCCATCTTGTAAGTGGCAGCTGATTAATATATTGATGAGTGATGTATTGGTAGATTTCTTAAAGCCTGTTGAAATATTTGTTTTTCCTGTTGTAAATCTCTCGAGTAGCATTACTCAAATCCACAAAGTCATCTCTAATGCAGGGCAAGCCCTGAGAACAGACTGTGAAAAGGGAACAACTAGGAAATAACAGGATGATCTTAGGGCTTAATCCTGCCCAGCCACAAGAGCCCGTACCCGTGGGACCTCTGTATTTCTCAAGCATTACATGTCAGATATTACGTGTAAGCCAATATTTTTGCTTGCAGAAGCACTCTTTTAAACTGCCTGAGCCCTCCCTTCAAGGTGAAACTGGAGCACTCATTCTTCCTTCCCAGAAGCTGATCTGCAGTTAATCCCAGTTTGAGTTTGTTCTGTAAATGTTGATTCACAGCAGAGATGTGAATTCCTGGATTCCTTTAACCCAGGATGCAGTGCAGTGGTCAGTGCAGATGCTGCTGGGTGAATTCTCTGGAAGGAAAACCCAACACAGCCTCTATTGAAAAGGATCCCCAGGACACTTATGTGGGAATGGCCCTCTCAGGGCTCTGGCTTTGGAAATTTGCTGTGCTTTTGTAGAGGTTTAAACAGGGTTAACTTCAGGTCTGGTCACACTTATCCAAGGCTTTATCAGCACCATAAATTGTTGGTAGATTATCTGGCAAAAAAATCTGGCCCCAGCATCCCAGGGATGGGTCCAGCTTGAATTGATCTCTCCCACCACCCAAGTGCAGAGCCAGCTCAGCCTTCCCAGCACAGCTGAGTGGGATTAGCCAGACCACCCCTGGAGAGGATCTGGGTGTCTCTGCCTCGCCCTCTGCAGACCACAGCCCTGCAGCAGCTGCAGCAGCAATGCTCCTGCCAGCAGTGCCTTCCAGAGCTCAGGGCTGCACAGCAGCTCAGCCATCCCCTAGGGCACTCCTCCTCTGCTTCCCTTCCTGGGCTGTACAGGCATTTCAGTGCTGCCAGAAGAGCTGACCTTTTTCCCTAATCCTATTTCCTGCTGCAGAACAAACCTATGTGAGAGCATCCACAAGACTGGAGAGGTCAAATCTTCCTGATTTCCCTGGCCAGTCAGTGCTGGGAAGCCCAACCAGCGGTGCCTTGGAGAGCAGGGCTGTGAGCACATCTTTCAGCACAATGATTTACAGCTGCAGAGCCAGCGTCTTCCTCAGCGTGTGAAGTCTGAGCTCTCCGTGAATCAGCTGGATCCCACCACGGTCACTCTGCCTGGAGCTGCTGGAGGCAGTTTTTCCCATCTGCTGAGCTGCTGAATGAAAGCTGCAGTCATCGGGGCAGGACCTCGGTCACAGCTTATCTCACAGGAAATAACCACAGAGCCAGATTCTTCTTTGATGAAGGAGCCCCATCCAATTTGAAAGGACCCAGTGGAAGCCAAGAACAAAATTTCTGATTGGATTAGAAATGTTTTACTTTCTGACACTTGCATTTGTCCTTTGAGGGGTTTTTCCCCATAAATGAAGAAGTCCAGCGGTCATCTGCGTGTGGACACCTGTGCCCAGCTGAGATGCTGATGTTAGCCCAGGGTGTGCAGAGCTGCAGCAATCAGCACATCTCAGGTGACAGGAGCTGGGAGATCTGTGACCTCTGGGTGCAGCCAGGATTGCCAAAGTTTTCCCTGGCTGGACACAGCTCAGCCCCCTCCCTGCTGGGCTCTGCCTGTGGCACTGTCCCTGCTCTGTCCCACAGACAGGCAGGGCTCTTCAGGTCACACCAACCAAGGTTTTCCCAACAAAATCACATGCTGTGATGGGAAAGTCCCTCACACAGCCTCACCCGTGGCTGTGGGGCTGTTTGCCAGAGCCCACGTGTGCAGTGAGTTGTGCTGCCCGGGAGGGGATGCTGAGCCTGACGTGTGAGAGCACTCGGTGCTGCCCTATTTCTTCCTGTGCATCCTACACACACAGAACACTTCCAGGCTGCCTGGCAGATGCAGCTGATCAAAGCTCACTCTATAGAAACAGGAACATATGCAGGACTTTTTGGTTTTCATTTCATTCTTCCAGCTTGCTTTATTTTTTAATGAGTATTTTGTCTAACACATTACCTGGCTTAAAGGAAAATCCCAAATTGTGAAGGTAAGTTATAATTACTTTATATTATGATTTTATTTTGTGTGTGTGTGTGTTTGAAACTCTCCATAGCTGTTCAGTTGCAGTGCAGAACATGGATTTATGCACACCATAATTTCTATATAAATTTGAAAGAGTTTTCCAGCACCTCTTTATTTTTAAGTGGCACTGGTGTTTGTGTTCTTGAAATATAAGTTTGGTTGCATCTGCTCAAGTGCAGGGTGGTGTTTAAATTGTAGCTTTTCACACAGCTGTGGTGTGTGCTTACACCATTGTTGCACCCATATGTGTCTCATCCCTTTCGAGCCACGTTCTGGCTATTCTGAAATCCTTCTGATCATTCCTTAAGTATCTCCTGTACTTTCTCTTTTGTGGGAAGATTTAAAGAGCTTTTCATAAAATTACCAGCCTTTAGGCTTGTCCTAATCCAGCATTGGCTTGCTGATAATGATAAGAGCTGTCAGCAGATATCATGCAAGGGCTGTCTGTCCTGGCCAAGCAGTTATTCTGGGCTAACCCTTCCTCCTGGGGGAGGTGTCAAAGATCTGCCTCTGACAGATCCATTCAGCATTTTTGGACTGGCTTTTCCCTTTTTTTTTTTTTTTTTTTTTTTTAAAGAATTTTTCTCAGTTTGTTCTCTGTCAGGACAAACTGAGAAACGTGCACTTTGAACATTTCACAAACGTTCAGCGTTTCTACAGAAATGCAGCTTTCTACAGAAATGCAGCTTTCTACAGAAATGCAACTTTCTACAGAAATGCAGCTTTCTGCAGAAATCAGCTTTCTACACCACTCAGTTGTTGGGAGCAACACAGGCTGGGGCTCCTCTTTGCACTGGTGATGATCCCTGCTCACCACAGGGAAGGCTCAGGAGAGCAGCCCAGCTCTGCTGCCCACTCAGACCCCAGGAAAACCTCCTGCCCCCAGTAAAAATGCTGGTTTATCCTCCCAAGGCTGCAGCTCAGGGTTCAAGGACGGTCTGTGAGGATGACCTGGGCCTGTCCCTTTCTCCTGCCTGTGCCAGCTGCCCTGCCCAGGCTCTGGCCCTGTGCCCGTCCCTCTGCAGGCTGCCAGATCCTGCTCTCTGAGTAGATTCTGGCTGCAGGTGCCTCCAGGGCTCCCTGGCTGATCACTCCTCGCAGCCAGCCTCCCGTGGTGCCTGGCTATCCTGATGTCCCTGTGGATGTCCCTTTCCTGTCCTTTTCCTGTCCCCAGCAGTGACTCTGGGGGTGGGGGGTGCTCCATCCCTGGCCGATCCTGCCCACCCATCCCCACTGGAGACAGAGGCAGGAAGCAAAAATGAAGAGGTGGGAATTGCCAGCTCCCCTGGCAGCCCAGGTCAGGGTGTTCACCTGTACAGAGTGTCTGGTTTTTCATGTCTGGTATTTCACTTATTATTCCCATTGCACTGGCACTGCACCAGAACACCTCTGCCAACCTCTCTGTAAACCCTCTGTGCAAGGCACTGCATGGAGTTTAAAGGAGAAGGAAAGGAAAATTTTTTTTTATCCCAGGATTTGTGGAGGACAAATCAGTTTTAAAAGACAAGGCAGAGAGGAAGAAGGCAGGAGATTATTCTCACTTTAGGATGGCCTGAATGGAGCATTGGCTGCCTTTGCTGCAATGAGGCAGCTGATGGATCCCTGCCAGGATCCCTGTTTGCCATCACGGTGCCTTCCCCAGGCACACTCTCAGGGCCAGCCTGCCTGCTGCCAGCCCTGTTCTCACAGCTGGGGCAGCATTCATGTGAAATGTTTGAGTGTGTCCAGAGGAGGCAGAGAGGCTGGAGAGGGGCTGGGAACACAAACCCTGTGAGGAACGGCTGAGGGAGCTGGGGTTGTTCAGCCTGGAGAAAAGGAGACTCAGGGGTGCCCTCATCACTCTCCACAGCTCCCTGAAAGGTGCCTGTGCTCAGCTGGGCTTGGGCTCTTTCTCCAGGCAGCACTGACAGAACCAGAGGACACAGCCACAAGCTGTGCCAAGGGAAATGCAGGTTGGATATTAGGGAAAAGTTTTTCATGGAAAGAATAACAAAGTATTGGACCAGCCTGCCTGGGGAGATGGTGGAGTCACCATCCCTGGATGTGTTTAAACAAAGCCTGGATGTGGCACTGGGTGCCAGGGTTTAGTTGAGGTGTTGGGGCTGGGTTGGACTCAATGATCTTGCAGGTCTCTTCCAACCCAATGATTCTATGATTCTGTGAATTCTCTTTCTGCCTTAATAACAACTCTCCACCTGTTTTTGTTTTTTTTTTTTTTTTTTTTTTTGTAAGTCTATCTAATTCTGGAGCCACCTGAACACGAGATTGGAAGTGCTTACCACTGGGGATAATGACTTTTACCACAAAAGGAATTACTTTGGGGGACAATGCTGCTGAGGTCAGATTGGCACAAGGGAGGGCAGTGATGATTGCCTGCCAGCAGGATGTGCTGGATGGAGGCTGAGCTGAGACCTGGGCATTCACCACAGGGAAAAGGCTGAGCATGGAGAGTCCCAGGGAGTGTCAGCCCCTCCCAGGGTTTAGAGCTGGAGAAGAGGTTGAACACCTGGCTGCCATGGGTCACATCACTCTGGTGACAAAACTGCTGCCATGAAAGGCAGCAGGCTCTTGGCACAGTGCTGCACTCAGGTTTTCAGCAGCAGGGTGGCAGCCAGCCTGGGAGTTTGCTCTGCCCCCTCCAGTAACTGCGGCTCAGACCAGGTTCAGGATCACACCAAGATTTAAGACTTTTGCCTTTCCAGCTAAACTCAGCCTTTAAGCCAGGCTCAAGGCCATGTGGTGGGAAGATTTTTCTCTTTCCTAGAGCAGCCTCTGGGCCAGGTGGGACCAGCTGTATTCCCCTGCCCCCTCACAGGCTGCTGGATTTGGTGGGGGAAGGAGATGGAGGTGTTCTCTAACTCTTGATGAGCACCTGCAGGGTCAGAGCCTGGTGCCCAGGAGGGTGTGCTTGGCTCCTGCCCAGCCTGCAGCACGGGCAGGGGAGATGGTGGGGTGAGAACGATTCATCCTTGGATGTCTCCATTCCCTGCTCCAGCAGGGCTCAGTTTGTTGGATACAGGGAGTTATTCCTGCCTGCTGCTGCCTGAGGAGCAGAAAGGGATCCTGGAGCAGCCTGGGGCTTCCCTGCACGGGGTCAGCAGCTCCCCCTGACTGGGCAGCACAGAGCGGGGTGTGCAGGCAGGGAGGAGCAGGAGCAACAGGGGAAATGGCACCTTTACCTGGAACAGGGCAGCTCAGACCTTCCCTGTGATCCCCACAGCCCTGGCAGAGCCTGGCAGGACCATTGCACCCAGTGCTGGTGGTGCTGGGACCGGCCAGGTGTGCCCAGAGCAGCCAAGGCAGAGTTCTGTCTGCAGGGATAGGCACGGTGGCTCTTTGTCCTCCCCACTCCTTCTGATGCCTTCAGTTTGATCTTTCCTGTATTTTCAGGTTCTGTGGTGCCCAGGGGTGCAGCTCTGAGCTCACAGTCAGTGTCACTCAGCTCTCTGCACACAGCAGGGACACAAAACAAATCCTTGTCCTGCTGCACACCAAGGACAACTTTCAGCCCAACAGCACAAACAAGGGTGGCTGGAGGGAGGAACAAGAAGGATGGGAGCTCACAGCCTGGAGCTGGGATTGGACATTTAAACCTTAATCTGCAAATGGACCAAAATTATCAAAATGTGAGATCCAGTGACCATTTGTCCATTTTGTGACCATTTTGAGTCCATTTTGTGACCATTTTGGGTCACCCTGGGCGTAGCCCTGGCCAGGCCTGTCCTGCCCAAGGTGTTCCCTAAAGGCCTTTCAATAAATCCTACTTTATTCTCCAGCTCTGTCCAGTCTCTGTTTCAGGTCACCCTTCCCAAGGCATCATTTCTGGGAGCTCTGGCAGAGCCTTTCCGTTCTTTAGATAATTTTTACCTTCTTTTAATCTCCCTCTGGATGTATTCATGGCCTGTTGCAGTCATTGCTCTGCCAGCTTTGTGTCTCCAGTTCTTTCTGTAATGCCCTGATGCATTTAGTGGCAGAATTTGGGCCCTGGCATTCCAGGCTGGGCTCCTATTCCCCTTCCAGCATCTCCCCAGCCCACCTTGCTCACCCCCAAACCCCTGGAGCCCTTTTTATCCTGCAGGCTGATTCCCAGGCACTGCCACACACTTTGGTCAGCTCTAATTCCTCAGCCTGCTGTGTAATTCTTTTCTACAAAAGTTTTACGTGCACTGCTGTTCCAGGGCAGAGTCACCCAGCTCTTTATTAAACCTGACCCTGTGCCACAACAAAAACTAGATTATTCTGATGGCCTCTGCTAAACCTAAGCCCAGCTGCATCAGAGGGAGAGCCAGAGCAAGTCCTTGTGTGGGCAAAGGCGACGTGCAGGCTGTGGAAGGAATTGCTCAGGAGCAGAAGATGACTCAGTGTGGAGACAGGAGCCAGCAGGTTGTGAATACTTGGGTCAGGGTGTGCTCCCAAGGTAGCAGACACAGCACACAGAGCTCATTTCATCAGGAATTGCAGGAAACTGGGGATGGAGTTGTGTAAGGGATGCCTCAGAGGCAGCCTCAGAGTCATCTGAAAGGCAGAGGGAGGGTGTGACATCTGACCTGGGAGGGATGGGTCTTTCTGGGAACAACAGTGATTACAGAAAGCAAAGATTTCAGTGGAGCTGCCCGGTGTGCTCACATCATGCACACTCAAACAGCTGCTGGCCCTTCATGAGATGCCATCTCAGCCAGGATAGTAGCCATCAGCAAAGAAATATGGAAAACTGAGGTCTGCACTCACCACAAAAATAAATATTGACACTGGGCATTGCTAGAGAGCCTGGACCCCTTCCATCATTTCTTGAAATCTCATAACAGCCATAAGGGTTTAATTTATGAATGCAAAAAGGGATTTTTTTTCTTGCAACACTGGCTCTGTCGCCAGTGTCCCGTGATCCTTTTCCCAGCACTTGTCCTTGTGGTGCCATCCCCTCTCCAGGCAATCCAGAACTCTGTGCTGGAGGCCACAGCTCTGCTTGGAATTACTGAGCCCTTCATCCCTTGGAAAGAACTTGTTTAATGCAAGTTCTGTAAAGGAGACTGATTTCCCTGGAACATGAGGCACTTAAGAGGCTTTTATAAATCATCCATTTTCCACGCCACTGGCAATTTCCAAACTATCCTTCTGGATCAAATGAAACATGCTATTTTATACCAAATGGTCTGTTCATAGCTGGAGCCTTTCAGTTTTTATTTCTGTGATTAGGAAGCTGCTTCTAAACACGGAGGTTGCAAAGTTGAAAGCTTTTATTTTAAGCCATTCCATCCCAATATTTAACCTGGGTTTACAATGGATTGCTCGACAGAACCAATTTAGCCCAAATGGGATGAATATATCAAACATATTTCAACCAAAAAGGATTTGGCCTGTTTTTATATTTAGCTCCATTAATGATCTTTGCCAACTGCTTTGCCATTTGCAATGGAGTATTTATTTCAGCAGTGATGCTGCTGTTCCTTTATGTCCACAAACAGAAGCAGATTTTTACAGAAGGGCTTTTTAATTTCTGCATGCAGCTGCATGTCTGTCACAGTCCAAGAACCCAGCTCAGGGGATTCTTGGCTCTTTGAAATCTCTTTTTCAGCCTGGTGGCACCTTTACAAGTCTGGATTCCCTCGACTTTAGTGCTTTCATTGTTCTTGCCTCCACAGAGCAGCTGTGAGGCTCTGGGAGCTGACCAGGCTCCAGGAGGAGAAGGAAGTTGCTGTGAGTTGTTTCTGAGCAGGCAGTGACTCCAGGAGTCAGTCACCCAGCTGACAAATCCCAAAAAATCTCATTCATGAGCAAACCAGACAAGTCAACTTCCAAACACTCTCGCAACAGGGAAGGCAGACAATGGAAGGGCAGACACAGGAATCGCTGTGGCTTTGCTCCTTGCTGGGCTCAGGGGAGTTTTGCTGCTGACACCGGGGCCTCCAAGGGCAGGTGGGCACAGGGACACAGCGAGGGGCTGAGCCCAGCCAGCAGTGATGCCACCAGGCTTGGCTCACAGCACAGAGCTTTGGCTTGCTGCTGAGCCAGAGCTGGTCTGGTTTCATTTAAGTCTTCTTCCATGAGCTTGTCATCACCTTATGATGGATTTTTTTTCCTTTTTTTTTTAACTTAATCCGACTTACAAAACAGCTAATGAGATGCAAATCTCTGGCCTGTCCCTGCCCTGACCTCGGGGCTCTGAGGTTCTGGTGCAGCACAGCAGGATTGTCCCTGCCTGTCCCACAGCTGGCTGGGACCCTGCTCACAGCTGCATCACTGAGGCTGGCAGCAGCCAAGGTCTGAGCAGAGCTGTGCCCTGGGCCACTGATGGCTGTGCCACCCATGGGCTCTGCTGGGATGGGGCTGGGATCCCCCCCAGGGTGCCCTCAGCTGAGCTCCTGCAGGACCAGCCTGGCAGGTTCAGCATCACACCAAAATTTAAGACTTTTGCCTTTCCAGCTGAGCTCAGTCTTGAAGCTGGGCTCAAGGCCATGTGGGGAGAAGATTTTTCTCTTTCCTAGAGCAGCCTCTGGCCCAGGTGAGGCATCACCTCCTCCGGGGAGGAACAGAGCAGGTGGCAGCACAATGGCACGAGGAAGGGAAGGGAGAAGCACCTGGAGCTCACACAGGGAGTTGTGCTGGAGCAGCAGGAGCAGCAGGCAGTGCCCAGCACAGATCTGCCCTCTCTGCTCTTTCCCAGGTGCTCCAGCACTCCTGGGTGTGTGGTGCAGCCCCACTGCTGCAAACCCCAACCTTGCATTCTTCCCTAACCTAATTTTCTCAGGAGTTGACCCAGTTCTAGCATTTGGGAATTGGCATTCCTCGCCCTACTGGCAAATGTTTCTTATTTGTTTCAAACAGCGTGTCCAGTGTGACCTTTCCTGCTTAAGCAGCTTACATGATGGGAATGCATGAATGCTGAATTCTAATCTTGCATAACCCTGAAAGCAGGGCTGTACATTTACCAGCAGTAAGGGACTTTTCCCCCCATCCTTTGCAGGAAGTAAGAAGGAAAAGGCAGCAGTGTGCAATTTCAGAGAAGGGAAAACTCACCCATAACCCCCAAAATTCAAGGTGACAATTTTAGCACTCCACATTTCTGCATGTCTACCCACAGGCACATAGAGAAATCCCATAACAGCCATAGGTGTTCAATTTATGAATGCAAAGGAGGGAATTTTTGGACATGGGATGGAGAGGACACCTGGCAGCTGGAAAGGGGCCTGATCCTGCCTTTGCTGCTCCAAAACATTCCCAGTGACGATATCTGGGAGGTGACAACTCATTCACTGGGGCCTCAAACCCAACAGTGATACCCTAAGTCTTGTACAGGTGCTTGGAGGACACTTCTCTTGCTAACAAGAAGCGTTCCTTCAGTCCCTGATGCCATTTCTCGTGCTCTTTGCATACCTGAACTCTTTCTCAATGAGCCTAAATTTGGCCAAGGGGAGTCAGCCTGAGCCACAGCCTGTGGCTTGTCAGGGCATGTGCACCACTGATGCCTTGGGAAGGGTGACCTGGAACAGAGACTGGACAGAGCCAGAGAATAAAGCAGAGATTTATTGAAAGGCCTTTAGGGTACACCTTGGGCAGGACAGGGCCTGGCCAGGGCTACACCCAAGGTGGACCCAAAATGGTCACAAAATGGGCATAAAATGGTCACAAAATGGTCACAAAATGGACAAATGGTCACAAAGTCTCACACTTTGATCAGTTTTGGTCCATTTGCACATTGGGGTTTAATTGTCCAATTCCAGCTCCAGGCTGTGAGCTCCCATCCTTCTTGTTCCTCCCTCCAGCCACCCTTGTTTGTGCTGTTGGGCTGAAAGTTGTCCTTGGTGTGCAGCAGGACAAGGATTTGTTTTGTGTCCCTGCTGTGTGCAGAGAGCTGAGTGACACTGACTGTGAGCTCAGAGCTGCACCCCTGGGCAGCACAGAACCTGAAATACAGGAAAGCTCAAAGTTAAGGCTCTGCTCTTCCCAAAACATGCCCACTGTCCCTCCTGGAGGGGACTGACTGCAGCCAGGTTCCTTCAGCTCACATGAGGCCGTGACTGACTCAGGTGTGACTGTCCGTGACCTTGAATGATCCTCAGCAGATCAGCCAGATTTT
This sequence comes from Acrocephalus arundinaceus, assembly GCA_021534815.1. NCBI lineage: Eukaryota > Metazoa > Chordata > Aves > Passeriformes > Sylviidae > Acrocephalus > Acrocephalus arundinaceus. Next base: position 5,613,592 of record JAJEOU010002626.1, read on the forward strand.
TGAGCAGGGTGTATTTGGCAATCGATTTCTCACCTGGGGTAAACCAGGTGTGGTTGAAGCACTGGCTCCTTGCAGAGCTCTCCAGGCTGGGCCAAGGGAGGGCTTGCAGGAAAGGAGGGCTGGAGTGAACACAAAGCTCCTGGCTGAATGCCTGGCCACAGCAGAGGGACAAGGAGGGTGTCACCACCTCCAGCAGACAGCCTGAACTGATTGTGCTGCTTGGTTTTTGTCTCTAATGAATCACTTCAATATTTCAAACATGCCTTTGACCCACTTGAACACAACACAGCCACAATTAACAGCAGCACCTCATAAATCCCAGCAAAGTTCCCTCTGGTGCTTAGGAAAGCTTCTGGCTGTGTGGCCATCACATTGCAATGCAACATCTGATCCCTGGGGAGGACAGAGAGGAGTCTTTAAAAACCACAAGATTTCTGTGAAACACAAAGCTTCGAGCCATGGAGCTGCTGAGGAGCCCCACACTGCAGAGATAGATGGGCTCCCACACAGCTAGAGGTCCAGGAAAGGGCACTTTGATGGTTTTAAACATCTCTGTGAAAGCATTTGTTTATTTTTACTTGCCTTGTGAAATCATATGAATATATTCAAATAACTGCACTGGAAATGAAAAGAAGCTTTCTGTGCTAGCATGCTCACACAGCCTTGGATGCTGCTGCTCTCCAGCTCTGAGTTCTGAGTTAGAGCTGCTGCTTCTCTTCTGCAAGGCATCCTTGGACCCTTCTGAAACTCACTGCCTGCACCAGGTTTGTACTGACACCAGTTTTATCCTTTGATAGGTTAAAGAAGTAATTCTCAGAATTTCTTCTGCCTACACCTTCTCGCTTCACAGAGGAACAGGAAAAATTACTGCTATTGCTGTAATAACAATACTTATGTAATAACTATATTTATGTGATGGGTTTATGGGATGTAATAGTTACAATGATGTGAGGAACTGGGGGATTTGATATTAATTTGAATTGAAAATTTGCTGTTAAAATTGTTGTGTATTTTTAGTTGCTGCTATGTGTTGCCAGCTCAAATTTCTGGTTTATTTTAAGCAAATACAGATACCCTGGTCAGCACCACTTGTCTCCTCCTCTGGCTCCCCTGAGCCACTTCTTTCAGTGATGGGGTTTTTTTGGCTCCAGATTTCTAAAGGTTTCTCTCACCTGAAGTTCTGTCCATCAGCAGAGCCCCAATTTCACTTTGCTGCACGGTAGCTGTGGGTGCTGAGGAGGAAGCAGCTGTACCAGAGTCTGACCTGGTATTTCACCTGCTTAAGCCAGGCTTGTGTGGGCAATATAAAGTGAATTTGTTTTCTGAATAGACCTCAGTGATAATTTGCATGCTCACGTTGAGGCTGCCAAGTTCTTACTCAAGTGGAGCTCAAGCAGTGGCCTCAAGGTTCCAGGAAGATTAATGTCTATATCCATACTTATTTATATAACTAGGTCTGTATCTATATCTAATCTACATCTCTCTCATCCTCCATCTCTATCTAATCTATACCTGCATCTGTATCTATATGAAAAAACTTTAAACCCTGCCAGAATCCGTGTGTGTGCTGGCACAGGGAAGCCTGCTGAGCTGGGGTGTCCATGGGCAGAGATTTCTACCCACCCTCAGCATGAAATCTGAGGGAAGGAGTTGCCCCCTCCCTGGAAACTCTGCTCCCCTCCCTCTCAGCCCTCATCTTCCCTCCAGCAGACTTGCACAGGAATAGAAATTTGTGCCCTTCAAATATTGCCATGACAACTAAGAAGAATTCTCACAAGCATTCCTATCAAGTCCTGAAACAGCAAAGGCAAAAGGTGGGGATAGTTGCACAAGATGTGCCTGATTATTGGATCAGGCAAGGCTCAGGCATTCTCTGTTGGATTATCCCTTTTTCTGACCCAGACATGGGGCAACTGAGAGGCATTTGAAAAACTTTTACTTCATTTTCAGTTTCATGTGAAGGGTGAGACAGATGTTACAGATGTTACAATTCACGCCACCACAATCAGAAGCCAAACTATTTCCTAATTACAATACACTGTAAGCATTTTTTGGCCTGTCAGCTTTTGCCACACAATGTTGCTAATGCCTTAAAGCCAACCTAAAATGACCCCTCGTGGGTTCTACCACAATGCATTTTTCATTGTTCTATTTCTCCAAAGTATCTAAAGTCTCTTTGCAAGGCCATCCTTTGAAACTTGTTTTAGTTCCATTTCTCTCCCAATGTCTGTCCTATCCCATTTCTAAGTCAGCATTTCTTATCTCAGAATTTGCACAGAGATGCACAAGACTCTGTGAGCCTTGTGTCAGGCTTTGAGAATCCTCTAAAACCCATTTCAAACAATTCTGTTATCTCTTTTCTTTTTTTTAAATGCAAGTATCATTGTGCAAGGCACTTCCTGTGGCAGGGGGTTGAATCACTTTCCACAGAAGATGTGAGGCAGAGGCTGGTGTTTGAAGCACTGACACACTTCTGGAGAGTGCATTGAGCCAGAAACCATTTCAAATGAAGCCAAGTTTGGCCATCACCAAAAAGAGAATTCCTCTGGGAAATGATTAATCACCCTGGTAAACAAGCAAAGCCAGGCTTCTTGTCAGTGCAGAGAGAATACCCAGGGTGATGCTGAAGCCTTTGAACTGTGCCGTGTCTCTGCAGCCCCTCTCAGCCGTGCTGCAGCCCTGCTCTCCTGACCAAGCCACTGGAACCCCGACCTGGGATGGCTCCCTGCAGGCTCCCCGTGCTGCCCGTGGCTCTGCTCTGGGGCTGGGTGCTGGCCTCCTCCTCCCCCAGCACAGGTAAAGCCAGCCTGCTCTTGTCTCACTGCTTTCTGTTCAATTTTGGGCCTTTGGGGAGCTTGTCCTGCAGCCAGAGCTTTTCTTCTGTGTGTGCATTGCTGTGTGATAAACCTGTAACTCACTGTTTAAATGTGCTGTGTGTTTAGTGGCTATTTTCTGAAAGGGGAAGAGGCTGCCTTCAGTGCACAGCAAATATATTTGTCTGAAAAATGCTACTCCTATACAAAATCATTATCAAATAGAATGATAATTATATTTGATATCAAATTTATTTGAGCTATCAAATATAAACACGGCTCAGAAATGCTCCTGAGCATGGTCCCAGACACACAGACTGTGCTAGGTGTAAGGAACACAAGCTTGGAGAGAAATGTTCTCAGAGAATGCTGCTCTGCAAGGTGTCATTCACACCAATGGCACCTCAAGCCCTGCAGCACCTCTGTGCACTGCACCTGCTGGCTCTTCTGGCACCTGGCACTTTGCACAGAGAGGTGCTGAGCAGGTCTGGCCCTCCCAGCACGGTGCAGAGGTGAGAACATGCCCAGGAGGCCACTGAGACCCTGCCCATGCTGCCAGAGAGCTGCCAGCAACCCCCCTGCTGCCTTTGAGATGGGCTCAGAAATGTCACCCACACCTCTCTGAGCAGCACAGGGGGGGCACATGAGGGGCAGGCTGCCCTTTTCCACTGGCAAAATAGGTGGGGAATGGCACAGCCCAGCTGCTGCTGGGAGCACCTCACGGTGTGGGCAGAGGTGCTGGGGACAGCTGGGGACAAGCAGGGCTTTGTCACCAAAGCAAAGCTGGCAGCCAGCAGGGGTGGCTGTGAGGGCTGTGGCTGTCCCACAGCCAGCTCAGCATCACCTGACTCACCGCCACAAACATCAGGGGGAGAAGATGTTTGGTTTTTTCCCAAGAAACATCCAGGAGCAGCTTTCCTTCAGGATGCAGGGGAACAGAATTTCTAGTCCTGTGTTCTGTGTGAGCGAGGCTGGTAAAGGATTATTGTGAAAATGAGAAACTGCAAGAGGCAGTGCTGACATTTAAAAAACAATCAAATCCTAGAATGCAAACAACATCCCAAAGAGAAGCTTTTCTCTTCCCTCTGAAATCCAGTCAAAATTATTTTGCAAGAATTGCTGATTACAATTACAATTGTTTTGGGAAAAATGCTTGTTTTGCTCAAGCTCACAATGTAAATAAATATCAGAGCATTCTCCTATCCAATCAGAAATTCCAGTTCTGACCAATCTAATCCTCTCTTGACATTTTATCATGACAAAGGCCAGCAGCTTTTTGAATTTATAACCCAGGAGGAGCCTCCCCAGCTCCCAAGTGCTTGCTCCAGCATCATCCTAAACAAATCTCCCACTTCACCCCCTGATGTAGTAACAAATCTCCCATGGAGCTTCAAGTACTGGGAAAAGTGGGATTTTCAAACGGCTGCCTGGAGTGTGTTTTATTTGGGGGAAAACTTCTGTGGAAGAAACAAATCCTCCAGCAATGTACCCTGAAAACTTTCCAGTTTTAAAGCTGGATTTATGTCACCATCTTCCACTGAAAAATATCCTTATGGTCTGCTTTCACAATGGATTTATTAAAAGAATAAAGAGAAAAAATGGTGTAAATCCTGATGAAGACATGAAAAAGGTGTTAGGGAAGCCATGATCTGGAGGCCAGGTTCAGAGGGAGAATGATGATAATCCTGGACTGACACTGCCAGGACACGGGCTCCAAATTCCTGTGAGATGAAGTGTATCATACAATGAATATGTAGAAACCAAATGGATAATCTTACCTCTAGACAGTGGAGAAAAATGGCCTTAGATGTTGACAAAAATTGGCTTTGTTTCAGCTAATAAAACTGAGCAGCCAAACAGTTTTTCTCATATGAATGACAACTCCGTGTAGAGCTGGACCTTTAGGAAGCATCTTAGTATGGAATTCATCCATAATTCCTTATTTATTAACATATATCAGCACCTTAAAATACCTTTAAAAAGCCAGATTGACTGTAGAGGCACATTTTTGTGTAGCTGATAGATGTCCAAAATAAGAATTATTCTAATTCTCTGCTTTTTGCCTTTTTTTCCCCTGTTTTTGGGGTGTTTTGTTGTTTTTTGGTGGGTTTTTTTTTGTTTGGTTTGGTTTGGTTTGGGGTTTTTTTTGTTTGGGTTTTTTGTTTGTTTGGTTTTGGTTTGGGGTTTTTTGGGGTTTTTGGGTTTTTTTGCTTTTGTTTTGGGGGTTTCGTTTGGTTGGGGTTTTTTGGGTTTTTTTTCCCAATAATCTTTATTATACTTGAAAGGAATATTTAAAGCCATATGGGTGATTTGTTGTTATGGTAAAGGAATATAAATCCCCCTGACAGCATGCTTTGATCTGTCACCCTGTGTTGCTGCATGTGCTGAACACAACGTTTCCAGAGATAAGTGTCCTGAAGGTTGGTAAATACCAGGGGTTGAAGGTAGAGCAAATATAGGACATGAAAGGTCATCCCATGCAGCAGTTTGGCTTAAAACACCTGGAAAAAGGGTGTCAAAAAGTGGAATTCTTGTGCCTTTTCAATGATCCTTTGTTGTTAGGGTGGGCACAACACACAGGGTGACACGGTAAAATTTTCAGAGGTTTTTTATTATGGCTGCATGCTGTATTTTATAGAATTTTTACGAACCTCATGGGCAATTTTAATTGGTAATGCTTTCTTGCTAATTACTTATTGGTTAGAAAAAAGAATTTTACTTGTCCATCAAATCTCTCTATTCTTGGATTATTTACATATTTTCTTCGCTGATTCTCATGGGACAAACCCCTTGATGTTGCAGGTGCATTTGTTTTTCACCCTCAGAATAGATTGTTCTGTTAAAGGAACTTCTCATTCTCAAAACAGTTTCACATGGGAACTTACAGATTACTTAGAAGAAATGTCAGGCCAGCATTTTACCCTATTCCTACAATCCTTGAGTGCTTTCTGAGCACCAGCATAAACTGGGTTTTGGGGGGTGGGCAGGAGCAGAGTTTGTGCTTGTTTGTTGAGGAGAGGGTATTAACCAGCCAGGGCTGCAGCCAGCAGCTCTCCCCTCCACACCCAGCAGCTGCACTTCAACAAATCACATCAGTGTGTCACACCAACAGCTTTCACGACTGCTTGGGGTTTATTTCCTTCCCTTTGACACTCTGTTTTCCCTCTGCTTTGTTCTTGATGCAGTTGTTCCCCCACGAGACCTCCGGATCACCGACCCTGGGCTCCTGGGCTCTCTGGATGTGGAGTGGAAGCCTCCACCCCACGTCCAAACCTTCAACGAGTGCACAGTGAAATACAAGTTTGAGTATCGCAGCTCTGGGGACAGGGACTGGAAGGTAGGGCAAACGAATTAATTAATCCGGTAATTAATCTCCCAAACCAGGGCTGTTGTTCTGCCTTTACTTCCTGCACAGGCTTGTATTTGCATTTCATGGAGGAGTGGAGCCAAAGCCATTCCAGTTTTCCATGGAAAACCAGATTGTTTCGGTGGTTTGAATGGGAATGTGTTTCAAAATGTCACAGCAGCAGCAGCAGCCAGGGAAGGGGTTTTCTGTCACAGGGCTGGGTGTTTGCTGCCCAAAATAATTCAATAACATTCCTCATTATAAAAGGAAAAAAATTCACACTTCTCTAAAGCATCTTGACAGGGCTTGAACTGAAACAACAGATCTTTAGGGATGCAGAATGATGAACAAATAAAAGTTAAATTTCATTAATTGTCCTGATGCTCTAAAATTCCCTCTATCCAGAAGTGAGTTTCTAATTACCATTTACTTCTCTCTTTTAGATGTGGTTGACTCTAACTCATCTCTTTGATAAAACTGTCAATGATCTCTCACTGATGTGTAGCAGCAGCTGGCACAGCACAGGAAGGGTGGTTGGAATATATTTTGTGGGTGCTTAGAAGATGAGAGCTGCTGCAGGGTTAGGAGGGTAAATGGGATGGGGAGAGGAGAAACCCAGCAGTGGGGGCTGTTTGGCTGGCACTGAGGAACACATGAAAAATATGATGGGGATGTCCCTCCACAACCTGAAATACAGATCGAAATCTTGAAAGAAAAAGGGATTTGTCACTGTAGGACACAAAAGAAAGATCATAGACTCCAAAATTCAGAAGGCAAAGGAGATAAAAAGCTTTATTGTCTAATTCTTACTACTCTTTTATAAGCTGTTATGATACAGAATTAGCATGACTGGTGAATAGGAACGACAGCTCTCTAATCCCATTGGTTAAACCAGAGAAACAGCAAAACACCACCTGGACAAGATTGTTTAGAGAAAGAATAGTTGTTTTTACAAGATTGTTTTGAGAAGGAAACCTTGCTGAGAAATTTTCCCTTGGGAAAGAAGTTAGCAGCTGCTAGCAGGCCAAAAAATTCTCTCAGGCTCAGAACTATCAGGCCCACGGGGATTTTTTTGCACAATCCTAAGGCAGGAGAGCTAGAGGCCTTGCCAGGAAGAGAGACCAGGAAGAGAGAAGGAGAAATCAGTCAGGCTGGCAGTGCTGGCAGTTCCAGCTACTTACTGGAATAGGATTCACCTGCCTGAGGCAGCAAAGCCGAGGCTGCAGGGCTGTGCTCAGCCACCCCACAGGAGCCTGCAGAGGGGGAAAATCCAGTTTCAGCTCCAGATTGCAAAGGCAAGGCTATGATGTTTGTTGGACCTGATATTGGTTAAGATGCTCACGTTCCCAGCTGTCCAGATTCCTCCAGGATGATTTTAACAGCAATTTCAAAGAAAAACATATGCAGTTTCAAAAAACGCATCAGAATTCCTGAAACCGTCAGTAATGGAAGTTTCTTACATGAGGTAGATGTACAGACAAAATCACCTCTGACACCTTGCCAAAATCTTGACCTCAGTTAAGGTCATGAAGAACAGTCAAGCTGAGGAGAATCCATTGGACATCAGCAGAAGCAAACATCACTGATATCTGTTAGAAACCCCTGGCTCAACACAGCTCTCACACCTGGGGAGTGCTGAGGGCAGCCTGGCTGTGCCCACTGCAGCACACGGATGCATTTTATGGCACTGATGCCTTCAGTTTTATCTTTCCTGTATTTCAGGTTCTGTGCTGCCCAGGGGTGCAGCTCTGAGCTCACAGTCAGTGTCACTCAGCTCTCTGCACACACAGGGACACAAAACAAATCCTTGTCCTGCTGCACACCAAGGACAACTTTCAGCCCAACAGCACAAACAAGGGTGGCTGGAGGGAGGAACAAGAAGGATGGGAGCTCCCAGCCTGGAGCTGGAATTGGACAATTAAACCCCAAGATGCAAATGGACCAAAACTTATCAAAGTGTGAGACCTGGTGACCGTTTGTCCATTTTGTGTCCATTTTGGGTCCACCTTGGGTGTAGCCCTGGCCAGGCCCTGTCCTGCCCAAGGTGTACCCTAAAGTCCTTTCAATAAATCTCTGCTTTATTCTCCAGCTCTGTCCAGTCTCTGTTCCAGGTCAGCCTTCCCAAGGCATCAGCACAGATGCATTTTATGGCACAGATGCATTTTATGGCACTTTCCCTCTGTCCTACGTGGGCTAATGCAACACTTTGTCTCATCATTTGTTGTAAGCCTCATCAGCTTCGTTGTCCTTGCATAAAGTGAAGGGGAGTAAGCCTGAGGAAAAAAAAATAATAGAAAAACCTTCAAAGGGTTCAGAAAGTCCCACCAAAGGCCAAGCTGGGTGGGACATAGTGGTGGGTGAGCCCGTGCTGCACTGCCTGCCTGCTGATTGACCCTTCCAGGGGGTGGTTGTGCTTCCCACAGGAACCAGCCTTACAAGACTCATTGTTCCTTCTGCTTGTGATTATTTCACTCCATTTAAAAAATGCCTTTTCTGTGGATTTGTGGTGGTGTCTTCCTTAGTGCTCCTTGCTGCTGAGGGTCCCATTAATCATCCCATCCTTGCTGTGTCCTGTGGGGTGAAGGGACACACAGGCAGCAAGGCTGGGCACAGCAGGGGTAAATCAGTGCTGGAGGAGCACTGGGCAAGTGAGGCAGGACAGAAATATAAAGAGACAATAAAGAACACAAATGAGGCTCTCTGCAGCTGGAGCAAGAGCAAGGGTACCTAACTCTGCAGCCCACGTAGTGACAGAAGAGGTGCTTAAAAAGTCTGTCTTTCAACCAGGTTATTTTTACTAGGAAGCTAAAATTGAGAGTTGGATTTGACCTCAGCAGGAGCGCTGAAGTGAGGCTGCAGACCCTGCTCAAGGGACGGTGCACGGATGACGTGGAGGTGCAGAGTGACTGGGTTTATGCCACCTTTCAGATCCCACCACAAGGTTAGGAGCAGCCTGGGGTGCAGTTTTGTGCTTTGCATGTTCAAGCCCCTTGCATGAACCAGTGCTGGCTTGGGGGCTCCGGGATAGATCAGTTATTGCAGGGCTTGCTGATGTTTAGGACACCTCAGAGCAGCTCTGCTGCCAAAGGCTCTGCTTGTGGGTACTGGGTACTTGGGGCTTGTTCCCCTCTGCCCATGCCCAAACTCTGCTCAGCTGCCCTGCAAGAGCTCCACTGCTGAATGAAAAGGTCAGTTAAGGATCTTTCTGCTCTAAGATGGACTGGCTTTTATGAGAAACAGAGCACTTGGCAGTAAAATTAATAATGCTGTCTGGCTGCCTTTCCTTTCCTCTTTCCTTTCCTTTCCCCTTTCCTTTCCCCTTTCCTTTCCTTTCCTTTCCTTTCCTTTCCTTTCCTTTCCTTTCCTTTCCTTTCCTTTCCTTTCCTTTCCTTTCCTTTCCTTTCCTTTCCTTTCCTTTCCTTTCCTTCCTTTCCTTTCCTTTCCTTTCCTTTCCTTTCCTTTCCTTTCCTTTCCTTTCCTTTCCTTTCCTTTCCTTTCCTTTCCTTTCCTTTCCTTTCCTTTCCTTTCCTTTCCTTTCCTTTCCTTTCCTTTCCTTTCCTTTCCTTTCCTTTCCTTTCCTTTCCTTTCCTTTCCTTTCCTTTCCTTTCCTTTCCTTTCCTTTCCTTCTCTCCTCTCCTCTCCTCTCCTCTCCTCTCCTCTCCTCTCCTCTCCTCTCCTCTCCTCTCCTCTCCTCTCCTCTCCTCTCCTCTCCTCTCCTCTCCTCTCCTCTCCTCTCCTCTCCTCTCCTCTCCTCTCCTCTCCTCTCCTCTCCTCTCCTCTCCTCTCCTCTCCTCTCCTCTCCTCTCCTCTCCTCTCCTCTCCTCTCCTCTCCTCTCCTCCTCTCCTCTCCTCTCCTCTCCTCTCCTTCCCTGTCCTGTCCTTCCCTTTCCCCTTCCCCTTCTTCTCTTTTCATTTTCTATCTTTCAGCAGCAGCACGCAATTGTTCAAATGCATAAAACTCTATTTTTGCTGTGTCTGACTGGCACACTGTTAAATAGGGTTTATTTCCTTTCCATCTGACAGGAATACTTGAATCAGAGGTCCAGGATTTCCACTGCATCTATCATGACTGGGAATACCTGAAGTGCACCTGGCAGCCAGGTCTCCTCACACCTCGTGGTGTACATTATGGGCTGTATTATTGGTATGTAACAGCAAAAATAGGAAAACATCCAGGCAGCAATCAAGGGAACCACTCAGGGTACAAAAATGCCACAGTAAATATGCTTTTATAGCTGGCAGTGCTATTGCCCAACTCACCCAGAATGAGCCAAAATAATGTCCCAAGCAACACATGGCTCCTGGCAAGAGAACACCAAATCCTTTCTTACTTTCTTAAGCTCAGCCAGATCTTTGCCAGGAAATGTCTGCTCACTTCCTCCTTTGCTTTTATTCATCCCTGGGAGGTGTTCTCTGCATGTTATCCACCATGAAGGCTCGTGTTTTCCCTTTGCTGAGCACACCTGGGTGGTTGTGGCTGCACATTTCCCATGATCACAGTGCATGAATCTCAGCTGGACAGGATTTAACACGAGGCTACCAAGCTCAGGGAACCCTGGACACAGAGTGGAGCTTCCCAGAAACTTAGATTTTTAGAGTTCAAATATATTTTCATAGCCTCAGCACATCTCACACAAGCAAACACACTGCCACAAGGCAATAATAATACATATTTTCTGCTGTTTCTTTTAAACTGGTGCCCAAACTGTTTTCTGCAGGAAAAACATAGAATCAGTGGTTTGGGACGAAGTAAATACTGTGTTTGTGCTGCAGCTCCTATGATATTATGGAAAGGATGACTTAGGCTGGGTTTCGTGCCACTGGGCTATGTGGAGAAAAGCATAGCTGCATTTTAAACAGGCTGCATGTAGTTCTTGGAAATAGTCTTCAAAGCAGAAGCACCAATTCAAAACCATTTTGCTAACTGCAAAGATCTGCTTGAAGGAAACCATGGAAATGCGTGATTCATGCCTTAAAGGAAAACAAAACACTAAAAAAAACCAACCTTGATTTAATTGTCTGCAATAAACCCAGGCATTTGGATCTGGGTCCCATTTTATCACGAGACTGGGTGGACACCACGGCATCCTTTGATCCCTGTGAGCAAATTTTTATGGTACTAGAACATGAAGTTTTTCCCCCAAACATAATGTGCTGTGCAGGGAGACTTTTATTAGGTCTGGAGTACAGGGGCCAAATTGAGCCCTGCCCTGAGGGCATAAAGCAGCAGGAGTCTTAAAAGGTGGCATGAAACACCAGTCAGTATTTCCAGGATGCAGCAGCAGCTTTGGGGAGCAGCCCCCAAAGGCAGAAGGGGCAGGGCTGTGGTTGCACATTCAGTGAGAAACACCAAACCCTTCCCTGGCTCCCACCCTGAGTTTCCCTGTGCCCACGGGAATCACCTGCAGTCAGCCAGAGCAGCTCAGCAGTACTCAGTACACTCATAGCACACGTTACCTGCCTAGAAACATTTCATTTTGGTTTGGGAGGGACTTTGCTGCAACTCCAGAGTCTGTGGCTGATGGTGCAGTGAGGGCCCTGGGGAGCAGGACTGTCACCATGAGTTAAAGGCCAGATCCTTCCCCAGCTCCAGTCACACAGTGGCACCACTTGTGCTCCAGGAATGGGCTTGGGGAGAGCCTGGCACAGCCTAAAAACCACCCTGAGAAGCTCTCTGTGCATGTAAATTTGGGTTTTTTCTCCTCACTTGTGCCATAGCAGGTTTGATCCACAGCACTGTGCTTTGGACAAAGGCTGGGATATGGGCAATACTTGAGGCTTACGTTTAATCTTATAAAAACTGTCTTACTAAACAGTAACTTGCTTTGGTTTGGTTTTTGGTTTGCTTTTTTCTGTTTCCCTGCGCACTGCTAGGTACGAGGGGCTGGAGCAGGCGCTGCAGTGTGATCACTACATCCAGGAGCACGGCATCAACGTGGGCTGCGTGCTGCAGAACCTCAGCCAGGCCGAATACAGGGACCTGAACATTTGTGTCAATGGCTCAGCAGCTGCCACCCTGCTACGGCCGCTGTACACCACCCTCCGCCTCCAGAACCTCGGTAATTAATGAGGGCAGGGGAGCAGCAGGGGAGCCACACACACCCCAGGCCCACCCCCTGCATCAGGGGCCTGTCTTGGTTTGGTGTCTGCCAGGGAAAGCTGGAGCTTCCCTTGGAATGGAGAATGTAAACCCCCTCTCACCAAATGATTATAATTTTGCAATTAGGGGCTTTCAGGCAAAGATATGGGAATTGGAGCAATAGCTTTTTACTGGGAATATTAAAAAATATAAATGTAGTAGTACCAAAAAAAAAAAAAAAAAAGAAAGAAAGCAAACAAAAGTCCTGGTAAAAACCTGACAGGGTCAGGGATACAACCTGATACCCTGTTGGTCAGGGTGTTGGGATCAATCCAAATAAATCCTCCTGGAGTAACAGATGTGGTTCTGTGGGGTAGAGATGATCCTGTAGAAAACTCCAGTGGTGGTGAGATGGGTCTGGTCTTCCTCTGGGAATCCAGTGGAAAAAAATTGGATGATTGGTGCTCCTGAGTCTCCGATTTTATCCAGGTAGGAATGGTTGGCTCCTCCCACTGGGTGGAGCATCTCCCAATGGGATGATGTCATGTGTGATGTCATTGGTGAGCCTTCATGGCCCATTATCAGCAGATCTCCCTGGAGGATGGACGGGTGGTGACAGAGATAACAAACACTGCCCCACCTGGCTTTAACAGCTGGGCCATTATCAGAAGGCACCTGCCCCCCTCCCCTGGAGTTACAAGGATAAAGAAAAACATCAGATAAAATAGAATACACTCTTTTTTTGGTTACATAACCCAAGACCGGGTCTCAATTAAACGTGTGCTTTTGTAGGTGTGTGGCTGGGATGTGTGTGTTTCCCCCAGGGAAGGAAGGGGCCGTGGCATGTGCCAAGCAGGATTTCAGCTTGCAGGAATTCAACACCACCCAGCACAACCCTGGAGGGTCAGGGGGTGCCTCCCAGTGCTGCATTTGGCAGCTGCACAACTCAGGACATAAATGGCCTGCTGGGCACGTGGCAGAGCAGCTATGGGGTTTTGGTTCTAGCAGCACAGTCACAGAGATATCTTCATTTATTCCTGCTGGAATTGAAACCACACTTCTTCCAAGCACTGGAGAGATCTTTGGGCTTTGCTGTTCAAACCAAGAGAAGGGCTGGGGTGAGCTGAGTGTGATGGGACCTGTCAGAGCAGGGAGGGATTTCAAACCCATGAGAGACAGGGAAAGGAAGCAAAATGTACTCAGTGTTTATTATGGGAATGCCCAATGCTGGGCCAGAAGGACAAATAGCCAGACCAAGTCCAGCTAAGCCACTGGGCTATGAGCAGGATTTCTGAATTGAGTTAGTGCTGCCACGTGCTTCGTGGGTGCCTCTGGGCATCGGACATAGAGAAGAGCCTTTTCTGGCATGCAGAGGGTGTGGGGCCAGCAGAGCTGTGCAATGTCACTGTCACTGTCCCTGCAGAGCTGTGCAGTGTCACTGTCACTACAGGGCTGGGGCCAGCAGAGCTGTGGGGTGTCACTGTCCCTGCAGAGCTGTGCAGTGTCACTGTCACTGTCCTACAGAGCTGTGCAGTGTCACTGTCCTGCAGGGTGTGTGGGGAGTCAGCAGAGCTGTGCAGTGTCACGGTCCCTGCAGGGTTGGGGCCAGCAGAGCTGTGCGGTGTCACTGTCACTGCAGGGTGTGTGAACAGCAGAGCTGTGCAGTGTCACTGTCACTGTCACTGTCACTGTCACTGTCACTGTCACTGTCCGTGCAGAGCGGTGTCACTGTCACTGCAGGCCCGGGGCTGTCACAGCACACGGAGCCCAGGGGACCGTGCTGGGCACAGCGCTCGCACCCCCGCGCTCAAACCCCCGGAGGGAGGACCCGGTCCAGCCTGTGCCAAGTGAAAACAAACACCCACCCACCCTCCAGCCTCGGTGACATCTCGCTCCCCCAGCATCTTGGCCGAAAGGGCTCATTGAAAAGGGACAGCGGCAGCGGCGATCAGCCAAAGCCTTCCTCCAGGAGCTGTCCGTGTGTCCCTCTGACCGTGTCTGTGTGTCCCCGCAGCCCAGCCCTCAGCCCCGGAGCAGCTGGTGGTGTCGGTGTCGGCGGCCGAGGAGCTGCGGGTGGCCTGGAGCCCGCCGGGCGGGCGGGTGCCGCCGCACTGCCTGGAGTACGAGGTGCAGGTGGCCGAGGATGCGGGGGAAGCCGCGGCTGCCTGGGCGGTAGGGACAGCACCCGGGGTCGGGAAGGGCTCGGGGAGTGTGGGAGTTCTTGGCTCTTTCTTGCTCTAAGGTCAGGGAGAATAAAACTGAAGGGATGTAGTTTCTTGCAGTCACGCCGTGAAATTTATTATTTATTGCAGGCTCACGAGAAGTGAGCTCTCTCTAACAAGCTGAGAAAGTGAGGTAAAATGGTGTCTATCTAAGGTTATTTAAGTCTTAATTATCTAATGAACAGTTGACACCTATATTATTTATGTTTCTAACCCAATTGTGATCACCCAAATTCCACAATGCAGACCTCTATCACCCAATAATAGAAAACCACCTAGATCTGTGAAGAGGAAGGAACAAGAAGGTGCAAGAAAGACAACTGACCCACACCACAATTCTCTATCTTAGCTCCCATTATCACCATACACTAAGATCCCAAATCTCATTTTTTCACCCTGTGAGATCACATAATATTATCCAAATTACACACACACTGTTCCAGTGCTATCACACAATTTTTGAAGCCTTTTCCAAGGTCTCAGGTCAAACGAGGTGTTTACTTAAGAGTTATCACCCTTAAATTCAGAACGCTGGAAGTTTTCAGCTTTCAGAGCTCCAGCAGGGCAGCCCTGCCGGGCCAGCAGTGCGGGCACAGGGTTGAGTTACCCCGGCCGAGCGGCTGCGGCACCGCACGCGTTCCTCCTTAACCCCCTGACCTCCAGCCGCGGCTCGGCTGCAGCAGGAACGCAGCCCAGCAGGAGGCTCCAAGCGAGCATTCCCTCGGGGCGTCCCGCCTGTTATCGCAGAAAAACTGCCCTCGAGGAAATTTAAAGGTTGCTGTGGTTTCTTTCCTTGAATAGGGTGGTGTAGCTTTGTCCAATGAAACGATAATTGTAATCTCTCAAAAGGAGTAGCCTGGGACAGAACAGATCTTTTATGCATGGTGCTTTTTCCTTGTGCAGTTTGGAGGCAAAACCAAAAAGGATTAATTAATCATAGGGGACAGCTCTTTTTTAATTGCTGTATTCCACTCATGAGCCTTCCCAGGTAATTAAAAGATTCCATAAAGGAACAGGCAGAAATGGCAACATACACGATGACACCTCCAGAAAGTATTTTCAGTAGATTTGTCTTCACAGTCATGTTATTTGCATTAAGCTTGTACAAAACTATTGTGAAATCATTTAAAACTGCCAAACTATAATCCAAAGGTTTACAGGGCTGGACAGCGTGCAGGAACATCAGGCCACACCAGACAGATCCTGGTGGTGGCACGTTGATATTTCTTCTTTCTGTTTTGTTTCTCAGTTTGTGTCGACCCAAATGGAAACTGCTTTAACAATTTCCAGAGCAAATCAAAGCCACGTTTCGTGTGTTCGTGTCAGGGGGAGAACAAACATTTTCTGTGCTGATCAGGGCTTTTGGAGTGAATGGACGCAGGATTGTTTCTCTGGTATGGAACTCAAAGTAAAAGGTGTTTCTTTTATATCCTTTATAAAACCTGTTTGAGTCAAGTGCTGATGGCTGGCATGGGGATCTGTTGGTGTCCAGCACTGGGGAGGTGGCTTAGTTCAACTTCCACCCTGCTCCAGCACAGCCATTCCTGCAGCTTTGCATCTCCAGTGCAGAATATTAATGATGTTTCTGCAGCAGCACCTTTCCCTGCTGCATGGGGACAGCCGGGATGGAGCAGGGACTGCTGAGCAGCAGAGGGCACGGGGTACTTGCAGTGTCTCCACAGAGCATCCTGTGCCTGTCCTGCACCACACATCAGCTCCTTTGAACCCTCCAGGCTCTCTTGGGCTGCCCTCGTGTGCTCTGGCTCTGCTGCAAGGGGAGCAAGGAGGCGGGGGAGAGGCACAGAGCAGTGCCTGCATCTGTGTGCCAGAGATAAAATACCCTGAAAGAGGATGTGACCCCACCCAGTAAAATATACCCAGAACAAATAAAGAAATGAATGGATAAAAACATGGAGGGTAATGTGGACTAGATGAGTTTGCATCTGAGCCTGAGCTTTGTAGGAGGTATTATAATCTATTCTAACATCTTATTCCCTGCCATTTATCTTTGCAGTGTCCAGAAAAGAGGACAAGCAGCTATTTATCCTCATTCCAGTCATCCTGAGTTTGTCAATTAGCCTCATAATATTTATGTTGATTGGCCAGTGCAAGAAAAGGTAAGCACCAAGGTAGAAATGTGCTTTTTTGTGGGTGTCTGTAACTATTTATAACTACAGTCGTAACTGCAACATCACATTAAATGTCTAAAGGCCAAACATTAATAGATGCTCTAAGACTGGACACCAAACAATTGTTCATTTTCAGTAAACAACCTTCCTCAGTGTGTCTGTTTCTGATATGAAATTCCCCTACAGCAACCCATAAACTCACTGCAGAGACTCAAATACTGCTCATAAGAGCTCAGACTGCTTCTGTTAAATGCAGCAGTTACTTGCATGCAAAGCAGCATAAATAAAGCTATTATCATGCCCCAAACCACTCAGGAGCAGAGATTTGTCCTGGCTGTGCTAAAGCAGGGCCATTTTAACTAAATCCTCATTCTTTTGGCATTCGCATCCCAGCTGTTTACACTCGTGTCAGTGCTGGCACCAGGGGAGAGCAGAGGAGGGGATGAATTTGTCTGGTTTTGCTGATGACAATTCCTTCAGGTCTGAGGGGTCACTTGGAGACAACTGATCCCCCAGTACTGATAACTGTTTTCTTTTCCTGGTGGCTGTGTAGCATAAGCAAGCAGGAAGTTTTTCTAATATGCCTTTTAAGGCATCATTCACGAGGGAGAACTGGCTCTAGAAATACCCCTGAGTGGTCCCAGAAATGAACTGACACCTGTCTGGCAGCCAAATGCATGGAGTCCCAAACACACTCTCCTTCATCTTTGCTTTGCATCCACCTCCCAAATGTTTTGGTTTGTGAGATTTGAACAAAGTGTGGCAAGCAAACGCTTCCCGCATTGCCATGGGATGTGGCAATGCCTGGCAGGGTGCTGGAGCACGCCCTCAGCTCTCGGGTGTTGGGAGTAACAGTCTGTGTCCCTTTCAGATCCCCAGCAGGAAAACCATTGCATGCACCAGTGGGATACTAACCCTGCCTGTGCCTGCTGTGCTGCCTGTGTGTGCTGGGCTGCTCGTGGAACACCATCCCAGGACAGCCCAGGAGCCCTGAGCTTTCTGCAGCCCAGATGGGCCCTCCCTGCCCGCTGCCACTTGTGAGGGCAGCTGTTGCAATCCCAGTCCTTAACGGGCCCAGGAAAACTGGAGGGGCTTAAACAGACTGCAGGGGAACTGGAAGAGATCTAAAGTGGCTCTGAAGCAAGGTGTTTCTGGGAACAGGGCAAGGGAGAAAAAAGAGGCAATGGGAACTGCCGTGAATAAAGATAATGCCTTGTTCTGTGGCCTTGTTTGGGTTTTTTCTTTTGTAAGGACTCTAGAAATCCATCAGCAGGACACACACACCTCACACACCTGCAAACACCTGCAGCCAGCCCCTGTGCCCCAGCTTGCTCTCACCAGGTCTTCCCTGTTCCCAAACACTCAGCCTGCTGAGAGCATCTAAATGCTGAACAGGAGCTATTTATTTCATCAGCTGATATGCCTCATCTGTTGAAAAGCTCAGGTGGAGTGACCTTGAGAGAAACCTTTGCTGTAAAGAGTCATGACCACAGCTTGTGCAAAGGACAGATGATTCAGAGGAGAAGTGGGGGTCACTCCAGCAAATGTGACATGAGAATTTCTCTAGGAAATGGACATTGGCACCAGAATTCAATGAAGCACACCTGACGTTTCACACCACCATGTAGTCAGGTGATGAAATTGCTGACTGATTTTTTAGGAATCATTCCCTATGATGATGACAGAAAAAAAATTTAGAAAGCATCACTGGATGAGACTCCCTTTTCCAAGCCCATTCTGGGTTTTTTACCTTGAAGAACTAACCAAGGCAAACACAGGGGCTTAGTGTGGTTTCATTTTATCAGAACGACCCTGAAAACGTGTTTTCTTGAAGGAGCATTTATTCAAAGTGGTAATTTCTAATGAACAGTGGAAGCTCGGAGAGAAAATCAAGTTTGTGTCAATCAGCTATGTAAAGAGCCACACTAATCCAATCAGAAACAAAACAACGCAGCAAGAGTTGTCTTACACATCCAACTGCAAAATTATTCAATCACTATCAGCTGCTTCCACTGCTAAATGGGCAAGAGCCCAAAGTAATTCGGGGAGGAACCTAAGGAGGAAAGAACCAGGAAAAAATGGTCAATGCACAGACTGAAGCAGAAATGAATTTTCATGGAGGTTGTAATTCTGCTGAGACACGATCTCTGCCTGGGCAGCCACCATGGGATGGTTTTCCTTTGAAAAATACCCGTGAGCATGCACTGGGCATGGATTTTCAGCACTGCCATCAGGCCTCTGATGGTCTGCCAGACTCTTAAATAGTTAAAATGTCAACTAAAAACACGTGAGTGCATTGTGAATGTCCCCAGGGGGAAAAGTAGGGCAGGCAGTCAAGCCCAGCCTGTTGTCCTGGGTACATCTGGTGCCATCTCACCTGCTTTACCTGGTGGGAATGCTGGGCACAGGAATTTGGATTGGGAAAAATCCCCTGCAGCAGCCCCAACCTGCTGGATGGGTTTAAACTGGGCTAAAGCCTCTAGTCTGATTTTACCCCCCAAAAAGGTAGGAAGGGAAAAAGGATTAAAGTGCACATGGGTGCAAGTAAGAGAGAGCAAAGGAAAGGCTGTTGTACCTCCACAGCTAGAACTCACCCCAAAAAAGATCAGAGCTATTTCAGTAACCACAAAATATAAAAGTTGGGCTGAAGCCTGCCTAGAAACCTGCCTAGTAACAGAGTGATAAATTAAGTACATCTACTTATGGTATCTGTATGCTGCAGCTTTGCAGGAGTGTTTAGGTGAGGAAAGCTGGGCTTGGCCCCAGTGCAGGGCTCCCTGCTCCCCAAAGTCATCCTTGCACAGGGTCCTCACTGCACAGCACCAAAACACCTCCCACCTGCTTTCTCACAGCATCGCATCTGCAGCATTTGTGAAATTCAGCCCCAATGGATGGCCACCACCTTCCTAACATCCCAAACCTCACCAGAATTTCAGTACTCCTTTTTTATTCTGTGTTTATAGAATTACACCAATGTATTTCTTTCACACAGTGGTCTCATTAGGGTATTTTAGTTCATTTGCTGCCGTCCATAATTAATATTTTTAGTAAAGCATTTTTAAAATCCCTCCTTTGGCATGCTGTGCTCTTATTGTTCCCAGCTCATGTCTGGGTCCCACGTATTTTTACCAGCTAAGCTCCACATGTTTGGTGAGACACGTCTTTGTCTTTGTCTTTGCACACCCATGAGTTTAGAGTCTTCTTTCTGTCTCTGACTGATAAAGTCTTAGAGCCATTTGTTGAAGAATAAACCCAACTTTTCCTACACAGCTTTTTTCTCCCTAGAGAATGTCAATACTTGTCACACATACAAAAGCACAATCCTGTGCATGCTGTAGGGAAATGCAAAATCCATTTAGTCTGTCATATTCTGACTGCTTTGGGGAAGTAGCAAAACAAGGAAGATGAAAGCCAAGGTCTCTAAACTCAAAAATCGCCTTCTTCTCTCACTGAGATATATTTTCAAGCTGCCAGCAAGAGAGTAATTTGAAAATCAGTTTACATTCTGTTTCCCCATATCCATCCTCATATTTTTTAAATTTTTCTGAGTGGCTTCTTAGTACAGTGTTTCAAGCACCATAACTTGCCAATGGCTCCAAGATACAAAGCAAGGCTGGCACCTTGGAAAACAGGAATTTCCACCTGAACATGAGGAGGAACTTCTTCACTGTGAGGGAGACAGCACAGGAACAGGCTGCCCAGAGAGGTTGTGGAGTCTCCTCTGGAGATATTCAAAGGCTGTCTGGACACAGTCCTGACTAAAGAGCACCTGGGGACCCTGCTTGAGAGGGGTTTGAACAAGATGAGCTCCAGTGTTCCCTTCCAGACTTACCCGTTCTGTGATGTCTCAGGAACTCTTTACTCCTCCTGCACTTGAGGAAATGAAGAGGTGGATGTTGTATCTCACCGGCTGAGGCACCTCTGCTGAAATTTTCCATCTTGTGCGGGCGCTAGGAATCCCGTGGCCACTGGGTGTCAGCATCTGTGCTTGGATGCAGAGGACACGGAGAGCAGGTGCAGCATCGGTGGGTGCCGCCAGAATCTGGCATTTAGTGCACGAAAATTCAACAGAGGGGATCATGTCTCTGTCACCACAAGAAAGGAGTCTTGTTCTTTCTGAACTGAGAAGCAGGGACGTGTCACAGATTTGCTCCATCATTCTGCTCTGGTGTGACTGAGGGGTGACATCACCTTGTGCCCTGTGGCATCCTGACCACGGCCCAGTGCTGCACCACTGGCCACATCTGTGTCCCCCGGGGCATGTGCCACCCAAAACCAGCCCCAGCCACTGCTCTGCCCTGTGCTTGTGCCACTGAGCACCCACAGAAAGGTCCCATCAGCCCAAACTGGAGGTGTGACTGTGCCCTGCTGTGTGTCCCTGCTCCACTCCGGCACCAGCTCCTGCACCCCTGAGCCCCCATCCCTGAGCCACTGCAGCCCCAGGCAGTGCCTGGGTCTTGGGAGGACAGCACAGCCCCTCTGGCTGCAGCTTCTAGATGTCAAGGCTTTGGGATTGCAGTAGCTAATGATATAATCTGAAATCTAGAGAGCTTCACAGTCCGTGGCAGGTTTGCAGCTCACTGCCTTGTGTGGCATTTGTGCATTTAAGAGCATTGTCAACCTCTTTATTTCTGTGTAGAAGCTAAATTTTCTCAGGAGGGTCTCCGGCTTTCACAGCTTCAAGGCAAGCAAATACAGCTGATGCATGTGCTTGACAGAACAATTTGAGGCAACATATTGTGGCTGAGCTGTCTGAACAGCTGAAATGGCTCTGCAAACTGTCTGTGTCAAGATACCCTTCCCAGAGTACAGAGAGATAAAACAACCAGATGAAAAACGACAGACAGCACAAGGCTTAGCCCAAAATCGAGGATTCACATCCCTGCCATCCTGGGCTGCTTGCCTCCTGTGTGGATCTGCATCCAGACACAACACAGGACTGCTACATCCAGGAAATAAAATGCCTTTTCAGCAAGCCTCACACCATCAGACACATTAAAAATAAATTAAAAAAAGAAAAAAGGAGAAAGGAAACTAATTTAAAAATATTAAACATGGCTTTGATATTTCCTTTCTTGATGGGTCTGCCCAGGAAACAATGTCAATGTCTAAGTGGGTCTCAGTCCAGGGAGAGCTGAGTGTGGGTGCTTTAGCTGGGAGGCTGGATGAGCACGCTGGTGGTGCTGCTGTGGTCCCAGTGGTGCATGCACTCATCTCAGACAGCCTGCACAGCACCTCTGACTTCTCTGAGATGCCAAATGAGGTTGCACTGCCTTGCCTTTGATGGAAGGTGTGAAAGGTTCCTGCAGCTGCAATGAGGGCATTTGAGCCATGGCCATCAGCGATCATCGATGGGTTTTGTTTCCTTGCCTGGGAAGCTGTGAATGGAGGTGACAAAGGCATGTCACACCTTTGGTGTGCTTGGATGTCCCACCTTGCCAAAGCACCAGCAACTCACAGGACTTATTTTCATTTGGGGAAAAAAAAGTACTTAATATCAGTTAAAAAAAAAAAAAAACCAAACAAAACAGGGAACACCTTCCTTTAATGTTATCTACATATCATTGTGATTTAAAAGCAAGCAAAGGGTGGCAGAATACTCTTCTCTGGAATTCCTAAGGTAATGGAGAAAACATGCATAGCAAACAAACATGCAGAACCTGCTCTTCCTAGGGATTAGAGCCTCCCTCCAAGGCGACTCTTGGCCATGTCACCCACCCCCAGCACCCTCCCTGCATGGCCATGGCACACAAGGAACAGCAAACAGATGCCAGCAGTGTGTTAAACCACCCAGAGCAACAGCTGTCCTGCAGGAGGCACAAACTTCAGCAGCACACACAGATGTGAAGTTGCTCTAAATTTTAACAAATTGTCCTGGTTTGGATAGACAGGTGCCTGCTAAGGAAGGCAGGAGCCTCCCTTGGAATGGAGAATACAAACCTCCTCCCTCAGCATCATTATAATTTTGAAATTAAGGAGCTCTCAGGCAAAGATATGGGAATAGGAATAACAGTTATTTACTAGGAAAATTAAAATAAAATAGCAGCAGTACAAAACACTGACAGTCAGAATACAACCTGACACCCTGTTGCTCAGGGTGTTGGTGCAGTCCAATTAAATCCTCCTGCAGTGACAGATGTGGTTCTGTGGGAGCAATGATCCTGTACAAGGGTGTCCTGGTGTTCTGAATCCCAGGTTTTATCCAGGTAGGAATGCTGGGCTCCTCCCCCTGGGTGGAGCATCTCCCATGGGATGATGTCATTGTATCAGCCCTGCAGTGAGCCTGGATGGCCCATGGACAGCAGAGATCCCCTGGAGGGAGGGTGGGTCCTGGAAGGGATAAAGAACACTGCCCTGCCTGGTTTGGACAGCTGGGGATGGAATACACACTGCTGGTTCCGTCTTGCATTGTAACCCAAGACACAAATGCAACCAGGCAGTGGTCTGACATGGAGGTGAGTGTAACGTGACATGGCTACAGAAAATTTACACAGGAGAAGGCAGCAGAGACAGCAGACACAGAATCCCATCCTGTCTCTGGGTACCCAAACATCCTTTGTACCCTCACAGGGTCTGACTGCAGAGCCTGGGCTGCCCAGGGAGCCTGAGAGAGTCATTGTGCACCAATATGTCCCTACCTGATGCATGAAGAGAAGAGTTCTTGCCTTTTATCTAATGATGTTCCAGCTCTTAACTGTTGAAATAGAAATACGTCCCAGCCTTCTGGACTCTCCAATTGATCTTGGCTGGTGGCTGCCCAGAACTTGTGCCCGTGATGCCAATTTATTTAGAAACACTCACACTGAGAAAACAATAACCTTGCTGCCTGCCAGGTTCAGCAAAGTCCACTTTTAACAACAGAGAGCTTAAAAGGCCAACTGCACATTTCACTTAACTGAAGAAAAAGCTTGAAGTTCCTGGATACAGCAACAAAGTGTTTTTAAAAGTCAGGCCAGTGCAAGCACAAAGCAGGCTCAGCCCTGAAAGCTCCTCACCAGTGTTTGCTCAACCACTCCAGCTGAAGGCAGCCCAAAAAGGACATTACCTCAATGTTGTTGCTCTCCTCAGCAGACAGAGATTATCTCCATTAACACGGAATGTCCCTGGAAATGCTGTTGTATAAAACAAACCACACGTGACTGCAGGCAGTCAGCCTTGGGCTAGACAAGCTGGTTGATTCTGGATGCTTCTGACAATGCAAGTGAAATATTGTTTCATAGAACTCGGGGCTGGCTCAGGGCTGGGAACACGCAGCTTTGCCATGCCTTGACTTCATGCTGTCCTGTGTGTGGGAGATGCACTGACTTGGCATGGCCTCTCCTGCCTTCCTCCAAAATTGTAGCATTTTCCATGGCTTTGCTTAGGACTTGGAAGGACCATAGCCCAAAAATAGTGTTCTCTCTTCAGGATGTTTGTTCCTCCCACACTTTGGGACGTGTCTCCGGGGCGGTGCTGCTGTGCAGATGGCGGCTGGGTGCCTGAGCTCTGCCAAACCAGAGGCCAAGGACAAAAGGGCTGACCTGGGCCCTCCTGCAGTGCCCCTGGGATGGATTCCTGTGTGAATGCAGGAGCTGAGCCCTCAATAAGCATTTCAGTCACTGTCATTGCTGCCTCACCAGGAAGTGTAGTCCCAGATCTCAAACACTCCAGTTGTTAGAAACCTCTTTCTAATCCCTACTTTATTTCCACCCTTTCTGTATATCAGTTCCTTTCTCTTCCCTAAATAGCTCCTCTCTCTCCTTAGTCACAACAAGCACTCCCTGATATCCTGATGGAGAGCTTTTTTCACCCATCTTTGGCTGAGGAGGAAAAAGCCAAAGTTTCTGCTCACTTCTCATAAAAGTCTCTGCCTGGCCTTGTGTCACACACCATGCTACCACCAGGGCTGCTGCTCAGGCCCATCTATTCTCTAAAACAAAAGTGTCAGCTACCCACAGACCAAAGGTTCATTTACCCTCAAGGGGTAAAGGTCTGGGAAAGGAAATCCACAAGTCCTGACCATGGTCTGCTGCATCACTGTGCTGCAAAGTCAGTAATTCCTCCCTGCACTTTGCTAAATGCCATCACGGGACAGCCTGATGCAGGATCTGGGCACCTAGAGAAGGTACAAGAGAAGGTACAAGAGAGAACAAATGCTCACTTCAGGGTTGTCCCACCCCGTGCTCCAGCCTTGTGGCTGTGCTGCAAAAAGAAAAGGTGGGGAGTGCACGGAGAAGGGAATACAGCTGACCTGGCCCCTGATAAGTAAAAGCTTTGTTAATTGCCAATACACCCTCACCCCTATGAGTAACAGCTATGTCCAATAAAAGTGTGAGAAAAGGGAGTGGGTGAGCTGGTGAGGAATGGAATGGAATGGAATGGAATGGAATGGAATGGAATGGAATGGAATGGAATGGAATGGAATGGAATGGAATGGAATGGAATGGAATGGAATGGAATGGAATGGAATGGAATGGAATGGAATGGAATGGAATGATGAAGGAGGAGGAATCTTGAGGAAGAGGAACAAGAGAACCATGAAGAAGAAGAATCTTGGGGAGAGAGAATCCCTGCTGTGAGGTCAGGCTGGGTCTGCAGTTAGAGCCTGTGGTTGGAACCTGCAGTCACAGTCTAGCTGGGGAAAAGCTGCAGTCAGAGCTGCACACCGATCCCTGCAGTCACAGGCTGCACACGATCCCTGCAGTCAGATTTGAGCAGGAAATACCCAGCAGTCAGAGGCTGCAAGGGAAACCTGCAGCAGGAGCTGCTGCAGGCAGAGTCAGTGAATGGTTGGAGTCAGGATGGCTGAGATGTGAAGAGAAATAAACCAGGGCCCTTTTTGTGCTGTGAGAAATGAGAAGCCTGCACCTCAGTTCATTTCTACCTTCTAACAAGATGGCTGCTGCAACAGCCTGCTGCCCTAATCCTGATTGGCCAGTCCCCAGACCCACCCCTGCATCTGATTGGCCAGTTCCTGAGCACCGCCCCCTGCACCTGATTGGCCAGTCCCCAGCACCACTCCCTAAACCTGATTGGCTTGTCCTGGAGCACCACCCCATAATTCTGATTGGTTGGTCCCAGAGCGCTGTCCCCCTAATTAGAGTGAGGGTTAGAGTCTGGGGTTAGGGTCTCTCTCTCAAGGGTTTGGGGTTAGGAGAGAGGCCATGGCTTCACAGATGAGTCACTGAGACCTGTGGATCTTCTCTGGAGCCACTGTGGGACATGAACTGCTGATACTTGTAGGGAAGGAGCCCCCAACACAGCTGAGATCTCTGCTGGGCAATTGCACTCACCTGTGGTTTTAAGCAGAGTCATGATCTTTGGGAAGTGCAGGCTCCACAGGAGAGCACTGAACTCTTCCTCCCCAAATGTCACAGAAGAGCTGTTCTGTCTGTCAGTCAGGAAAAAGGACCTTGATTAAAATCTTCCGTGTCTTTGATGAGCATCCATCACTGGCACCCACCTGTCCTAGAGGAGGAGCACCAACATCAGCAGCACATACAGATGCAAAGCTGCTCTGAATTTTAACAAGTATAACCAGGCAGTGGTCTAACAGGCACTAGTTGACAGATTTTTTTTGTATGTGTATCAGAAATTTAAATCACTCAAAATGCCACAATTAGATACTATTAAAAATATACATTGGATAATCTGGCTGTATTTTAATTAAACATTAATTTATCCAATTCATCCAAGCACAGAAAAATTAAGAACAGTGGATTTACCATGCCCCTGTGTGGTGCTGCATGATTAATTTTTTAAGTCACTTAAGTGCTGGTACCCACTAGATCACAAAGCAGCTACCATTGTCCCAGGAAACTGCTGGAGAAATTGCATTTATCTGCTGGAGATCCTTTGGGGAGCAGAATATAAGACAACGTTAATGAGAGATGTAATATGGAAGAAGGATTGCTCCAGAGTCCTGATTTTCCACAATAATTTGCCACCAATTTCCTGCTGTGAGCAGTCTGTGTAATTCTCTTGTTGCCACCAGAGTTATTTGGTCTTTGTCACCATTAGCCACTTACCCACTTGCCAAGCCCTTAGAGCTGTGGGCCAGGAGGACGGGCTCCTTTTCTGTGGTTGGGAAGTGTGGAGTGAATCCCCCTGGGCAGTGTGCTGGGTCCTGGGACAAGCATCCTCCTGGAGGGACCTCGTGGGAGATCTGCCCAGAGCAGAAACCCTCCTGTTGCCACACTCCCTCCACATGTACCCACACACGCTCCTGCTGTCAGCAAAACCTGGGAGTTAGGACAGTCTTAAACAAAATTTTTCAGTCTGTAGCTCATGCACTTGACTGTTCATGAAGGGTGTTCTGGAGTGGTTCTTTAACCAGCAGGTGTGCCTTGCATTGATTGTCTTGTACAGATCTAAAATCCCTCACCTGAAGCCTCTCCATCTCCATGTTGTTATGGGATTGCAGCACCCCTGCACAGCTGGGAGGGAATGACACATCACATGGATGTTTCCTGACAGCTTCAGAGCACAGGCTTCAGTGTGTGTAAAAGCAAACAAGCAGAAGACCTGAGTGTTGCAGAAAAATGAGAGAGAGACAAAATAGATAATAACAACTTCATAGTTAAAAATGGAAAAACAAAAACTTTTTTTTTGGATACATGCACCCCCACAAACTTCAATATCACAGAACAGCCCCCATCTGTTCACACCAGCAGGTATATTTGATCTCCCCATCACAGGTTTCCTCCCCAGATTTTCAGATACTCCCAGTTTTTTGAGGGAAGAATGAAGTGTGGTGACATCTGTGGCTCTCTGGGATGTGTGTGTTCATGTGCACAGATGTGTGCACACATCTGCCCATCTCTGTCCTTCTGCTTCACCTGCACAAGGCTTGGTGCTCTCATGTGTGCCTTTTCCTAGGAAAAAGCCTCTGATGCCTTTTCCGCCCCTGAAATGGAGACAAAGCCAAGAGCAGTTCTTGGCATGTAGCTATCCTAATGATACTGTGACACAGCGAGGAAAGCCATCCAAGAGACATCTGCTCCTTTATCACATGATGGGCTCTGCTCTTGGAATGCACAATTTGTCTGCCACAGCATCAGACACCCTTCAGCAGCTCAGAGTTAAGTGGTATTTCTGAAGGGCTGATTGTGTATTTGCTTTTCTTCCTTAAAAGATGTTTCTTCTTCGGAATTTGTTTCTCCAGGGCCCTCAATGCTCCAACACCTTGGATGCTGACTGGGAAGAGCACCAGGCACCCTCCACACCAGTGATGAAACTCTTCACAGAAGAAAGGCTCTAAGGATTGACATGAGTGTCTCTGCAGAGAAAACAGCAGGAGCCACACTGCTCACAGTGCTTACTCACACATCGCCTAACATTTACATCTTTAAATTATCACTCAGATGAAAACCATTGCAGGCTCGCAGTTATTCAGACAATAAAGAGCTGTGTGCTGAGGTGGGATGCCCTAAGACTCCTCAGCATTGGATCTGAACCATGTCACCTCCAAAATGGCACAACCTCTGGGCAGCTGCTCTTATCTTCAGCAAGCACAGGATGGGAGGAGCTGACCCTCTGCTCAGAGCACAGCCTGTGAGGCACACACGGGTCCCCAAAGCCACCAGGGCTGACCCCATGGATGCTCCACCCCAGACCTGGCTGTGTGGGATAGCATGGAACAGATGCAGGTGAGCCAGCTCAGGTGTAGGAGCCAGGCTGCCCAGCCACAGGGGTTTGTGCCTGAGCACCACGGCCAGCCTTGCTCCTGACCTGGGGCAGGGAAGACTGAAGCCCCTGCAGCTCAGGAAGATACCAGCTGTGACCTGGGCTGTCCTCAGGGGCAGGTTCCCCAGTTCCAGGCACAGGAACAGGGTGGTCTGTGTGCTGTGAGCCTCTGCGTGTGTGCTGTCCCACGGGCAGCCTGCCTGCACTGCCCCATCTGCTTTGGGAAACAAAGCAGCCAGCACAACTCAGCCTCCAACCATTTCCAAGGAATTATCTTCACTTCTTCAGTCCAAATCAAAGCAAAACACTACCACAGACACGGTTTGTAAAACAAAACCATACCTGAGCTGGGATTTGAGGACTCACACAAAGCTTCCAGCCCCAGGGCTTCTGGAGGCACCACCACAGTTAATGGTTACATCTCAGGAGAAGCAAAGGAGCTGTGGGGACAACCTGACTTTGGTTAAGTTTCAGAGAACTAGATCAGTTCTTCAAATTCACATAGTTTAAAAAAACTATTTTTTAACAGTTTTAGCAGTTGTTAACAGTTTTTATTTTAACAGTTGTTCCTGGAGGGAGCAATTTGAAGAGGGAGAATAGTCTATCACTGCTTTCACATTTAACAAGTTTTGGGGTTGGGACATCTGCTGACGCTAATTCCTGTGATTAACCAGTTGTGGGCCATACTTCAATTATAGGTCCTCATCCTCATATTTTATTGTTGGTTTGGTTTTTTGATCAGGACATATTTTAACTGGGGACAGATGAAAGAAAGAGAGGGCATGTTCACTTATTTATTTTCCGGTAGACCATGAAAAAAAAATAATGAAGAATGATTAAACCAACAAACTTTCTTTAATAAATTAATAGCAGCATCACAAAACCCTGATGTGAATGACCCAAAGAAAGTTGGGTACGTGACAGTATTTAACCATTCAGAGAAATGTTCTCCCCTGCTGGCTGGGAGGAACGCAGGCGCTGTAAGGCAGTCAGTCCCCTTGGCTCTTCATCCAAACAAGAGATGGACATCAGAACGGGTCCAGCTGAGGTTGGCATATTTACAGTTCTGGCGCTGAATTTTTAATTTTTTTTTTTAAAAACACTTATAAAAATTCTGAAAATTCTCTGTTCAATTCTCATTATTTACATCCAAATATAGCAGATTCCCTTTTTTGCCCATACAACAGAACCGGCGAGGGTGAGACATGAAGGCTCCTGTGCAAAGACAATGCCTGTGTGAACACACTGAACTCAAGGATGCTGTGGAAAATGAAATATTCACACGACTTACACATGTGCTAGAAGCTACTGTAATTCAACTTATTGCTAAATGCTTTCAAAATCTGTGGTTGGTTCTTAAAGATATTTATATATGTGTATATATATAAGTACAAACTCACATGTGTGTTTATATATACACACATATACATGCTTAGAAGAGATGTGCTATAAATTCACCCAAAGGGGGGAAAAGAATTAAAATGCACTGTGATTTTTTTGATTTTTCTGTACTGTTTGAGATAATAAAATCTGAATCAGGGTAGAGGGCAGTCACTGAAGGTGCAAGTTTGTGTCTCTGGCCGGTGGTTTTCCTACTGATTACCTGATTTTTTGGAGAGGCAAGTGGACTCCCAAGCATTCAAGCCCATGCTGGTGTCTGCAGGCTGGCACATGGAGCAGCTCTGCTGCCTTCTGCAAGCAGTGAGCTGCACTCTGCACTGGGATACCTCATCTGCCTGCAGGGAAGAGCTGTGGATTCATCCCAGAGGGGCATGAGAGAAAAGATCATCAACTTCAGTGCATCGGTCTGGGATCAACCCAGCAGCAGATACAACCCAAATGTTGTGTTCTAGTAGTGGCCTCAGCAAGGTTGTAGCTGCACACAGCAGTGCAACAGCACAACGCCACCTCAAGCACTGGCAGAATTTTCCAGTTCTTCTACAAGTTAATTTTAATGGAACGAACACAGCAAGCTGAGAGTACAAGCAATTCATGTAAATAAAATGCGATTTATCCATGCCTAGTGTAAGCTTCTCTGCTCTGACAATTATCTTAGCCAGAGGCTGTCAGTGATGCTAAATGCATCCATGTTAGATGGGCACTGCAGCATCTGTGTAGTAGTTAATGAAGATATAAAAACCTTATGGGTGATATCTGGCATTAGACAATACTCCACATAAGGAGATCTGCATGAGAGGCATCACCCCAGAGGCACAGTGCCAGAAAGACACAGTGCCTTGGAGGGTTTGTGTACACAGGAATGCAGAGGAAAATTAATTCAAATTATACATGGTGTGTATTAAAAGCAGATTACTTAAAATGCATTCAATCCCAATGTGGATGCTTTCATTAAAGATGTAAGTGGTGTTAATATGATATACTCTAATTTACTTCGGGAGTAAAATGGAATAAATCAAATTGAAAAGTTACTCCAGATAAATACTCCATGTACTATCTCCAGGTCTGCTTCCCTGCTGTCCCTGGTCACCATTTGCTTTAGAACAATGTCACCAGCAAATGATTCCAATCACATTCTCTGCTCAGCTCTGCCCACCCCCTCCTGGGACAGGAGCAGGGACCCTCGCCTGCCTCTCCCCAGGGAGGCACATCCTGCTCCCCACAGCTTCACCCTGGCCAGCACCACACACAGAGAGCCTTCTGCTCTGCTCCCAAAGCAGTGCTCCATCACCAGCACCGTGCTGGAAAATAAAAGCAAACGCTAAACCAGCTAAAGAATAACGAGATGTGAGAAGAGCAGAGATTTGGGCTCTGCAAAGCCAGAATTCTCTTCTTCAGGCAGGCTAAAGCCCCTGATCCTCGAGCAATCTCTGAAGGCAGTCCTGGACACTGAGCACAGCCTGCTCCATCCCAGAGCTGATGGTTATCTGCAAGACCAAAAGAGGGCTTTTAATCAATCCTAGGCCTTCCATTTATTGAGTGTTTGAAATAGATAACTGGCGATCGCTCTGTTTCTCACGCTTCTTCTCCAATCTGAAAGTGACCCCAGCCAGGACTGCAAAACCACATTCCCTACCTTTCTCAGGGGAGCCAGAGCCTCCTGAGGAACAGAAAGAAAACAGCAGGATTGGAGAGGGAGCCAGAATCTAACAAAGGTCCCTTGAAGTGCAAGAATGACCCAGTGTGGCAGAAGCCACTACACATAACAGGACATGTCTGGCACGGCCACTACGCTGTTGTGATGTCTCTCTGCCAGATTTCTGTAAAGTCTCTACACGGCACAAATAGGGGTGAGGATTTAAAGTATATATTTACTGTCAACTTGAAAAAGAAAGTTATACTGACCAAGTCTAATAGCATGTATTTGATATATAACTATTAACGTGCCATTCTGGACCCCAGCAAATTCCACCTGAGATAAATATTCAGCATTTTTGTTCATGCACTGGAAGAAGAATTCAAACATTTTGTCCATGACATATGCAAAGTAACTAATAGTTCTGATCTAGTATTAACAGTAAATATAGAACCTTAAACTTCACTGTAGTATATTAATATATATTATTTTAAGTACTGGACTGGAAAGACAACTCTTTTTTCTCTTTTTTTTTTAAAAAAGAAAGCTTTGTTCAGAATGCAATATTTACATAGTCCTTTGACCGACACATTTTTACACAATATATTTTGGCTACAGACACACCGTAGCAGAGGTCCATGAGAGTCCCTTTTACACGCAGCTCACCCGTTCACTCACGACATTACAGCTGTTTATGGAGAGCTCCGAAGTCCCCGGCTGCATCTCAAGGCCCTCCTCAGCTTCGTCTAGTTCCATGCTGTTGAACTCATTGCCATTTCTGTAACTAGTTAAAGTCAGGTCCTTCCCATACAAAGCTGTGGAGGCCACGTTCAGACACTGGTTCTGCCGCAGCGCCGACTTTTTGCCGGGCTTGTAGTGGCAGCGGATGTAGTTGGAGAAAGCCCTGCGGTAGGTTTTGTTGAAGAGGGTGTACACCAGGGGGTTCACCCCCGAGCACACGTACCCCACCCACACAAACACGTCCAGCAGCTCGCTCAGCAGGTCCTTGTCGCAGGCCTCCTTGCACAGCACGGACATGACGTTGGTGATGAAGAACGGGCACCACATGATGAGGAACAGAAAGAAGACGATGCCCAGGACCTTGGAGGCTCTCCGCTCGTTGTTGATGGACTGCATCGTTCCCTTGCGGAAAAGCACTGCCTCCTTGTTCACAGGGGAGTTCAAGTGGGACGCTCCCTCGTGATTGTGGAGCATCGAGATGTTCTCCGTGTTGTTCTCCTTCTTGAGGCAGTTCACGCTGCTCCTCCTCTGCTTGGGCACCTCCCCACACATGAACACCGTGGCCTGTCTCTGCAGCACCTGGACGGTCAGGCAGTACGTGATCACCATGATGATGAGGGGGATGAAGAAAGCCATGAAAGATCCAATGAGGACGAAGTTCTCGTCATTAAGGACGCAGGTCCCATTGACAAACACCCGGGAGTCATCCTGCAAACCAATGACCGGAATGGGCAGGGATATCCCTAGAAAAATGAAACCAAAAAGGAGACTGTTACCTGGACAGATGGGGTTCCAGAGGCAGCAGGGAGGATGCAGGTCCTGCATGCATTCAGCCCACTGCCCAAAGCTGTCTGGAAGAGAAGTTACTGCTCACAGGTGAAAGGGGAAACATTCAACAACAGCTCCAGGGCATGACACCCTCCTCCAGGAACAGCTGTGCCCACAGCTGACTCAGTGGATGCAGCCTAACTCCTATTTTTCAGCATTAATTGGAATTTGTGGGTGTAGGAAAGGCAGTCACCGCTCTGCTGTGTTCCAGCTGACCACCCCACCTGCCACTTTGGGGTGAGGTTGGAAATCACTGACATAAGGTAGAAAGGAGAAAATTTTAAAGAGGAAAATTTTCGAAATATGAAAGCGTTACAGCTATGAGGATTCAAAGGCAAGATTCTTCCAGTAATAAAATAATCTTGATGGAAAAATAACCACTTTTGCCACAGACACATGGAAGCAAAGTTCTGGATCTCAGGGCCATTGTAGACAATCTCAGTGCAAATAGAAAGCAGTCTCTGCAAAACGTCACTCGAATATTTTTCACACGTACTGAGATCCAAACTTCATCCCTTGATCTGTGAAGCTCAGTCCCACATCAGCACAGACCCAAAACTTTCCAGAAACCATGACATAATTTGGAAAACCACAGCCTGTGTGTACAGGAAAACATGTGGTGGGCCAGATCTAGTTAGAGAATCATGGGTTCATCTAGTCCTGTCTCGTGTCTTTAACAAGTACCACAAGTTTAGGGCCATGGTACAAAATGGGTTCAATATGGGGCAGCTGTAAGCATTACACCATAGAAAATTCTGAAACAAGAACTTGCATCCAGATCTTGTTGTTAAAATAACCTTTGAGAGATTTATCTTCATGATAAATCTTACGAATTCTTGATCTCATTTCTAACTCCACAATACTCAGTGGCAGTCACTTCCTCAACCTATCTGGTTTTCCTCTGAAGAAAGTGTTTCTTGCTCATTTAATTTTGCTGCCTGATCATTTCCTTTGACTCCCCTCACAGTTCTACTGTGAGAAAGAGTGACTAATCACTATCTGATCACCTTTTCCACCTTCTTAGTGATTTTATAGACCTGTTATCATCTCTCCTGTCTGGCATCTCTTTTGGAGCTGAAGAATGCCATTCTATTCACTCTCTCTCCTCACGCCAAGCTCATCCTATGCCTTTGATTATCTTTCTCTATTTCTTTTCAAGTTTCTTTCTGCCCTTTCAAAGAAACAAAAAAAAAACCCTGCACATTTGGGCAGCTAGAGAGCAGCAGAAGGAATTCTGTGCTCACCTCTGGGCACCTGGCTGTTACAGAGCACCACTCCTCAGACACATCTGTGGCTGGCCGTGCCCTCTTTGGGCTCCTCCACCCAAAAAATAACCAACACTGATGCCACTGTTGTGCCTGAATTGCTTTTTTGGAGTTGCTGTGAACATCACAGCTCATAAAGCTAATGCTGTGGCACTCTGAATTTCTAAGCAGGAAGAATTGCATGCTAAAGAGATTAACCAGGGCATTTTTCTCACTCCAGCTAAGAGTTTTTTTAAGGATTCTGGGGAATTCATCTGCAATTTGTCATTACTAGAAAATTACCATTTGGCAGAAATCAAGTGACAGAATTTCTTCTGAAAATTAACAATTATAAATGCCTTCTGTGACTGTTGGATGTGTTTTCTTAGCTCAAGTACTAGTTCCAGGATTTGGTCTTCTTCCCCTCTACGTGCCAGTGCTCATCAGTTCACCTTTGGCAAGGCAGCTGCCTCCTTTCTGATATGGTACCTGTGATCTTGCTTGTGCCAATTCCACTGCAATAACCTTCACCCCATAAATCCATCATTAAAAACATCATCCTAATGCCTTGGCTCCATCAAACCACATTTGGGAAAGGGTGGAAGTCAGACTGAGCACTCTCTACACGATGAAGAAATGTGAATTAGGTCAATGGCATTACACTGGGATTATATTTGCATGTATAATTTTATGCTTTAATGCCCTCTGTAACACCTACCCTTAGAAATAAAAGTCCAAAATGAATGGAAGTTCATTCATGAAGTAGTTATCATTTAAGTTCATGTTATTGCTTTAGCCAAGGGAAATGAGATGAGGTTTTGGGATATTTTCACACATAAACGTGGCACACATGAAGCACATTTGGGAAGAATAATCTAATTCTGGGACATGATGGATGTACAAATGTACAAATCAAGAGCACTGATGGCAGCCTGAAACCCTGTGTGAGCATGAGAGAGCTCAGCATTAATGACAGGGAATGAGGGGTAACTGCTGTAACGGAAACGTGTCCCTCACCTCTCACACAGCAAAGTGAGATTTCAAACTGAGAATGCACAGAAGAAAGAGAGCACTAAGTTTTTATTTGCACTTTCTTCCATCATTAACAGCAGTAGGAAGAATGATGCCCTCAGATAAGCTGGCAACACTGTTTGATTCAGCTGTCAGCTGGATCCAGCACTGCTCACCATCCTCATCTCAAATGCCTTCCTTCATCTCACACCTCTCCTCTGAAACTCACTCTTTAATATAGGATTTATCA
Organism: Acrocephalus arundinaceus; assembly: GCA_021534815.1. Taxonomy (NCBI): domain Eukaryota; kingdom Metazoa; phylum Chordata; class Aves; order Passeriformes; family Sylviidae; genus Acrocephalus; species Acrocephalus arundinaceus. The sequence goes on from JAJEOU010002626.1 coordinate 5,648,953, forward strand.
CCAATCCACAGCACAACTGAGTCTGAAAGGGAACTAATTGTGTACATACCTTGGGCAGCAGGGACTGACTCACAGTGAGAAGAGTGAAAGATCTCAGACACCTCAGAGGGGCTCCCCTCATGGGGGATTACTGCAGAATCACTGCTGCCACAACCCCAAACACACCAATGCCTGCCTGCAGACACAGCTCACAGCCTGGCCCTTGGTTCAGCAGGGGTGCCCTGATCACCCCTAGGCATTCCCAAGGCTCCTGGATGAACGTGGATGGACGTGGATGGACATGGATGGACATGGATGAATGTTCATGGACATGGATGGACATGGATGGACACGGATGAAAGTGGATGAACGTGGATAAATGTGGATGGACATGGATGAATGTGGATGGACGTGGATGGACATGGATGAATGTGGATGGACATGGATGAAAGTGGATGGACATGGATGAACCTGGATGGACATGGATTGATGTGGATGAGCATGGATGGACGTGGATGGACATGGATGGATGTGGATGAACGTACATGAATGTGCATGGACATGGATGGAAGTGCATGGACATGGATGAATGTGGACGAACGTGGATGGACGTGGATGGATGTGGATGGACATGGATGGATATGGATGGATGTGGATGAACATGGATGGATGTGGATGGATGTGGATGAACATGGATGGATGTGGATGGACGTGGATGGATGTGGATGCCTCCCTGACTTGGGTTCTGCTGTTTGAACAAGTACACAGAAGGCATTCAGCTCCACTGGACTCAAGCAATGCACAGCACTGACAATGCAGTTTTAACTGTCCATAATTCAAGGGCTGAGGTCAGCTGGTCAGAGAATGCCACAGTCCCCACAGCAGTGCAGGGAGGGTGAGTGCCAGATCAGGCAGGAGGCTCTGAAGCTGACTCTGTCCTCAGCCTTTGTCAGTGCAGCTCTCTGAGCCCCAGTGCAGAGCATTTCCTGAGCTCCTCCCTGACACACTCATCAACAAACATCAGGCTGACCAAGTGGCTGAAGTCTCCAGCCTCAGAGGCATTTCCCAGCTGTGTCAAACAACCCTTTGTAACTAAGGGGGCAGCAAATTCCCCAAAAGAGGCAGGGCCGCTCCAGAAACTTGGAAGGCTCAAGTGTTTGAGTACCACAGTGCTCTTCAGAGCAAACTTGGTCCTCTTGTTTGCAGCCTGAGCAGCCCCTGGCACAGCTGGTTTTGTCCCAGCAAGAAGAGATAACCAGCCACAAACAGTCAGTGAGCCATGAACCAGGTCCCTGTCAGACTCAGCACTGGGCACTCTCACTGCCACTCTCCTTCTGGCAGGCAGCAGCTCTACACCACAGCAGAGAAGGTGAATGGGATTTTTTTCCTCCTCTACCCTCCTTCAGCTTCTGTTTGGCAGAGCAGCAGGAAGCCACAGAGAGAGGGATCCTCTGGATTACAAATCCAATTACAAGTGTTGTCCTAGCTGCTGCCTGTCAGCTTTAAAGATGTCCTTAAGCCAGCAGAAATGTTCACCAAATGAGGCTGAAGTGGTACTGTGGACACAGAGTAACAGATGCTCTTCACAGATTCTAAATTAATAAAACAAAACCCAAATGACTACAAATACAGATATATAAAATATTTAATAGAGAAAAAGATGGCTAAAAAGTCGAAATTGACATTCACAGATACTTAGACTTAAATGAAAAACAATATATTTTTTGTGTTTAATACCTTGTTTTCTTCAATGAAAACCCAGGAGACTGACAGAGATTACAGAGATTACAGAATAGCTGTGTCTTTGCTGGTTATTTCCACTAAAAAAGGGAGCAATTTCCACTCTTCTACAAGAACACATTTTCTCCAAGGACAACCAGCAAACTAAAGAAAACAGAGGCATATGGGTTTACTCTGTCTTTCCATGTGTAGAAGACACATAGTGACATTTCCCTGCAGCTACAGGAGCTTGGGAAGGCCAAGGACCACCTCTCCTGGTGTCAGCAATGATTTCAAAGCCTGCTGTGTCCATGGGAAGAGCTCTGCTGCTGCAGGTGGCTTTGGACCTCCCTGCCACTCTCCTGACATTTACAGACAAGTGAAAAGAAAAAAGCAAAGAGAAGGCTGTGTGCCAAACCAGTCTGTGGTGCCACAAATACACCACTGTGAAAACCAGAACACTGCTGAACACTACCTGGCCAAATCCGTATCTTTAACCTCATATTGAAACAAATATAAGCAAAAAATGAACCTCATATTTAAACTGAAACAAATCTGTTTGGTTTCTTAACTGAAATGTCTCACAAAGTTCCTGCACTTTTCTCTAATTCAGACAGTGAGAAGCAAATCCCAACAGCAGCCTCCTGACTTGAAGTGTGCAAGAAAAGGCACTGGGTTCAGAAACCAAAGCTCTTCAGAGGAAAACTGAAGAATGTTGGCTTCTGAAGTGTTCAAAATCACTAAAATTCCATATTGCCCCCATATTTCAGCCGACTAACTGCAGTGCCTTTCATGTACTAATATTGCAACCATGCCCCTCCAGGGCTGGATTAGGTCTCGTTTTATCTGACCATTCCAATAAAACAACTGTGCCAGCCTTGTGTTGGTTTAAAGCCACAGATAAAAGGGGGGATGAACTTTGAAGGATCTCCCTGTCTGCAGCAAGCACAACTGCAAACAGATGAAAGCCATTAGTGACTGTGCCTTGACAAGCTGCTGACCTTTACTGAAACCTTGGGAGAGCTCTGAGCAACCTGAGCCCAGATGGAAAACCAGCAAACAACAGTGTAAGACAGAAGAAAGAAATTATTTTCCCACCTGCCCTTCTATTTTGCTAAATTACTTCTGTTGGTTTGCCCAGTGTTTCCAAGTGTGCATTTGAGCATAGCTGCTGCCAGGGCTGGGCTTTCTCAGGCAACCCAAGAGTGATGGTTGGACTGATTTTCAGGGGTAGAACCTTAGACACAAACATCAGCATCTCCCTTGCTCATGGGGACAGATCTCTGGGATGGTCAGGCTCATTTCTGTCAGAATCCTTCACACGCTGTCACCACCTGCTGCTGTCCCAGGCAAAACCTTTCAGTGACATCCAATGACAAGATCAAACCAATCCAAGCACCCTGAAATCACCTGGAATCCCAGGGTGGCTTCCTTGCTAAGAATTCAGCTTGTTATCAGCCAATATGTTCTTGTATTATATATATAAAATTATATTATATAAATTATATTTTTATATATATAGATAAAATATAAATATTATATTATATTATATTATATTTACACACAACATATATATATGTATGTATGACTATATACATATACAATTATATATACGTGTTTATATATATATATATATATAAAAAATATGTATGTCACCTCGATAACTCTTGGTACTGTGCTAGGGAGGTCAACAACCCTCCTGGAATCATGGAAAAACACTCAATCAAAAAAATTACTTTAGATAAAATAACTTTGTAGACAACTCAACAATTGGGAAACAGGCAGATGATGCCTCAGTGTTTTGCTCTAGGTCATAAAGCAAATATTTCTGTCTCACCCACGACCAGGAGGCAGGTCTGAAAAAGTTTTATGACCAGAAGCCAGATCTACTCCTCCACCAGAGGCAACTTGCAGCCCAGCCTGCACTGCTGGTGCCACCTCTGCACTCTGGTGAGGCAAACAAAAGTGATCACAGCACCAGCACCACCAGGGTTTAGTTGAGGTGTTTGGGCTGGGTTGGACTCGATGACCTTGGAGGTCTCTTCCAACCTGGAGATTCTGTGATTCTGTACCTGGAGGCTCTGAAGGACATCATTAGAGCAGTTTGCAAGCATGAGGCTGCTCAGCCCCTGTGAGAGACAAACACCCAGGGCACAAACAAAAAGCTGTTAGGTGTAATCTCACTTAGTCTGAGATGAGTGTTTACTGATCCACATTTATGCTTTTCATACTCTTTCATATTTCTATAAATAGATCTCAACAAAACCATGAAGTCTTAGGAAAGTTAAAGGGGGATTCAAATTTCATATTTAAACCTGAATGGTTTATTGTATACACAAACCTCAGGTACCTACCTGAAATCAAAATGATAATATCATTAGTGAGTCAGAGAAAGAATGAAATGTTTTCAAACACGCACACACACTCACTGACACACAATTTGTGACACCTGCCTATGGCACTGACACACGGAGCAGAATTTAAAGCATGGCCTTATCTCGTTCACTTATGAACTAAATTGAATTTACACTGCTTCTGAGGATGTAAAACTGTGAGCTGGAAAATTGGTAGCATGTGTAATTTCAGCACTCTATAGCAAATGACCAAACCTTGAACACCCTGGGAAGCAGAGGAAAAGCCTTTCCTCTGTTTATATTTAGGTCACTAGGAATATCAGAATTAAAATGTTTCAGTTATTTTCATATCAGAAGCAATGTGTGTGTGCCTCCACATCAATGAAGTGCTTTCATTCAGATTTTCAAAGGGCTGTTTGTTTATTTTAATATTAGCCAGTTAACACTTTCTCCTGTGTGACTCAGGGTTCCTTACCCTGCTGCTGAGCACTGCACGAGTCTGCTGAGATGATCAAGTTACTGGGGAAAACTTTGAAACTACACAAAGTCTGAAATCTTGAAACAATGCCAAGATTCTGCCAGCAGGCTCAAATTGATTTTCATTTTCAATTGTGGGGATATTTCTGTTGCCTGTGTTTTTATTTCCAGCCTCAGCACAGTGCCATCTATCACAAAACTAATTTTTGCAAGCCCAGCCCTTCACAGCAGCCACTTGTTCTCTAACTGAAGACAAAAGTCTTGCTCAAGTTGTGTTTGCTAAAGCACAGGACAACTCTCTGTGATGTGCTTTAATCTGGAACAAAGAGGACTTTGGAAAAGACCTACTCACAAAAAAATTGTCAAGAGACAGGAGGACTCTCTTATGTTCCTCTACTTTAAAACCTAATCATAAGTTTAGGCTTGTGCAACTTGACAAATTTGTAGCTCAATGAGCAAAGAACCCCTTTTATATTTTGCTGTCAGCATTAACATTTCAGAAAAATGGAATGCAAAAGCTACTGAATTAAGATAAATTACATGCTTTTTACTTCTTATTTTGAATTCTGATTCAGAAACTGAATTCAGGATTCTTTGCATGGAATGCATTTAAAAGTCTCTTCATCTGAAGCAGGATTTAGGAAATGCAAACTGACCAGTCTGCACTTAAGTGTTGCTTTAAATTTGATACTTAATCACAACAGAAATGCACAAATTTTTTCATGATGCTTAACACCAAAGTGAGGATGACTTCATTTAACTTATTTCATCCTCTTGAAATCAGCACAGGATTTTACCAGGCCTTTTCAAGTGACAGGTAAGGTAGTTAAGAGCCAGAAAACAGCAACAATACCCTTTGAGTGAGTTCTCTTTCATTCCTTGCTTGGTTTACTCCCGTGTCTACCACACTGCTAAATTCATTTATGAAGTACAAATAGTTATGCTAAAATGAGCTAGATACATACCAAGAATACTTTTTTTTTTTTTTTTTTCCATTTAATGCAACCTGCTGCAGAAAGCTCAGTAAAAGCTAAGCCTATCATATGCACTGGGGAGGGTGGAAATCCAACAGCATTCCAGTGCCCTGAACAGATTGTCTGGGGAGTGTTGACTCTGCCTGTATCTTCAAAAAAAGGGAATGTAGGCAAAGACCTCCTGGGCCAGCAGTAGCAGCATCAAAGAGAATGAACAGCACATAAACAAAGCCCAGATGTGCAGCACAGCCTCCCAGCTGTGATCCCAACACAGGAGGGCACACAGGTACAGCTGCACCCCTGTGAATGCCCAGGGGCTACGGCTATGGAATGCTGTGCCTCAACCCTGGAGGGACTGAGGGAAATAGGGAAAGATCCCCTTTGGGGTCATGGTGAGGAAAACCTCCCTCCCATGGGGCCACGTTAATATTTCTTGAGTTTCAGTGTTTTATTGGTTTGTTAGGTTTATGTCACCCTGTTACCATCTGTGCATCCATCCTAGAACGTTGTTCCTTCCCTTGAACCCCACTGGGTTAATTTTGCTGCAGTGTCACACCCCTGTGGCCCCATTACTCCCCTCAGTTCATATTTACCTCTCTGCTCTACTTTTTTCTATTCCTATTGGACTCTGATCCCCAGACCTGCCCTGGTTGTCCCGTTTATGCCGCAGTGCCCTCGGACACATTTTCATAACCCTATATAACCCTTTGCTCTATAGGGTTTGCTCCAGGGTTATAACCCTATATAACCCTATATAACCCTTTGATCTATAGGGTTTGCTCTAGGGTTATAACACTATAACCCTATATAACCCTATATAACCTTTGCTCTATGGGGTTTGCTCTAGGGTTATAACCCTCTAACCCTATATAACCCTTTATAACCCTTTGCTCTATGGGGTTTGCGCTAGGGTTATAACCCTATAACCCTATAACCTTTTGGTCTCATCCCTGGATTTTATTCGAGGCTGTTGCATCCCTGAACCTCTATCCTGCATCCCTGGACCCCTTTGCTATTCCTGCCTGTGTTCCTGATAAATAAACAGCTTTGGGATCTTCAAACAGAAGCCCATCCCTCCCCTTAGGGGTCGGCAATATTGTAGCAGCCTGCCTGGGGCTCAGAGATGTTTTTTGCTCTCACATTGCTGCACACCTCATGTCCCTTCCAGCCTGGGGAGGGAAATCTGCCCAGGGCAGCCCTCAGAGCACTGTGCACTGCAGGCATCCCACAGAGGACTGCTCACAGCTTCTTCCTAAAGGCTTTGGGGTGCTGGGGAGCAGCTGCAGCACCCATTGCCTTATGGAGGGCTGGCAAACCGTGTGCCTTGTGCAGGAGTGCCCTTCCATCCCCTTTCCTAGCTATGTCTTTTAACCATCATTATTTATTTCACCTGTTTCATATCCCATGGTAAATGCAGAGTGGGGAAACATCTGAGGAAGCTGGGCTGAGGTGTTTGCACTGTACAGCAGCAGAGTCACCTCAGCTGCTCAGGCTGGGGTACCTTTCTCCTTGGGCCACAGCAGAGGTCACAATGTGCCTATTTTCCATCCTTGTGAGCCCAAGCCTCACCAAACAGCTCCATGAAGAGACAGGCCTGTGTCTTTACACCTGTTAGGTCAGGCACCAGATTTTCTTACCAGTCTGCTGAATCAGTGAACCATGCATGAGGTACTGACTTCATCCCTTGGACCCAGAGTCCAAACCACAACTTGCTCCTCAAGGCACTGGTGCAGGCAGCCACCTTCAGCACGAGCCAAAATTTCTAGATGTCTGCAACATCTAAGGCAGCACAGGCAGAAACCTGCAAGTTAGCTCCAAAAATGGAAGCTGAACAGTTTTATTGCCCAGGTTTTGCAATGTGATTTCTACATCTCAGCTGGGGGTTGTCCCTCAGTTCTCCCTCTGCATTCCAGTGCAACGTGGAGCAAAATTCTGTGCTGATTCTGACCTGCCTGTGCAAATCTAACCCACTTAAACTTGTCCTCATGTGACTCTAATGTACTGAATTCAGCAGCTTGCTTTCCCATGTCAAATAGAGAGCAAAGAGAGTTTAAAATAACAGTAATAATAATTTTAAATAATCTTAAATGAATTGATTAAGCCCAATCCAATTTCACTGTGGATTGCATTACCTAGGGGAAATGTAGCAGGCCTGTGACACAAGAAAATTTGTTTCTTTTAGGTATTCTTATTATATTCCTAAGGAGAGAAAGTATATTTCCCCTAATTTATCTTTTTCTGGTTTTTCCCACAGTCTTTTCCCAAGGCAAGCTTCTCCAAAATCAGTCCCTGTAGCAGCCAGACATCCAGAATCATATTGCACTTCTAAAGCAGGCAAAAACTCCAGAGAAATTCAAATACCTGGAACATGCTTTTCCTTGAAGTACAGCACTGAAAGCAAAAATCACTTTATGAAATAGAAATTAAATGTTAAATCTCTGTAAGACTGCATTTTAATCAAGCACAAAAAGCAATAAAGCAGATGGAAGTGGCCATACAATTCTGCCCCTGCCTCAAATGTCTCTTTTTAAAAGCACATTTAAAGAGTTCTACCAAAAAAAAAAAAATTCTTCACATAATTCTCAAGATTACAGAGTCATCTTGCCATCATTTTGTTTTCTCTTCCCTGTTTTACTGCTGCTTTATTTATTGTGTTTTATCAAAGCAATACAATGGGGAGTATGCCTACTCCCCATTTCCTAAGACTTCAAACTCAGCAGCAATCCAGCTGTGGCAGGGAGAGGTTCAGGCTATAAAACCCAAGCAGGAGCAGTAAAAACACCTCTCTGACAGCCTGCCCTCAACTCTGTGCTGCTGCACTTAAAGCATTACCAGGAGTGGAGAGAGTTTAACTGCAGCGCCCGCAGTGCAGCGTGTGCCGGCCGGGCTCTCCTCCCCGAGCTCTGCTAATGCTGCTTTCTGCTTTGTTCACAGCAATTTTAGAGCACCACTTGTCCCTGTGATTGCTGTTAGCAGCACATTGATAGGGACACAGCAGCAGTGCTCCGGTGTGGAGTGGGGTGGTGCTCTGCCAGCTGCAAGGAAATTCCGTTCCCAGTTATTCCGCTCAGGCATGCAGGCCAGGTAAATTAATTTGAGTATCCTCTTAAAAAAAAAAAAAAATCCTAAATGAAAATTGGAGCAACACTATCATTCATTCAGACACAGTCAAGACCGTGAGGCACGTTGCTTACCTATGGATATGGTCCAAACTGCAGCAATTTTCATAATGGCCTTGGTGCGGGAATTGAAGCGGCTGTGCTCAATGGGATTGCGAATTGCTACGTACCGATCAAGAGAGATGGCACAGAGATGCATAATAGATGCAGTTGAAAAGAGCACATCTAGGGAAATCCATATAGGGCACAACTGTTTAGGCAAAGGCCAAGCATAATCTGAAACATAGAGAGAAAAGAAATGAAAGGAAAAAAAGGAAAGGAAATGATTTGGGAAGCTAGGCCGTCATTTCTGAGAAACCCTTGGGGTATTTGAGCTCTGTGACACCAGTAAGGGGCACGTGCATGAGGAGTGGAAAGAAACCTCTCGTGGGACTTCTCTGCAGGCTCTGAACACTCCATAAACCCACAGCCAGTTCCCACACAGCTGGTTTCTGTGACCAGGAACTAAAGGGCAGTGCCTGCAAGTGACCATTTTAGCACTGTTTCCCCACTCTTAACCTTTCTTCCATATCTTCACAAAATCCAATATTACATTCCTTTATAACTTGCTCATCACATTGTTTCCACAGACTGAAAAGCACTTGGTGGCTTTAACTTCACTCAGATCCTTTCTAAAACTCCCTTGACATGTCCGTCTCAGTTTCTGTCTGCTGAGGAGAAAGGCAGCAGACAGTTTTTGTGCACAGTCTAACACATATGACTCTACTTCACCTTTCCTCCCCAGGCAGTGTGCCTTGATATCAAAGGAATTCTTGCCTCCTTACAGAGCTGCTGGGGTGGAGTGGCTAAAACTTCAAAAATTGTTTTGAAGGTAGACAGAGTGGGCTGTTATTCTTTACAGAAACCATGTTAGCAAAGAGAACAGACTCCATAGCCACATCTGACAGCAGCTGGCGCTCAGCTCATTTGGGTGCCTGCACTTATTAAACTGTTTACTCAGAGCTGAAGTACAGCTTGAGAATAAAAGTGACCCAGAAAGATCCTCAAGGGCCGCTGATATTTAAATCAAAGCTCAGAGAAAATGGATTTGTGAATGATACCCCCACACCAGTGTCCAGAATGGATTGTGTGAGATCAATAACATGTCCTGCCAAGCTCTGGGCTTCCTATCAAAACAAATCAAGAGTATCTATGGCAGCTGAAAACATGAGAGACTTCCTAATAGTTGAATAATGAGATATTCTTGTGCCTTCATTCAGAATGTGGATATCTAAAGCAATCCTGAAGTTTACCCCAAGGATCAGAGTCATCACTCTGCTGAATCAATGTTTTATTAAGAATGGTGCAGCTCCATCCTGCTGTTCTCAAATGGAAAGGATGAAACATTAGTCTCAGAAATCATAGTTTGAAACAAATTACCCAGCCAAGAGAGACCCAGGACACTGTCATGCAGAAACCTGAGATTAACAGAACCAGAGTAAATTATTATGAAATGTCCCAGAGAAGCCCAGGAACCTTTCACAAAGAGCACAGCAGAACGAGATGGACACATCAGTTCATTTTGCCAGTGGGAAACAAGCAGATGAAGTGCTAAGTACTCACCAAACCCACACAGGCAGACCTCAGCTCTGGGGAGATAAGCCACGCATTTCAGGGAGTTTGCATCACATCTATTAAATGGGTTGTGAGTGGACTGAAATCCACAGCAGCAAGCATTTAAAAGGTCCCTGTCAAAGGCAGCCAAGTAAAGCACTTTGTGGCTGGTGCATCTTTACTTAAAAAGGCACCTCTGCTGTACAAATGAATAGAGCTTGATTAAATATGACTCAGCCCCTTCAGAACACTACGATCAAACTCTCTGCCTCCTGCTCACCTTCAGTCTCTGCAGCAGCTGAGGGCATCACTGCCATCAGCCTGCAACCGAGCTCAGAGCTGCAGCTGAGCACACCTCGGATTTGCTGGGTGTTTAACCATGCCTGGGGAAGAACAGGTCAGAAATCCTACAAGTGGTAGCTGTGCTCCCTCTACAGCCCCAGCTTTTCACTGCCAACCCACACTAGGACACACTCAGCACACTTTATCCTTCATTGCTTCTCCTCTGGGGTGCCAGAGCCAGCTTTGAGCTGCAGGCTGAGCTGCACAAAGGCCCTGAGTGTGGAGGGAGCAGTCCCTGGGAGGGGACCAAGAATAGAAACAGTGCTGAACACCTTCATAAGCAAAAAAACCCAAATTCTTTGTAAGAAACACCGATTTTTGTACCTTGAATTAATCTGAGCCCTTAAAATCATATATTTAATGCACTGGCAGGTAGACCAGATAGGAGAGCGCTGAAGATGAATGAAGCAGATCAGAACAAAAGTTGGTATTTCTTTACCCAGCATGTATCCAAACCACAGATTTTTTTTGCCTCCAGATGTTTTGTGGGTGGTAGAAGTTTACACTGGCCAAATTCACAGAGAAAAGCATATAGAAAACTATTGCAGTGATATTTGAGATCAGTGTTCGCTTCTGGCTCTGGTCAGAACAAAACCAGCATGTAAAAAAGGAAGGAAACTTCTGCAGAAAATTGCTTCATCCTCTAGGACTGAACAGCATCTCATTTGTGCAGCGTGATCCTGACTGTGCAGCAGCCTCTGCAGAGGGGAACAGGGACATTCATGGCTACTCCCCACATCAGGCAGATGGCCAGGAAACCCCCAGTGTCTCCAGAAAAAGCCAGCCAGCCTCCAGGCTTCCTGTGTGTGGGAGCCTCTGATCCTTGGTGCTGCAGTGGGCACAGCCTGATGCCTGACATTTGCTAGACCTGGGAGAGGTTTCTACAGCAACCACCTTCCCAGCATTATGGAGTGATGAATTTCTCTTTCTTCTTCCTCCAAGCTACCCAAACACTTCCAGTGACTGATCTGCCCCCAGAAAAACTTCTGCTATTGAAGTGAACCAGCATCACAACCAAAAGCAGGAGAGGAGAGGAGAGGAGAGGAGAGGAGAGGAGAGGAGAGGAGAGGAGAGGAGAGGAGAGGAGGAGAGGAGAGGAGAGGAGAGGAGAGGAGAGGAGAGGAGAGGAGAGGAGAGGAGAGGAGAGGAGAGGAGAGGAGAGGAGAGGAGAGGAGAGGAGAGGAGAGGAGAGGAGAGGAGAGGAGAGGAGAGGAGAGGAGAGGAGAGGAGAGGAGAGGAGAGGGAGAGGAGAGGAGAGGAGAGGAGAGGAGAGGAGAGGAGAGGAGAGGAGAGGAGAGGAGAGGAGAGGAGAGGAGAGGAGAGGAGAGGAAAGGAGAGGAAAGGAAAGGAAAGGAAAGGAAAGGAAAGGAAAAGGAAAGGAAAGGGAAAGGAAAGGAAAGGAAAGGAAAGGAAAGGGAAAGGAAAGGAAAGGAAAGGAAAGGAAAGGAAAGGAAAGGAAAGGAAAGGAAAGGAAAGGAAAGGAAAGGAAAGGAAAGGAAAGGAAAGGAAAGGAAAGGAAAGGAAAGGAAAGGAAAGGAAAGGAAAGGAAAGGAAAGGAAAGGAAAGGAAAGGAAAGGAAAGGAAAGGAAAGGAAAGGAAAGGAAAGGGATTCTCTGCTGCCAGCCCTGGCACTGCAGGAACCACAGACACCAACAGATCCATGCCATGCTGCCCAGAAATGCTGCCCAGACAAGCTGTCAGCATGTTTTTGAAGATAAAGGTGAGATGAGAGTTCTCCTAATGCCAAATCCTGTTAGTCTTTCCTGTCCCAGGGCACTCCAGTTGTACGAGCAGACATTTTACTTTCTCAGGAAGTTTCCTAAAAATGATCTGCAATAACAAAATGTCACTCTGGAAACTTGTAGAATGGCAGCTTGTAACACATCACTGTAGCTCGATGGGAAGGGCACAATATATCTTCTATCTCAAAATGTAATTATTTTTAAGTAAGCATGGTGCGCGCCTTTGAAAAACACCTACACAGCCCACAAAGCCAGTAATTTGTAAAAAAAGGAAAACAGCTTTATTCTAATTCTGTTTTGAATAAATGTACAAAACATAGGAAATGTGCCCTGTGACTGTGCCAAGATGCAAACAAGAATTAAAAAAAATCTGTTAACCATGTTGTACCTTTAAAACAATTTTATCCTCAGAAACACCCTAATTACAGAGGGTAACATTTCACTAATTTGTTCTTTTTTCTCTTATTTCATTTACAAATAATAGCAATTACCCTACATTTAGAAGAGCAGATGACTGAGTGAAATGAATTCTTGGACCCCAGCACCTCTAAGATGTAGTAATTGCATTTCCAATGGAAAAAATTCATCTCAGTCCAAATTTGGATCCAAGAATGAAACAGTGCTAAAGACCTGCATAAGCAAAAAACCCCAATTCTTTGTAAGAAACACAGATTTTTGTATCTTGAATTAATCTGAGCCCTTAAAATCATATATTTAGTGCACTGGCAGGTAGACCAGATAGGAGAGTGCTGAAGGGAATTAAATGAATGAAGGAGATCAGAACAAAAGTTGGTATTTCTTTACCCAGCATGTATCCAAACCACAGATTTTTTTTTGCCTCCAGATATTTTGTGAGTGGTAGAAATTTACACTGGCCAAATTCACAGAGGAAAGCATATAGAAAACTATTGCAGTGATTTTTGAGATCAGTGTTAGCTTCTGGCTCTGGTCAGAACAAAACCAGCATGTAAAAAAGGAAGGAAACTTCTGCAGAAAATTGCTTCATCCTCTAGGACTGAACAGCATCTCTTGGCATCTGTGGTTGATGTGGTTCCTCACGGGACACATGGGACAAACACTCATATTTAACCAGGAGTCATGGTCCCCAGGTGGGATTCATCTCCTGCCCCAGGATGAAAAAGCAAACCACAATTCCTGTGTGTCACTGAACAGCTGAGATGAGCACAAACTGCTGGCACAAAAAGAAAGAAACTCAAAGGCATTTTGGCAGAGTCACAGACCATCTCTGTGTGTAGTTAATTCGCTGTCAGATAAGAGTTCCTTACATTTTTTTTGTGTTTTCCATCAAGAAGGATGGCAGCTATGAAACTGAGTCACTTTTGTCAGAGGCTTTTTGCATATGGGTAAAAAAGCGTTGCTTAGCACTGTTATGGGCATTGTACTGGGCATGGGAGTCAGAATTACCAGCTACTGTTAGAAGGAGGTGACTGGATAATCCAAAACACAGCAAATGGAAGCAACATTAATTATGTCAAATGGTAAAACAGAATTACTCCACATTGTAGGAGAATGGTTGTACAGAAAAAAATTTAAAATATCTGTTTCTTGTACATATTCAGTACTTCTACAATGCAATCTGCTCAGGATATCTCCTGGGAAAATATGGTGTAACCCCTAGGGCAAATCTGGAATACCAGCAACAAAATACCTGCTTACACCACAATAAAGTGAAGAATTATGTAAAAATCATCTCTGTATCTTCAGGAGTTTTTCACGAGAAACTCCCAGCAATCTGCATCAATCATTTCTTTTCCAGCCATGAACAGGAATTTGGAAAAGGTTTCAGCACACATTTGTTGTGTTTAGCCAGTGCCTGGTATCTATTGGGATGGATAAAAGGATAAAAACCATCCTGCAAAATGACACAGGAAGAAAAACAATATATGTTGTCTTATTATGACATTTTACATATGTATAGATATATGCACACTATATATATTTTATATAAAAGAAAAAGAGCTAACAGGTGCAAAACAAGTACTGAAGATGCTTATGTGTGTTCAAAAGCTGCTTTTAACATTGTTCATTGGGTTGGCTAAAAACTAAAATAAAATTTCTCATTTTAGTCTTCTGGCATTTACTGTATTTACAATTCCCTTTTAACTACTTTAATGAACTGAATGAAAAAAGGTGGGAGTTTGAACAAATCCCAGCACAAAGCACAATTTCCCAGCAGGTAAAATGGCAACACCGTGTGTGCTTGAAGCGCCTTTTGCTCACCCTGAGGCTGCCCCAGATGAGTTCCAGGCCATGCACTGACCCAGGGCTCTGACTCTTGGAAAGGTCAGTGGCAAGGACCCAGGAGATGCCCCAGACTGTGGGCCTGATATTTCTGAGTCTGAGAAAAATTTTAGCCTGCTAACTGTTGCTGGCCCTTCCCCAAGGGAAAACTTCTCAACAAAGTTTCCTTCTCAAAACAATCTTGTATAAACAACTGTTCTTTCTCAAAACAATCTTCCCCAGGTGGTGTTTTGCTGTTTCTCTGGTTTAACCAATGGGGTTAGAGAGGTGTCGTTCCTATTCACCAATCATGTTCAGTCTGCATCAGAACAACTTATAAAATAGCAGGAAGAATTAGGCAATAAAACTTTCTATACTCCTTTGCCTTCTGAATTCTTTGAGTCAATTGTCACACTGAGACACGAAATGAGCACACACCACACGCTCAGTCGCCCAAGGCAAAAAAGAGAGCTTCATTTACAGTTTTCCAGAATTTATAGATTCTCTAAAGTGAGAGTAGATTGGAGGATGACATCCCTCCTTTGGACCACACTGGCCAGGTGAACAGTCTGTCAATTTTCTCCTCTTCCAAGAAGGAATGTGCAAAACACAGAGTGTTTTGGTAAAAAGTGTGAGAACTCTGACTCCAAGAATGTAAACATCAGAAGGCTTCGAAAACCAAAGCAACAGTCAATCATCTTTATTTTGTGTCCAACAGCAATGTCAGATAATTCCCTGGAATCCCAAAATGAGCAGAGTGCCCTGTGCAGTGACAGTGCTCGCTTGGGTTTCCTTGCAGTGACCAAGAGCAGCAGCAGACAATGCAAACAGCAACCCAGAGCACACCCCAAACCTGTCCCTTTCTGATGGGTTTTGCAGCTTTTGAACATTCTTTCCAGGGAAACCCACTGTTGTGGTTTGTAGAATAAAACCTACACTTTCCCACTGCTTTTTACCCCCACTGCACCATTGATGCAACTGGAGGGTTTTGTACAAACCAGACATTCCAGTGTTCACTTTAAACTTCCATAGCTGCCACAGGCTTTACAAAAATAGAAAGCAATTACATACAGTTGTAACATTATTGCATTGCACTATTCCCAAGGGAACGGGAGAATTTAAATGATTCTCTTCTCCCTCTCTTATCTAGGAAGCAAAGCATTTCCAAGCCTGGAACACCACATCAGGAAGTGTAAAGCTACGTTATCTCTTTTCTGCTAGTTTGTTTTCCTCAGATTTACATAGACAAATGACTCAGAGACATCCATATCACTCTGAGAGCCACACACCCGAGGGTGCTGAAAATCTCCATCGTGCCCAAGAGGAACAGAACGTCTTGCTTGGTCCCCCACAGTCATCAGTGTTTACCAGCATGTCCACAGAGGGGCTCAGGGACGTGCAGCCTCCTGGCTACAGAAACAGCTCATCTCAAGGGCAGCACTGCCAATCCTTTTGATTTTATCACCAATAGCGTGGAATTTGGAGTTTTACCAATGTTTTGAACTCCTGGACACCGAGTTACATGAGAAATTATGTTAACCTTTGAGTTTCTAGTCTGAATTTTTCTAGAGGAAAAAAAAAAAAGGCTGTCCTAAGGGTATCTGGATCCCTTAAATAGCACAGCCAAGCACAGGGACACGATCTACACACAAAGAATGATGGTGACTTTTAGAGCACTGTGTTCTTCAGTGCTGCAAGCCCAAAAAGGCTCAAGTGTCCCAACAGCTGCTGAGCAGAGGATGGGCTCTCAGGTGATGTGATGGCCAAGGGAATGGAGGAGACCACCAAGCAAGAAAAGCACGTGGCCCTGTGTCCAGGCAGAGCTTTGGAGAGAAAACTGCTGGCACTCTACACTTGACTTGAACATCTGTGAGTAAAAGATGCTGCTTTGCCACAGTGCAACACCACACAAAGGATTTATCTGGATCTGTGGCACTGATCACACCCATCTGGGCTGTGACACTGTTCCTGAGCTTCGGTTTTCCTCTGAGCTATTTGATTTTCCTCTGAGCTATTTGTTTTTCTGCTCCTGGAGCTGTCAGCATGGCACAAGTGGCCCTTGGGCAGGGAGCAGCAGGAAATGGGCACGGAGCAGCGTGGTCTCCTTTGGAAACCCCCCACCACTGAGGGAAACTCCAGAATGTGCCTCCAGAGATATTCTGGTTCTTGTCCCACAAGTTACAGTGATTAATTGATTTGACTGTCTTTTATTGCAAATCAAACAATTGCACTCACTATGCTGTTATAAGAATTTTAACTATTAGATTTTCCTTTCTATCCAGCATTGCAATGACTTGCAGTCTTGACAGGACATGTAAGAAAGAAGGAAATTAAAGCTAGAACAGATATAATTATCTGAGCTAGGGAAAGGTTGCTTGAATACCATTTAAGTAATATTTTAAATGCAAGGAGCCAGCTTTCCATATACTATACTTAAAATAACCCTGTTAATAAAATGGGATGTTTGCTAAGAAGCAAACCTAGCAAATGTTGTTTTCATCCCAATGTCAGCATCTCTTCTCTTATGGAAATAGAAAATTATTCTGGTGCAATTTGTCATTCCATAAATCCATGTGTTATATTGATTTTTTCATTTATTGGCGGAGACTACAATTATGTTTGAAGCCAGGGGATAAATTTCTAGGCTCAATGCTGTTCCCTGCTCAGTTTAAGCATCTGCAGTTGCATCTGGAATTTTTGCATTGAGTGATATGGACAGTTAACGGAGCAATGGTACAATTAATTGAATTGTTTCAGCAAGTTCATATAAAGGGTTCCTTGCAGCATTTTAAATCCACGAGAGCTATAATTTCTTCACACACTTCTGCACTGCATGTTCTTCCTAATGATTTATCTAAATGAAAGCACTGTCTAATAAAATATTCATAGCAGTAAACATTTTCTTTTTACTCATGTTCTGTATGTCAGCACAGCATCAGGACAACGTCCTCTCCTTCAAGTTCCTTCATGCAGGTCACAGATCAGCCTTCACCTGTTATTTAAACAACTAATAAAGCAACAGTTGAATGAGCACCATGCTGAAAGGTAAGCCCACAAGCAAACACAGACCTCACTCAAATACCTTCTAAACATGAGAGTATAAATATTTTCAAATAATCTGTCTCGTAACAAAGCGCACAAACATGTGTCAGTAACAGGTGGCTTTTCCCCGGTTTTGATGAAATTGAGAAAGATCCATTATCACAAGAAATAGCTGCCAAAGCCTACAGATCATTTGAGGAGACTGGAATTCAGAACTGAGAATGATGTGGCATTATTGGATTACAGCTGACTGCTGAGGAGTTACCTTAGCTGCAACAAAGAATCCATCTGCCTGAACTCAGAGTTCCTAACACCAAATCAAGTTTAGACTCTGCCTTGATCCTAGGACTGGCTCTAGGGCTAGTGAGAGGACACAAAATCATAAAGAGGAATATTTTTTAAGGTATTTGTGTTTATTTCAGCATAAGTCAGTGGCAATTCAGATGTCTGTGCTATGCTGACAGCTGCCTACATGGGATTAATCCTCTTTCCCAGCTCAGGCTCCCTCCTGACAATGCAGCTGGACAAATTGTGCATCTCCAAACCATGATAAAATACCTGATATCAGTAAGAGATAAAATATTCTTTGGATATAAAGGGTTCCTTACTCAGAGAACACAGATCTGTCATCTTTAACCAGACAACATTTTACTAAATCTTCCAGGAAGATGACAAAATTGATAAGAATTTGCATACTCACTGCAAAGCACGTTCTGCAGACCAGCAGTGTTGGCTCTGAGCATACAGATGTTTGCAATTCTGCAATTCTGCTCTACCTGGCATGTCCACTCAGTATTTTTCCCCTGTGTTTTGAGCTATAGAGCATGATGTGAGATCTGCTGTTTGGAAAGTGTCAGGGATTTTGCCTCCCTCTTGCTGCAGGCTGCTTGATGTTCCCAGGATGTGATCCTTGTTGTGGCCCTTATTCAGTGCCACTCCTGTGCCAAAGCAGAGTGTAACCCACACTCAAGAGCTTCGGGGAATTCAGGGATATTGAAGGAGCTCAGTGAATCAGCTTTCCTACTGGGGACAGTGGGTTATTAATGCTCTGTCTGCACTTCATGCCAGGGTGAGGCACAGATTGTTGTCTGATGAGGTCAAAACCCTGTACAAGCAGTTGGTGAGACTGATACTGGCAAGAAACCACTTCAGCCAAAGGAAAGAAGCCATATTTTGGCCATGCTTGGAGATAATGATTTTCATTCTTGATATTTCTCAGGATCTGCAAAACACATTCCATGTTTGTCCTCCTCCAAGGCAGGATGGGCATCTCTGATCCTACAGGTAGGAATGCCAGTGTTGGAGTGCTCCACAGCAGCCGCTGCCAAAAGTAATTATTTGGGAGATGCTAAGAAGCTCAGAAATTCTGGTCCTCATCCTCAGTGCCATCTGCTGTCCTGCAGTCACTGCATACCTTAGGTGCACACTTGCAAAGCAGTTCTGCTCCTGTGCCCAGACCTCTCCTGACTGAGAACAAACACATTTCATTACAGCAGAAATGTTCAGCACACTGGAAACAGCACCTTCAGGTGTTACTCTGTTCTTCTAAAGTTCTTCTAAGCTTTCTGATGTTTACATTTTTTGCAACGGAGTTTCTCATGCACTTTTCATGTAAATAATGATTGTTTTGCATTCCTTTCTGGAGGAGGAGAGAATTGATAGACTGTTGGTTTGACCAGTTTTGACCAATCTATGGTCAGTGTTGGAATTCTATAAATGTCGAGGTCTAGGAATAAATGCCCTCTTTTTTGCCTTGGACATCTCAGCGTGTGAGTGTCATTCATTTGTGTCGTATTGTGACACTCAGGGGCTCTCTCAAGTGAATAATTTGCTAATGAGCACTCTTCCCTGGGCACTAATCCCAAGGAAGTGTGAGAGTATGTGAGCAGGTGTCACTTCTCTAGGAGTTTACTGATCACTGTGTACCAGCTGAGCACAGAAATCTGTGCATGTGCAGCCTGCCACAATTAAATAAAAGGTGGGGTCATGGTCACTCCCTGAAACAGGAGTGGAGTTCAATTCGTCCTGTATGTAAACAACACAGACATTTAATTAAAGAACCCTAACAGCAATCTAGAAAATGCATGTATTGCTAATCAGTTCTATACTCTATAGGAATAACCATGCAAGTATGCAAAGTACGTCCAGTTAGCACCCAGAAATGCACAGTTATCCACTAGGATTCTTGATTCCATTAGGATTCTCAAGACAAAAACTTCAGGAATTTTGCTGATAAGCTGTCTTCTAACTGAAGAATAAGATGTAGAAATGAGAGTAAACAAACAAGTGCCACTAAAATAGACCAAGTTATTTAACCACTTGATCTCTTCTCAAATCTTGAACAACACTTGAAAGACATTATTTCAGTAGCCTTTATCTCCCAGCACAATATTTCAAAGTCTGAAGTTAAGATCAGTTACCTAGCAGTCCTTCTCCACTTTTCTCCAGTTTTCCTATAATTCTTAGATGTTTCCTCATTTTGCCATGCCATGGAAACCCTGGAGGCTTCTTTCACAGGCCTGGAAAACAATTTTCCACCAGAAGACTAGATCTGAAAGCTTTATTGGCTGCTAAGCCTTTCATTTCTCTCAGCAGCACAGGAGGCTTTCCTAGACAGCCCAGACACCCCCAGGACAGGGCTGTGTGAGCAGAGAGCCCCTGCTGCAACCCACCCCGCTTCTGTGGTGGCAAAAATGTACCAGCATTAAAGGCTGGTGTTTAATCCAGCACCTTGGTGGGGAGTGTGGACAGAATCATGGCCTGGGGATGGCTCTGCACCAAGCCTTGGAGGGAAGGAGCCCTGCAGGCTCCAGCTTGGTGTGTTGCAGTGTTCCTCTGTCTCCAGCCCAGGAGCAGCCACTGCCACAGATGAGAGAGGGCTCAGCTGCTGGCCCTCCTGTAGGATTCCCCATCCAGACTAGCTGGGAATCAATCCCAGCTGGATGTGAGGCTCAGAGAAGGCTGGCTTGTCCCAAGCCCCCTTGCTGTGCACAGGGCAGGTCACCCTGCCACAAGCATGCAAAGGAAGCCTGGGAAAGCAGGGTCAGGGAAGGCTGGCTGTGAATGAAGCTGCAGGGTCTGTCCTGACTAGAACAGGGCTCCTGCAACCCTGCTCACCCCATGCCCTCCCAGAAGAGCTGTTGCACCCCAAGCAACCTAATGAATTCTGATTTTAAATCCTCCCTTTACTCCAAGCAACAGATTTGTCATTTAATGTCACAATCCCACCTGTAAAGCCACATAATGTGTTAAGGATTTCCATTATTGTAAGCATTTTGTGCACAACTTGTTACTAATTAAAACTGCTCCCTTCTCTGAGCCCACTGTAAAAGACTTGAAGCTGGAATGTGATTTAACCTGAGGTTATGCTGTTTTCCTACTGTAGTGTTTACAGCCTGTAATTGCCCAATTGTTATCAAACCATTGGATGAGGACACATAGGAGTCAACTCAACACGGCTTTTCTGACAGATCCAAAGGTTTAGAAATACTTCAGACTAAGCTAACACTTGTACCTCCATCCTCACATCCTGAAATTCAGGTGACATTCCTCAGCCCGAAAGAAAACACACAGCAACATCAGTCCTGCCTGGCTTTCTCTAACAAGTGATGCAAATCCCCAGTTTTGAACCCTGAGAAGGTCTCTGCTGAAAACTGCAGCTCAGGACAAGTGATCCTGTTTCCTATAACAATGTTTTGGCATGTGGACCCTATTCCTGGTGGGTAACATCAGAGAAAGTGAAACTTAACACGTGCCCACCCTCTGGGTACAGTTGTACTCCTCTGAGTTTTGCAGAAATTGTAGGCCTATTGTAACTTCCATTAACATGAAGTAGAAGTTTAATTTAACATGGATAAATGAAGCGTGGGTGTACTGATGTATTAGAAAGAATACTATTACCCAGAAAATTATAGTGGTCTCATGAGGTGGTAAAGGAAACTAAAGAAATTATATTTAGTTAAGTTATACCATTGGGGGTTTTGATAGGCTTGTTTTTGCTTTGTAATCAAGTGCAACATTATTTTATTACCATGGTTATACTATCATTACAGTGTAATCTTGCACTTGATTACAAATCAAACCCAGTGATAACTACGATAATAAAGTAATGTGTTCACATAATAATCTAGCAAAACAGAGTGAAATAGGTGCTGTTGATCAGGTACAGCACCAGGCAGTCAAGGGAGGGGATTGTCCCACTCTGCTCGCACTGGGGTGGCCTCACCTCGAGTGCTGGGGACAGTTTTGGGTGCCACAAGAAGAGGAGACTGAGGACAGACCTCACTTGTGGGTTTTTTATCTTCTTTTCTTCTGTTAGAGCAGGGATTAATGCTCGAGAGATGCAGTTTTTTGTGTTCGGACTCAGATGTTTATTAAATCTTACCTATAGTACAGTCTCACAAGTTGTGAGTTCTAGCTAACAAAGTGAAAAATTGCTCTGTGTGTCTCTAACTCTTTCCAAGGTCTTTTAAGCACAAATTTTCCAATTACGAGATGACACCTAATTTTTTTTTACTTTTAACCCAATAACCAACCACCCATGGTCAGCAATGTGGACTTTTCTACCCAATTACAAAATGCCACCCAGACCCATGAAGGTGAAAAAGAAGGTCTGGCCTCTGCCCTAAAACCTCCATCTTGCTTTATATATATTACTATATACTCAAATCTTAAACTCTAAGTTTTCCACCATGTGATATCACACACTTCTATTCAAATTACACACCCACAATCCCAGTGCTGTCACTCAGTTTTGGAAAACTTCTCCACAGCCTCAGGTCAATGCAGTGTTTGCTTGGGGGTCAGTGCCTGTCAGCACAGAGAGTCTGAAATTCTCAGTGCCCAGGGTTTCAATATCTCCCCCTCCTTGAACCATAATTTGAACTATGAAGACTGCTTGGACCAATTTGCTTTTCTGCACTTATCATTCCCTAGAGTGGTAGGAAGAAATATCCTTGACTAAAGATTGATTTTTTCTATGTTCTCTGGTGACCAGTGACAGGACCCAAGGAAAAGGCCTGAAGCCAAGTCAGGGCAGGGTTAGGTTGGATTTTAGGAAAAATTTCTTCACCCAGAGGGTGGTTGGGCACTGGAAGGAGCTACCCAGGGAAGCAAACACAGCCCCAAGCCTCAAGGAGCATTTGGATAATGCTCTCAGGGACATGGTGGGATTTTTGGGGGTTCCCATGCAAGGCTATGAGTTGGACTCAATCATCCTTGAGGGTCCTTTCCAACTCACAGGAATTCTAAATTCTAAAATTCTAATTGTTGTTTACAATTTCACAAACACAAATGAATAATATGAGTGTTGCAGTATAATTAGCTACTCCCAAGGTACAAGAGTCACCCATCCCAATAGGGACTAGGAAATCTTGGAAAAATCATTATGGGAAGTAGATAAAATAAGGTGTAACATGTATATTTAAAGGACTTCATCTTGAAAGTTGTATTCATGCATGTCAACATCAACTTGCTGTGTTCTGTCAATCAATTAACCTTGCCCTGTGCATCTTGGATGGACACAATCAGCTAGATTTGAACAAGAAAGTAGACTCACTGCTCTTGGCTTTTCCTGTGTTAAAATGCAATCTCCCTTTCTGTTAATTTCAAACTGACTGGTGAGAAAAAACCAACAAAAGTCCAAAAGGCAAATTCAAAATTTTACCCAACAAATGCAAAATTTAAATAGTAGAGCGAGAAGTAATTCCCATTCAGAACAAATGCACAGAGAGGAGGGCAGAGCTCTGCTGCCTCCCAGAACCAGCCATCAATATTCATGGGTGTCAGACACGCATTTCCAGTCTCCTGCAGCCCAGTGGGTGCCAAATTGGTACGGCAAAAGCCTGACAGACAATTTCCATATCTCAGCAACACCAAGACCTTTCCATGCAGCTGCTGCCTCTGATTGAGGATGGAAATAGGCATTTATAAAAACAAGCGAAACACCCAAATCTTACCAAAAATAAACACGCTGCAAAACAAATTATACATCAGAAGATGGAGAGGTATTGGTCAGAATAACAACCTGTCTGTCCTGATAACTCCAGCGCTGCTGGAGAGCTGAGGCTCCCACCAATATGTCAACAGGAATGGAAATCAAACCACCCCAAAAAAAACAACCATGAATCAACAGAGCCTTATCAACCGTCCTGCCTTGCCCATCAAATCTCACACCTTGGAGCTGATAGAGGAACACTTCATGTTTGTATATTACTCATTGAACTTTCTAGTCCTGAGCCTTTTTCATCTAGGAAGCAAGAGAGCACCTTGGATGAGGGATTCACTCCCTGAACTCGCTGCTGTCGCTGTGCTTATCAGACTGCCTGCAGGAATAGTAAACTTTTCCAGCAAGAAAACTTGTTACAAGCAGAAAACACGGAGACTGGAAAAATGGAATATATCCTTGAAACTAATACATAAACCCAAATTTTCATGAAGCACATTTTTAATCACAGCCTAGGCTCCATAACAGGTTCATGCACAAATTCCCCTCATGCCATTAGCACCTTTAATGACAATTTTGGCAGAATAGCCAGTAAGGATCCATTCAGTTCCTCCTGTAATTTGTCCATTCAGGAAAAGATTGTATTTTGCCAAAGAGGCAGTGTGCAAAACAGTGCAAGGCAGAACAATTGGCATGTGGCCCCTCTTCCATCTATGTAATTTTCATTTAATTTCCCTGCAAGCAGATGAATCACATCGAGCCTGTTTCCCAGCATGTGCTGATAAAACACAAAGTAGGAACTTATTGCTACTCTTACTGTTAGGTCTCAGGGAAGTGAACTAACTTATGAGGGTATTTTAATGAATAATAGACAACTCTAGAACCAGAATTTCAAGGAATATGTCATGCGAATTGGATAGAGACAGTAAAATCATAATTTGCTGAGTGAAATTTAATGATATCAATTCAACTGACAGATGGGAAAGGAAGCAGAATGAAAAAGTTGAGTTAACTCTGAGTTAATTGACCCAATCCTGGAAACATGCATAATTTAAACTAATGTATTACACTGGGATATTTGTCTTAAAACATATTCAAGGGATTTTTAGAGATTTCACCTCACTTCTCTGTATTTCTCTGCATGTTGTGTAAAGCACTTTTCTATAGATGTATTGGCCTGCCTAATGGCAGTGATTTTCCCCATATTTTTGAGCACAAGGCTGAGCTGGCCCACCACATCCATCTCTTCTAAAGATGCAGCAGTCTATTGATCAGGTCTTGGCATTTCACCAGCATTCAGATTGAGCCCTTAATGCAAGAAATTATGATATTATTGTATTGATCACATAAAGTTACCATACACTAAAAAGAAATCTTACTTTTTCACACAGTGCTTCCCGTAATATAATACAGCAAAAGCACCAAATACGTTAGGATGTACACAAATACAGCAAAATGCAGATGAGGCATCCATGTACACCCAACAGCAAATTTCCTAAGTGATGAAACAGCCTCAAGTTGTGCCATGGGAGGTTTAGATGGGATATCACAAAAAATTTCTTCACTGAAAGGGTGGCCAAGCATTGCAAAAGGTTGCTCAGGGAAGTGGGCACTGTCCCCGTCAGAGTTCAGGAGATAGGAGGATGGGGTGCTCAGGGACATGGTTCAGTGGTGCCCTGGTAGGGTCAGGTTTATGGTTTCATTTGATGACCTTAGAGGTCTTTCCCAACCTGAATGATTCAGTGAGCACAGACTGAGCAAGGATGAAACAGCTTTTCAATGTCAAGTGCAGACAGAACACAAATCCAGCTGACCAGCCTTGGAGTTCTGGGATTTCCATGGAGTTCTCAGCTATCTGCAGCTGCAGCCAGGGAAATGAAGCCATGTGTTAAATCTTTACAGCAGACTGCAACAGGACCAGTCCTGGAAATTGTGGCTGCTCCTTGACAAGTGTGGAGGAACAAATTCTACTGGCTATTTCCTCAGCCCAATTTCACTCTGCTGAGGTTAGCAAGAGAGAGCAAGTTCTCAGCATGAGATAATATGTCCCAGATATTTGGTGCATGGAAGTGTTGCTAGATTTAGCTGCAGTCACCTTCTAGGAAGGAAAACAAACGGTGTTTGTGGGTAAGAGAAAACAGAAACAAAAGCAATAACTGGTATGGGGTGTTCAGGATGGACAGAGTGGCTGAAGGCATTGAGATGCACTCCTCTGTCACAGCTCACCTGTGATCACAGCTGTGTCTTGAACTCTGGGTGACAAATATGATGCTTCTAAGTGGAGAATATTTATTTCTCACTTAGCTAATGTTAGGGTAAAGGTTAAGAGGACTTGCTGCTCTTTCAGTCAGCTCTTGCTCACTGGGCTCACCAGGCTCTGTGCTGTGGTGGGGAGGCAGTGAACATTTTCACTGGGTCCTTCTCCAGACAGGTAAATCTGTATGTACAACGACACAGACTAAAATTAACTCTTGGTAAAATGTTGGCAATTCTAGTCAAATCCTCTCTCTTGACTTTAAAATTTTAAGAATGGGGATGAAACACACCCAAGGAGGACTCTGGGTGTGTCTCACATGGCTCCAGTGCCTGGAGCTGGTGCTGTTCCTCCTCTCAGATGAAGCTAAATCTGTCTGTGAGAAACACATAACCTGTCTTCATTTTATTTGGTATCTCCATGATCTGCCTGGTGCCTTTATAAAGCACCAAATTTACTGCTGGAACAGTTTATATCATAGGGTCTTTCTTTTTATACTAACAATTCTGGTTTTCTCATTATCTTCTATCAATTTCTGGTTTGCTACAAAGCATGTGAGTTTATATTTCTTTTCAACTAAACTCATAAAAGTTAATTACAATGAGGCAACGCACTGACAAAACTACTACTGGATCTAACAGGCTATTGTCATAAAAAGTAAATAAAGATTCATGCATTTTAAAGCACATTTAGCTTCACTGATCTAGAAGCAAATTGGGCATGAGAAGATTGCACTGACAGCATTAAAACTGCTGCTGTATTTAAACTGACATCAGTAAAACAGAGGCCTATAAAACAGAAATGTAACTATGTACACTCCAGATTTTGGGGGGCTTTACACTCCTGTAAGTTTTAAAACCTGTTGCATCTTCCAAAAATTTTGAGCAAAAGGACGAAATAAAAACTGTAATTGGATCTAAAACTTTATTTGCATTAAATAACATTTAAATGAGTGCCATTCAAAATTATTCTAATGAGTCATTCTTGCACATAAAAGATTTATTTTGGTTGGGCAATTCTCAATTTCACCAAGCAGGCAAGACAGACCCATCCAATTTAATGTCTAAAATATGAAAAATAGCATTCTGATTGGATGCAACATACGAGCTGTGGGTAAACCAGAAAAATATAAGGCCATATGTTCAGCTAGGATAATAGGATTTACTCCACTGAAATCATCTAAAGTATTTTAACATTTCCCTTCACCTCTCAGGAACAGGCAGGGCAAAATGGGCTCTGCCAGTTTCTTCTCCTCATTTGCAGAGGTGGCATCCAAGGAAACCTCCTGAGATGCCTGGGTGATAGTTTATGTGCCTTGTGCTTACCTAGAACTGCTTCTATGGTGGTTTTGGGGTGATACCACACCTCCAGCTGAGCTGTGGAGCTGGGAGTGCTGCAAAAATCTTGCCCCTGCGAGGTTTTTATCTTCTTTTCTTTCTGTCAGAGCTGGGATTAATGCACAGGAGATGCAGTTTTCATATTTGGACTCAGATGTTTGTTAATTCTTATCTATAGCACAGTCTCACGAGTTGTGAGCCCTAGCTAACAAGGTAGAAAATGGATCTGTCTCTAACTCTTTCCATCGTCTTTTAAGCATAATTTGTCCAATAATGAGATAACACCTCTATTATTTATACTTTAACCCAATAACTGATCACCCGAGGTCCACAATGAGGACCTCTTCACCCAATTAAAACAAAACTACCCAAACCCATGAAGAAGCAGGTGAAAGAAGAACTTAGCCAACACCCAAAATCCTTCATATTGCTCTCTCTATATATTACCATATACTAAACCCTTAAACTCTAAGTTTTTCACCCTTGATATCACGCATTCTATTCAAACTACACACCCACAATCCCAGTGCTGTCACTCAATCTCAGAAGCCTGTTCCACAGCCTCAGGTCAAATGCAGTGTTTGCTTGTGGGTCAGTGCCTTTTAGCACAGAAAGCCCAAAATCTTCAGCTTCCAGAATTCCATCATGCCCCCACTTACCAAGAGCACCCTGGGGCTCCGTTTCCTAACCTGCCCTCATTGCCATTTAGCTTCCAGCTCTGTTCCAGACCCCAGCCTCACACAGTGCAGGGATGATGGCCCCAGCTGACCCCAGAAGGACTCCCTGAGCCCTGGTAGAGCTGTGAGAGAGGAAATTCTGGTAACAGGTTTCACTGGATAAATCTGAAAAGGGAAATCAGCCCAGTTTGTCAGCTTTTGAAGGAAAGTTTCAAAGCACCTTTGCCTCTTAGGAAGTATGAAGATGAATGGAGGCTCTGTTTTTTCACACCGCAGTGTTAGGATTTTCTATTTAAAAACTGCTTCTTGCAAGAAAGTTAAGGGGTTTGGTTTCATAATAAGTTGCTCAGAGATTTGTCCTGGCTTTCTGTTGCTGCATACTGAAACACACATATTTTGCCCTCAAAATCCCAAAACAAGGCAGCTGGAAGGAAAGAGGCTCTGGAAAATGGAAGATATGATTGCAGCAGCTCGGTGTCTGAATGACACTTGGTAGCAAAAAACAGGACACAAGAAGTGAGAAAGTTCTTTCCAATCCTGCATTCCTGTGGGATCAGGAAATTCCCCTTGTGATCTTGGTGATTTCACTTTCTTATTTGAATTACGTAGCTCAGCACAATATTTTTCTAAGGTGAGTTTGCTTCCTTTATCTTTCAAGTATTTTTGGTTTTTAACCAAAACCAATGAAATTAACAGAAAACCCTCAAGAGTCTCAGCCAGCCCAGAAGAGAGGAGTTCACTCCTTTCACAGCAGGAAAAAAAAAAAACCCTAAGTGCCTTAGGGACAACCAACCTCACCAAGCCAAGGCCAAGGCAATCACAAGAAGCTTTTCATGCCAAACCACATTAAGCAAATGGATGCCCACAGAAACACACTTTAGGCTCAGGCCCTGCATGGACCAGGAGCACATTTCAGCACTGAGCTGAATGTTCCCCACTGTGCAGCTCTGGGTCACCTTAGCTGGACAAATGCCAGCTCATTTCTCTTACCTGCATGTCCCATAAAGCCCTAACAGGAGACTGGCTCGTGCTTTGGATGATGGTGCTGAAACCTAATGAGCAGCAATGGCATGAAAGGAGCTGCATTGCAGTGGCAGAAGAGATTTCCTCAGACTCAGAGGAGAGCAGCAAAACATCTCAGATCCTTCCAGCTGAAGGATGCTGCTGCACTCATGCCAAAAGCTGCAGTCATGACCAGCCAGGAAGAGTTAAGAGGTTGGAGGAGACAGAAAATTGCTCTGGCAGAAGTCCTAGCCTCTCTGCATGTCCTGTTAATGTTCCCACTGGCTTTAGCGTAGTCAGAATCTCCTCTCATGGATTTTCTAAGAAGCCATTCCCCAGGTCCCCTAAGCTTACAGTTATTTACCTGTAGCCTGCTGCCTGAGCAAAATGCAGTGGCAATCCATCTAGAAAATGAAATCTAAGGTGTTCTGTAGCATTCCTGGTATTCATTTTTCCATATTTAGGGGCAAAAAAAGAAGAAAGTACTGGAAGTGCCACTTTAAATCTCAGGAATAAGGTCTCATGCTTCCATGCAGGTTACAAAAACCAGTTTTGTTCAGGCCTTTCTGCAAGAACCTCTGTCTGCAAAAAAACCTCTGGGGCAAACAATGCGTCTCTGCAGTATCCCTTGGCAAGCTGTGAAATCTGAGCTACAAGCACATTTTCCTGGAAAAGGGCAGGGTGAGCTCCCAGTCCGGCAGTGCTGCCAAGGCTGTGGCTCACACACCTGAGCTGCCCCGTGCCAGGCTGGGATGCCAGCACAGCCCCCTGTCCTGGGAGGATTTTTGATGCTTGTATCCCCAGTTGTGTGTTCTGTTTGTGCTGTATGTTGAGTTCTGCACCTTTGGGACTGGTTCTGAGAAAAAGGAAGAAGCACAGGTTTTGTTTTCAGGAACTGCCCTCACTCCTCCACATTCTCCTCCTGGACTGTGCTGCCTGCAGCACAGACAGACAGTGGGACAGAGATCTCCTGTGTGTTTAGCTAGTTTTTAGCTAGCTGAGGCAGAGAATTTCCCTGGATTGTTTTTGTTTTCTTTTTCTTGGGACTGTTCAAACCTGCTCTGATCTGACAACCTAGAGGAACACCAGGAGCTCACACCTGTGGCCCACTGGGGCCTGGGCCTATTCCAGTGCTGATAAGGGACTGGGAGAGCTGAGCTACACCCACAGCAAGGACAATTTGCCCTCTCTCTTCAGAACAGCAAGAGGTTTTGTTGTTTCATATTATTCATTTTTTTTTATGCTTGTGGGCACTTTGTTAAATAAATACTTTAAGGAGATTTTGTCCCAGACCAACTGGGGGTGGCTGTTCAGGTGTGCTTCCCAGAGGGATCCCATTCAGAGGTTTCCTCCCAAATTTGCCCCAGACCAGGACAATCCCTCATTCCCTGCTGGGCACCCTGCTCCTGGCACACCCAGGAGCTTTGGGATCCTTTGGGTGCTATTTACCTAAAACTAACACAGTCTGACTCAAAGGGTGTGCAATCTGTACATCTATTGCAGCCAACAGAGAGCAGCCATACAGCCTTCACAACCAGCCCTCGATGGAAGCTTCTAGAAACAGAGGCTGCTGCAAGGGTTTGTGCTCTGGTCATCTGTGCATGGAGCAGCCTGAGCTCCATGGGCCTCACCCCTGGCAGATCACAGGCTAAAAGCCCCATTAACCCACAGCAGGCAAAGGAGTTGGCTGCTCAACAGCAAGGGGGTTTGGAGGAGCAAAAACCCCGTGTTTACAAATGTGGAATGTTTATTGTTCTCTCACATTTTCTCCTAATGCTGGCGGATTGACAAGACCCTCTTGTGAACAGGAACAAACACAGAGAGACAGTGAAGAATATCTCTGCCTGCTCCAAGAAGCCAGCCAAAGTCAGAGCTGGACGATATACAGGTGGCACAGGGTGAAGAAATAACAGGAAAGAAGCAGGTGGTAAAAAAATTCAATAGCAACCATTCTGCCTTTTTATCTGACAGCAGAATTTGGTCTTCAGAGTCCTATAAACTAATGCTCCAAAATGTGGATAATAGCTGAGCTCAAATGAGTCACAAGGAGCTGGCACAAAGCTGCCAGGCCCTACCCACAGCAGTAAGCAAGGTGCCATTGAAGCTCTCTCTGAAGCTGGCATTGATGTATTCTGGTGAAAATTATCTTTGCGCCACAAACCCTCTGCTGCATCATGCAGAGCTCAGCTGCAGAGGAAGCAAGATCAGAGACCAAGGCAAGGGGTCCTCTGCTTTCCTCCTGGAAATAAAGAAAATGCTTGCCACATGCAAGTGACCCTGAGCAATGGGCAAGGAGATGCAGGGAACAGCTCCTGCGTGAGCTGACACCTTGCTGTCCCTGCTGGTGGGGCACAGGGCTCCAAGGATGGCATTCAGGTGACACTTGGGGTGAGCTGTCACTGACTGCTCCTCCCAGGTATGTGTTCTGGCTGTCATATCCTGCTCACCATGATAAAACTGCAGATTTACCAGCAGCACTGAGGCCTGCTAAGGGAAGGACAGACTTGTCCTGAGGGAGAGAAAAGAGCATCCATACCACCCAGACAGCAGACTCATGCCAGGTCCCCATGGAATTTTTTAGGAGGAATTTACAATGCAAGCCAAGGTTTTATGAAAATCTGAATTTTTATAGGGCTGGTTCTTGTTATATTAAAAGTGACAGGCTTTCTAAATCTGTCTGTACAGGTGCAGAGTAAGGAGAAAAAACAGCTCAGTTACCAATAAGTACATGACCATCTGCCCAAAGAAGTGATGGCAGGTCAAGTGCTGAACACTGTTATAATTTAATCTACCAGAAAACAGACAGATCTGACACCTGCAGGTGTTGGAAATGAGGAAAAACTGCTTTCCAGAAGATCCAATACACTCTGTAGCTTTGGTCTAGCCAAATTTAGGTTGAGACACAGTTCAAAAGACAAATAAAAATCCATTACTTACTTTAACATAATTAAAATAAACCTCCAAATTGACAACAGTCTGTTTGCAGACAGCAGAGACTTCCCTGACTTGCTTTCCTGAATTTATACAATTTATTTATAGACTGCTCCACTGCTTGCAAGTCTGGTAACCAAAATCCATTCCCAAAAGGAGGAATTCAGCAGAAAGCAAGCCAAGGTATAAGCTTGACCAGGAAAATTCTCACTGTCCCCTTCCCAGAGCAGACCCTCACCATCAATGCTGTGTCTTTTTTACATAGCACAGCTGCAGCTCCTCATGAGGAGGTGGAGACAACCCTTCTCCAGTTTTAGGGGCTGCTCAGTTTTGGATCTTTCTCTTACTCAGCCTGGTGAGTGATACAGTCTTGCACATGGCCAGAGTGTAATAAACTCCCTGAAGATGCATCAAGTCTGAGGGCTGACCTGTAACCTCCCAGAGTGGCTTAATAATAGTGTGAGATGGCTCTTTGGGTATGTTAGGGTAGGTAAAGCAAAGGTTTTAATAAAAGCTGAAAATAACAAACAATACAGAAACAAAAGTAAAAGCAGAGCACAGGTGTCAGAGAAGCCCCTGACACCTGCTAAGACACCCCAAAAAGCCCTGAGCACCTCTGGGCTCATTCTGAAGTATAGGGGATTAAGGAGGGACAATTTGCCTTACTGCCAATAAAAACAGCCACAGGTTTTGGGAAACCTCTCCAAAGCCCAACCAGTGCCCCTGTGCTGGCTCTGGGCCATGCCAATGAGAAGGGCACAGAACTTTCCAGCTTGGCATCCTTACATGTTCAAAGATAAATAGAAACTTTTTTCCTTCAATAGAATCATTTGCTTGGGTGTGGAAATGCATTCCTACAGGTGAGAACTAAAACTTCAACAGGGATTAGAAAGGTGTGTATGAGGAATCCACTTCAGTTAAAGGAACGTTCCCAGACAAGAGGAACAATCAGTACAAGTGTTACTGGTGACATTTTACTTCATTGGAAATAAAAACTGCTTTAAGCACCTTGTCTGCATCGTGGAGTACCTGTGCCCACATAAACAGCTTAAACTGCATCCATGGTTTTACACCATTTCTGCTTCCTCTTCATTCCTGGTCAGGCATCAGCAGGGCTAACAAGCTGGTTTGGGAGTTTTTAGCATAACCACTATAAAACTGCAACATAGAGGAGTGCCTAGCAGATTTTTCTATGAAATTAATTGTGATAAAAGGAAAGGCATGGAAAAGAATAGAAAACATTCATGTTAATTTGCTAATTTCATATGGAGTATCTATCTCAATGGAGAATGTTGCACCAGAGCCATGCACAGCCTGCCTGTTGAGAAAGTCCTGGGGATGGGGCTGCTGCATGGATGAGCAAGTGAAATTTCATCAGTTACAAAAAAAAAAATCAATATAAAGTCCAAGTGACTGTATCCCTCTCATATTGGTGCCATTCTGCAAATACCAAATTTTACTTGTAATCTTTCCTAACAGAAGCATATAAAAATCTTGAGGAGATTTTCAGACAAGACATCACTACAAACACACATCAAAATAACGAGAAAGAATAACAATAAGTTAAATTGCTCTGACAATTTTTAAAAGCAATTCTGCCTTAATAAGACTAGTGAGAAGATGACTTTAAAGTACCACAGAGCACCATGGTCTTTCCTTCAAAGTGCTTTGCACTCCTCAGATAAGGACACTTTCCTTACTCATCTGTCTTGCAGTCCAACATTAAAAGTATAACAAAAAAATTAAAGCAAACTAGATAAAAATCCAGACATAAAGTATGGATAATCTCAGACAAAACCAAAAATGAAATTAAGAGGAAATTTATGTGTGCAGAGCAAATCCAGCTTTCAATCTGACAATTAAAAGCTCTGACTCAAATGTTTTTGAAGAGGGTGATTCAAATATAGGTTTAATAGATTTAATCACTGCTGAGAAAGGGTGTGGAGCATCACTCCCTCCTCTTGGCAGGTATCACCAGTCTGATGATGATACTCTCCAGCCCTGAGCTCTTGTGCTGATTTCAGCTCTTCACCCTTTGACTCTCACTTGACCAGAAGCCATCAGCTTTCCACCAGTGCAAGCCAAAGCTGTGTAGGATCCTATGCTGTTTCCAAACATGATCCAGCAGAGAATCATCACAGGGTGCCACATTTTCAGTGGCTCTGAAGAATCCTGCAAGCTAACATTTAGCTGCCTCAAGGTATTTTACAACCAGGGACTCATATTCAATGAGATACAGAGAGAATCTATTTAATATTCCCCCCTCCTCTCACTCTAAGCACAAATTAAACCTTGGGTAGCAGAAAAGGAGCTGTTCTATGGATTCAGGGCACATCATACAGAGTTTTCTTTCCCAACAGCAACACAGATATGCCACAACTTAATCCCATTTGTCACACCAGGTAAACAGGCAAGTTGTTCATGTGGAGGAAATTCAGTAGCAGGACACTCAATATCTCAACTAAAGTTTCCTATGTATCTAATAATCTGGAAAGAGGGTGAATAACGATGTAGTAGATTTTCAGATTTCATAGAATTATTTAGGTTAGCTGAGGTGACAAGAAAGCTTAGGGACTTGGAAAGAGAATAAATGCTGCTGGGTGAGCACACAGTGTAGCAGCTATGGAGCCTACGGATGGCAAAAGATAAACTAACACTTCCTGTGGGATATAAATTCCACTGCAAACACCCCAGGTACAAGGTGTCATTGGAGAGAAAAAAAGTAATCCCTTCTCTGAATTTATGACACAGATAGTGCAAGAAGTGGAGGAGTTTCCATTCACTCACACCCTAGCAGAAGAATAAAATGTAGTGGTTACTTAGCACAATCAGGAACATTATGCATTTAAAACTAACAGGAATAAATAATAATTTCTGAAAGTAATGCAGCTGTCAGCTGGAACTTGGTGTAGTCAAGATGCATTTAAGTCCATGACTTGATATGGTCTTTAAAATGCCTGATCATTTCTAGATACCTGAACGTCACATCAAAGTGCTGAGCTGCACTGCTTCCCCCCTCTGCAGGGAAACCAGCACCAAAGTGTGCCCGAGTGCTCAGCACATCTCTGTCACCACACAGTAATGATGGTAATTATCAATAATAACAATGATGTGGGTGCAAATCTGCTCTGGCAGCTGGGGCTGATGAATGCTGCAACCAGCAGCAGCCCCTGGGAGCTGCGTCAGCCCCCGGCATCACAAAGGAGTACTGGGAGCCACAGAGGGGTCTGCTGGATGCTCCCTGATAGTTGAGAACCTTCTGCAAGAGCCAAGAATGTTTAAGAATGTTTAACACCCTCTGCAGTGTCCACTCAGGTCAGATGATGAGATTCTGTGGTGTTCCTTCACCAGCCCTCTCTTTCTTGCTCACGAACACACAGCACGATGTGAACCCACTGTGCTTGTCCCTGAAGTGCTCAGAGGGGAGGACACAACCACCACTGCTGTCTGAAGCTCCACCATGTGTAAGATCCCTGATGGCCTATCAGTATTTTTAAAAAACACCAATATTCTGAATTAATCAGGCATTTTTCTGTTGAGCTGAAACACTGTGCACATTTCTCATCTACTCTCCCCAATACATGCTTATTAATGAGCATACAGATTTGCTTAGTTCTTTAGGAACTGCATGCCAGGGAACATTGTCAGCTGTCAAATGGAACTCATCGATTACTGTAAGACACTTAGGACTAATTGATAAAAATATCTGAGCCCTGATTAATTGGTGAAAAATCCATCATGCATCCTGTTGTCCCTTCCTTTATAATAAGACTCTTGAATTAACTTACAACTTGATTTTTCCTTCTTTTAATTAAGAAAACCACTGAAAAACAGAAGTATTTGTGGAGGGTGTCTGTTCAATTTTTTTGGTTATGCTTGAAGTGAAATCTACTTCATTTAACTTATTAGGCCAAAAGTAAGGAAATGAGCCTGCTCTGAAATGTGTTACTCTGTCAACTAGAATTTATCTTTAGGGCTGAGAGAGCTGATGTGGAAACTTGAAAGCAATTCCTTCACTCTTCTGTTTGTTATATCTATTTTTTAAGGTTCCTTTCTGATTACATAAATTCAAAGTGACTTCTACAAATCTGGAATAGATGTGCTGCATACACTTCTCAGTACAGCACATGGCAGCCTTTGAAACAGCCCAGTGTAAGATAATGTACAGAATGAACAAGGCAAAATATACAGGGTGAAAATGAACATTCACAACGATGTTTCCAAGCAGTAACACTCTCCCTGCTCAGTCCATGGCCATTTACCCCAGCTATTCTCACAAGAATTCTGCTGATATAAGAACATTTTCCTCCTCCTTACTTCCACAATTTGTAGCTTAAATAATATTTTAAAAATTTATTTCACTGGGGTCCACCTCAAATCAATCCAAAAGTTCCCTTGAGGATCATTTTCCCCAAATGGAACTTTCCTCCTCCTCCTCCCCTCACAAAGTCTGAAGGCAACGTGGCTGCTTTGGTCCAGCCAGCACCCGGCACTGCCCCAGCAGCCTCCTCAATTCTTAAAATATTTCCACAAATCTTCCATGCCTGTCCTGAAATTACAATTTTTGCCAAAAAATCTACATGATATTGTTTGCCTGTGGAGAAATGTTTGGGCTATCAACAGCCAATACTGGTTCTCTGGCAAGAAAGGGGGATAATTACAATGCCTCTTCAAATCAGTGATATTTCCTTGCTGCTGAAAGGGTGGCATGCTTTACACCTCTAAACTACCTTAAGTAATCATTTTCTAGGCAGAACAGAAAATCCATTTCTATTAGTTTCCAAAGACCTTGAAAGTATGTATGGAGGAAGACCACTTCCATAAATTCACCTTTTTAGAGTCACTGGCTAACACAGAATTTATGCAAGTGCAGGTCTGTCACATAATTCAGTATTTATATGCTCCCTTTCAAGCTCCAGGGAGCTGGAGTAAAATGCTAAAAATAAAATACACATGTTGTAATACACACAAGATTTAGAGATGGAACTATTCTGACAGATCAAAATAAAAGATCTTTGTGCATAAGATCTCCATAGCTAGGCCTGTACCTAAATCACATATTGATTTAAGTCACTGTAGACAAGTTATATAAGCTTTGGAATGATGTATGCTTGATCAATGTGTTTTAGAAATTAATCTCTGCCAGACTTACTCATTTAGGCAAGTGAAGAAGTCAGATAAATATCCCTACATTTTACTTTATGGGACAGTAAACCAATTGCCAATCAAATTTTAAGTAAATAGCATTATTTGTTCCCAAGAAATATCAATATTAAAATACTTTCTAAGAAAATCTGTAAACAGATTTCAAGAATTAGTAAGTTTTATCTATGAAATACACAGATTTATAAAATTGATACGTGAGTATACAAACATGATGATCACAGACACAGAGGAGAACAAAATACCCCTTTGAAATATCCAGGGATGGGGACTCCCAGCACCACACTGAACAAAGGGATTGGGAGTCTCAGCCAGATGAAAGTTAGATGTGTTTGATATTTTACTTCTTTGAAGTGCCAACAGTGATTCCACTCTTGAGTGCAGGAGCAATGCCCCACTCCATTGCAAACACACTGACCTAACGTGGGGAGAAATAAATGTTCACATCTATACAGGCAGGGCTCTGGGGGCTTTAAAACAGAGCATGTTCTCGGGTTAGAGACAGGGAAACTGAGGCACAGAAAGGCAAAATGACCCCTGAAAGGCATAAGGCAAGCTGAGATACAAATGCCAGGAGTGAAGGCTTTTATCTGCATGCCAAATCTACCAGTGCAAACCTCCTTTCTGATCCATGTTTTTGCTCAAATCCCACAGTGGGAACTCAGGGGCAGATCCTGACCCGGCTTAGAGTGGGTAAGTCATGAACAATGAACACTCTGCTCAGCTTTTCTGTGAGCTTTTGTGTCCTAGCTGAGTTTTGGGGCAATCCAACCAAAAAGCAAGAAGCTGACTGGCTGTCTCGGGTTCTCTTGGTGGCCTCAGCAATAAGAACCCCCTGGTGTGACATCATTCACAGGTCACTCCTGGCAGCCTGAACACAGACCCATGACCAAGTGCACACTGACACTCCCCAAGCCACCAGCACAGGGAAAATCAGGCACAAGAGGTTGCTGCAGCCTCGGGGGAACTCCCTGCAAAAGCAAATATTCAAACTAGGAGGGAAGGCACTTACCGTACAGGACTGCAATGAGCGACACGGGCATGACCAGGATACCCACCAGCATGTCTGCTACTGCCAGAGACATCAGGAAGAAGTTTGTGGCATTCTGCAACTTCTTCTCCAAGGACACGGCCATAATTACCAATATGTTCCCCCCAATGGTCAGCAGGATGACAACCAAGATCAGGAGGGCCGGCCAATTCTTCTCCCTCACGGACATCCGAGAGACTTCGCCCTTCTCAGAGGTGTTGAGAGGATCAGATGTAGGCAAACTCTGGTTCAGAGTCAAATTGCTGCTTAAGGACCAAGCCATCAGACCACCATGCAAACTAAAATCCAGTGTGACAGACACTGTTGTTAAGCTGAGTAATATTCCAGTGCTACTTAAAGTGCTCATTGTCTGGGGCTGGTTTCTCTGTCTCTCAGCCGTGCCTCAGAGATGATCCCTTCTCCAAATTCCAGGTCCAAGGCAGGTGCCGAACATCACAAAACCTGAGCCAGAAAATCATTTGATCTTCCATAGTGAAGTAGACCTTGCAGAAGTTAGCGTGGAGCTCTTCTAGTTCCCTTGGGCGTGGTAGATGACGACCATTGACCACCAACCTCAAGGGAAAGGAGACTTTGCAATCTCCAGCTGGTTTCCAAGTTCACCATTCTGAAAAGCAAAGGAAAAGGATATTTTTCACTAAAATCACAGTTTGCACAACACCTTCTTTATTCCCCATGCAACTGACATCCTTATTCTTCCCCTTCCTGCTGGCTAGGAAGGGGAAAAATAAGAAGCTACTCTTTATTCTTCCCCTTCCTGCTGGCTAGGACATTCTCCAGACTGCGAGCAATTTATCTGAAGGGTACAGACTATGCCTACAGTCATGGGGGAGAGAGGCAGAGAATCACATCGGTGTGCTCTGGCTGGTTAAAAGCTGATTATCACTAATTAAATGTTTTGTGAAACCTGCAAAGGAAGTCTGAAGAACAAAATATGCTCCAATTGATATCCACTTCACAGATACTGTGCTGCTGTGTAAAGGAGCAATTGCACAAAATTCCAACCAATCCAGATAGCGCAGCCAAGCCCAGGGCAATCCATCACCTTAAATGGAAGGGGTTGGATATATTTTACATATCCTGAGGTAAAATGAAGGTATTGTAAAAACCCTCAGATCTTAATGATTAACTCTCCACAATGACAAATATTGTAGCTTGGTTTCTGTTGGGAAATGAATGGTGGATACGATGGAATATCTATCAGGCAACATTGCATGATCCTTCTGGAACAGGCAGACAACAAAGAGTTAAGAGAAAAGAAAGGACAAACTTTCATAAAAGCTGAGCACTTATTTCTGCTTTTCATCTGTTTTTGTGCCACTGGTTCCTGCTGATCATGAACACACAGCCAGGCCAGTCAGCCTAATCCCAGCAGTCTGCTCAGGGCTACTGTCCCAACAGCCTCATCCCACACACCGTGGGGGGACATTTCCTCACAGCATCCCCCATGATTTGTGCCACTCACAGAGCGGCTGACAGTGAGGGCAGGTCTGATTACAACCCCTGCCTGCCCATGTGACATGAGAACATCATGCTGCTGCTTCTGAACTCCTTTAGCCTCATGCATTGAGCTAATTTGGTAAATTAAATGTACTCTTGACTTCAGGCACGTGCCTGCACCCACTGAAGCACAGGGCATGTATTCCCAGTCCTGGTTAAATCACGTCCTCAGCAACTCAATAATTTTGTCTGCCAATCCTGTGTGACTGATGAGAAGCAGCAGCTTTGCTTTGCTCTTACTCTGAGTTGGAGGGAAGCTCCCAACAACCACGTGCAGCACGGGCTGAAAGCACAGAAGGAAAGCACTTAGTGCAGCAGAGGTATGGAGATGGACCAGGAAGCAGAATAAAATCAATAGCAGGCAACTGCTTTTGAGCATATCCTCAACTTTTCCACAGGAAAAGAGCTGTTCTATCACTGTTAAATAAATAACAAACTAAAAGCCAGATTTTAGCTGTTGGATGCACTGTGGCTCACATCTGACACAGCAATTTGCTATCCAGGTATCAAAATCCAGATGCAATTCATGAGATTACATTAGATTTCATTTAAACAGGAAGTGCTCAGAATCCTATAATAAAATGTTTAACATTCATGAAGGCTTTGGAACCTTGCTAATGGGCTTTGTGCACAAAAATATTTCTTAAATGAGCAGTTCATACAATGAACCCAGATTTGCTTCTGCATTGTAGTTAATTACCCCAGAGGGTCTCTAAA
This sequence comes from Acrocephalus arundinaceus, assembly GCA_021534815.1. Lineage (NCBI taxonomy): Eukaryota > Metazoa > Chordata > Aves > Passeriformes > Sylviidae > Acrocephalus > Acrocephalus arundinaceus. The sequence continues at coordinate 5,689,108 of JAJEOU010002626.1, forward strand.
CCTCATATTTAGGAAGAAGTTTTGCACGATGGGCACAGAAAATGATTTTGCAGCTGCAGATGAATGAACAAGTGGTCACTGGACCGTTTATTTTTTTCCAACTTATCTGGTCTCAAAAACAACAAAAAAAAAAAGTCTCTAGAAAGTTTCTAAGTACTTCAGAATATTTTTTCCAAAACTCAGCTTTTAATTCAAAGTTGTGATGACAATTTTTCCAAATCACTTTTCCACAGTGAAGGAGACATTAGACAGCAAAGGATCATGGACAGGACATGACTTAACTCTAGATCATGAAAACAAACAAACAATCCCCCAAACTAAACCACACCACAAAAAACCAACTCCAAGATAAGGCTTCTGAATAAAAAGTGTCTATTTTTATAACTGCTCAGATCTGTATACTGAAATGGTGAGTAGAGTCATTCTCCTTGCATTTTGCATATTCCGTTTGAAAAATCATGTGGGAATTGAATACAGGAAAGCTCAAGGCTGAGCTCCACCTCCAGAATTAACTGTTCTATTGCTTCGCTAATACTCTTGTTATTATTTTACACAGATCCTGGCTTGAAGTCATCAGTTTTCCTTTTCACTGCATCCCTCAGTCTCCTCAAGGTAAAACTTTATAACAAATTCCTTCAGCTACAGTCTTCTAAGCACACCACTGTACCAGAAAAATAATTCGCAATTTATTCATGGATTCTGCATTTATTTAAGAACCATCTCCATAATTTTAAATTGAAACACGGGCCCCTCACAGATTCTTTTTCCAATCACTAACATCAAAGTACACATACTGAATTTTGTGGTCAATCATCAATTCCAGTTCAATCTACTACTGACAGTCCTTAAAATTATAATTTAAACATTCAGCAAAATCAAGTTCTCTTCTATGCCACTCCTGCTTTTTGATAAAGTAAAATAATGATTTCTTTTGGCACATTCTTTCCCTTCATTCTTCAAGTCCAGTTTAAAATAACTGAAGGTAGAGAAACATTTTTATCTACCAAGAACTACATGAATTATTTAAAGCAAAGGTTGATATGCTGGAGTTTTTGGATATTCCAGAAGGTTAATTTGGAAGGAAACAGAAGTTAAAATGCTTAATTAGCCTGTACTGGTGGGGCACTGGGGGGCTCACATGCCTTTGGGAGTATTTACCAACATTACACTTGCTAAAAGGAAAAACCCCAAACCTTTCTTAGAGTACACACAATTATTTTTTCCTTTGAATTAAATGCATTCATCTTTAGCTGTTTCACCCTTCAAAGCTCAGAGTGTTTTTTCCTGGAGAGAGACAGCTGCCTGCTGAGAACTTGAGATGCTCCCCAGCCCCCAGCCAGGATCCTGCCCGTCCTGGCCAGGCTGCAGAGCTCCTGAGCTCTCGTGAATCACTGAGGGAACCTCTGGGACTCACACCTGCATGTTAACCACGTCCATCTGAAATTGGGTAAGAAATCAAGGGTTGTTGGTTTAGCCCAAAAAAGAGCCTGAGCTTCAGGCAGACTGAGGATCATACATTAATTCATGGTGAGTCTTGCTGTAAAAAAAAAAAAAACCCCAGAAGTACTTAATGATCAAAAGTGATGATTCCAACAATTCCCTCCCCACAAGAAAAACAAGAAACATCCAATGGCATCACAGGAACCAGGGCCATATGCAGGAGAGATTTTCTCCTCCCAAACTATTGGCAGTGTCCAGATCTCCAAGTCACATTCACATCTCCCCAATAACCAGGTGAAAGCCAACAAGCTGCTAAAGAACAAACATTTTCAAACAAAATGTTTTTCCTTCAGCCTTGACTTTGATGGTAGACCTGCATCAGGGAAAAAATAAATCTGAAGCCAATTAAACTGAACTGCAAATACTGAAATTTTTGACAGGAAAACAGTTGCAGACAGTTCACAACTATCTGAGCCAGATAGTCAGATGACATAAATTCTTATAGCTCCATGAAGCCCTTTTCAAAATGGCAAAAAAATTAAAATTATATAATAGAATACGCAATTTATGCTCAAGAAGGAGATTTAGGCTTCATTCTTCACTCTAAACCCTGTATTTCTTTCTATTTGCATCTTTATTATTTTTTTAATTCACTGCCAATTTAATTTTCACTTTTTTTGGAACAGAAGGTTGCTTTAAAATACAGCTTTTCATGGCAAAACTTGCAAAGGCCACTTTCATTTTAGTGATTCAATGAAGTCCTATTTTTATATTAAGATAATTCTATATTTTGGGTAGTTGGAACTCATCTTTCTCCTTTTTTGTAGCAGCGCTAGGAAACATCCCTATTTCTGTGCAGTTCTATTTTTAAACAGTGTGTGAGAATGCTGCAAGTCCAATGGAGATGACCAGGGTGATGTGGGAGGAAGCACATTAAATACTGGGTTTGGTTCAGCCCAGACAAATAGCTTTGAACAGGGAGGTATTTGCTGCCCACATCTACCTGCTGGTACTCACAGAGGAAATAGGGAGACTTTTCCAAAAGGTGGGCAGACAAACAAGAACTGTGACAGAGATAGATCTAAGAGAATCATGTATGGAGTAGGAAAGTGTCTTGGTTTGGAAAGACAGGTGTCTGCCAGGGAAAGCTGGAGCTTCCCTTGGAACGGGGAACATAAATCCCCTTCTCTCCAAATTATTATAATTTTGCAATTAGGGCTTTCAGGCAAAGAATGGGAATAGGAGTAACAGTTCTTTAATAGGTATATCTATTTTAAAAAAAGGGAATACAAATGTAGTAGTACAAAAAAACAAGTAAGCAAGCAAACAAAAAGTCCTGGTAAACCCTGACAGGTTCAGGGATATGAGCTGATATCCTGTGGGTCAGGGTGTTGGAAACAGCCCAAGTAAATCCTCCTGGAGTAAGATGTGGTTCTGTGGAGCAGAGATGGTCCTGTAGAAAGGTCCAGTGGTGGTGAGATGGTCTGGTCTTCCTCTGGTGGAAAAAAATGATCCCTGCTGTTCCTGAGCCTCAGTTTTTATCCAGGTAGGAACGGTTGGCTCCTCCCACACTGGGTGGAGCATCTCCCAATGGGATATGTCATGTGTGATGTCACTGGTGAGCCTTCATGGCCCATTATCAGCAGATAGCCCTGATGATGTCATGTGTGATGTCATTGGTGAGCCTTCATGGCCCATTATCAGCAGATATCCCCGATGATGTCATGTGTGATGTCATTGGTGAGCCTTCATGGCCCATTATCAGCAGATATCTCCTGGAGGATGGACGGGTGGTGACGGAGATAACAAACACTGCCCCAGCTGGCTTTAATGGCTGGGCCATTATCAGAAGGCACCGCCCCCCTGCCCCTGGAGTTACAAGAGATAAAGAAAAAACATCTCAACTGCTTTCAACAGATGAAATAGCATACACTTTTTTTTGGTTACATAACCCAAGACAGAAAGAAAAAATAGATAAATCTCAGTGCAGGTGGTCAGAAAGTGGCACAGAGACACCAGTGTTTCCCATGGGGTTCCTTGCTGGCCTCCAGCTATTCCTTCACTGAATGTACATTGGTCATGGTCATCATCATCATCATCATGCAATAACTTCAAATACAGAATGGTATCAAGCACCACAGTAAACAGTACTCACAATATAAGTTTAAACAGAGTAGCAAAAAGCTGTCAGGTTTCTCTTTAAACTATATTTAAGTTCCTAAATATCTGTGGGATCTCCATCCTGGCAGAAGCTCAGAACACAGCTGGGATCTACCCCCAAACACCTTGTCTAACCTGGAAGTTAGTTCTTCCTTGAGCACCTTGAGACCTTCAAAAAGTCTTTCAGATTAAATTATTCTGTAATCGGATCAGAATTGTGCTTCTGAGCAAAGCTGTCCAGCATGGGGATGCTTCTGAGATCCACCCTTGGATACAGCCCCTCTGCTTGTCCCTGCTGCCCAAGCTCAGGATTAGAGCAGCACATCCTTCTCCTTTGGTTCCCAAGGCCAGAACTATAAGTGCGTGGCCAGGTGAGATAAACACAGCTGTGGGGACTCCAGAGTGCCTGGTGTGGGATCCAGGGCCCTACAGCTGCACCAGCTCGTGCCCCATCCCACCAGAGAGAGGCACACACCGTGCCAGCTCCTCACCTTCAGACACCTGCTGGGCTCACCTGCCTCTAAGGATCCTACAGCTCAAGCATCCTCTGAAAAGTGGCAATTTTGGAAGGCCCCGACTCATTTCAGTCACTTGGCAGCATCAGGAAATCTCCTTGACTTTTGAAAGCAATGCCTCCTCTGCCAACACAGAGTTCTGTGTTTTCACAGTCACTGCAGTGGGGAGAGAAAAGTCAGACCCCAGTGATTATTCTGTAGATACCCACTGCAAAGTTCACTGAATTTGCAGTCCAGAGAAGTGGTTATGCCTCATTTGACTATTTTCCTGAGCTACTCTTGAACTTGGGAATATATCATTAGCACTTTGGTTTAGAGATTTTCTTCCCAAGGAAGGATTTGATACTTCCTCTTCTGTTTTGCAAGAAATTCTGGAATTTTTCCCAACAGGTATTGGAGATAAATCAGTGTAGGAAACACTTAATAAAACCTTTGGGAAACCTCCCCAAGCACAGCTTTTCACCAGTCCTTTTTAATTCTGACACAGAAAATAACTATTTAATTACTTACAAACTAAAAAAAGAGTATTTCCTTTTTTCACAGTAAGAGGAAAATGGATTTTCTCAGATACGAGCTCAAGCAATGATATTTTGTAGGGTATAATAATGAATCACTACCATTCTGTCCAAAAGCAAATAGCATCAATTTCCCTCTCAGTATCTTCCCTCATACTGAGTCAGAAAGGCATTAATTTCTTTTCCAGACATTTCAAGGCAATACAAACACACAGAGATCTTAATCTACCTTCTGGCAGTAAGACCAGCATCCTTTTTATTTTCCCTTTGTGGAAGAGCACCTGGGAACCTCACAAGAAGATGTAGATACTCTGCCACTCCCTGCAATCATAAACTTGCACTCTTGGCTCAGACATGCAGAAATACTACAACAGAATAAATCTGAATCTCATCACACACTGTCCCAACTTCTTGGAATGATTATACCCTAGTTGTTCATATTTTCTATGGGTAGATATTATTCCAACCTGCCTCTCTGGGTTTTTTGTTTCTTTTTTTTTTTTTTTTTTTTTTGACACACGTGTCCCCAGTGGCTGAAATTCGAAGCACATATTAACTCTCTGCAGTTAGTGCATTTATCATGGCAATCCTGACCCCGCTTCCTGTTGCTTCAATAAATCACGTTATTCATGGAGCTGGATCATGCAAAGTCCTATAGAATGCAATCAGACCCACATTCCTGGAATGGTAACTGCACTGTTTGTACAGCTGTGCTCCTGGAAGTCCTTACTGAGCTTGACCAGTCCCACATAACCTGAATTTGAGCCCTGCCTCTAATTTCTGACCAGCTGGAACACAAGGGGCATTTATCTTCTGCCAAATTTTATACCCTTAATGCAACAGTATTGTGGGTATTTGCTCCCTGGCACAGAGAGGTTTGAGAGTCCACAGGATTCCCAAGGCAGCTCCTGTGGTTGTAAGGACCTGGTTTCTGCCTCCACTGCAGTGACACTCCCTCTGTCCATTTTTAATTCAGATGCACAATGCAGTAAACATCAAGTTTAAACATTTGTGGGAAAATCTTGTGTGGCAGCTTTTTTAAACTCAGCTCTTCAAGGTTCTTGCAGTAAAGAACTGTTAAACTTTTTCGTACTCTTTCTAAACTTTCTTTCTCTCTAGAAAACCAATTTTTCTTCTTGCTTCAAATGTTTTGCATGGCAGCTCTTCTGTTTATATCATTAAAGTCTGGAAGTGAGCACTTGCCCAAAAATAAACATAATAAACCAAAGCAACAAAAACATTGGCTTAGCTTTCTTTAGCTAACTTTTTTTGCAAGTTTTAAAGCCAGGCCTATTTAAAAAACCAGAAGACTCCACAATTTTTAGCAGTTTTTGATGTACAGTGCCAAGTATGATGTACAGCCCAAGTGTGATTGAATAACTTCATGGCTGGAAGTGCAACCACAGCAAAGCACACCTAAATACGTACACGCCTCTAAATAAAAAATAATCATCAAGTGATTTATCTTCAAATAATGTTTCAGGGGAAATATCACACCCAGTATCAATGAGCCTGGCATTCTTTAAGGACTTTGCAGAGTTAGTGTGGACAGAGGAGGTGGGCACTGAGCAGCTGAGTCCCAGCCTGAGCACACTCAGAGCACGCACCCCAGCCTGGGCCAGCACTGCTGACTCACTCATTATTTCATAAGTCAAATTTCTTAATCAAGCAAGAAATCCCTTGATGTTTCTCTCCAAGATTTCCGTTCATTCCAGCTCTCTGTGCCTCCTGAAATCCCGCCACGGGATCCCTCCTTTTCCAGTGAAGACACAGATTTCTGGCATGGTGCTCACCCTGCACCTCATCCCACATGAGATCCAGGGAAAATCTCCCTTTTCCAGCGTGATGCCTTAAGTTTGAGCTTTCCTGTATTTCAGGTTCTGTGCTGCCCAGGGGTGCAGCTCTGAGCTCACAGTCAGTGTCACTCAGCTCTCTGCACACAGCAGGGACACAAAACAAATCCTTGTCCTGCTGCACACCAAGGACAACTTTCAGCCCAACAGCACAAACAAGGGTGGCTGGAGGGAGGAACAAGAAGGATGGGAGCTCACAGCCTGGAGCTGGGATTGGACAATTAAACCCCAATATGCAAATGGGCCAAAACTTATCAAAGTGTGAGACCTGGAGACCATTTGTCCATTTTGTGACCATTTTGTGTCCATTTTGTGACCATTTTGGATCCACCTTGGATGTAGCCCTGGCCAGGCCCTGTCCTGCCCAAGGTGTCCCCGAAAGGCCTTTCAATAAATCCTGCTTATTCTCCAGCTCTGTCCAGTCTCTGTTCCAGCTCAGCCTCCCAAGGCATTGTGTGCCTGTGTGCCCTCAGCTCAGGCAGTCTGAGCCCTGGTGCATCACCAGCACGTGGCTGCTCACCATGGGGCTCACATGCCTGAAACAGTTTCCCCCTAAATCTGTTTTCCCAGTAATCACCTCAACTGCAGAACTCTCTAATTCCAGGCTCAGGGAATTATTTTTTAATAGAGGTCTCCTCCCTCCTGTGGTGGTGCACTCTTAACACAGGTTACAGAGTGCCTCTCCTGTTGTCATTGCTGTCCAAATGTCTTTTAAAAGAATAAATTAAAGCATCAAATAAGCCAAGGAAAAGGAAAACAAAGCTCAAAGTGTAATAAAGAGTGTGCCTAATGAACTGACAAATGGCTCAGGGCTTTTACTGTAATGGCTTAATTAAATATGTGTTTTCACATACCTGTGCAGTGTCAGAGAAAGGATTATTGAAACATTCATAAGTTAATTGACTTATCTTTATCTCATGCATAGCAACAGTTGATACAATAATTACATAGAAAATGTAGCTACTCATAGGGGCTTTCCCCTTTTAATTTCCTTTTCTTTTTTTTTTTTTCTCTAGGAAAACTGACCCATACGGACCCAAAAGGGGACGGATGACAGTATAAATTCAAAAAGTCAACACTTTTCCAGTGTAATTATATTATAACTGGATATTTTGATAAATTTGTACTAAGGGAAACTCTAATGATAAAAGCAGGTAGAAAATAAAACTCTTAAAAACTGATATTAAAAAAATAGGAAAAGGACAAAGAAGATAAGACTGAAACAGTTAAAGCAACTGATCTGTGTGATGCCTTCATTTAAAGATAGAAAATGATCCACACAATTATAAACCTCTTAGTTTGACTTCAACCAGGCAAAAATTCAGAACAGATTTAAAAGGAAAATTTGAGACACAGAAAAAATGTGGGAAGTGCTGTGAGAGGCAACATGAGTTTCCCAGATGTGCATTGTAAGTCTTGGCTTGGTGTCTTGGGATTTTGTTCATCCGTTCTGTAACACCCCATTCTTTAGGAAAATAAAATAATAATACTAAAAAAAAAAAGGCAGCATCTCTAACTCACACTTCATTAAACCATTTGATATGGTGTCACCAGAGAAGTTATTATGTAAACTCCAGAGAACAAGATGAACAGAGCAGTTGTGAAGCTGCCACAGTATTGGCTGCAAAGGAGATGAAAATGGATTGGCTGAAAAAACAAAGCCTGGTCTGGAAGTAAGGTGTCTATTGAGGCTGGCAAGGTTTGATCCTGATGGTAAATTGGGGGGTTTGGTTTGTTTTTCAATGTTGCCTAATTGAAACATTTACTTTGGAAATTAAATATATTGGTAATTCAAAACCAAGATTCAACACCCACATGTGTAACACAGAAAAATTGGAATGACTGAGGACTGAGCGAACCAAATAATAATGAAATAAGATAACTCAAGCCATGAATAACTAAAAGAATTTGGCTGTAAACTAGGAGTTTATCAGTTGGAAACAAAGATAATTACTTCAGCATCTGAGCCATATGTAGGCACAAGTGGGACATGAAAGAGACAAATATAATCCAAGCTACAGATATAGCAAGCAAGGGATTTCTGTACTCTCCATCACTCCAAAAGCAAACAAATACCTGCCTGCACCCCCATCACACAGTGACTGTTTCATGCCATGAGAGGCCACTTTAATCTGGATGCCTTATTCCAGATAAATTCTGCCTTGTGATGCTGCTCCCAGACCAAGCTAGTGGACATATCTGAGCTCTTACACTAAAGTAAATCACAAGTATTTTCAATTAAATGACAACGCCCAGGGGGCCAGACAGAGCTCAGTGTAGTCACTCCTGATTTGCACTAGAAAAGAGGCCAATTGTGTTGAAACATCTCTTATACGTGATTAGAAGCAGGCTCTTTATTTAGGGAAATAATTTAATTTTCAAAGCATCTGACAATTTTAATAAACATCATCTCTGAATAAGTCAGGGTGCGTAATACGCCTGGAGCGGGAAGAAAAAAAGGCTCATTAACTTTGAGAGAACAGACAGATGGGCAATGTTGGGGTAGGGCTCTGACAGCTCCCAAATTATGTAAGCTGAGGGCTGAGGAGTGTGCAGGAAGCGCATGTGTGCCGGAGTCATTTCCATGGGAGCAAATTGCACTGACACAAACTGTCATCTGTGACATCAATATATGAGTCAGGGAAAATGAAATGAAGGAGACAAAACACAATGGGAAATACTTTGTATAAGATACTCCTCTTCCACCACGGCATGAAAGGCAAAGGAGGGCTGTGAAAGCTGAAGTTGTTTGGATTAACCTGCTTCTCCTTATGAGCGTACACGTGGGATAAGGATTTTGTATCAGATTCTATCCCGGCTGAGGTGTGCTGAGCCTGCAGCAGAGGGAGCAGTCCTGAGGTGCTGAAAAGAGCAGGCAGGTCCTAAACATTTTGTTAAAGGCTTGGCTGCATTTAACAAAATAGTCAGGACCACTGAGAGGAGCATGGGAAGAGGAGAGAAGCTGTAGGCAAAATCAGCAACATAACAACGGAGAAAATACCAAGTCTAAAGCCTAACAAAGAAATGTAAATGACAACTTTTAGACTCAGTAACAGTCTAAGAAAAAAAATTTGCATTTAGAAATTCAAACAGGATCCAAAGCAGCAACTTCCTTTTTCAAAGGAGTATTCTTCCTACGTTTTTACCTAAAATGTGGGTGAAATCTCTCAGGTGCAGCAGCAGTTTTCCAGACAGGCTGTGGATGCTGCTGTGTGTCACAGACCCAAAGGGAGCTGTCCCCAATGGTGACAGGGGACCAGGCTCTCCTTCCAGGGCTCACACCAGCACGGGTGTATCAAAGGAAGGGCATCAAATACATTTTTATTCAACCCTACTGAGGAAAAATAATGAAACTATCACAGCAATTTATATATGAATCAGGTAGTGTCTGCATTTTAATGGCTGAAACAAAGACAGCTGAACTCTAATAGTGTAGATTTTCTCCTGCGAGTGATGACTAAATTGCTTCCACTTTGTCAGCAACGTAATATCTCTGTGAACAGCTCAGAGTTAAGGAAGTGACAAACCACCAATTGTCAAGGGGAGAAAAACAACACACATGCACACACACTGAAAGCATGTCTGACAGAGAAACACTTCTGTTCCTCTGGTAGCAACAAGCCCTTCACACGAGGGGAGTGCTCCATCAGAACAACAGGACAAGTCCATCATCCCCTCCCTCTGATCTCCAACAGCTTCACTATCACCACAAACCAAAATAATTTGGGTGCTGGCACTATTGATCATAAGTGATTGAGAGTTTTGCTGTGCCCAGTGAGGCCAGCAAAAACGTGTTTGGGGGCATCATCAGAAGTCTTTGAGCAAAGACCCAAGTCTTTGACCCTTCCTTGCCAAAGTTCAAACACTGGAGCAGTTTGGAGCAGAAATTGCTTTAGCTCATACGTACAACTACAGTACAGAGCAAGCACTGCACAGAGACATCAAATGAGGCTGGGGAGCAGGGAATCAGCAGCAGAGAAATCTCCCTGGACACTGAGGCCATGAATTACCTCTGTGGTCAGGGTGGGGAGGAGGGTAACACCACCACAGCCAGGCTGGAGCCAGCTCTGTCAGTGCTGAGCTGCACCAAGGGCAGTTTGGGATTCCCCATGCACACACGCCTTGTGACAAATAGATACAACTTGTCTGCAAGCTGAATTAATTAATTATGCTGACCTGTTGACCTAGCAGCAAACAGGAAAGCTGAGAAGCAAAGCCCAAAGCCCTGATTCCTACATTACTACCATTTTTTTGCCATTTCCTGCACATTACAGATGAAGGGAGGTCTTGTCCCCTGTATCAGCCAACCTGGAATAGTTGCAGAAATAGGGCCTGGGTATATTTGTGCAATAACACAAACACTTCTCGAGTTCTGACAGTAAATTTTATCTTACATTTTCATTTCCAAACCACTATCAACACAAACAAATGATCATGAGAATATCTAAATATAAGTAACAACACTTCAAGCAACTTTACACAGGGCAGTGTAACCATTACAAACACTGATAAATAGTAGTAGTCTAAAACTGAAATAATTATGTTACTTCCATTAATTAACAGGCAATAAAATACTTCCCTGTGCAAATATCATAGGACCTAACAAATATCATAATGTAATTTAAAAATTACACTGGCAATGTTTTTCTCTCACACACATCTGACCCTCATAGAAGATATGGGTATAAAGGGCAAAAAAGTAGCCAACACATTTTTGAGATCCCAATTAGAAATTAGAAGTAGTAACTACTCAATGAGGCTGAAACAGAAGCATGTCCCAGCCTGCTGATGTTGGGAATCAGTTTGTGGGGCTGGAATTGTGCCCTTCAGCCAAGGGGACGTGGCACTGCTGCCACCACTCCTGGCTGTCCCCTACACAACTCAGAGGAAGAATCACTGGACCATCATGTGGCTGATGTGTGGGGTGCATGGTTTTGAACTCATGTCTGCAGCTTACAGGGCCTTTAGTGAACTGTCTCAGGAAGTAAAAACAAACTACTCAGAAGTAAAAACAAATTCACTCCTTTGATAGATGCCCCTTACTTAAGGCTGAAGAAGTGGGGTGCAGAAGCCCCTAACATCTGAACATGTGAATATCTGAACCTTCCTACAGGAAAACTCCTGCCTGGAGTGTGACACAAGCCAGATTTCCAGCCACAGAATTAAAGTTTCCACAAGACTGCCCTAGGCAGAATGCTCTGCTCCAAATTATAACAGACCTCTCAATGCCCTTGAAAACAATATCTTGCTCAAGCACTTAAGTCTGCAAGTCTGAGCTGTCAGAAAACCAAGGAGTTCAGGGCAGACACTGACAGAAAACAGGGTGATGTTCTGTGATGGAAAACTCCTTTGGGCAAGAACATCAGCGAGGGGTGGATAGCAAAAACTGCTGGTGGTGGTGTGGCACTGCACAACACTTCACAAGAGCTTCAAAGAAAGCAAGAAGGTCTGGCAAAACAGAAAACCTGAACATTCTTCCAGAGCACTACCAAAACCTGGGAACACCCACCATTGTACAAGGAATGAGGACTGGATGGAGGCACACAGGTTCAGCAAAGTGGGGAGCACCATATAAGCTGTTAAAAACCTCAGGGATGGATCAGGCAACCAGCAGTCATTAAACAGAGTGGGTAGAAAAATCAGTTTTCAGCTTCTGAGCAAAACTGAGCATTTTGAACCTAGCTGCAGTCTCAGTGTTTCTCTGTGGCTGTGAGAGGTATTGAGATGGAAGATTGAAACCACACATCTCTGAAACGCTGGAGAAAGTCACCTAAGCACAGCTGAAGCAAACCAAGAAATCCTCTTGCAGCAGTTTGTATCAATCAAAAATAAGCACAGACACAAGAGGATCCTGTTTGAGCTGATGGCAAGCACAAATTAAGACACGTTACCTTAAATCTCTTTCATTACTGCCAAGTTGTGAGAATTTCCATTCAAAGACCAAAGGATAATGCAAGTATTATCAACATTGCATACACTGACCTAAGGCACAGAAACTTCACCAAATGCAGGGACCTGAGCCCCACAAAACCTGCAGACAACTCTGTCCTGGCCAGAGAAGAGCTCTGAAAATAAAGAAATATTAACTTAATCCTGCTTTCACTTCCCCAGCAAAGCTGTGTGGGTGGACAGACATTGTTCAAGCACAGAACCAAGGATGAAAGCCAAAAAAAACCCCAACTACCAAAACCTAGAGATTGTAACTTCATTGAGGATTCATAAGGCATAACAATACCAAACAAAAGTTTTTCTCTTTGATGCTTCTATAGCATTAAACTCATTTAGAAAACTGAAGTAGATTATACTTTGTGCTTTCCAGATAAAAGCACTATTGTAGTCATTTGGATGCAGAAAGGCTTTATTCTGCCAAAAATGCCATCCTCGTGTGGCAGAGCAGCAGCCCTGAAACACGAGGCCAGCTCTGAATGAGAGCACAGGGTTCATTCAGAGCCCTGGGGGCTGCACTCCCACCCAGAGCTCGGTGCCAGCACAGAGATCTGCTGCTGCTCTGGAGGATGAGACAAAACCGCCCTGCTGGAATTCTCACCCAGCCAGGTGTTTTTAGCTCCACCAGGGTCCAACGCACTCTGAGGGTGTCCAGCACCTCACAGAAAATGGGTTAAAATAACTTTAAGAGATGGCATGATCAAGTGTGTCTTAAAAAAGCGGAAAGGTTTTAATTAAGGAAGAAAATAATACAAAACCAAAGTACAAAGCTCACAGTGTAGGGACAGGTCCCACACACCTGCTGCAACACCCCAAAAATGCACTGAGAAGCCTCGTGCTCTCCCTCAAATATTGAACTGATGCCTTAAGTTTTATCTTTCCTGTATTTCAGGTTCTGTGGTGCCCAGGGGTGCAGCTCTGAGCTCACAGTCAGTGTCACTCAGCTCTCTGCACACAGCAGGGACACAAAACAAATCCTTGTCCTGCTGCACACCAAGGACAACTTTCAGCCCAACAGCACAAACAAGGGTGGCTGGAGGGAGGAACAAGAAGGATGGGAGCTCACAGCCTGGAGCTGGAATTGGACAATGAAACCCCAATGTGCAAATGGACCAAAACTTATCAAAGTGTGAGACCTCGTGACCGTTTGTCCATTTTGTGACCATTTTGTGTCCACCTTGGGTGTAGCCCTGGCCAGGCCCTGTCCTGCCCAAGGTGTACCCTAAAGGCCTTTCAATAAATCCCTGCTTTATTCTCTTGCTCTGTGCAGTCTCTGTTCCAGCTCAGCCTTCCCAAGGCATCAGAACCATTTGGGTGGGTTTTTTTGGCAAATTAGCACAATAGAGAATAGCTGCATTTCTGAGGAACAGCTAAAGAGACCCATCAGTGTTTCTGCCTTGACTTTGAGCCAATTACTGCCAGGAGAGCAAAGAAGTTTCTTCCATTTAAAAGGTCCTGGGGTGAAACTGAGACCCTTTTCCTTCTAGAAAACATCTGCCAGGTGCAGTGCAACACCCCCCTGCCCCACAGCTGATGGACAGGGTCACTTCTCACCCAGCCCCAGGAGGGCTGAGAGGCTTCACAGCAACACCTACGAGTGCAGCAGGCTAGAAAAAGCTGGGAAAACAAGGCTTAGTTCTGGAGAACTAGAGCTGTTCTGGTGGCCTGCTTGTTAAAATAATGCTCTTCTCTAAAAACATATGAATAAAGACCAAGGAAAAGCAAGAGCTTACATCAAAGCCAAATGTTCCATTCTGCTTGCTCCCAGGAGAGAAACAGAGATAGCCCCTCACAGATCTGAGCCTTAACACATAACAGGAAAAACACAGAATAAGCTTTTTATTTTTTACAGGAATGACTGAAATACAGGACAAGGCTGAATTTCAGTCATAAATTTATTTTTTAAAGATTATAAGGAATCCTTGTAAACAACTTAAAATGCTTCTTGCTCCCACTTGCTACTATTTAATACCAAATGAATTCTTTTTACTTCCTTTCTTTTAAGCTGCAAAAGCACAGGCCAGCTATGAGAAGTAACAGCAGTGTGAGTTATTCCATCCCTGCTTTTACTTTGGGAAAAATGAAACTTGTCCAGTACTGCAAACTGCCATAGTTTTCCCTTGTAAGTCTTTTAGTGGCTTGGGTTTTTAAATTTTTCCAGTCCTTTGAGACAGAAGGTCTCAGGGCTGCAGACAAAACAAGAAAAATACACCTCCTAAAGGCTTCAGGAACAGAAAGCAAAAACATATATAAAAGCAGGGTGCGTTATCTTCTGAATTTTCTGATCTTGGGCACCTGACTCATGTTTCTAAAAGTTATCTTAGGGCCAGTGACTTTGCACTCAACAATTTCAATAAGAGATTTTTTTAAAGCTCCACATCCAGAACATTATATATATATATATATATTTACAGAGCATAACAGAAACCTTTTATGAGCCAAATCCCATGGAGCCTGAGTACAACCACAGGTTATACCTCCGAAAAGAGAAGTGTTTGACTTTCACCAGCCTTTTGCCTACAGATGTTGTGCCAGCTGAACTTGTTTCCTCACCAGTGAGGTCACCTCAGATTAGAACCATTTTGGAGGATAAATTAACCTCTGCTGTCAGCATCACTGCAGAAATTAAAGAAGCCAAAATAAAAATTAGAGGCACACAGAAAAAAAGGCAGCCCCCCAGTCCCAACCTGTACTTTAGGATCACCGATGCTGCTCTGACAAATAACAGCACTGCACAATTTTACCCCAACAGGCACCTCCCCAGTCACACCTGACCAGAGGTGAACTCCTGATTGTGTGATTATTTTTCTGACATTCTTTGTGAAGTCAGAAAATAGGAAGCCCTCAATGATACCAACTGCACATAAAGAATACATGAGCAAAAGCTACAATCCTAAACAATCCTGGACAAGGACTTGAAAGAATTTAATAAATATTTCCTTAGATAAATACTATTTAGAAAATCTCTTTATCAATACAGGTAAAAAGAAGCACATTTGCTGTGGTAAAGCTCACACAGAGACATCAAAAGCAAAGCCATACATACCCTGTGTGCCTGGTGTGCTGATTTTGATGAGCTTCAGCTCTGATTTTGGAGTAACAGCAGCTGTGCACTTACCATCCTGCTCTCTTCCTGCCATGCCTCAACGTGCCTCCCTTGCAGAGCTGATACACTGATAGCAACAAACCATCAGGGAATTCCTGAGTTCTTCCATTCCTCCTGCCAGGATATCCATTATTTTATGAGTTGGTTTGTTGGGTTGGGTTTTTTTTTCCCCTTTGGTGCTTTTGAGGTTTTTCACAGAATCCCAAGCTCTGCACTGTTTTTTTTGTGATCTAAGAACAGAGCCTGCCTGCCCTACCAGCACACTTTGCCGTGTCAAACTAAGATTTCTTCCCAATTTATCAGCATCCAGCTCAGGCTGGAAGGTAATAAGTTTTCTGTATATGTATGTAAATATATTTGCACCGATATATATATATATAATCCATGCATGGTTTTGATCTAAATCCACTTGTCATTAATAAATAACTCAGTAATAATTTCTTTTTCTAAAAAAATATCTAAAGGGTAAAAGGAAAAAAAAAAAGGAATGAGAATAACAATAAATTTCTGGGTTTGGGGCATGTTTCTTATCTCAGCCTCAAATCTTTGTTATCTGTGTAAGGACCTTTCCACCTGGAAGAGGCTTTGGGAAGAATCCAATGCTGAGCACCATTTTCCTGTGTGACTTTTAAAAAGTATCTTCCACCCTTCCTTTTCTCCCAGTGACAGCTGTATCCTGGGGTAACACAAGGTTCTTTCCAAAACAAATGTGGCACAGCTGCTGTGATTTATCTTCACAGCTCATAGCTTAGAGTTACAGACAGAAAATACCCTTGACAAGGGAATATTTCCACTGTGTGCTCCTGTATGCTGGAAAAGTTTCCTCAGTTGCAGGGAGGATGCTGCAAATTGCCTGAAAAGGTTGGAGCAGCACTACACCAAGTGACTAAACCCACAGGATGTTTCTCTACAAAATTTGGAGGGCTATACCTAATTTTGGTGAGTTCTCCAGCTTCTGCAGTAGGAAGAGTTTCTTTTTGCCCTAGGCAGAGGAAAAGGCTTCTGCAAGTGTGAATAAACCAACAGAGAGCTGCAGGGAGGTTTGGCTGGGCTTTTCTAAGAAATTACCTCATAAAATCCCTGCAGTAAATGTCCCAGGTTCAGAAGATTTCACAAAACCAGAGTCAGAAAAGGAGCAGCTCTTGCACATAACTCCCCTCTGGGCCCTGGCACAGGCTGTGTTTTAGGGGTGCCAGCACCACTCCAGCATCTCACTCTCAGATTTCCTCACCACATTTGCTTGTAAGATGTAAGGAAGGAAATAATAATTACTGTAGCTGGTTGGGAATAGCTCCACAAACTTATTTCTGGTTTACATAAGCCTTCAAACATTTTTACACATTCTGAGATTTAAGTGAGGGGAAAAAAATAAAAGATGGACTCCTGCAAAACAGCTGTGGGCTAGAGGAGCTCTCTCTATCTAGCACTGGCTGAGTTATTAGGCTAGCAGGGAAAGAGAGAGACACCATGTTACTCTCAGGATCCAACAGCTTCTTCCATCACGCTAAGATAAAAATGTGTGAACGTCAACCACATGGAACACAAGTTCTTTGTTTTTCTTTCCCTAATGAACTCTGCGAAGAATGCAATATAATTATGCCTCCGAAAGAAACTACTATGCTATCAGAGATGCTAAAAAAGCTCTGTTCTTTGGCTGGCACCCATCTCTGCAAATGCTGTCACAACAGACTCCAAACTGTCACTTCAGCAACTGCCCCTCACGGGAAAAACATATTTCTTCTAATTAGGCAAAATTCTAACTCCGCATCTGAAGAGTATAATTTGATCTTTTCTCTAGAAACTCATTAACCACTTGAGTTCAATTATTAACATTTGCATTAATAACTCACTGAATTAACTCCCCATTGTGTGTGTGCAGCTCCTGCTTTGGCAAGGATGATGCTCTGAGGATGTTCCACCAAGGAGGTGACCTGGGCCATGTCCACCTCAGAAACTCTGAATGTTGCAGAGATGTAATTCCTGCCTCTGCATGGCTTGGGGCAGGTTATCCTCTTTTCCTTTCCTTTCTCCATCTGTTTAAGACAGTCAAGCCATGAGCAGGGACTTCTCCCCACTCTCTTCCTTCACTCCCATCTGGATTAATAAAATGCCCAATACAAGGACACCAAGGTAATAATTGCAATAATAACTTCTGGCAAGGGTGGAAGGTATCAGTACTCAGCTCCTGATGCTGGGTCTGGTAACATGAAGCTCCCAGTATGAGAAATAATAAATAAAATCTTCACGCCTAGGTAATGTTTAATGCCACAGTTATTCATGCTGGGGCTCCTGCAGGGCCCAGAGCAGCAAGAAACCTGCTGAAAGCCCTAGGGGTTCTGAGATAAACCCAAACTGCACTGATTCCTTGATGGAAACCTTTCATAGTAACAGGAGCCCATGATTTATTCAGTGAGAAACGGGGTTTCAAGCAGTGTTGTAAACACTGAACTCACAGACACATGCTTGCACCTGGTTATAAAATGAGGTGACTTCCAAACCCAGGGCACAGTGGGGTGATGCACAGTGCAGACTTTCAGATGCAGAAATGCATCTTCAGAAAGCTTTTTCCTCATAAAATGTTCATAATTTGAATTTGGGAGGGGAAAGGGGAGGAAAAGGAGGAAAGGGGAAGGGGAAGGGGAAGGGGAAGGGGAAAGGGAAAGAAAGGGAAAGGGAAAGGGAAAGGGAAAGGGAAAGGGAAAGGGAAAGGGAAAGGGAAAGGGAAAGGGAAAGGGAAAGGGGAAAGGGAAAGGGAAAGGGAAAGGGAAAGGGAAAGGGAAAGGGAAAGGGAAAGGGAAAGGGAAAGGGAAAGGGAAAGGGAAAGGGAAAGGAAAGGAAAGGAAAGGAAAGGAAAGGAAAGGAAAGGAAAGGAAGGAAAGGAAAAGGAAAGGAAAGGAAAAGGAAAAGGAAAAGGAAAAGGAAAAGGAAAAGGAAAAGGAAAAGGAAAAGGAAAAGGAAAAGGAAAGGGGTAAGGAAAGGGGTAAGGAAAGGAAAGGGGTAAGGGAAGGAAAGGGGTAAGGGAAGGCAAGGGAAGGCAAGGGAGCAAGGCAAGGCAAGGCAAGGCAAGGCAAGAGAGTTTGTCTCTGTGTGTACATATTGTGTATTGTGCATACACAATATGCACACACACAGACAAATAACTAACTTCTACTTTTGCTTTAGATCAGGTGGGTATGTACATTCAACACTATTCTCAAAAGTAAAGGTTCAACAGGCCTTTGTCAGGTTATTTCCCACAACGTTTACGGGTCAGCACCTCCATGTTAAGGATGTCCTGAATCCTTTTAAATTCTCCAGCTGGTATTTGCCACAGTGTTTTGGATATGCAGTAATGTGTGAACCTCAAGAAGCTGAAGGGCTCCAGCACCAGCTCTCTGCTATTTGGACACTAACTCAGACACTTTTTGCTTCAGAGCAAAGGAATGTAACAAAAGTTACTTTTTGTTAGGAGATTTGACACACTTAAGCAGCCTCAAAAAAACCCAACAAACAATCAGTGCTATAAAAGAGCTGAAAAAATACACCTTTCCAAATTCCCAGTGCCATAAGATATTTTCAGATGAATAAAGGCATAAACTTACGCAAGAGCTTCTACATAAACAGTAATATCAGTCTGCATGAGACTCTGGTGCTTTTGTTATTTCTGCAGTTGGTAAATTCAGGCGTACCAATTTCTGAAGTCCTTGGGCTTTTACAAACAGGTATGATTGACAGCCTCTAAATGCTCTGCTTTTCATAACAGCCATGATTGACAGCCCTTTGGTGCATAGCCCAATCAGCCTAACAATGTTATTGTTCTCTAATTATTACCTGATAATTTTTTTTTTTCAATGTGTTGCTGTTAGTTATGGTTCAACTAAGAGTCCTCTGAACTTCCCAGAAGTTTATTTAACTTGCACAGATTCTGGGCTGCCTTTCTGAGGCCTCATTCTGTGGTGGCACTGGGATTACACACGCCGGTTCCCCAGGTGTCACTCTGCCCGTAAGCGATGCTTTCCCTGGCAAACAGCACAGATCAGAGCCCCAAAAATGTGACAATCCATGTGTCATTTTGGCACGTATCACTCACAGAGTTTTTGTACAAAAGAGAAATGTTTCTTAACTTAATAGACCCTGCAGCGTAAAGAACACAGCTCACAGTTTGCGTGCACCCAGGGCCAGAGCCTCGCGTGGGATGCGTGCCTGGAGCTGAGCTCTGCTCAGAACAGTTTACTGCCTCCAAGCTGCTCAAGATGGCAACTTGTTTAACCTCTGCTGAAAGCAATAATTGGGATTTTTCTGCTACACAGAGATCATCCTCAAGAACACTCAGCCGGGGAAACTGACTTCGGTGAATCACACGAAGGAAATCATGACCCGGTAGGATCCCTTTTCTGGTATCTGCCAAATACATTTCTGAAATTGGAAAGTGTGGGGTTTTTTCATCTCTCTCTTGATTTTCAGATAGGATAGGAACAGGAAGGAAGCAACAAAATGAAAACCCACATTGCTTCAGATTTCTGAAACTTTGTGAATATATTTTTCTTGAGTATGTTGAAAAGCATGATAAAGGCCACCTACATTGCAAGAAGGGCAAAAGAAAGATTTCTGCCAGAGGGCTACTGAAAGTATACTTTGATGTATTTAGTTACTCTTAAAAGGACCAATTAAAAAAAGAAAAGCCTTAAAGAAGGAAGCACGCCCAGTCTGATTTTTCCCAAACATTTCCAGTTTTTCAACGAGGGTACTCACAAGGTAAGTAGGTATCAGAAGGAGAGAGCTGGGGCTTTGCTTTTCAACACCACAACTGTGGAACTTGAGCACAGCTTTGCAGTTCACTTGTTGGGTCACCTTTTCAAGAACTAGCCTGAAGTTTGGCCTCAGCACCAAGCCACACTGAGCATCAGCAAAGCCTGCAGACCCAGGGCACGGATTTGTGAGTGTAATGCTGTGATGTAGAGGGTCTGTGCATATTTGCTGCAAATGGCTGCAAGTACACAATGCACTGTATAGCCAAATGGGCTAATTCTGCTCATAAACATTTGCTCAGAGATTCTGGGGCTACACTGGGGCCAGCTGAATGGTGAGACCAATCCTATTTGTTCATTTACTTTTCAGTACTTCTGAATTTTACCCACATATTTGCAGAACTGGCCATTTCCATAATGTATTACCCATGACCACAATCTCTAATTATCTACAGAGCTCCTTTCTTTATTGAGTATTTTTCTCATCCTGTAAACATGCTGGGCATTCTCTTAAAGTTGGGATTTGGGTTGACAAATCGTGTAGAGAACAATAGTGAGGGGATGAATCATTGCAGTGAGAGCACTGTCTCACTACAGGATGAGGAAACTACTCATTGCACACTAGATACAAAGCAGAGGACAAAAAACCTCAGCCATCTGTAGCTTGTGCCAACATCATGAGCAAGAGCTAAAAACAGCTTCCCACAGATCTTAAGTCAATGGTATCTCTGGCACCTTTTTTTTCAAGGACTTTCAGGGTGCATTGCTGAGTTCTCACCTCAGCAGCCTGCAATCCCTCCCTCCAGCTCGGGCTCAGAGACTCCAGTGCTCTCATCTCAGCTTGCCCAAGGTCTGCTTTGGCACCTAAAGCTCAGCTCTTCCCCAGGTCAGAGAACAGAACAGTCACTGGGCACATAAAACCTTTTAGGGGTGCAGAGAGGGTGGGGAGGAGCCACGTGAAATACCTGGGGACCTACCCCGCAGCCAGGAATGAGAATAAAGTTTCCAAACATCATTCTCATCATTTCCAACACCCTTCTCTGCTGTCTAAGGCACAGCAGAGGTGCTGGTTTGTTGTGGGTCTCTTGCAGATCCAACACTTTAAAAAAATTATTATAGCAGTGGGATTTCTGCTGGTGTTTCATAAAAGATTCCCAGATATTTCTGTAGCACAAGCTGACCCCTGCCAGGCACACAATGTCATGGATCCTGTCACTCCTGCACTTCACAGATCAGGCTCTGACAGGGTTGGTCCTGGCTGGATGCCAGAGCCTCTCCATCCCTCCCCTCTGCAGCTGGACAGGGGAGAGAAAATATAACAAAGGGTTCATGAGTGAAGGACAGAGAGAGCTAAGCCTTGAGGTAATTCTGCTGTGCAGAAGAGTGAGATGAAGGGAGTACTTTGCACATTTTCAGGGTTAAAAATGGGGATCAGAAGCCACATCAGCAGCCAATCCTTCACAGACAACCAGCTGCCCACAAAGCAGCTGAAGAAATCCCTGCAGAGGGAAGGAGTGTGGAATCACAACAGCTCACAGCAAGCAAGCTCACACAACCACTTAGTTTGAGACACCAAACTAAGAGAAATTATGCTGGCATGAAGTTTCTTCCCTGCAGTGGGTGGGACAAGCTTTTCCTTCAGTTTTCGCTGTGTTTCAATTCATTTGCCTCATCTTGCCTCACTGGTTCTACGATGCAATCCCCAAAATCCCAGATGAAAATCCAGAGAAAAATCAATACGTTTATTTTTTCTTATTCAATACAAGTTACTGATCCATCTAAGTTTATTCAATATGTTCATGGTGCTCAGAGCAGTTTTGATGACCCCCACTTTCATTTCATAACAATGGAAATCTTTCCTTAGCACTGTTTCACTGTAGAAAAAAATTGAACAAGTCAGCTAAGGCCATCTTAAATCTTGAACAAATTACTTTTACCCTCTCTAATTATTACTTACCAACAGATGCACTTCCAGCATCCTCTTCCCATTCATATTTTCTTACATTCACAATCTACAACCAGATGCTAATGAATCAGCATTTATCTGATTTCCAATTTCACTAATTATTTATGAGATCAGCTAAATCAGTTTCATTTAGAATTATAGACTTAGTTACTCAAGGCAGAATTTTCTCACAATTAAGAATTTTAAGCTGCCTAAAAGTAAATAGTACAATAAGATTTAATCTCTGTTCAAGGTCCAAGTATATTATTAATAAGTGATTTTAAACTGGCAAGAATATACTTAATTCTGGAGTTATCCTTTTAATCCAAAATGAATTAAACAAAAATGGAAAAATAAAAACGCATTATTGAGTATAAAAGACGCTGAAAAATCACACAATGCATTTTTACATTCCAGAGATAACACTGAAACCAGCCTGGTTTTGCATCTTCAAAAATGTTATGAAATATTAATCCTGTCAATAAATCAGACAAAATTTAAGGTGCTGAAAGATGCACAGACCTTCAGCTGCCAGAGGTGAGTTCAGGAGATGGGAATGTCACAGCTTTGGCACTAGAGCCCAGCAGGTGACACTGCACCCCGTGTCACACCAGCTCCAGGACGGGCTCTGCCCCACGCTGATTGCACAACCTCTCTTAATTAGATTCTGAGAAATTGTTAATGCTTTTTTAAAGCGTGTTTGTATCACTAAATTATCTTCCCCTCTGGCAAATAATAACCTCTGCTGTCCCAGCCTTAAACCCTGGGGAGGGTTTCCCCAAACAGCTCCTGCTGCATTCCCCACCTGCCCTCACCTCTTCCTCTCTTTCACACACACAGAATAAGGGCAGACTGAATAACTGTCTTGGGTTGCAATAGACAACCAAGAGCATGTATTCTATTCCAATCTGTTGAAACCAGTTGAAGAGGTGTTTTTCCTTATCTCATAACTCCAGGGAGGGGATGGGTGCCTTCTCTTACCGGGCCAGCTGTTAAACCAGCTGGGGCAGTGCTCTTTATCCCTTCCAGGACCCCTCCTCCCTCCAGGGGATCTCTGCTGTCCATGGGCCATCCAGGCTCACTGCAGGGCTGATACAATGACATCATCCCATGGGAGATGCTCCACCCAGGGGGAGGAGCCCAGCATTCCTACCTGGATAAAACCTGGGATTCAGAACAGCAGCACAGCCTGTGTGCACTGCATTCCCAGAGGGAGACCGGACCCATCTCACACCACTGGACCCTGCTACAGGAACATCTCTGCTCCAACAGAACCACATCTGTCACTGCAGGAGGATTTATTTGGACTGCTTCCAATACTCTGACCAACAGGGTGTCAGGTTGTGTTCTGACTCTGTCAGTGTTTCTAGGATTTTGTTGGTTTGCTTGCTCTTTTTTTTTTCTTCGTACTACTACATTTATATTTTTAATATTCCTAGTAAAGAACTGTTATTCCTATTCCCATATCTTTGCCTGAAAGCCCCTAATTGCAAAATTACAGTAATTCAGGGAGAGGGGTTTACATTCTCCATTCCAAGGGAAGCCCAGTTTTCCCTGGCAGACACCTGTCTCCAAACCAAGACAATACCCTGAAATCACACCTTTGAAGCAGCACCTTCCTTGGAGCACAGGTTTCCCAAGTGAGGGTTTCTGGGAGGAGTGGTGGGGAGTGAAGCTCCTTGGCGTGAGCAGGAGCTGCCGGTTTCAGAGTCCCCAGCCCTGCTCTGCATCCCTCACACCCCACCATCATTTCTTCCCCAGGCAAAAATCACACCACTTGCTCTTCACAGATTAGCACTTGACTGTTCAATCCATATTTCTCTGCTTCAGTTCACCAAGGAAAGCCAAGTACTTAGGGTTTTTCAGTCACCCTAAATCCTGTCATTATTGACAACAAAACCAGATTGCTGAGGTTTTTTTGGGTTTTGTGGACTGTTTTTCTAGCCTGAGGATTTTGGCTAGAAAAATTTTCAGCAAAGTGAAAGAGAATGGAGCAATGATTTTACTTTTGTCCCATTTCCAGGCAGAGTGGCAGAGAGCCAGTTCTCAGACTTTTTCTCAGAAGCCAATTGATTCATGTTTGTCTCAAGTCCCAGTATCCTTGTGAGAAGCTGTCAGAGGGCAGCCAAAATTGTTTCACCTACAGATAAAAGGCCACTCGCTTTCAATCATATGCAAAACCAGGCAAGTGCCACAGAGCAAACAGCTCTGCCCAAAATTCAGATCGCACTCAGAAGTTCACCAACCATTAGTCACTGCTGTAAATCAGCGTGACTAATCAGCTCAGCTCCACATCTTAATGACACTGATGGATTTTCACCAGCCCCAGGACCCATCCAACAGGGCCAGGGCAACCCTGGTGAACTGAATGCACAGTGGCTGCAGATCATGGTGAAGAAGCCCCTCCATAAAATCCTCAGCAAGTCTTGCTTTAAGCCAGGCTTGAAGGTGTCCTGTGACTAACACAACCAACTTCTCCTTTCATACCTGGCCAGTGGCAGGAGCCATGCAAGCTGTCAAAATGGATGGGAAAGAAAGAGTAAAATGGATGGAAAAGAAAGAGTAAAATGGAGAACACCACACCTGGGTTTCTTTTGGTTTTGCATCTTAGAAATCAGCTTGTGTTGGATACAGAGAGAAATGGACTACATATGGACATCTCTTTCTTTAGGTGAACTAATTCACCTGACAATATTTCAAAGTATCTTTATAACACCAATATATGAGTATATTCACAGGAAAACCTTTACAGAAAGCCTAACAGGTAATTTAGCAGGATTCCTTCATTACAAGTTCTTACACAGCTTCTCTATTATCTCAGGCTCTCAAAGAGCTTTTCACACACACACTGTACAACATGTAAACATACTCATGTTCAATTTACAAGCTGCTAAAAAATCAAGACCTGATATCTTGGAAATAAAATCTGGGAGCAGCAGTAAAGCAGACACAACACCCCCAGCTGGGTTCAATCCTAGATTCTCACTCCAGAAACCTGGACTGCTCACACTTAGGCTTTCAAGCTTTTAGCTCAGCCACGAGAGCACAGCACTCCCTTCTATCAAACTGGAACTCTTTGATAGCCACTCTGCTTGTCAGACCAGAAGCAGTAACAGAAAAACAGAGGGAGATGGTAAAATTAAGGCAGTCACGATTATTTCACAGAACTTTCATACCTTGGTGCTGTTCCATCAGATACCAGAGGGAAAACATGATTTTGGGTATGTTTTGGACTGGCTATTCATCATGCCTGAATTTCAGTACTTTAGAATGAGCTCACTGGCCGAGGGCTTCTTTCTTTTCTTTTTTTTTTATTTTGTTGTTTTTCTCAGCTGGGAAATATCCCAGCTAATTCATGAGTTGAAATAGTAATTAATTGATTCAATGAAGGCAAAAACAAATGCAAGAGAAGTGCTGGGAGCATGGAGCCATGAGTGAAAGCAGGGTGGGGAAACCTGAACAGGACCCTTCCTTTTGAGGGCAGCTAAATGTTCATTAGTTAATTGAGCAGAGGAGTTCAACCCATCTTATTTAACTACCATGTAATTTGAATATCTCTGCTGCCCTGTGCAATGCTGTACAGCTGCCTGGCACAGTCTAAGGTAGATGCCTGAATTTCAGCATTCAATGTGAATGTCTGAAAACAGTCTGATGGCTCATGGACCATTTCTGAATTTAAAGCAATTCACCATTTGTGAATTTAAAGCAATTGCAATGTCTGAGACAGTTTCTTCAATGTCCATAACTGAATTCAAATTAAAAGCAACAAGCAAGAGACATGAGCCCAAGTATCTCTGCCTGAGGCAGAAGAATTGATATATTAACTGAAGGATAACGTGGAACACATTGTACCTCAGGAAATACATTTGCTCCAAAACACATTAAGACTGTCAACAATTTGGCTTGGATGTTCACAGCATGGTACACCAAAAAAAAAAAATCATTACTGTGCCATGATATGCAATAAAACCAGGCTTCAACACAGACAGTAATGCTCTAGAGAGAAAAAGTACATGGCCAGCAAAGCAAAGAAAAATGTTCCCAGGCTGGAATAATAAGGGATTAAATTTTGCAGTTTATTTGATGTGAAAAGTTCCAATTAGATCCCAAGATTTCTTCTGGCATGTGAAAGCACTGTTTAATCCTGCTGCCCACAATCTATTACCACTGCCCCTCATTTCTGCATGGCCTCTGCACACTCACAGCACGTGTGGATCAATGCACACCCTGTCCATCACAGGGAGCCCTTCACTGCCTGCAGAGCTCCACAGGAGCTGGGTAAGGAGCAGAACTTGGGTGTGGACAAGAGCTCTGCTTTGGCAATCAAAATAATTCTTGTACCACAAACTGGGACTTTGCTACATCTTTTCATTAACCAAAACATCTAAAGTAAATAATTACTTAGTGTTCCACGACTTGCTTGTTCTACTTATACCAACATTAAAGAAAAAAAATCAAGACCTAGACAAAAAAAGCAGTGCATTTTCTATGCAGGAGAATAAAATTTGCTGCTTGGCCACAAAATGACAGCCTGACTGGTGTTGGAAGGGACCCCTGGAGATCATCTAATCCAACCCCCCTGCTCAGGGTGTTCCCAGAGAGCAGCTTGCACAGGAGAGCATCCAGGCAGGTTTGAATCTCTCAGAAGGAGATTGCTCCGTCTCTCTGGGCAGCCTGTTCAGTGCTCTGTCACTCTCAGTGACACGGAGACGTGAGAATTTCAGATGATCCTTTATAGTAGGCCTCTAGATCTAGTTAGGATGTATTTCAAAGAGTGCTTTGGAATATATATTAAATCCATTTTAGAAGGCATTTAATGGATGTCGAACGCTGTGTCTGTTCACCTTTTGCATGTTACAAGCATCTGGGACTTCTTGGTGATAGTGAAGAGAAAATTGCAAACATCCCGGGACAACAAGGCCGAGAATGCAGATAAAGATGGAGGACACGGACCCTTAGCTGGCATAAACTGAATATTTCCTTAAAACTGTGCCAAAGAGAGCCAGAAGCCACACAGAAGAGATAAAGGTGAAGAGTTCATTGAAGAAAACTCCATTCCTTCATCTCCCAAGACCCCCAGAAGACCACCACAACAAACTGAGCATGCCCAGATGGGCGTGGAGTTAATTAACATACAAGGCAAGGATGGGCAGGGCCAGGGAATGAATATGTATGAGGTGGATTATGCATATGTAAGACCCCGGGGAATAATAAGGGGAAACACTGTTGGGTGGGTATGCGTGTCTTTGGAGGAATTATCCCCCACGAATCTCGGCCCATTAAATACAAACTGCTCTAACAACTGTCACTAGTTGTGGAGTTTTACTTTTGCCACCACGTTTCACTCAGAGAACAGAATTTTCCCCTCTATTCTGATGGATCTCCCTGTGTTCCAGTCCGTGCCCATTGCCCCTGTGCTGTCACTGGGCACCTCTGAAAGGAGCTGATTGGGTTCTTGTATACAGAACCTAAGGAAGTCAAGGGAAAAGGGATGGCTGCTGCTGAGGGGTAGAGTTCAGCACAGCTGAGAACAGAAGCAATTTCAGATATTTAAATGACACCTTTTGCTGCTGTATCCAACCTATTAAGTTAAAACAATTCACCAAGAGTGGTTGATAGGTTTTCTTTTTACCTGCAGCAGATGATAGTTTTGAGGGATAAGTGGAGTGTTCTCTGCAGAGGTTTTAAAGGAACTGAAAAAACTCCTTGAAGCCAAATCAAATCAGAGCCAACTATAAAAATAACTTCCTCCCCTCCTTCGAGCCAAGTAGTTTGTTAAGAAGAAAAGTCCAAATTCTCAGTCTAAAAGTAACAAAAAGAGTGTTTGGGACCACAAGCTGAAGTTCATGCTGCACTGGAAATTCGCTGTGACCTGTGCCCTGTGAAACCACTGAGTGTTCTCTGCACGGTGTGACTCCCTCACTGTGAGCTGGAAGCAGAACAATCTGGTGGGTGTGATGTTTTTCACTTCTCTACAGTTCCACTCCTTGGAAGCTTATCTTCCCTTATCTTCCCTTCTACTTACTCCTTTAGTGACCTTGGAAAATAGAGATAGAGATCATAGGAGCAGAATCCTGAAAGGATTATTGCTTTTATTATCTCACTATTGGGAAGCTGATTAAAAGCACATATCCTTTCACAGACTTCCCTGGCCCATTAGCACTTTCAGCTCCTTTAAAAAGGTCACTGAGCAGGATATTAAGCACAGCCCTAAGTACTGAGCACTCTTTATTTCCAGTACAGGTGTTGTCATGGTAAATGTAGGAAGTTGTCTGTCCCTAGCTCAGCAGTCCTATCTTAATTCCTACTACAACACAACAATGGCAACGAGGATTTTGATAAGACAACCTCACTGGCCTGATAGCGAGGCAAAGAATTGTGGTGGGTGCTGGATAGTTGCATGAATACTGCTATTTTATCTGCACAGTTTCAGCCAAATCTCCTGGTCTGTGATGGTCCCTGAGCCACTGACCAGGTCACAGTGACAATAGGCTTGACCTGGTTAGGGGCCATCACACGTCCCTGCTGAGTGGCAACACAAAGCCAAAATCACTGCAGAGGTCACCTCACATTTTCACAACACCAACCCAAGGACATTTTACAGGGGCTGAAGATTTTACTTCCTTTACTGTTTTCCCATTATAATACCAAGCTGCTTTCTAATGTCATTTCTCTTGAAGCTATCAGCTGCTTTGGCTTCAAGTAGGATCTCCTAAAGTCTCCCCCTACCATGTAAAATGGCAGGGGTGAACCCTGAAGACACTCAGCCAGAGAGCCTCTTAAACCCAGGAAGAGGTCAGAGAGGAAGAATATCCTCCCAGCCTCTCCAGGCTCTTCAAAGCACCAGTTATAAATTCAGTGTATTTAAGAATAGATTGCAGCAATCATCTCCATAAGCACCCAAGTCCTTTTGTGTGTTCACACATCTTTAATGCAGAAGTTTTCATCCCATACCTGCTTTGAGCAGCAACAAATCTGCTGGTACTCTGGTGTTTCATTGAGGAAGAGAGCAGATTGCCAAATGGACAGAAATAACTCCCAGGAGCAGAAGCTTTTTTTCTTTTTTTGGATGACATCAACACGCTGCTGTTTTTACGGAAGGATCCCCCACAAGTTTACAGAGCACTGTGAGTCAGCCTCATCCCTTGGAATAAATCCGGGCCAGGGTCGGCTGCTCTGCTGCTGGGATGGGCCCAAGGAAGGGAAGCAGTCCTGCCTGCTGACAGCTGTTATGCAATGCAGATAACCCTTCCTCCTGCAGTCATTTGTGGGTGTCAGGAGAAGCTAAGAATAAACCAGGAAAGGCCTCTGGAAAGGTTGCTAGGCAGTGAGCTGAAAGAAACATCTCAAGGTACAGCTAGCCTACCTTAAAACACAGCCTTGGGTGAGCTCTGCTATGTGATCACAGGTGATGATCACACATTGCACTTAAAATTGCTGATTTACCTGCCCATGAAGTGTTAAAACCAGCACAGAAGTTAGGAAAAAAAAAATACTTACATCCCTGTCCATATGGGATACGTTAGAGTTGTTAAGCTTAAGAAAATTGGTAGGTGCCCCCTTCTGCTCATTGAAGGGAGTTGTGAAGCAAATTGCAGCATTTAAGATCCTGCTTACCCACAAGCCAGAAAAATTAGAATTTCCTTCTTTTATTTTTTAACAGCTTGTCTCAAACGAGCTGCAATAATATGCATCTCCAGCAGAGAAAGCAGGTCAGCGCTGAGCACCATTCAGAAGGAGAGATGGTCAATTAAAAGAAAGAAGCCAATTAGGAGGTAATTGGGTACTCCTAGTCAGGAAGAGTCTAGGAGAAAAGAAAGGAGATAAGGAACATGATGTTGAGAGCACCCAGTCCCCCAGCACAGGCTGGGGCAAATCTGGTGTGTGGATGAGATACATCTCATGTCCTTGCCTGCAAACTGAGGAAGCATTATATGATCAGACCCTGGAAATTAAAAATATAATCCAAACAACAACACTGCGTTTTTGTCAGCTTTAAGCTTCTTGTTTTCCTTGTTAACAAGATCGAGGAATTTCTTTGCCAGGAAACTCTATAACTCTGTAAATTTACCAAAGTTTGTGAAAGACAGGAGTACTGATTAACTCCTGATCAATGCTGAAGCTTTAGGGCAGTCTAGCAGCTAATTAATACTTCAACTGTGCATGCAGGATTCAAACCCAACTGTTAACCCTCTTGAGACATCCAAAGCAAGCTTGCTCTCATCTCAAGGTCTTCAGAATAAGCATAACAGTCCTGGGTTTGGTCCCATGCACTCTAAGCACAATGAAATTGCAGCCATATAAAACCACAGAGAACAAGGTTAGAAGGAAGCTCAAGAAATAAAAGGTCATGTCACATGAAAAGCTGACCTTCACTTTGTTGCAACTGAATTTTTGCAAAAGGAAAAAATTGCAATCCCTTTCGAAAGAAAATGTAAGATGAAACTACCCCACGTCCTCTCCCAAATCAAAGGTCAATAATATTAAATGTACCTTTTTATACTGCCCAAAAAAACTGAATATACTGGATCTGTTGAAATGTCTAATACCAGCTGGAATCAAGAACAGCAGAAGATAAATTTGAATGAAAAGTCTTTCTGGAATGTACCAGATAAGACTTCTTGCAATATCATAAAAATATATGGAGAAGACGGTTTTAATTCAATCAGCATTAAAGAATTTCAATTAATTCCAGAGGGGAGACAAAAAAACAAGCACATCTCTGCTGAGCATAAAAAGCAACAGTCTTTGTAATGGAGCAGGAGTCACACTTTTCTCTCTTTTTCAGAAATAAAGCTCTGTAAACACTGGGCATTCTATCAATCTGAACCTTCTCAATGCTCTGAATGACTTGGTTAAATAACAGCAAAGTCACTGCCCTGCATTGCCCAGACAAGGTGCACAACCTGCTTGGACTTGGCTTCAGAGCCCATCAGGAACAGGACACGGGCTGTTCCATCACAGGCAGGTTTGGAATTTAAGGAAATCACCTTTCTATTTTAAATTACAAAAACTATCATCCTACATCTGCATTCGAATCCACAGACGGTTCCTGATAGAATAACATGTTGATTAAGTCATCAAACAAAACACTCTGGTGCTGCTAGCAGCAAGGCACCAGCTGTTCCTGAGAGCAACTGTGTGTCAAGTGCAGAAGCTGACAAGTTGGAGCTAACATCGAGCTACCTGACCATGTTGTTCTTTTCAGCAGCAGGAGGACAGAGGCTCAGCTCACTTTGTCAGAGCCTGCTGCTAAAATCACCAAAGTCAGGGTTTGATCCCTGCATGGCCACTCACTGAAGGGCTGGACTCCGTGATCCTTGTGGGTCCCTTCCCACTCGGAATATTCTGTGATTCAAACGTGAAGTCAGCAGGAATGTTCCAGCCCAAAGTGCACAGAAGGAAAGGAACCTCTGCCTTCCAATTAATTATTTAAATTACTTGATGCAACCCTTATGTTCACAATCTGCAGCGACACTGAGAAACAGAAGCAATCCAAAACCTCCAAGGACCTTAATCATTACAGAATATGCAGGGGGGAACTTGTTGACAACCGCAGCAGTAATTTAAATCTGCTGGCACTTTTGGAAACAAATAGCTCTGTATAAAATCCAGCTGGAGCTGGCTTCCCCTCCCTCTTGTTCTCTGCACACTGACAGCAGGACATCCCCCCCTCCACCCGCCAGGTGAGCAGCAGGGCAGGCAGTGAATCCTGCAGATGATCACGTGGAGCACACGGGTGTTTTCCCTCCTGAGAAAAGCACAGAGCAATTCTTCTGCAGCTGTCACTGAGAAATGCTTCTCCCAGAAACAGCTTGTGTGGTTCTCCACGGTGCTTCTAGTGCTGGACAGCTACCATGGATTTTTCGTGGAAATAGTTACCGTCTCCAAAAGTACATTCTTCACAGTTAAAATCAACAAGCAATAATGGCTGGGTGATGTTAAAGCTTTTCTGTCTCCTCACTAGAAAGTTATTTTATCATTAATTTTTGGTCAAATCCCAACAAATCCTTCCCACTCATCAGAGGAGGATGTCTGCAGCAGCCTGAGACTTCACAAGTCTCCAGTCACCACTGAGACATCCCTGGAGTCTTGACCTTGTGTGCAGACCTTGTCTTCCTGCTGAAGTGCTGCTCAAAACATCCTCCAAGATTCCATAACTACTGATTTTATAGCATGTCAGCTTCAAAACACTTCTCTGAATTTTAAGGGACAAGGATAGTACAACAAAAATCAAGAGGATGAAAGACAAGACCATGCAAAGGAGATAAACCATTTTGCTATGTTTTTTTAGATTAATGTACAGAGCTTTTATGAAGCTGGTGAAAATCTCCTAGATGAGCCTTTAGGGCACATCAATTTAGAATTATTTTCTTTCTGCTCCCTCCTCACTAACACTGCTCAAAAACAATGCTGGAAATAGTTGCCAGCAATGCAATTGAGCCTGTGAAAGGCACCATAAAGGCTTCTGTGCCTCAAGGCACATCACTTCTGCTCCTCCTTTTGTTTTTCCATGTATTTAATTGAACTCGGCAGTAACCTTTACCACATGAAACCAAGATGGCAAAACAGCAGATTTGATCTGTGTGCTGAGTCTGGGCTGCCTTGCTGTGAGCTGCTGGGGAAGTGGTGCCTGGACATTCCCTGGGATTGAAATGGGAGAACCTGTCCCCCTGCTCCCACCTGGAGGAAGTTTTGCCCCACATCTTTTCCACATAGCAGCCCACAGCAAAAAAAAAAGCCAGGATATCAAACCTCTGCAGAAATTTTCCCTAAGTGACATGTAACTTGATAGGAGCAGTGATTATCTCACTAGCACAGGTACAGGAACCCAATCTTTACCCTAATCCTTACGCTTTCAAAGTATTATAAACCATGGGCAATCAAAACAAAAGCAAAACTAAAGACCATACAGCCAAACCCTTGCATTAACATTATATCTACAGACCATCTCCCCTCACTTATTTTATGCTGTGTTTCACCCCAAGCTTGATGTTTGCCAGAAAGATTTTTCAAAAAGTATCTTTTGTGTTTGGCTGATATCCAGCACTGCAGGACATCTTCCTGGTTGGAAGGTACAGAAACAACACTGCTAGATGTGTTCAGGACCACAGGTATTTCTCATTTGCAAAGAGAATAAGGAAAAACTCCAAGATAAGGGCCTGAAGTCTGAGATTAGATGGAAATTCTAAGACTTACCACACGTATCTAATTAGCAGAATAGTGTAGGAGAGTGATAACCTGTGTTGGGGTGAGAGTGCCTTGAATTGGTGCACCTGGAGGGCAGGGTAGGGGAGCTGTGCCATCCCCTGTCACTGGGGTGTCCCCACAGACACCTGAAGCCTGGGCTGTGCTGGGGATGGTGTGGGCTGTGGGTGCAGGCAAACACACCCTTAACTGGCCCCTTCTTCCCCTTTGTACAAGAGAGCAGAAACCAGGGACCTTCCCTGCTCCTGAGGGAGGATGGACAGAGCTGGGAAGGCAGCAGTGTTTTCCTCACTTCCCAATGGCTTCACCTGTATTGGTCAGCAGCTCATGTCCAGCTCAAAGTACAAAGCATTTCTAATGCAGAGGATCATTGAAGTTAGTGCAAAACCAACTCGATCCTGAAGTTGCAGGGAAGAAGAAATTCTGGCAATAATGGAAGGACATAATCAGTATTATCATCATAAAATGTCTGTAGTTACTACGCTGGCAATTTTTCCAAATGGGTTGGCTCAGAGACTGGCCTCTTGCGCTGATTACTAAATTATTTTCTTTACAAAGGTCTAAGTGGCTCTGCTTTCCAGATGAATAGCCTGAAGCCACTTGGTTCAGAGCTTCAGTCCCCTGAGATTCATCTTGGACAGTAAAGAAATGAGACAGATGAACACTAAACTACTCTGTGTACAAACCCAGCAGTGGCTTGGCTGATGAGAGCACTTTGTGTAAAGTACCACTGAAATTAAAATAAAGACGGAGGTGAACTGAGGCTAGTTAAAAGTTAGAAAAGTCAGAAGACATTGATAACAAAGCATTTTAAAACAAATAAAGCTTCCTGAAGAGAATTTTGGCTTCACCACATCTCATTTCATCTGGGACAGCTGCCTTGCCAGACAAATTAAGATCAGTGTGCCGGAACTGGCCCTTTCCCAACACAGCCACTGCCAGAATTCTGCAGTGCCCTGTCCCCCTTGCCTGCCCCAAGGAGCAGCAGTTTCCTCATTTGAACACACAGTTGTACATTAGCTGAGCAACACTTACTTTTTCCTTGACAGAGAGCACCTGTGCTCGGGGAGGGGAGCTCTTTGCAGCCACTTGCACATCTGGTGGGTGGTGATGCAGCACAGCTGGCAGGGGCTGGAGCAGGGGCTGGAGCAGGAGCAGTTGTGGGAGTGCAGGGCGAGGATCTCACGCAGAACCGCGGAGATGCAGGATTCCACCAGCCATGGAGCAGGATCTGGGCAGCACAGCAGGAAATAGGGAAGGTCAGCCCCTCTGGCAGCTGCTCCCGAGGAGGTTTGAGGCCTGTGTATGATGGTGAGCTGGGCAGGTTCGCTGTGCCTGTGGCTCAGGGCTCTCCTAGCAGGAATTCAGCAGGCTCTTCTCAAAGTGCTCTGAACCTGTGGATGGCACTGGGCTGAGCTGCTCACTGGGGAGGAGACTCAAAAGTGCCAGGGAGATCTCTGGGGAAGAGAGATGGAGAGAGACATGAATGAAAAACAACTTACACGTCTGTGGCTTTTCTAGAGTATGTTTGAAACGTCCCAATTAAATAAGTCCATTAGACAAAATCCTATTAATTGGACAGCTTGGTCAGCTGTGGCTTACTCAGAATTTGTTCTGGTTTTAGTGTTTTATCATTAAACATCGTTCTGAGTGATTCAAACCTCACAACACCAAGGAAAAATTGCCCATAATGAACATCTTCAAGTGCAAGCAGCTTTCATCACACCAACACCAGCAAGAGCTCATATCACTCTCCTCCACTTGTTTATTTAATCTGGTTTATCACCAAATTTCTTCTCTGGGTTCCAGTGATTTGAATGGTTCCTCTGCAAACACAACAAACAGCTCCATACAGGAAGGTTTAATCTGTCACCAGAGCTTTTCAGCAATCAGATCCCTAAGCATTAGCTTTGTTAATTAAAGTAGCACATCTGAAAGATTAGCAGAAGGGAATACATTGGCATATTTCTGTGCAACAGGGAGAATTTATATCTTCAGCAGTCACCAGTGGACTGAAAAAAGCCGGTATAGCATGACACATGATGTTGCAGTACCCCTGGGCTAGAAAGGCAAGTAATATGAGTCATTTAAAAACCAGAAACATTCAAAAGGTCATTAAAAAGCTACTAAACCTCACAAAATCAAATAAATACATTAATCAATTGAAACCTCTATGAAGCATCCTAATTGAATTTTGCTGTAGTAGTGTCACATGGCTGTGGAAGCTGCCCTTCAGTAATCCAACCAAAAATTGGCATATTCCCATCCCCACTTATTCTCCCTGATTAGTGAAATACCAGAAGGGAACAAAAAAACAAGATGAAGGCATTCAGGAAAAATAAATAGTATTTAAATTTCATCATGTTCTTCTCGTTCATGAATCTTAAACTCATTTATCCAAGACAGAGGATGGCATCCTTCTGCAAGAGTGAATTGTGGCCATGAACCACGACACATATCAGCATCACAGGCAAGGGGAGATATCCAGCATGAGAGCCCAGGTCAGGGAAAAGCCTGAAGCTCTGAGGAACTGAACAGCTCTTGTTCCAAAACATCTCTGCTGCACAGCCCAAAAAAACAAAATGGCAAAACTCCCCAGTGCACCCTACTCCCTCACACAGACCCAGAGCCTGGAGCAGCACCAGGGAAGCCTCCATGCAGAAGCTGTGCAGGAATCCAAGAAAGCCAAAATCTCTTCCCAGGAGTCTCCTGTGATATCCAGCACAGCACAGAAGTGCTAAATGAGAGGGGGAAGGAGCAGGAAAAGCAGCAGCAGCACAAGGAAGGCCATGAGCAGATGTGTGTTGGCTGCAGCATGGTGTCTGCCCCACCAAACCAGGGTCGGCAGAGGAACAAGAGCTGTGGGGAGATACTGACATCTGTAAGCATGGGAAACAGGAAAATTACTGATGTAACCTGTTGCAGTAGCTGTGAGTTGGGACACAGATTTCTCATTTCTCACAGCACGAAAAGGGTCCTGGTTTATTCCTCCTTACAGCTCAGCCACCCTGACTCCAACCATTCACTGACTGCCTGCAGCAGCTCCTGCTGGAGGTTTCCCTTGCAGCCTCTGACTGCTGGGTATTTCCTGCTGAACTTTGACTGCAGGGATCGGTGTGCAGCTCTGACTGCAGGGATCGGTGTGCAGGCTCTGACTGCAGGGATCGGTGTGCAGGCTGTGACTGCAGCTTTTACCCAGCCAGACTGTGACTGCAGGTTCCAACCACAGGCTCAGCTCACAGCAGGGATTCTCCCTCCTCAGGATCCTTCTTCTCCATCATCCTCATGTTCATGATCCTCCATGATAATCCCTTCACCAACTCACCCACTCCCTTTTCTCACACTTGTCTTTATTGGATGTAGCTGTGACTCATCAGGGGCAAGGTTGTATTGGGTAATTAACACGGCTGTTACTTATCAGTCACTTGTATTCCCTTCTCCTACAGTAACAGATCTCAGCTAACCCACAGACCTACTGTCATATCAATATACCACTATCAGCCTATCAGTGGTCTTCAAAGGGGAGAGGAAAGCAAGCAGGAGGCACAGCAGATTTGCACAATGTGTTCATGTATAAAGGGATCCTTTGATGGACCATCCAATGCAGGTTCTTGGCTCTGCATCACTGTGTTTTCAAGTACCACAAATTTTCTGTCTTTAAAAAGTCCTTTTTGCAGCAGCAGTGACTCTGAACTGCTAACTCCCCTTTACCAGGGCACCAAAATGATGTAATTTATACTGCACATGGATGGCAAACCCCAGTGAAGACTTTGTCATGCTACAGTCTGAAGCCCAAGGCACCCATCCTGCTGACCCTCTCAACATGTGACACCTGCTGAGATGAGCCTATGAGCAGGGAACAGAGCAGCTGCTCTGAGGCTGGAAGGAGTGAGAAACCCCCAGCCTTACACACTGCACAATGCCTCCTCCTTTATCTTTTGCAAAATGACCTCTCAGGAAAGCAATTTCCAAAGTGACTAGTGTTGCTGGTGACACACAGCTAGGGGAAAGAGAGAATTTACAGTGATTAGAATAGATCAGATTTATGGACTAACAGGACAGGCGACGCGTGAAGCAGGGAATGAAATGTAATGAGGCCAAGAAAAAATCAAACACATGCTCTATTCCATCCTGAGCAGCAGTGTACAATTAGACAGGAAACACAATCTAAAACAATTCACATAATGTTTCATAGCAGTATAAAGAAAAAGCAGAAAAGATCTTGCGGCTCTTACAGACTTCACAATACAGAGAACAACCCAGGGGAAGGCTCTAAGGCCAGCTGAAGTATCCATATGAAATGCACAAAGAGTCTGTCAATCTCAGGAGCACTTTTTGCCACACTGAAAAATGTGAGACACTGCCCAAACAGGCTTCCAGAAGGTTCAAACTAAGCCCTGAAAGATTTTGTAGATACCGCGTTGTTTAGGCAACATGAGCATTTTTGCCAAATTAAACCTACACATTACATTAAATCACCCTAAAGCTCGCAGGATCTGACAGCCTTCAGGCATGTGACAGATAAATGCAATAGAGAAGCTGTTTCTCAAGATGAAAGGGTATAGCAGGGAATAAAGCTGGCCTAGAGGAGAACAGGAATGAGAAGCCAAGAGTTTGAACTGGTCCTTGAAAAAGCCTTGGTGGTCTGGTAGTGGGGCTGAGCCATACAGGAGAAAATTCTGTGCCAAAGGATGCTCTGGGTGACCCAATATTGCTGGGGGGAATGTTTTAATGCAAAGAATTTATTTACAGATAGGGATACCCTTAAAGCTGTGAACATTTTCTTTGTGCAAGGTTTATATTTCTACTCTGGAAACATTTACATACATGCTTAACTTTATATGTGTTGACCAGTTAAATCAACTGGGGTAATCGTGGGCTTCAATTTAACATGTTTAGCATTATAAAAAGCAAGGGGATTAGCAGTTGGTACTTTTTAACTGTGTTTGGTTCACTGTACTTTTTTGCAGTTGTACTTGGGGCAACAGGAAGAACTGCAACTCCCAGAAAGCAAAGAGAAAATGCAAGATTTTAAAATACTATCAAATGCAACAAAATTTTACTGGAGAGCTTTCATTTTTAAAGGCCCTCTGTACATACTTTATTAAATTATTTCCTCAATCACAGCAACTTCTTAGCTGTATTCCTGCTAGCTTCTTGATTTGGCTCAGAAGTAAAATTATCATTCAGATATTAGCAGTTTTGCTGTTCAAAGTCTAATCTATTTTGAAAGCTAAAGTCAATAAATATTTCAATTAAATATAATCTGCACTTGCTTAATGATTTTAATTAAGAATTAAGATGCTGTTCCTTTGAAAACTATAAGTGTTTAAAGCCAGTGCTATAGGAGAACAATGTTAGGGCATTTAAGACTCTGTGCCATTATTAATATATTTTTCAGTATATTGCAGGCTGAGTTTAGCATTGTAGTTGATGCTGCTACACAACTACTCAGAATTATCTCTCAAAAAAATACAAAATATTTGAAAACTTTACTCAATTTTGAACTGCTGTGGCTGAGGAACAGAAGAGTGCTTTACTCAATTTTTTCCATCCATTTTTATTTCTATTTTGAGTTCGGTTCCTTCAGGATTCCCTCCCTGAGCCCACTGGGTGTGACAAAGGAGTCTCACAGAGATTTGTATGGCTTTAGGAAGAAAAGTCACCTCTGCTGGCTTCACACGATTCTTTTCAAACAAGAGTGTTACAATCCTATTTGAGACAAAGATTTATTCCTTGCATGAGGGTTACAAAATCTGAATCCCATCCATGGGCTCCCCTCATACTAAATAAATCCAAGACCAAAGTGTGCCCCACCCACCCCAGAGCACATCCCAGCACAGGGAACCTGCACAAGTTACAAATCCCGCAGCCAGCTGCAAGTTTTTTTCACTTGTAATCCACAAACGAGTAAAAATATTTCTTCTACTTGTTCCAATCTCTGAAAGGATGCCTGCATAGGCTGTAGTTCCATTTTTATCACAACAGGGACACTGCTGGACAATTTTTTCTTTGTTTTAAGGGACAGAGTCAGAGGTGTGGGGACAGGCTGTGTCTGACTCTTACCCCAGGACTGGGAATGAACAAATGGAACCCCCCCAAAAAGAATCCCAGAAGAAAAGAAATATTTAAACCCAGTTTTGGTAATTCTGAAAGTTACTAACTAAAGCAAAAGAAAATTGGTATTTTGCAGAGAACAGCTTTCAGCTTTCCTTTGAATATCTTTGTGGCATGTAAAAAGATAATAAAAAGATTGCTCTGTATCTCTGGAGGCCTGATTTTAAAAAATCTCTAATTCAGAACCAACAGCCCCTTTCTGATCTAGAAATAAACACCCACCACAAAACCCCAACTCAGCACCCCACAGAAAAGCAACACAGACACAATCCCAAGAGGGCAGAAGATTAACTCTCATTTTGATCTTTTGATGAGAAAGAGCAAAGTTTTGACACAAAACTGCATTTTCTCCAGTGGACACCAAAGAACTCAGAGTAGCACAGTCCAAGAGAGGATTTTCAAAACTGCCATCCAACTTTAATCCCTTCTACCAACTCAGCTGGTGACATCCAAAGCCCCATTGCTCTTTCCCTGCTAAAGAGCCAGCATAGACAATATAGGATATTTAAGTATTTTAGAACACTCTGAGTAAAGAAAATTAAACAGAGCCAGCAATAATATTTTCCACCACAGCAGAATTTTCATTTCATGGAATTGTGGCACTGGGTGCACAGGAGCAGGGGCTCTGCCAGCAAGGTAGGGTACAGCAAACACATGAAACCCACAGCAATTCATGGCTGCAGCTCTGCCCTCTGTTATTCTCCTTCTTCCTGCAGTCCCTTGCACAGAGAATGAGACATATGCCAGCATCACCTTTTGCTCTGTCCCTCAGACACCTCTCCTCTGGCTTAATTTCCCAATTAGCATTCCTGTTTTATATCCACTATATCACCCATAATAATTTTAGTGCAGTCAAACAGTTCCTCCCCAAATGAGAGGAAGGTTAATGACACTTCCTGTTGCTGTCACTGTATGCTCTGCATAAGGAAGGGAGTGGATTTGAAAGGACAGGAGCCAACCTCTCCTGTTCTGACACAGCCTCAAGCTGTACCAAGGGAAATATAGATTGGATTTTAGGAAAAAGTTTTTCACAGAAAGAGTGATAAAATACTGGAATGGTCTCCCCGGGGAGGTGGTGGAGTCACCATCCCTGGATGTGTTTAAACAAAGCCTGGATGTGGCACTGGGTGCCAGGGTTTAGTTGAGGTGTTGGGGCTGGGTTGGACTCGATGATCTTGGAGGTCTCTTCCTACCTAGAAATTCTGTAATTCTGTAATGTCTCAGAGCAGATGTCCCTTTTTCATCACTGACCTTCAGCTGGATGCCCACGTTTTACAAAGCCAGAAGGAGCTTTTTGACACTTTTGTACCCTGAGGCAAACAGAGAAGGGGCCCAAGTATCCCAAGCCTAGATCCTCATCTGTAACAGAGCAAAAATTGTTCATTAGAAATGGAGCCAGATGCACCAGTGACAAAGGTGTGTGCACTGGTGCTCTGCTGGGTGTGTTCTCTCCCTCCTAGAGCAGACACCCAGCTCATGAAGCACACAGCAGCCCAGCCCTGGCACTGGGGTGGGCACAGTCCTGCTGCTCTGGAGCCAGGAGGGTGACAGCAGCGTCAGCTCCCTACTTCACCTCCAAAACAATGCATGGACACCAAGGGAAATACAGGTTGGATATCAGGAAAAATTTTTTCACGGAAAGAGTGATAAAGTACTGGAATGGTCTGCCCGGGGAGGTGGTGGAGTCACCATCCCTGGATGTGTTTAAACAAAGCCTGGATGTGGCACTGGGTGCCAGGGTTTAGTTGAGGTGTTGGGGCTGGGTTGGGCTCAATGATCTTGGAGGTCTCTTCCAACCTAGAAATTCTGTGAATTCTGTATGTGAAACCCAACTTATGTATTCAAAGAGCAGAAAACATTAGAGGGAACACAATGCAAATGAGAAGGATGAGCTAAATAGGAGTTTGACCTAGGAGCCACTGACTGCAGCCAGAATATTTCCATTTAAGTAACTGTGATTTATCTTATTGTATAATTCCTGTTACCTGTTAATCTTTCCCCCAAGAAAAAAAACCCTAATTCTGATTGCCTGGTAACAGTTACCACTGGTTGTGACATGACAGTAACTTCAAATATTTTTATGTTAAGAGCACACCATGTTAGCAACTATACTTTTTTCTTATTTTTTTACACTTCTTGCTTAGATAATTAATTTTACATCCAACCTATGTCAAACTGCCTTTGAATCAAAGTTGGAATTCAATTCACTGTGCAGAAAAAAGTATTTTAACAGGTGCAGTGGCTGTAAAAGAAACAATTGAGTTTGCATTTAAAAAAGAATCAGCACATGAAAAAATTGTCTACATAATTAGTGACTTGGGACAATTGTGGCTAATCATATTATGATCAAAAGATTAGAAAAGATCTCACCTCATCTTTACCTAAGAAAGGATTGATGATAGTTGCTACAGTGAACTACAGTGGTTTGCAATTAAGCATAATTCATGTGTTTAGCCAGAGAATTCCCTGGGTTGTAGCTTTCTTTACATGTTAATAGGAAACATCTTAGGTTTGAATATTTGGGTTGTGTGAACTTGAAATATTATGATGGGTTTAAATCTTAATATAGAAATTATGCACTGTCATTTTAATTCTGAAGGGGCATATTTCAAACAGACAAATAGACAAGGTGTAAGTTTAAAAGACAAAACCAACCCAAACAAAACCACCAACAAGCTTCTCCCTCTCCCCCAAGACTTCACATTTCTGGAGATGGAATGGATTTGAAGGATGTCATCAACAAGAAAGGGCAGCTTCAAAACTTAATTCTCATCAGAAGCAAAGCAGATGGGACAGGAAATGCAGTCCAGCACTCCCACATAACCAGTTCACAGGAGCAAAGGGGTCTTATCCAAAATAGGAGGCAGTGCCTGGGCTGAGCAGGATGTCAGGTACATCATCTCAGCTCATCACAGGGCTCCAACACCCACTCCTCCAGTCTCTGTTTCCCACTGGGTGCCACTGACCCCTTGCCAGGGTGGGAAATCTCTGTGTGCTGTCTGTGACGGTGACTTTGTCACTTTGTCACGTCAGTTTTACCCAGCATCACCAACAGAAGCCGGGAGGTTCGGATGCTCTGCAAGATCCATCCCCACACCAGGCTGGTTCTTTTTCCGCCCAGGAAAGCACAGCCCCTGCTCAGGGCTGAGCTGGACAAACACCCCTCACACCCTCTGGCAGGGTCCCTGTGCCCAGCTCAGCCCAGACCCTGTGACAAAACTGGTTTGAGCCCTCAGTTCCCCAGTGCCATGGGGCAGGCAGCTGCAGCTCTGCAAAGTCTGGCTTGAGCTCTGGCTTTAGTTCAAGCAGGAATCAATTCAGGGAAGCCCTCAAAGACCCCTTCTGCCTTTAGGAACACTTAGAGCACAAATCACTGCGCTTTGTCCTGGCGCCAGGCTTTGTACTCACTTTGTGTCACCAGGAACGGCTGCCAAAAGGGAAGGGAGAGGAGCTGGGGTCCATTAGCCAGACTTTAGTTTTCATGATCTTCCCAGAAGTTGCTGCCCATGCTGTTCTGATGCATCTGTGGAGCTCTCATCCAAGCCACTGAAAGCCCACGCTGCAGCCCTGGGGTATCTACAGCTTTTCATCCTGGCTGAGAGCAGCACAGGCTGCAAAAGAGAGCTGATCCTCCAGGAAGCATCACTGGGAAGAAGGAATTCCATGTCAGCTCGTTGTCTCCAGCTGCAGACATCATGCAAGGTGCTGATTCTGAATGTATGCAAAATGGAGGAAGTGGCATTTCTATCAGCA
Organism: Acrocephalus arundinaceus; assembly: GCA_021534815.1. Taxonomy (NCBI): domain Eukaryota; kingdom Metazoa; phylum Chordata; class Aves; order Passeriformes; family Sylviidae; genus Acrocephalus; species Acrocephalus arundinaceus. The sequence goes on from JAJEOU010002626.1 coordinate 5,732,393, forward strand.
GGAAACATTTGGGTTGAAGTTAAGAGGGCTGTTTTAGGAATGGCCAAGTGTGCTCAGACAAGAGGTAACAGCAAGTGAATTTTGTCACCTAAAATTTAATGAGCCATTCCTACCAAAAGGGGAGTGCTTTTTTTCTCACCAAAATAATCGGCTTAGTGCTCACAAGGAGGTGAAGAAAACACACACCAGGGCCTCTGTTACAGCCACTGCCTGCACAAAATGTCTGTTTAATGTTTAATGGCTGGGAGGTCACACTTTGCACTGTCAGCTTTAACACCCAGCCTACCTGGGATGGGAAAAGTGCAGCTTATCTAAATTAGTTATGTGTCCTTCAAAAAAGACTCAGGGAAGGTTCTTTAAGAGCACTGAGCAATAACAATTAATAACATCTGTGTCACTAGGCTGGCTTGGTTTTAGACATCAAGGAGTTCTCTGTGGATTTTCCCATTTATTAGCATTTTAATTTTTTTTAGATTAGAACATTAATTTTATAACTGCAGTTGGGAAATAAATATCTTAAGAGGGGTTTTGCCTTTTAATGCAGGGTTACAAAGTGATTTACAGCGAAAATTATGAAGAACTTAATATTTGAGTTTCCTCTGGAACATGCTGTTCCTGCCAGGTCAGTACCACTGAATGTATTTAAAACTCATGAAAAACATGTCTTGTGAGGCAGCCAAAATGCAGTCACTAATGACCTGTGCCACAGGACTAAGAACCAAGCAGCTGCAACTGCCAGCAAAGTTTTGATCACCAATTTGGGAATTAAAACCCCTCCTAAACTGATTATAGCCAAGATTTGCAGGGACAGCACAAAGGGCACCTCTTTCCCTGACATGAATCATTACCTTCTTTATTATTTGCTTTCTATGTTTTAAGATTCCCCAAACACTTTTGCATTGATTGCATTAATGCAAGTAAGCGATAAATGCAATTAAAAAAAAAAAAAAATCACAGGAGTCATTTAGTTCTCCCAACCATTTTCTCATGAATAATTTTACATGCAGACAGTGTCCACTGTGTAGAATGGCCCCTCAAAGGCAGGGTTTGAACAGCCACAACCCAGCACTTTAAGAAGTGATCACACCAGTCCCCGTGCCTGCATTCAGCCAAAAATACCACATTTATTTAAAGGTTTGCACCATTTCAGGAGGCTGAACAATGTCTCACAGATAAGCAGCACTGCAGAGGAAACAAAGGCAGGGAAAGGGCAGGCACTGGGGACAAGGACTGACTCCACAAGACATCCATCATGGCATAACAAGCACTGCACTCTTGGCAGGTTTATTGCTGAAAAAAGGGAATTAAGAGCAGCCAGAAGAGCCACAGCACATGGGAGCTGCCTAATGCTCGAATTTCACATCTGGATTTACTGATGTTGTAAATGCCCACGTCACGAGCCTCACAAAACTCATATCCTGTAATCAAACAGCCAAGTGAAAATTTAAATTTTTGTAATATTGGGGGCAGGAGGAGGGGATGAGAACCAGTCACTGAAAATAGTGTGATGCTAAATGAATAAAACTTACAGAAGCAGTTAAAAGAACCATGAAATCCCTCAATATAAAGGTGCTGAGTCAAGTTTTTTGGCGTGTGTGCCAACACTGCACTGCTCAGAAAACAGATAAACTCTTCAGAAAAGACCTATCATAACTCTCCTGAATATAATTTTATTTCAATTCACTTGACAAACTTCCCAATAGGGACAATTTGGAATCACACACCCAATGCCATACTGTGGTGCTGTATACCTAATTCCTGATCCAAATCCCTAATGGACATCAATTATTATAAAGGATGAATTAAACATGAAGATTATTTATTTCCACAGCACACTTTAAGTATGTACTTGTATGTGATGAAAATTTTATTGTTTGTGCTTGGGATATAAAAGGGGCAGGATGCCTAGTGTTAAAACGAATTTTCTAATTGAACTTTAATGAGCCTTGTCAAACCTCTTGATGCAGCTTTCTCACGTCTAAGGATCACTTGGTCCTTATCTAAAGAATGAGCCTGCATTAACATTTAAAGGCAGCAGGGCTGTGCATTTTGAGCCTTGGCTTTAACCTGAGGCAAAATATTTTTCCTTTAAAAACTAGCCAAATGGAATTAGCTAATGGAATTATTTTATGTTATTTTAGATAATGTATGTAATTTATTTACATGATTTCATTTATGAGGGAAAGCACTAAGGAAAAAGAAGAAATAAAAAAACCCCAACCAGCCAAAACTCTGCTAGTTGCTGGCTGATTAAAAGCATCAGCAAATTCCACATTTCAGAAGTTTTCTCTAAAGTTTCCCCTTGAAAACAAGAAAATTGTTTTGTATTTTCAAAAAGAGATCACATTTTGACCACTTTGCTATGACCAAGGTCATGGCAAATGCCTGAGAACCAACAGCACATTTATGTTGGTCACACTGCCAGAAAACTGCCCAATTGTGCAAATTTTTTTTAATGCAAACACTACTATAGCAAAGAAACATTTAGTGTGATTCAACTAGAAAACAGTTCCAGAGAAAGTGAAGTCACAGAGGACAGTGTGGCTGTGCTCCTCTGCATCTCTCTGGGCTGCAGAAGGTCCCAAAGCACCACAGAGGGGCTCCCAAAATAGACCCAAATTTCAAGAATAAAACACCACAACTTCCTGGTTTCACAGACCTCTTGGAAGCATTTTCTTTCTTTTCATGTCAACCTTTTCCTCTTATACTCAGCTCTTCCTTTTGCCTCAAGGAGGCTTTTACAGCCGCTGCATCTGGTGTTGGAGATCTGAAATGCCAGATCCAGCAGGGCAATGAATTATTCCTGTCAGTCCGCATCACAGACCCAGGAACTCAGACTGCTGTCACTGTCAGTAGTGCTGAAATTCAGGAATATAGTTTATGAGTAACCCTTAGTTCAATTTAATTACCTTACACCAAATGAACTAGCAAAAACCATGGCTTCAATCCAGAAAGCAGAGTAGTATCCATCAAAGTATAAGAGCACTCCTAATCTGAGGTTGGGCAACCACTTACTCTCATGCCTTTGTGGTATCAAAGGCTTCTGTCATTGAAAAGACATTTTCAATTATGATGTATTCCTATTCTTTTTTAAAAAGGCACCCCAAAGAAATATAAAACCCTCATTTAATTACATCCCTACCATTACAAGCCCATTGCTGCTTTGTAAGACTAAAAAATTTCCTACTTGTTAAATAGGAATATCATTCCAAAGGAAAAATAATGCCAGGGATAAAACTTTGTTCCTGAAGAAAACTAGAACTTCACTTAGTATTTTAAAGACTTCATTAACAAAACCCTCTGTGGGTATCTACAAATGTTAAATTAAGATCAAGACCTTAAACAGTTTGTCAAACAGATGAGCACATCAAAGCATTTCGAAAAGGAAGAACCTGAGACTTGAAAAGCTGTCAAGAGAGCAGAAGTGAGAAGAAATAAAGGCTAATGAAGTAACTGCAACGCCTGAAGAAAAGTCTGGAATAGGTTTTCCTCTACATTATCATCTTAGAGCACTAAAAATGAGGCTGAATTCATTTTATGAGGCTGAATTCACTTCATCACGTTCAATATTTTATTACATAGAGATGCATATTTCTATAAAGACCCATTCCCCCCTTTCTTAATCTCTTGGTAACTGAAAGATCCCTTTGCTCTTATTTCCCAGTTATTTGTCACGTTGGGAAATAGAGGAGAAAATATTGCATCCATTCCTGCACAGCTGCTGGAAGGTGCTGCAGCCCTGGTGCAATCCCCAGGCCAGAGATAGGAGGAAAAGAATCCATTTATTGTGGATAATTCAATGTAATTTATGTAAATAAATCTCTGCAAAGATCCAGAACAAATAAATCAAACTTTTCCTCAGTGATAACCTAAGGCTCAAGGAAACCCTCAAGACCATCATGGTGCAACATCTGCAGGCTTGAGGAAAATTAATTAATTAATTAATTTTCTTTGATTTGGGGAAGAAAGCACCTGCTCTGGTGTTCAGCATGATACAACTCTGTATGTGCTCCTCTCATCCCCAGGTGTATGAAAATGTCCATTTATTTGCTATCTGCTGTTGATACTAACAAACTTTTTTTTAGAAGGAAGCCAACTTAACAACTGACCCCAACTCTAAAACTGCAAAGCTGCAAAGTCATCTTTGTATCTCCTCTATGAGCTCATAAACTAATGGGTATAAGCTGTTAAACCACTTCTCTTAAGTTTTCAAAATAATATTATTTTGTACACGTCATGATTTCTAAAGAAAGTCCATTTTTATCTTGTGTAACACACACTTGGTCTGCAGTCTGCAAGCTAATTATTTCAGAGCCACAAGGCTCCCATCCAGCATGGAAAGAGCTAAATCTTCTGTGAGACTTGGGATTAATCCTTCTGCCTTGGAAAATCTATTCTCAATCCTGTCTCCTCGTACTCATTGCTTTGTTGTCCCCCACCACAACCTGAATTTTAAGTGTACTTGCTGTGAGATTACTGGAAGATGATGTTGCCTATTTAAATGAGTGTAATGCTTCCCAAAATATGATGGCTTTTGATGGACGATTATCTGAAAACCCTAACTTGTAAGATAAAAGCTAAGTCAACAAAACAATGCATCTCATTTAGCACATGCCGTTTGGGAGCACTGCTGGAGATGGATCTGAAAGAGCTCATTTGTAGAGACAAGTGTTGATAAATGCAACAGGGCCCTGGTTGTGCTCAGGCCATGGGCTCCTTTCAGCAAAGGGGCTGCAAACCCCCAGGGCAAGGCAGGAAACCTCCTGGAGCTCAGGGAGCCTTGGCCACATTTCCTGGTCACCACCACAAATTTCCTTGCTGGATTTGTCAGCCTATAGCCCCAGGAAGGAAAGTCTCTGCACCCCAGAAGACAATTTTTGTGGCCCAAATCCAGTTCTTCAGATCCTGGAGCCTCACCCCCATGAGGATCAGAGAATGTGGTGCTCACCTTTTAAGATCACTTTGATTCCTGAAGTTTCAGCTTTCATATTTTCAGATTCTGTGCTGCCCAGGGTGCAGCTCTGAGCTCACAGTCAGTGTCACTCAGCTCTCTGCACACAGCAGGGACACAAAACAAATCCTTGTCCTGCTGCACACCAAGGACAACTTTCAGCCCAACAGCACAAACAAGGGTGGCTGGAGGGAGGAACAAGAAGGATGGGAGCTCACAGCCTGGAGCTGGAATTGGACAGTTAAACCCCAAGGTGCAAATGGACCAAAACTTATCAAAGTGTGAGACCTCGTGACCATTTTGGGTCCATTTTGTGACTGTTTTGGGCCCACCTTGGGTGTAGCCCTGGCCGGGCTCTTGTCCTGCCCAAGGTGTCCCCTAAAGGCCTTTCAATAAATCTCTGCTTTATTCTCTGGCTCTGTCCAGTCTCTGTTCCAGGTCAGCCTTCCCAAGGCATCAACTTGATACGGGAAAAGAAATATTCTGCAGGATGAAGACAATTCCTTTGCCACTGGTGGAAATTCATCACCACAGAGTCATGCACAGCAGCTGCACAGTCACTTCCCCACTGCCATCTCCCACTACCAGGTTTTCACAAAGACACCCACACCTATTTTCAGGGGAATATTGATAGATAAAGATACCCCTGCCATCATCTTCCCTCCAGAGGAGAACAAGCAGGGCTCCCAATTACCATAAAGTGTATTTTTTATCTTAATGCTTAGCAAAGCATAAAGCAAACACACACTATCAGAAGCAAAAATACAACCACAGACCAGTGTTGATGCCTCTTGGAAATTATGTGATAAGCTGCCTGCAAGCTCATTATAACCCAGCTTCCAAAATAAATTAGAAATTTTCAAAGCCAGAAAAGATGAATAATCAAGGAAATTTTAAAATGTCATTTACTGAGGAAATAGCATTATGAAACAAGCTTTGCTGCTGCTACAAACTGACTTTAGCTGCAGGATTTTTTAACCAGTGATAAATGTCAATCACAATTTTCCTCCCCAAACAAAGAAATTTTTTTTTGTTCACCCTATGCCCTTTAGCTGGCTTACTAATGTTCTCCTTAATGCTAGGGATAAAAAGAATAATGGGATTCAAAATACAGTATTGTTTCTAAACCTTAATAAGAGGAAAGCCACTGAGTGCAAACCTGAGTAATTACTTGTACTCAGAAGAAAATTACTCAGGCAGTTCCTCAGTTTAAAGCTCTTGGAGAAAAGAAGTTATGCTAGAGCTTGTTTTTATAATTGAGCTGGTCTTGAGTGCATGACTAAATAAATAACTTCTTCAAGCAATAAAATAGGACCCATGCTATATGCATGCAGATACCACTCATTGGTTTCAACTGTATTTCACTATATTTTTGTCAATATTTCAATTTTTATTTTAAAATTTTATCTTTCACTAGATGGACCAGAAAGCTTTTCAGTTACTAGTTTGCAGAGTTTCATTGAGGTTCACGATAGCAAAGAAATTTCTCCCACAGTACCCTGAGGAAAACATTTCTTAGTAAGAAGCCCCGATAGCAGGAAGTAAATTATTTGTTTAAAATTACACAATATTGCCGTTGGTGAGAAACAGTAGGTGAGCAAAACTTCTTGAGAAAAGACACAGGAATGTCACCTTGTGTTCTCATTGAAGCTGGAATTCTATCAATACACACATTGAATATTGCCCTTGGGGACAAGTCTCCATGATGGGTAATAGCTGTGATCACTTCCCACAGGAGTGAAATGTGCTCTTGGTCTGATTATCCCCACCTCAGGAAAGGAGAGATGTGAGATCTGTGAGGTATCCTGGCTGTGGGTCGCAGTGTCTGTGACATTCAACCACTTCCCAGGTATTTCCCCATCACTGCTTCCCTAGAGGATCAGCAGGTTTATTTACAAAAAAACAGCTGCACATGGGGACATTCTGGAGCCAGCACCATCTGCAGGGGCTCAGCATTTCTTCACACACACGACTTCTAAAAATGACACGTGTCCCTGCTGCCAGGCACTGCCAGAGCCCCAGCTGGGAGGGATTTGGTATTGCTGCACAAGCAAGGGCCATCTCCAGCTGCACAGTTCTGCTACCTGATCCCATGGGACAAAACTCTCTCATTTTTCCCTTGCAGCCTTTCTGCTTCACTCCTTTGGTCATTTTTCCTCTTTTCCCAGCCTCACCCAGCAAGATGAATCAGACTCCCTACTAGATGCATCTTACAGTGCCACAAAAGCACCCCAAAATGTTTGAACTCACTGTTTGCCTGTCTCAGGAAAACCTCAGCTGTCCCAGAGCCACTAAAACAGCTCTGACCCTAAAAACCTCTGGGATGCTACTGCAGGGCTCATGTTTAATGCCCTATGAGGGAATCCCACCTGGCCTCTTTGGTTTGAGGGTTGGTTCAAAATGCAGATATGTAACAAATTTGGGGATCAAAGAGCCCCAAAAATCTGTTTATAGCATAAACAGCCACTGCAGAGAAGCTGAGTGAGAGCACCCACATATTTACAGTGTAAGGAAGAAATAGATCTTCCCCTGCAAAGCAGAGCCAGGAGGAATTCTGCAGAACGTGTCAAGCTCCACTGATGGAGATGGGTTGGGCACAGATGAAGGAACTGATGAAGCAAGGAGCTGCAAAATGGATGTGAGGGTCCCCTACGCCCACACGTGAAATATCACCCTGCAAATGAAGCAGTTTATTATCTCCCAGAATGCTCAAGGAAGTCAAAATGCATGGAAACGTGATTTATTTTAAACCACAACAACTAAAAGAGCTCTCACAGAAGGGAAAATACTCGTGGTTTTGAGCAAGTCTACTCCAGTATTTGTGCTATTTTCAGGACCCCATGTGTGCACAGTGAAAAATTAAATAATTTCCGAAGTTGCTTTGCATGGCACTCTATGTAAACCAGGGCAGTTCAGACCCCTTAACAAATTCTGCTCTTTGGTGCTCTGCATTACCTTTGGTCTCTGCTATGAATTTGACAGGCTGGCTCATGAATATCCCCCTTGATCTCACATTTTGTTGTATTCCTACCTCCTTATTTGCCCTACTACTGCAATTTCTTTCACCAGCACGCTGCCAGCTACACATCTACACTCAACAGCTCCCAAAACAAAGAACTTTTGAGTTACAGGTGAGGAGGGAAAATGTCCTTTTGCAATCAGAGTGTCTCTCTGAAGTCTCTGCAAGTTATTCTGTTGATTTCTATGGCACCAAATCAAACATCAGATCCTAAGATCTTCTGACTGTTCTTGGGCAGATGACACTGGTTTATTTCTGCTATCTATTTATTCATACTCTTCAAAATTAAGGGCTGTGTTTTAACATAAGTGCATTGCTACTAGGAAGTCCCTGTTGTGAATGAGTTAAAATTAACATTTTCTCAGGCCTGGTATGTAGAAATCAGTCATTAGCTACTCCTCCTCAGTGCATTTATTACATTCTGAATTCACACTGGTCGACAATACCCAAACTTCTACCTATACAGGCAGGGTTTTATTTAAATTTCTACTGGTGTAACATAAGGCATGTCAAAATTTTTTGCTACACCTTTTTCAGGGCTGGGTTCCAGCACTCTTGGTAAGACCAAGGGCATTCCATGTGAACAGTGCTGTGCTCCCAGGGCATCCTGCTGGCCCTCTGCAGTGCCCTGGAGAGCACAGGCTCTCACAGCTGCATGCACTGAAGGCTGAAGCTGTTTTTAACAGTCAATACTGCTGCATTATAGAGCAGCAAACAAACACACAATAGCAAATCCTAGACCCAAACCCAGTGATTTTTCAGCTGACCACCCATACTATTAAATCGATTTTCAATGCATCAGGGGCTCAGGAAGGAGGCAATCAGCTGAGGATTTACATGAGAAAAGGGCAAGAGTATTTCATCCTCTCATCACCTCTGCCCAGGGAGGAGATCAGATTCCATTTCCTACTGTACAATCCCTCCTTATTCAGATTGTGGCCTGTGCCAAAAGACCTTTTGGAGCCAATACAGAGTCCTATGAGCTTCAGCATTCAGAAACTTCTGTATAATCCTTCCATGGGTTCTCCTGCAAAGGGATCTGAACCAGCCAACATTAACACGCCTGCATGCTCAAAATCCTCTGCTAGAGATGGAAATTTACTTCAGAGTCACAGGGGAGGAAACAACAGCCCAGAAACAAAATTAAATATCCAGCTCAGTATTGCACAGTGCCAGCCTCAGAGACAGGGAGACAAAGCAGACCACAGGGACAAACTGCAAACAGCTAAACCAAGGTGCCACACAACATAACAAAGACAGGGTCTGGAGATAATGAAATCACCACAGTGATCCACCTAACTCAAAAGTCTTCCACGAGTCCAACAGTTAGAGGTTCACCAACCCCCATTCAACTTGGCTGCCACATTGCCAGGTGACTTTTGATTATCGGGTCTACAGGAATTTATCTTGTAGGGTATTACAAGAAAGATTATAAGGTCACATCTGCAATGCTTCCATTAAGCAAAATGCTCACAGGAATGTTCTTTAATAAGACTTGCTAGGATTCACAGTTCCAGAAAGTTATAACTCTTTGCACAAAATGCAGTGCAAGTTACAGAGAGAACATTCTCCAAGCCCTTCAAAACCTTTACAAACTGTGTAACGATGCACCCTGACTGGCCAAGTTGTGTAATCCCACCCCCTGCCTCTCCTATATAAGTCCCTGCTCTCCCTGGCTTTCCAGTCTCCTGTCCCTGGATCCCCTTGAGGAATAAAGCTCCTGGAGAACCCCACCAGAAGGTTCTGTCCCTTTCTTCCACGTCACCCAAACAGAGCTGATTTCACAAAAGAGCTAAATCCCTGCAGCAGCTTGGACATGCCTGTGCCAGCAGGACATCCTTTTCAGGACACTTCCAAGGAAAATCATGGCTCTCCCAACCACCCACAACAATGACCACCTATCCCAAGGTTATGAATCATCAGAGCCTTGAGTGAGAAGTGCCTGGTAGCTGCCAGCAGCCATTTCCCACCAACTCCATCACCAGACCCAAAAAAAAAAAAAAACCCCAAGAAAAATTACATCACTTCAAACTTTTTCCCCCCCCCCAAAGATGTAAAGAGAGGAAATGACAAAATATTATTGTGACACAGAGTTACAACAAAAAATTCCTCCTCCAGTGCTAAGGCAACCAGCTCATAGCCCTGTCTCTCTGTGGGTAAGTGGAATCTGCTGCTACTGAGGTACAACAGGATTTCTTTGTGCAGGTGCCAATGCTCTCAGCTCAAGCGTGGAACAGGCTGGCTTAGCAGGGCTCCCTCCTCCCCCGTGGCTGGCACTGCAGCTCCTGCCCTGGCCCAGCACACAACAAGCCAGCGTGCCCTCCTGCACACAGATTTACATATTGCTGGCTGGTTAGCACAGCCTCTCCTTCAAATCACCTGTTTCTGCCACAGCCTCCCAAAGACAACAGGTAAAATTCATGTATCATGCACAGAACATGAAATGTACCATCAGCTCATTAAATTCTTCATTAATATTTTGCCAGAAGTGTGACACACAACTAGATGATGATCTGGCAAAGCTGACGAGTGAGGGCTCTGTGTGGCAGCACCTCCCTTTCCCAGCCTTGGCTCTACAGAGCCCTCCTGGGAACCCTTCCAAAAGCACTGAAGCCACAGCAGCCCCACATCCTGCAGCCCCCCAGGGCTGGGTATTGGCAGCTGTGGGAATGCCTGAGTTCAGCCTGCAGGGAAGTGAGAAGATATTTAAAGTTACATTTAAAACCCAGTGACATTACCAGAGGCTAAGAGCTCATATACCATTACCGCAGCCCAGGTGATCTGTAAAACTTACCATGAACCTGAAACCTTTTCTATTTACATTGCAGTGATGACACCCATCTGTCCAAAATCCCCTGGAATCAATGCAAACTCTCTCTGCATTCAGTGCCTTATGCTTCCTGCTACAGCCACATTATTTACTCTGATTAATGATCACTTTGTGTACTATTAGCTGAGCAAGCAAAGAGTGATGCTGAGCACCAGAAATAAGATCAGGGAGATATTAAAGCCCTATAGCAAAATCAAATGGCCTTGCAGCTCCCTGGCCTCTCCTTCTCAGATCCCTTTTAACCAGCTATGAACTACAGGATTTATTTCCTAAGTACTGACCAAAAGATCCCATCTTACTATTGAAATAAAAATATTTAGAGCTCTACTGGGTTGTTATGAACAGCCTTCTCTAGCTTTTCAATTTCTCTCAGGCTAAAAAGCTAGCAGCACTGGAGCAGTTAGCCAAAATGAACATTAAGTTTACTGAACAGAGTACCGCAGATAAATTGTCATCTATTGCTTGGAGAGTCTCAAAAGAAAATGGGGAACTAAATGTTCCCAAGCTACCAAGAAAAAATATATTAAAAAAAAAAGGTAGGGAATTCTAGCACTACCTACACATATTTAGTTTAATTCACAGATATAATGGTTTGGTCTGATGAGTCATGAAACCTTCATGGTCAGTGCCCCATGGTCCTCGCAATAACTTGGTGAGAGTCTTAAACTCTCAATGAAGATTCTCAATGATCTTGTTGTCCCCTCTCAGTTTATTTAAATACCATATGCAGTGATTATTCCCTTCAGTTTATTTAAATACCATATACAGTGATTATTCCCTTCTTTTTCTCCAATACAAAAACCACCAGGAAGCATCTTTCTACAGAAGAGTTTCCGTCGGAAAGTTTGTTAGAAGAAAGAAAAATGTTTAAGAATACGTCTCCCCAAAATCATCAGATCAGATAAATGCAATTGATATTTATGAAACATGCCAGAGAGATCAGCAATCAGACTTTCTTTTCTGGAGGGAAAAATAATCATGCAATGAAAGGTTTGTCTTTAGCCAGAACCAGGAGTGGACTCACAGCTGTCCCTGGTCCACAGTCTGGGCTCTTTCCATCCCTGCACACACTGGATGACTTTGCCCAATGAAGCTTCCTCATGGTGAGGACCTCCAGGCAAATTCCCCACCTATTTCTTACTAAAGCATTTACAGATAAAAGAGCTGAACTGCCCTTTTGCTAGCAAGGGAAGGAGAGGCCTAGTAGGGTTCAAGCTTTTCCAACCTCTGTCAAGAAAAACTGCAGAAATCATGCTGCAGATCACAGCAGCTTCCTGGCTCCTGCTATTGGCAGCACATGAAGTGCTGAGAAATAACAAAAACAAACAAAACAAAGCAAACAACCCAAACACGTGAACAAAACTATTTGCAGGAGTTTTAGCAGTTCTCTGAAACCCCAGAACTTGGCTGTGTGTGCTTTGAGATGTGATCTGATCTCTACCATTCACACAGGGATGGGTTGCACAGAGCAGATCTGCAGCAGCTCTCCCAGCTCCCTTTTCCCTGCACTTGCAGAGCTCTGCAGACACAGTCACAGGACAGAGAGCCAGGAGTTATCAGAGACTAATGCAGAACCCACCTGCACTGCATGCAACCCTGGCCTGCTGCTACAATGCAGACAAGCTGTTCATGACCATTCTCCTCTCTCAATAATTTGCTGCCTGAAAGGTCAGGGTCACAAGCAAATGCTTTCCAAAGCCACCTTTGAGAGGAAAACACAGAGGCTGCAGCTTTGATTTATAGCTACTTTGAATCAGTTATAAAAGTCTCTCTATAAAAAAACCCAACAATTTGTATTTCAGAGATGGATCTCAGCTTTTAAGGTATCAGGATGATTTGAAGGACTACCAAAATGCAGAGCCTACAGACACGTACTTTGTTCAGAGCTGCTAAACCTGGCTCACAGTTTGGACAAAAATAACCCTATTTTAAAAACTGCCAGAATATATGGATCAGAAATCTTTCAGTTTTTAGAAACATAGCATTTTGTTAAGGTGAAGAACTCTCAATGTTCTATTTTAAGTTTCAAGAAAAGCTAGCTCTGGAATTCTTCATAAATATCATCCTTTGATTCACGAGGGAAGTATTCTCCTTTTATCCCCTTGTAATTCAGAAAGAGGAAGGCATTCAGAATATTTTCCTCCAAAATAGCATTCCCCTGGTTATCTAGATCAGAGGTCTGCCTACAAAAGTGATAATGAAACTGCAGAACTATTTCAGTAGAAGCTTGCTCCAATAAATTACGTGACTACTTTAAATAGACGTTATGCATCAAACTAAAGTTCTCAATCTTATTTTAGCATAACACCATATTCCTGGAATATTTTATCTCCTAGTTATGTATTAAACTTGCAGTTTAAATCAATATATAAAGGAAAAATATTGCAGGACTTAGTTACTCTTGTGCAAAGCAGAATGCAGAAGATGAAGTTCCTAGAAAGCAAAATGCTGATAGGAAAGCTAAGAACAGGGGACATTTTGCTAATGCATTTTGAATCTGGGTTTAATCTTTTTTGCTTTTACATCCCTTGAGTGCCCTCACACGCAGATTGTTCTAGGTGCTCTTCCCACCCTGAGGCAAAACTTTGGGAAGGGGATGGGTGCTGTTTTCTCCAGTTCTTCACCTTGCAGACATGAGCAGATTTCAAGGGAGGAATTGCTGGTTCTCCTTCTTTTCCAAGAACCTATTATGAGAAATTCTAGATACAAGGAGCAAATCCTCATGCATGAAATCAAACCTGAACAATTGTCTTTAAACCACACTTTGAAAACTATCTGAAAGGTCAGAGTGGCAGGAAAGTTCAAGTATGAAAGTCTGTGAGCAAACCACGAGTCAGGCGCGGACAGGGCAGAGCTGAACAATTCCCAAATGCAAAAAAACCAGAAAATACAAACCAAAAAAACCATTCAGTGAAATGAGAGCAGAGAGAGAATGTTTCTCAGTGAGCTTCACAACCCAGCATGCACCAGGGAGGTGATATTCACATCCAGAGCGCATGGGGGTGGCTTTGTTTTGAGGATTGTCACATTTCTTCTGGCGGCGGTCACACCGCGCAGGGCTCAGAGTTTGGTGCTTCTGTTTGCCATAAAGGCTGCAGCACTGCCTGCTGCCTTCCCTCCCCACAGAGCAGCCCCAAGAAACTGCTACCAACCTTTCCTCCACCTCTTCTGCCTCGCACACATTCATGGTCTGTGCACGCTTCTCAAAACCTCTCAGAAATCTGCTAAAAATGGTAACTTAAGGCATGCATTGAGGGCTTTAAAAAATAATTTATTCAAAGCTAACCACCAGAGAAAATCTAAGGTCACAGAGGTTTAAGTAGCAATTAGCAATGAATATTTTGTTACTGAACCAAGCTTTTTTTTCCTGCTTGCAAAATATGTAGGAGTAGAGTAAAAAGGTGTCATATTTGGCATTACTTACTAATTTCTATGCAAAATACTTGATGGGAGGGTATTTTCAAACCTCAGGTTAAAATATGCAGTATACAAACTTTTAGGCATGCATTCCTGCCATGATTTGTTACCAATGAAATGCAATACCAATCAGCACAATACAGGACTCCTTCCTAAATATATATATATATATATATAATATATATGTTGAATTCACATTCACAAAATATGAATATTGGAAATTAGTTGATTTTACATAAATGTGGACTGCTACAAAGAAAAAAAATACATATCTCTAGGCAGTGAATTTTAAAACAGTTTTTCCTTTAATATTCCAAAAGAAATTGTAGTACTTGAGACATGTATTGTCAATATACATATCAAAAGCCTGTGCTTGCTGAGTGCTTGAGAGTAATAGTTTTCAAAACAGACAGATTATAATTACCAGACTGCTGATTTGCTTCATCTAGCAAAAGTCAGTGGGAAAAGACACTGTTGTGCTTCCAGGGTTTCCCCCTGGAGAACACGGACAGTTCAGTTTTGTTCAGCTTTTGTTCAGCCCTCTGGCTGGGCTCCCCCACTGCCTTCAGATGGGGAAACACAGACACCCCCTTCCCATGGCTCCTGGACAGGCAGCAGCCAAGGAAATCCTGCTGAGTGTGAACTGGAGAGCCCAGAATTCACCCAGGCCGTGGTGCTTGTGGATGGGATTCCATCACTGCCCTTCAAACTGACCAGGGATGAGAGAGGTGGACAAGAGCTGCTCATGGCATCAGACAACTTTGCTCAGCACACCCCATCTTCCCTCTGCTGACATCCCCTAAACTGACTGGATACAACTTATTCAAGGTCTGTGAACTGGGGCTCCTTAAACAAGTTTTCTAAGCAATTCCAAATCATGGAAGTTTTCACAAAATAGGGTTCAATCCGATTCAGACCAAAACCCAAGAAAAAGAAAGAAATCAGACAGGGGAACAAGTTGGAAAACCCCCAAAACCAAAACCCAAACCAAAAACCCACAACCCCCAATCCTGCTATTTGGCCTACTTCATGCTTATGCTTAAATTTAGTATCTAAGAAATTCATACTCGACCCACATTTAAACGACGCCAGTATTTTTAAGAGATCTCTTTGGATAAGCAGCAATGTTCAGTTGTTTGAAAGGCACTTGGAGCTCAAAATGCATTTGCTGGGTTCTGCTCATGCTAAATTTATTTAGCTTTGTGCACAGCACTGGGGCTCTCCCCAAATGTGAGAGCACGTGAAGAGCCAGGAACACAATTGCTGTTCTCTGCCACCACCCTGTGAGCTCCCACAGCAGAGCACACATCCCCTGGACAAGAGTTGTCATTCTGAGCTGACCTGGAAATGACCCTCGTGATGCTTTGTGGCTACACAAAAACAAACATTCTGAACACATAAACTCACAATTGTCCTTCTCTCTAAGTGAGCACTCAAAGCAGAAGGATTGCATGGCTCAGAGCTCTGCTCCAGGATGCTGACCTTCACTGACACTGGCAAAACTAAAACCACGGCATCATTATGTGTGTTATGTACCTGTGTAAATGTTCACTCTGGAAACTTGTTTTCAAGCTTCTAAATAGCCCTATATAACTATCACACTTTTGATAAGGTTTCAGAAAAAGTCATCAGAGCCTTTTTGTCCTCTGACACCACGGAATGCAATTTCTCCTCCTAAAACATCAATTTGCTTTGTCCCTTGTCATAGCGCTGATCATAAAGAAACCCCTGAGCATCAGCTCAGAGAAACTCTCTAGAATGCATTTATTTTGTCACCAAAGGAGGTAAAACAAAACACCTCTCACCCATTTCCCAAGCAGTAATTGAATCAGAACATCAGAGCTCCAAAGCATTCTGATTTCCCCAGGGCACTTCTGATTCCCCATGCCTCAGTGCTGTGACATGGATGGCATTTGTGGACCTGATCATGGAAGCACCCTGCTGCAGACTGCCAGCACTGAAGAATAAACTTCAACTTTCTCCATCCAGGCCTCTAGAAACTTCTTCACTAGTTCTAGCCAGCCTCACCACCACACCTTGGCTGTGGTAAACACTTTAATTTGATGTGATCTGACATTACTTTGTGCTTTGTTCTGCTCTGACTTGCTACAAAGGATTTAGAAAGGTGTCTGACAAAGCATTAATACATTTATCTGTTTTTATGCGAAGAGAAACAGCAAACTTCCTTTTTCATGCACTGGAATTAAAGTCAACATGATCATAAGAATATGTTAACATAGTAAAATCTCTGATGAATAATTCAGGCTCTTAGGAGTGAAACACTGAAGGAGACAGTTTCAGATGACTGTGTTGACAGGCTCTGATGTCCAATATGTTCAGTGCAATAGAGAATGAGTTGGAAGGCCCATGAATGTAATTTTTCTAGTTCATTTACTTCTCAGTAATAATAAAGGGCATCATGTTTTCATTTAAATTCCATACTGGAGAGACTGAAACACTCATGCTAGAAATGAAAAGTGCATCACAATGACGTCAATACCCAGATGCAGGAATGAGTCAGTCGTGTGCTTCTAACCGAGACAGCACTGAGAGGAGCTGAGAAAAAATATCCCAGTATGACCACAATATTTACAATAAGAAGTCACATGTGAGTTAATACCACAGGTGAATTTTCTCTGCTGGTAAGTTGAGGTTGGTAGGAGAGGTTTTCTCTTTAAGGTGCATGCTGGGCTCTGGCCAGGCTGCCCATCCATCTGTAAACTCCAGTAAATAACTCCTGGATTTGTTTACGTGCAGTCTTTTATCCCTCCCAGGCAAAGATTTCATAAAGTCAAAACAGCTGGCCTCAAGGATCTCAAAGATTTGAAGTGTTGGCCCACTGACTGATTTTGCAAATAGAGACCAGGGCGACTGCATTACAAACATGAACAGCAAGCATTCAAGTTAAGCTTTTTTGTGCCAAACAAACCATTAAAAGTTTTCCTCCCTCCCACAAGATGCTCAGTAGCCAAGCTCATGGAATCACAAGCATCATTTTAAATAATTTATAATTTATATAATCACGCACAGGTCTATTGAGCACAATTAACCTCCACTGCTAAATCTCTCAGAAAAAAAAAAAAAAAAAAAACCACAAACACCAAACCTTTCGCTATTGCACTTCTAATTAGCAAATAGCAGATTTCCCTAATTGCTGGAGAAACAAAGCTCACCCATCACAGCAACAACCCTGCAGGTCGGCAGCACAGGGGAACGCAGGCAGCACAACAGCCCTGCACAGAGCTGCTTTCACAACGTGGACACATCACAGCCCTTTGGCACCTGCCTCAAAGTTCTTTCTTAGGTGGGGACATCTCACAGGCTGCTGAAAGCTCAGACCTGTCAGCTCCCTTGTTTCCCCCTGGCCTTTCCCTGCAGTGCACAAGCAAAGCAAGCACCCTAAAAAACAAGGGTGCTGCCCAACTCTCCCCAGTGCCCATCAGACAGAATAAACCTGTTCAATCTCTGGCAGATCCAGAGATTCCCACTGGGCTGCCCAGGACTCGAGGACCATCAGGCACTCTAATGGGATGGTGTCACCCATCATTTCTTTTTGAGGAGAAAATCAAGCTCCTTGCCCCCTTCTGTGAACTTCTCCCAGTCAACCCACACTCATTCTGGTGATTTGTGCACACAGGAGCCTCTCTCTGTGTACCAACCCCGAGGCTGAGCCAGAGCTGGCTGGTAACACGAGAGCTGGTTTGCAAAGTTCCAGCTCTGCTTTGGCTCCAGGTCAAGTGCACACAGAAATTGTGTCACAAATCCCAAAGCTGAAGCACAGACCAGTGGTTTGTAGATTGGTGCAAGATGGAAGTCCCTACAGAGTGTATTTTTAAAGGCATTTTACCAGTCAGTGCAATATTAAGAGGTAGATATTTGCACCTGAAAGCCCTGGAAGGAGCTGAAGGTCTGGCTTGGCAACTTCCACATCAGTGCCCCATGAGGAATGTTTTTAACTTAGCCTCTCCTACATAGAGCTATCTTTCCAACACTGCAAAATTAAACTGCATCACAGCTGTAGGATGAAACTAATTAATGTTTTGACCATAAAGCCATAACTCTGACAAAGATATAAGATTTAAAATTACCTTTTGTATGATTTCAACAGGAGCTTATTATCAAAATGTCAGGTGCAATCAATAACGCTACCTTTTGGTATATCCAGTGTACATGATTTATCTGCACTAATGTTCCATAATTACAACTAACACAAAACGACTCATCAAATCCACATTCTGACACTGGTTCAACACAGATAAAAAATCCATATGCAGCTTCCACCCTGCTGGCTATTTAACATATTTTTAAAAGCAGTCCCATGATCCTGAAACAAGCCTGTGAATCATGGTCCTTTGCATTGAGATTCATTTTTTGGTTAAATGTAGATTCATATTTGGGTTTTTTTTTTTTTTTTTTTGTGTGTGTGTATATATATATAGAGGGGACTGATATATATATATATATTTATATATATACAGAGGGGACTGACCAATGCTTTCTGTCTGCCCACTAAAATGCTTTACAAACTCGAAAACTTCACATCAGGTGAAACGCTTGAATATTTGACAAGTGACAGAAAATAAGCCAGCTTCTACTTCCTTTCAGCTTGTGTGGTTTATTTTATTGGATTACAGTTATTAGGAGCTGGGGGAGGCAGGTGGGCAGGAGAAGGGGGATTAGGTTTCGTTGTTCAGCCGACAATGTAACTTACTCATTTTGGCACGTACTGCAAAGCCTATTTTTTACTCAGCCCATCTCTCCACTCTCCCCAAGATGTGCCTGCACCCACACACCACTTGTGCACTGTACAAGTCACACTCCTTATGTAATGGTTTTGGATTGGGTGCCCGGGCTGGTGCCAGAGAGTGTGGAAAGGGGAGCAGAAAGGATCCAGCTGGAGGCTGGGGCAGGGGGAGCAGGGTGGGAGGGTCCCAGCTGGGGGGCTGCTCATGGCTGTGGGAATTGGATTTGTAGAGAATTTTTAAAGCCTGATAGAGGGCTCTCATAGTGTGCATCTGTATGCAAACAGAGATAGAAAATGCTGACTTAGAAATGCCATGGAGTAGGACAGACATTGTTGAGAGAGAAATGGAACTGGAAACAAGTTTCAAAGGATGGCCTTGCAAATAGACCAGATATTCTTGAGAAACAGAACTATGAAAGGTGCATTGTAGTAGGAACCATGAAAGGTATTTTTGGATAATTGGCTTTAAGGCATTTACAGCATTGTGTAGCAAAAGCTGATAGGCCAAAAACCATTTATAATGGATTGTAATTAGGAAATAGTTTGGCTTCTGATTGTGATGGTGGGAATTGTAACACCTGTATTGTTTTGCTCTTCTCATGAGATTGAAAACAGAATAAAAGTTTTTAAAACACCTCTCAGTTGCCCATCTCTGGGTCAGAAAAGGGATAATCTGACACATGGCTTTGGAGGTCCTCAGCAAAAGCAAGGATGAAAGGAATGATCATGGCCAACACAACTTTGAGAGCATAGATCAAAACCAGCCAGTCTGGTAGGCAAGGATTTACAGCAGGAAAGTCTGTCACATCATTCAAAATGGCCAGTGAAGGTTTTCAATCTTTTATTATTATTATTTATTTCTCGTTTTTTTAAATCCCTCTGTGACAATACCATAGCAATGGCAATGCTAATTGTATTAGCAATATGTTCCTATACTTCTGCGCTTTGGAATCACCAACTTTTGCTCCCCACATATAAAAATAAAGTTTAAAATTAAAGGGAATCTCTCCTTTTTCCTATAATTTAAAAGCTACAATTATAAAGCAGATATTTCAAACTTCAGTCAGCCACATGTCTTGCTCCCTCACATTATCTAAAAAAGGATCAGTTTAGAAGAGAAATGGAAACTGAAGTCAAACCAGGCAAATGAGGGGTTTTGGCAAAACTATATGCTTCTATTTGCTCATGTGAAAATCCTAATAGGAAGTTAAAACTATCTTAACAAACCATTTTACATGATGAGACTATGTTCTTGAGTATATGTATGAATGTCATATAACCACTTAAAATGTATTTTTCCTTTCTTGCACATTGATTAACAAACACAATTACATCTCTTTTTAGAAGTCATCTTCAATTGCATTCTGGAGATCTCAAACAGTTCATCGACAAACTACAAAATTTAAAATTACCTGTGTTTGTCTGATGCATTTCTGATATTATAAAAAGATGAGGGGGAATGGAACTTTATATCAGTATAGAAAATACAGAAATACGTTAACCACCAAATTTAGATGTCTTTTAAAAGGACAGAGAGCAGTGAGACTGAAAAAACTCAGGGCCTCAAAGGCTGTAGGATGACTCCTATCCCTGTCCCCTTGCCCTGCTGGCTGCTCAGCACCAACTTCTCTGCACAAGTCCATTACATGACTTCTAAAGGATTTATACAGAGCAGAGGAGATGCATGATCATGTTGCCCACAATTACTTTTGCAAATTGCTGCCAAGCAGATTCAGCACTGAATACATTTCAGAGGAAGGTCAGTTAAACATGCGAAAATATTACTATTAAATGATATAATAATTGAGATGACAAGCACAACAGACAAGCTTTCAAGATTCCCCACAAGGAAACCAGCAGGCTTTGCTGTGCTATCTAGGGAGGCAAATACATACAAATATAGCTAATAATAGTAAAGCAGAGTCATTGACTAATTCCAAAGATATAGTGGTTTTCCTTCCTACAGAGATTAAAATTATACAACAAAAAATAAGATACTAACAGGCTAATTCCATCATCATCATTATTATTAGCCTGTACAGTTTATGCAAATGTTAACAAGGGTTGTCAAGACAGTTCGATGATAAAGCATATGCAGCAGACAGATTGGTTCAGTTTAGCATCTGAATTTACATTTTAGCTAAATAGAACAGTTTAAATATGAATTTAATTTGAATTAAAATATACAAAAGGATTTTCATAAACCGACCCTGTTCCCTATAGATCCACGCAGTTATTTTTGCAGATTTCTTTCTAAAAAAAACTGAGATGGGTGATAGAAAGTGAAAGGCCTGGCAAAGTAAACCTTTCTCTTCGTGCTCTGCTTTTCCCAGGGCCATGGACAGACTGTGAGCATGGCAGGACTCTAGAAACAGCCCACAGCCCAGTGGGGGCCTGTAGGCTACAAAAATATGTGAATTTTGTATTTCTTCATCTCAATAACTACAAATTGAAACAATATCTGGAGGTTTTTCAGCCCTGTGGAGCAGTGCCAGTATCCTCTAGGTCTTTTTTCTATTTCTGCAGAAATCACAATATCTTCTACGAAGTCTAGACACAATTTTCACAATGTAAGCTCTAATTAGACACCAATATTGTTGTTTCCAGAACAGACATCTGTTGTCAACAAAGCAACATTCTGCATCTGGAACAATTTAATATATTTTTTTGAATGGAATTTTAGTTTTAGATAAATACAAACTTAAGTTCAATTCTACAAATACAAACTTAAGGCCAGTGCTATGGATATAAAAAAATCTGTCTGCCTCAGGCGAACAGAAATACTGAAATGTTTTGTCATTCTATTAGAACTCTCTTGGAATAATATTGATTTTCCCTCCATACACAAAGCACACTGCAGAACAAGACTGGAAGGTACGCTGTGAAAACAACAAAATATTACCTCAAAATGAAATCAATTACTTCAGCACTGATGATTATGATGACATGGAAAGACATCATTCAGTCAGGCAGAAGCAAAGATTGAATGGAAGGGAAATAACCAACTAACTGTGGCAGTACTCAGAATGGAAACACACGGAAAAATGCAAGGTATTTTCATGGCTCCTTAGGAAATTGTCTTGGGTTGGGTAGCCAAGAGATTTGTATTCTATTTCATCTGTTATAAATCAGATATTTCTTTATCTCTTGTAACTCCAGGGGGAGGGGGGAGGATGCCTTCTGATAATGGCCCAGCTGTTAAAACATTCTGGGGCAGTGTTTGTTATCTCTGTCACCACCTCCAGGGGGATATCTGCTGATAATGGGCCATGAAGGCTCACCAATGACATCACACATGACATCATCGGGGATATCTGCTGATAATGGGCCATGAAGGCTCACCAATGACATCACACATGACATCATCCCATTGGGAGATGCTCCACCCAGTGGGGGAGCCAACCATTCCTACCTGGATAAAAACTGAGACTCAGCTATATGAGGAGGGATCTGGTTTTTTCCACCAGAGGAAGACCAGACCCATCTCACCACCACTGGACTTTTCCTACTCCATTATCTGTACCCCACAGAATCTCATCTAGGATTTATTTGGGCTGCTTCCAACACCCTGACCAACAGGGTGTCAGCTCATATCCCTGACCCTGGCAGGATTTTTTTCCAGGACTTCTGTTTTGCTTGCTTGTCTTTGTACTACTGCATTTGTATTTTGGTTTTTGTTGTTGTTTTTGTTTTATTCCTAGTAAAGAACTGTTACTCCTATTCCCATATCTTTGCCTGAAAGCCCCTAATTGCAAAATTACAATAATTTGGAGGAGAGGGGGGTGACATTCTCCATTCCAAGGGAAGCTCCAGCTCTCCCTGGCAGACAACTGCCTTTCAAAACCAAGACAGAAATCAACAGATATCTGCTCAAGTTGTGCTTCAGGAGCTGTGATATCCATTGGCACATTCCCAAAGGGCTCCCCTGCAGCAGCACAATGCTACAGTCACGTGCAATTGCTGCTGCATTGAAGAGACTTTTTTCCATGAGGTGACTACAGCTGTTTCCCTGCCATTCACTTCAAGGCTTCCCAGTGTGAATGACATCACAGTGTTAAATCTTTTTTCTTACCCTAGCTGCACAAAGGAATAAAATTGGGATTATGCATGCTGGCACACACACACACTCTGCATCTACAGGTCATAAAAGCAACAAATCCAGTAAATTGCTGTCACCGTTTTGCCAAGCAAAAATGAAACACATCATCACCTCCATAAAATCAAACCTCCTAAGTCTTGAAAGTCAGTGCTGTATTTATATAAAAAGTGATCTAAGTATTAATCTTCACAGACAGCATGACATTGAGGAAAAGGATTACGAATTTCAATTCTTATGCTATTGATATTTTGCAGTAGTTTAAAAGTATTCTGTATGTTTGCTGAATGTTTTTACACCATTGCAAAATTACAGCTCATTACTGTATCCTGAGCTCAAACTGTACTTTTCACACAGTTGCCCCACTCCAAATATTAATTTGTTTGGCTGGCTTTTTAGCAACAACAGGAGCAAGGAAAAAAGTGCAAATAAACCAAAAACGTCCTACTGTGCATTTCAGAGGGAAGAAGAGAAAAGTGTTCTTAAACAAGAATTGTGATCTGTTGGAAAGCAAAGATTATTCATACATGGATGTCCAGTGGAGAGCTGGGACCATATCATGGACATGGAGATCCAGGCAAGCAGTGAGAATTGAATTGGACTGAAAATAGCAGCAGAGAAATCAAAATCAATGGGTAGATGGAGGAAAAAGAGAAAAACAATGCACAGAGATCACACAGGATAAGAAAAAAGACTGGGAAAACATAACTTAGGAGGGCACCAGAAGCACAGAGAATCCCTTCTTAGGGTAAGGAAGTCCATGCATAAAACTCTAAAGTTTGGCACTAAAGTTTGGTTATGGTTTCATGGAGACACCCACAGAGATTTTATAGTGTATAATTCAGATGGGAAAGAAGAACACAGCTGGGAAAAGAAACAAAACCAAATCACCAAACTCAAGGTGTTGACCTGGAAAATGCATATCCTGAATGGTCAGCTCTCACTGCTCAGCCAGGGCAGCTCAGTTTGGGGACTACAAATGCGCAGACATTGCAAGACAAGCAAAGAGATTCTGAATTTTGGCTTTGCTTTCCTCCAGCATGCAGAGTTTTCCTGTGGCAACAGATGCTTGCTAAGATTATTGTTTTTGTAGCTGCACTAATCTTCTCTGAGATTTGCATTCACATTATTATTTGTGGAAGAAAGAAGAATGACATCTTTAAGAGTAGGAAAAACAAAGCAAATTCAGGAATTTATTATCATGGCCTATTAACATAGACAGATATATCAAGAGCAAAGCAAGAAGGCCTAAGGGAGGCACTTCACCATGTGAATTTTCAGGCTCAGTTTCCATTTGCAGGAGTTTGTTTGGAAAAGCTTTTTGGAAAAAAGAGACAGAAAGGACGATTTGCTCATTAGGAATTCCTGCTGAAGCTGCATAAACCAGAGATTTATCATGGCAATGTTTTCTGCTTCCACAGATATGACAAATATATAGCTTGTAATTACAAAAATGAGATATAACTAATGACACAGTTGAGTTTTAGATAATGAGATGGTATCTTGGAAAGCATAATTACAGGATCAAGGGTGAATTTGAGGCCATTTCAGTGCCACTGCTTTCCTAATGGCTCCCAGATTTCCATTCATTGATATAATAAAAACACGTGAGTTAAGACCCAGTAAAATTTCTGAAATTCCCTCTCTTTGGGGCTGACTAAAGAACAAGGGAGCAGTGCCAGTAAAAGGAGTGGGGTGTAGCAGAAAGTGCAGTGCCTGCCAAGGTGGAGAAATGACAGAGCAAAACCCAGGGTAAGTGAGCAACACAGCACCACCAAAATCTGCCTCATTTTCCAGCCCCACCGAGGTGCACCGGCACAGGAGCCCAAAGACGTTCAGCTGAGGGCAGGGCTGGGATCATGCCATATTCACCAGTTAAAATCACTTCAGTGGTGCAAGCCCAAAATGCCCATTAATTGGCTGTTGAAAAACAAGGGAATGAAGGCCAACCCTTTTTAAAAACTTATGGCAAATCTGAATTATGACTGCATTGTACAGTAAAGAGAAACAACTGCAAAACAGAGACTGAGATTACAAAGCATCTTCCTGGCTGCCTCTATAAACTCAGAACTCTCCGTGACAGTTTGGTTTGGGGGAAGTCCATCAGGACCACTTTGCACTCTGCATTGCACCATTCCTTCCAAGGCAGGTCTATTATTTTTCATAAGTAAAATTTACTTTTCCTCCTGGCTGATGGGATGACTGCATATGGCAATTTATCTTCATCTGGAGGAACACCTCCTGACACTGCTCCGTGACGTGTCCTTTAAATGATGGTGCTTTCCACTCCTCCATTATCCCTCTCATGCACATCAGTGCTGCTCCTCAGGGCTCTCCTCCTGCTGTTCTCACTCAGGCAGGACTCCAGCAATGCCTCTAGGATTCCCATATGAGCACACTCACGGCACACAGGAGACATTTTACTCCTTTATTATTGAAAAACTGAGATGGAAACAGCCTTCCCTTTCCCACCTTAATGCACTGCATTCAAAAGCCACAAATGTAATTAAGTGTTGGCTTCAAAGGCTTTCCTCTTAGTTCCAGTCTCTCTCCCACCGTTCCTCTTGTATGGTGGGGGATTATTTTATTAATTTTCTGTATCAGGGAGGTTTTTTTTACTGCGAGGAGCTGGACTAAATCATCACCTGAGTGAACCAAGAGCCTGCTAACAAATCCAGCCTGTGCAGGGCAAGGGCTCTCTGTGCCTGATGGCAAAGAACTGAGCAAGGATGGGAAAGTTGGGTGGGAAATGGGTCTGAGAGCAAACCTGGGCTTCAGAGAGAAGGAACCACTTCCCCAGGACATGAGGCAGAACCAGCCAGGACTGCTGGAAAGGGCAGCCAGAGTTTTTCAGGTGTATGAACACCAGTCTATGAAGCTTCTAATGACACCCAATATCTGTTCCCTCTTGGAGCATCCAAGTATATTCCTTTTATTCCTTTTTGTCATTTTTGTCATTTTGCTTTCTCTCTCTCTCCCTCTTACACAGACCCACTTTAACTCATAACCTGGCTGAGGACAAGTGGGACAAATTTCAGGAGCTACAGCTTTAATGCTTGTGCCAGGCTCTCCTCCCCAAGTTCCTCTTTATACTTTGAACAAATAGTTTCCAAATAGTCAAATGGTTTTGGTTTTATAAACATTTAATAAAAGTTTAATTAACTGATGAAAACGGACAGAAGTGAGAGAATTATGAAATGGAAATATTTTCTGTGAAGCACAGTTTCTGTTTGAAGAGCCTTATAAAAACAGTCACTTCCTAGAATCAAGATTTCTGCAGAACAGCTCCTTTGTGACCCATTGAGAAAGCACAGATCTGGAAAATACATTATAGTCATCCTGCATGAGGTTCATTTCCCTGAATTTTCAAGCATAAATGAATCCATAAGGGGTAAAAAGTAACCAGCCTCACTAAAAAAAAAAAATTCTAGAACTACTTTGGACAGGTTACTTTCTATATTACTGACATTTGCATAAGTTTTGGAACAGCACAGAATGTATGCTAGAAAGAAACTAAGGAATAAGCTGTCTGCACTTTCCCTGCCGTTTGTCAATTTTATCACTTTGACCACACCATATTCTAAAGCAGTATCAGCATCATCAGCAACTTTTGCAGTACATCTGATTTTCTGCAGGAGGCCTTTTGAACTCATGGAAAAGCATCCACTGGTAACTGTGCAGTCCCAACTATGACTCACTACCACTTCTAGAGACGTATTTTTTGACATCAACAACAGTGATGTTGTACCTATAAAATAGATTAATGGCTGGATATGCTGATTAACATCCCAGCGTGAGTCCTTACACAAAAATAAGCAGTTCAGAGGAGCTGGAACATCTACAAAACCAGAGAAAACACTGTTTTGCTTATTCACATTTAACACATTCATCCCATTCTAGGTGTTCCCTTACACCATGTATTCATTTATTAGTCTAACAAGCCATTTTTACTGCAATATTTTTTGCCCACATTTAGCCAATACAGCTGGTACTATCACTCTGTCCTCTTGCCCTCCCTGATGCTAAACATGTCCTTTAACTCTTGTTTTCCATTGTGTCTGTTGAGAGAACCATCTCACAGAGCAGACTCACTAATTCCAGTGTTCAGGATTTCCTCTGGCCTCACCATCCACTCAGTTGATGTGTGATTTAATATCTTGTCTCACTCAGTCTTAATTTCCTAAAAATCTCAAGCACATTCCAACCAGTCCCCTTTTTCTAGAGATTATTATTTTGACTATTCTAGGTGTAGATCCCACCACAGAGTCCATATGCTAATCCTGAGTATACATTATATACATATGTATCTAATAAACATATTTATATATAAAATATATTACCTGTACATATTTACTAATGTACACATACAACACATATGTATATATTAACCTACTATTTCCACAAATGTTTCCACAAAATTCTCCAACAATTACCCCCAGAAATTCTGAAGTACCAATGCTGGAACAGTTCTGTGAGACATCAGCCTCAGAAGTGTGTGACAGCACACAGCTTGATGGATCACTTAGGGAGCAAATGATTCATTTTGTCTGAAATTATGGACTTTGCCTCTTCATCAAGGAAAAAAAAGCCACTGCAGAACAATGAGTAGTCGCATCAATCAGGGAAGTCAGTTTCCCTGCAAAGACCTGCATGTTTAAATAACAAACTTTTCAATATCAGACATGTGCAAACAGGAACTGGAAGAGCACTGAAAGCTGTTGAAGAATTCTCCACGGTTGAATGGCACCAGCCACGGGAGAGAAAGATGAATAAGAAGGGGCACTTGTGTGTTTAAAGTGAAGTCAGCTGGCACACAGCACATCACAGGATCAGTGTGTTTGGAAATCTGACGGGCCAGCCCTGGAAATCACACCAGAGCAGACATGCCTGTGAGTCAGGGGTAGGGAAGAGCTGCCGTGTGCATTTGGGGAGCTCCACGGTGAGGGATACCTGTTCTAGGGGACAGGAAAATCAGTGTCTCCCCAAGAGATGTCACAGCACAGCCCGAGCACAAGGGAAAGGCAGACACCACAGCACAAGGAGTCCTCTGAGACTTGCAAACCTCAGCAGCTGAGCTCCCAAAGTCCCTTTCTGAAGGGTTCCCAAAGGTCTGCATCAAGGTCAGCTTCGTTTGGATTTGAGCAAAACCAGTTGCCATGTCTGGGAAGTGCACAGGATGGGAGCACAGATCCAGGGAAAGCTGCTTGAGGCATCCACAGAGGGAAAGGGCACAACTGGGCTACATCTCCTGTCATGAGGAATCCCCAGTGCTGCCACAAATGAAAAGGGTGATGGAGATTCTATGTTGCCAGTTGGAGAAGGGGAGCACATCACACACACCCTGGTGGCAGCTGTGTTCCTTATCCTTGTTCCTTACCCAACCAGCCCTTGCTCTGCCTTCCAAGATGAAGCCCACAGCAACAAGGCACAACATCTTTAAAAACAGGAGTGGGAGCCTCCAGCACAAAAACAGGGAATCATTTCTTTAAATGCATTGAGTTTGTTACAGCCTGAACACGCCAGAGGCACAACAAACCTCTCCCCAGCTGCAGCCAGGTGAGCCCCAGGGATGTCTCTGCCAGCAGAACAAATCCAGCACTGCAGAGGTGCAGGGCAAATTCCAGCACAGAGGTACCAGAGTGGCAGAGGACAGAGAAAAGGCAAGATAAATAAGGTAGATAAGTTAATCAAGTGCTTAGATCCCAAATTTCCTCCAGTTTGATAAAAGATTATTTTAAAAGGATTCCTGAAATTCCCTTCCAGCCAATACACTTTATTAATAACAGTATTATGAGAACTACCCTAAACACGAGGAATGGGGACCTGGAGGAGGCTTCATCACCTGTAATTCCCTGCTCCCAGGCCTTGGTTTTCTCCTTGTTAAACACAGCTAGGCAAAACTCAGTTCTGTTTCTGCCAACAGGAATTAAGGCAACAGAAAAACATAAAGGATAGGGACAGGGGGAAAAAAAAAGTGCATGTAAGAAAAATATAATCCTGGTGTCCACTACAGTAAACTGAGCAAAAATAAAGATCCATCAGCAAACATGCTGCTCCCTGTCTCTGTACTTTCTTTATGCATTCACGTTGTAAATTTTTTTTCCCAGGTATGTATGTGACAATTTGGAAGAGAGCTCAGCCCAAAAGAGGATCCAGCCCATTCATAAACTCAGAACAGCAGCTGGGGCCTCAGTGTGGCTTACAAAGGGTGGGAACCATTAATGGGAGTAACAACACAACTAAACCCTTTCAGGGTCATATTATCAGCCACGGAACTGCTGCCCCAGCTGCAGCAGGGGGTTGCCATCACTTGGGTTTGATTTCAAAATTAACACCCTGCCAGAAATTCTCCCGGGAGCTGGCTTCAATGGCTTGGAATGAAACAACAAAATAGCCCAAGCACCGAGGAAACCCAAACACTGTCACCAATCCCACTGTGACATTTATCACAGCTGTTTCCAAAGACAGACACACATGCCTCAACTGAAGGAAGTCAAGGAATTTTAGGCAAAAATAAAAAGGTGTTCCACATTTTACATTTTGCAGGCCGCAGAGGATTCTTCACCCATTTCTCTCATCTCAGCACTGACCAGAAAACTGGGAATGAAAACACCTGCACACCTCTGTGCAAGTAAGAGAGGAGCTGAGGAAAAATCTGTATGCCCCAGTGCAGCCCAAAGTGCAGGCACTGCAGATGGATATCATGGAAAAGAGAGGATCAATCCTCTCCCCTCGTTCTCCCTTGCACTGAACTCCTGTTCCAGCCCTGAGCTCAGCAGCACAGCTCTCACAAGAGCCACCCTGCAAATCACTTCCAATTTTCTAACCCCAGCAAAACTTAAATTTTAACCCTCAGCAGCACCAACAGAATAAACACACCCCTCATTTGAGGAATCAACACACCATGGCTCTTGGGAAGAGCTTTTCCAAGGATTTATGTGAGGTCTGAACTGACTGGAAGAGCATTGGTTACTTTGAATTCAAGTACTTTAATTTTTTAAATTTTAATACAGATATTATTTTATTTGTTTTTTAATGTTGGACTTGAAACAAAATACAGGTTTGGAAACCCAATGAGCCCATGCTACAAAATCCATTTTCAGCTGTGCTGCAGTGCTAGAATTGCCAAGGTCCCTTCTTCTGTCACATACTGAGACTATTCATTCCCCACACAATCATTCAATTTCCACTTTGATTTTATTATACTCAGATATGATGCAACCGGTATTTAACAATGCATTACCATTTTCAAGGGCAAATATTTTTCTGTAATCCCAGCTATGTCATTATTCTCTTTCTATTACACATACTTCAAATGTCAAAATCCATCTCCTAGAGCTAATCAAATATAAAACAAACCTAGCAGGAGAAAGTGAGATTGAAAGGGGTATTCCAGATGAAATAAAACCTTACATGTCCTCTTTTTAAAAGAGACCTTGCCTGTTATTTAATCCATTTTTTTTCAGGTTTTGAAAAGGTGTTCCTAGAGCAGCATTTGGAAGACCAGGTTTATGCCTGTCACAGCTCTGTTGAAATTACCCCCAATTTGGGGCTGTACATGCTACATGCCTGAACACTGAGGAAGAATTAATGTGTTATAAAAGAGATGTGGATGAAACACTGTCACCACCTCTGATATTGGCCTTTCACTCCAAACAGGCCGTCAGGAAAAGTAAAAGTATAAAGAAAATATTAGTGCAATGAATTACCGCTATTTTATGGATAATAAATATTTTATTATTAATTATCATTTTATGAAAATGGAAGTGTCAATATCAGATGTTTAAGCTGGAGAGTTCCATTTCCATAAATTCCTTTCCCTGTGCAGTTTGCCAGTACTTTACTCTCCCAGCAATGTGTTACTGGTGACAGAGTTGGAGGCCTGTCACGAGGGTTATATTAATTTTATATAATGCACAAATAATTGGGTATCTTTAAATGCAGCTGGTAAATTTTATCTGGTGCTGCAATCCACAACTAATTTTACATTTGTAGAACAAAAATCTTTTGGGGGGGGGGGTGTTGGTTTTGGTTTGTTTTCCTAATGAAGTCCTAAAGTAAAGCTTCTCTTCAGGTTGATATAATTATCTTTAAAGTGCTCAGTGATTTAAATTGCTCTCTTTTTTGGAAGTTTTAAAAATGTAAACAAGCTCAATACATAACTTTTATTTTTCATGACTTTTAATCAGTTCAGAAAACATTTCCCATTGGGGCACAGCTCAGTTTCTGACAAAGGTGGACCAACACCACGGTTCCTTTCCTGGCTTAGCACAGACAGAGTCTGGACTGGATGAAATGAGAAATCTCCTCTGGGATTCCAAAATTTCCATGCAATTCAACACAGTGAAAGGCTCATCTCACTTTAGGATCTAGCTCCTTCAGCAAGTACGGAAACACATTGAGTGTTAAGATATCTGGATTCCAGGCTACAGCTGGAATCTTTCTTCCTCTCCCAAACTGATCTGCTCATTTACATTTCCAGTGGGACCCTGTGCACTGGTCTCCAAATGGTGAATAACACCAGCTAGCATGTTTCTGCCCAATTTACCTCCTCCTTGATTCCAATAAGAAATTTGATATATATTTGTCAGGGCCTTCACACCTGAAACCTATTTTCATTCATGGACAAAAAGTAGATTTATTTCTGTAGGACAGCACTGATAAGGCTACAGGTGCCTTGTCTGCAGAATGGCATTTTGTCCTGTGTTTGCTACCAGATTTAACACTGAGTTCCTTTCCTGGAAGAGCAGAAGTGATCTTTGGGTGCTCACACAGATGGGCAAGGAAACGATACCCTCTGTAGTGTTAATTAAACCTACAGCAGCTCTGTAAATATCTGTTCCTCATCTGAACGTGCAGATGGAGACGAGTTGAAAGAGCTGACAGTGACTTCAAGTGGCTGCTTCCCTTTCCCCTGTTCTGAGGCAGGATAAAAAGCATTTATTATCTGCCTTTCTATAAATCATCCAACTGGGCTTTAACCCACAGTGAATTCATCAGTGAAGCACAATTTCATGACTTCCCACAAGCAACCAGCTCTCATGTTTCACAGCCTCAGTAGTTTGAGAGTATTTCCTAAGTCAAAATTCATTATTCACTCCTCTTAGTTTCTGCAACAGCCAGATAATAATTCATGAAAATTTTCCTCACAACAAACCTTTACATATTGCAAACTCACAGGAGCCCTTTTTAGCCTAAAAACCCCACAGTTAGCTCAGCCTGTCCTCACCAGTTACACATCCTGTCTCTCTTTCTTTCCACCCTTTGAACACTTCCATTTGCCTGCAGATTCCCAAAAGATGAAGCATGTCACGTGCCTCTTTAGGGTAAGACCCAAATCTTTGCCATCACCACTCCAAGCTTTTTTAGCAGCAACACGAGGCAGCTTATTTATATCTGCATACCACTTACAATGTCAATGGACCTAAAAATGAAGGGTTTTTCACTCTAATCAGTAAAACCTCTGCTTAGGGGAGCCCCATGCTGGGCAGTCGATGTTTTGCCGTTGGCAGATTCCCCGCTGTGAGCTCCTGCTGCATTTACAGCTCCTTTTAATGCACACAAAATTTCCCTGGCACTCCGAGCCTACAATAGAGATCTTTACAGCTGTTCCCCAAGGTGCAGTGAATCCAATTACATCACTGCACCTTCTCCCTCAATAAATTTTAAGATACAGATTTGTAAGACCATCTACACTACCACAAAAGATATTTATATATATACCTATCTTTATATTCCAGAGCTCTGTTAAAGGTGGTCTCCTCTTCAACCTGCACACACTGTCCCCAAATGCTCATTTGCCACAGATGTTTCCAAAGATAGACACACATTCCACAACTGAATGAAGGAATTTTAGGCAAAAATGAAGAGGTGTTCCAAATTTTCCATTTCTTGCACACAACTTCAGTAGATGAAGAAGACAAACAGCTCTATTTGCTTCCCAGGAAAAGATGTTTTCATGGTAAAAAATCCTAACACCAAAAACAGAGATCCGGGTGAAACAACTGTTCCCTTTTCACATAATATAAAGCTTATAATATTTCAATAATATAAAGCTTCATTTGCTGGTTTCCCCAAAATTTACACACACAGTTACCATAGTATCCAAAGGAATGGGTAAAAAGCAGACATTCCTAGGATGGAAAAAGATGATCCTGTGTCACTTTAAAACCAGTTGGAGTTATTATTCAGCTACAAAGCCAGGCAACTTCAGGGGGAAAAAAAAGAAAAACTGACATGCTAAACAAATTAACAGCAGCAGTTTGCACACTTGGGAAGATCCCTTTATCTGAGGTTTCAACAAGTGAGTTTTGCGAAGCTCTTATTTATGGAAAGGTAATGTTTTTCAAACAAGAAAATTAGGCAGGGTCACCTGGCTTTCACACCAGGAATTCCACAATCTGGAATCGAACAACACACTTGAGCATTTCTCAGATTTCATTTGGCAGTTAAAAAAAATACACCCAGATCGCACCGCCCCACATGTACAGCAAAATCACACCTGAAAACATGCCAGGGACAAAGCAGAAGCAAAGGACAAGGCAAAGGAAGGAGGCAGCCAACAAGGACTAGAGAAATAAGCAAGCTGAACATACTGGATACCTGTCCTTAGTCGACACTAACATAAAACTTCTATTTCTAATCTAAGGTCAACTTCTATATCTATTTCTACTTCTATTTGTAATCATCTCCTCCCTCTTAAACCTGTACTTAAACACAGTAATGTTTTGACACCTTCAGAAAAAAGCACTGAAATTGCAGTGGAAATTGGACTGTCCTCCAAGTCAGCTCAGGTTTCAGCCAGCTCTCCTGCAAGCACACCTCCTGGGTTTTAGAAAAGGCCAAATTTCTGCAGACAGAGATCTCTGAAGTCTCAGGGACCCTGCACTGCTCGTGCTGCAGCGATTTAGGTCCCCTCATTGCTCACCAAGGGTGCAATGCACGCTCAGAGTTATCAGTGCAAGAGAGAAAATTATAGAGAAACTGATGAGAGACTTGTTGATGAACATAAATTAAAGGAAAGGCCCTTAATCTGCCAACTCTGTCTCTGAGAACAAGGCAAAGTAAAAGGCGGCACGATGGAAAATATAATTACTTACCTTCCAGCTGAAATAAATTATAAGCTCTTAAGCTTAGCTGACAGTTCTGAGGCCTGTGGAGCAGGAAGTAAATGAAAGGTAGCTGCTCTGTTAGCTAGATGGTTCTTAAATCTCACCTCATTCTTTTCTACCCTTCTTAGAGTTACAGAAGGGACTGGAGGGTCTTGAAAATCATAACGACATAAAGTACAGGAGACCAGCAAGAAGAGTTTTCTGACACAAGTTCTGCATCTCTTTTGGACTTCTTTTTCCTTCAGCTGAAACATGTGATTAATAATTTTGGGAGATGTCTGGATGGAAATGCCCTTCCTTCAGTGCAGCCCTGGTCAGCACCTCAACATCACAATAAAGTCAGTTCCACACTGACCAAGGGCAGCTCATCACCCTCAGCCTCCTCCAGGGGCACTGGGCAGGGAAAAGCCACCTTTCATCCAGAGCTGTAAAGAAAATTGTCTCAGAGAGCCTATGATGCCTTAAAGTTTGAGCTTTGCTGTATTTCAGGTTCTGTGCTGCCCAGGGGTGCAGCTCTGAGCTCACAGTCAGTGTCACTCAGCTCTCTGCACACAGCAGGGACACAAAACAAATCCTTGTCCTGCTGCACACCAAGGACAACTTTCAGCCCAACAGCACAAACAAGGGTGGCTGGAGGGAGGAACAAGAAGGATGGGAGCTCACAGCCTGGAGCTGGGATTGGGCAATTCAACCCCAAGATGCAAATGGACCAAAACTGATCAAAGTGTGAGACCTGGTCACCGTTTGTCCATTTTGTGCCCATTTTGGGTCCACCCTGGGTGTAGCCCTGGCCAGGCCCTGTCCTGCCCAAGGTGTTCCCTAAAGGCCTTTCAATAAATCTCTGCTTTATTCTCTGGCTCTGTCCAGTCTCTGTTCCAGCTCAGCCTTCCCAAGGCATCAGCTAAAATGAGCTTTACCTTCCAAATTGAACAAATAAGCAAAGGATAATTATTGTACCTGGGCCTCAGCAGCATGCAAGAAAAAACAGCCCAGTGGGGCTCATGGGTTTATGGTGGCTGAGGAACCATGGTGATCTTGTATTTCCTGGCAATGAAAATACAGATTTCTTGTTTCACTGAGCAGTGCTTTTTATTACCATTTGCACCTTAATTTCTGCAAATTCCTGGATGTGTCAGCTATTTCCCAGTGGGACTGAGAAGCAGAGAAGAGGAAATCAAATGGTGTTGAGATGCAAAGATGAAATGGTTGAAGAACTGACATAAACTTGGGGAAATTAATTACAAAAGTGTCATCAAAAATGCCATGGAGAATAGAGTCACATTCTATTGCTAAAGAAGGGCTAATACTGAGTCAAGAGGAGAAGGAGAAAGCAACTTTCAACATTTCACATGAGGTGGAAGCTAATCAAAACACAGCCATGAGGATGGCATTTCTTTCAAATGAGTTTCCCTTCAGCTTGTCAAAATGGTGACAATTTTAAGCAGATTGTACTTTGCAGTTTGAGTACTGCTGGGTTTTGTTTTGTTCTTTGGTGCTCTTTCTTTAAGTGTAGGTATTAGATTAAGCATCATAACCATCTCCTCCACTTGAAACTTACTTTTACAAGACATTAGAAATATTAACAAAAACTTTTGAAAAGCCTAAAATTTGTGCGCATAGCAAAACTCCTAAATAAAGGGTATTCAGATAATAAAAATTATTAAATTATTTTAAAAATTCAAATTATTAAAAATTATTTAAATAAAGTGAATATTTCAACTTTTATTATATAGAAACATAAATTAGATTCATCATTCCAATACATGCCTGGACTGGGAACCAAAAGGTGACAGACCCCTTTCTCTTCCACATGGTCTGAGTTAAAGGCATCAGTATCCATTAACTGCTGAGTAAAATCTCAAGGAGATGTTTAGAAAAGAAAAAGCAAACCAGGGTTGCCTTTCCAAAGGAAAAAATTGGGGGGCTGAAAAACTGGGTCCATCTCACACTAGGCCACCAAAGACAGAAGCCCAGCATCTACCTGAACTCCTGGAGGGGAGCCCCAGGGGAATGAGAAGAAAATAGAAAATAATGAAGAAGTCAGGGAATACAGACTGTTTGTGTAACCTGTGAAGAGTAGGAGTATAAAAGTCACCTTCTGAGAAACAAAGCCTTGTCTTATAGTAAACCAAATATATTTTTAAAAAGTTCTCTTCACTGGAATAGAGTTAGTGCACTTCATCAGATCATAAGTTCTCCAGGAATCAGGGAAGTGAAATAAAGGACAGGTGAAATTTTGTACCTGCCCTGTGCTTAGCCAGCTCAGACTGAAGCTCCAGGTTATGCTCATAAGCACCCACAGCCTGCTGCTAAAAGAGGACCCGAGGGAATGGCTGAAGCTGTGTCAGGGGAGGTTTGGCTGCACATCAGGGACAGGTTCTTCCCCCAGAGGGTGGTGGGGCACTGGAAAAGGCTTCCCAGGGCAGTGCTCACAGCAGCAGCCCGGCAGAGCTGTAGAATTTTGACACTGTTTTGCACCACAACAACACAGAAGGCTAAAATGACTCTTTAATTTAGGGATGTGTCTCCCTTTTATACTGTTTTACACAGACCAGTTTGATTGGTGAAACAAAGGCAAACCTCTTCAATCACATTGGTCAAACCAGAGGGACACCAAGAAGAAGCCCCACCTGTGAGAAAGAATGAATAACACAGGTACAGTTACAAAAACATTTCTCTTGTTTACAGACATTCACCTGGGAAAAGAATTTCAGAAACCAAAACATCTCAGACATGAAATGAGGGCTACATAGAATTTGGACAATGCTCTGAGACACCTGGTGGGATCCCTGGGGCTGTCCCGTGCAGGGCCACCAGCTGGACTTTGATGATCCCATGGATTCCTTTCCAAACAGGATATGATATTCTATTCTACTCTACTCTCTTCTAACAGCAGAGTTATCAAAGTAATTCCTTGGAAAAGGAGGGTAATAATACAGGGTTACCACTCATTAGCAGCCTTCTCTGAGGACATAAAAGGAATAAAAAGCCAAATAAAAAGCCATGACCTAGGGACAGAGAGAGAGATATTGTCAGAGGTGCCACCAAATGGTCTGACTGACAGGAAGGTGACTGCCAGTGCAAGTCCAGGTCCATCTTTAGGACCAGGAGAGGTTACAGCTGAGTCTGAACACCCATCAAAATGACTGGTTGCTATGGCTATGAAAAGGGAAGAGCTCGCTTTCCTCAAAAGCGTACTTGAACAAGAGGACAAGCTACCATGATTACAAGCAATACAGAAATACAAAGGTTTAGATTTTAAAAATGGTTTTCAGTGTCTAAATCAGACACCTTTCTCCAGGCTCACCCTGCTCCAGTAAAATCAGCAATTTTGGGCTCCTCTGAAGAGGAGTAACAGGAGAGCTACAACTTGCATTTTTTGACAGAACTCATCATCTCTTGTCTACCATTCTTCATTAGCTAATTTCAAAGCAGTTTACCAAAAAAAGAGTCCACATCAACAAGATGCTGATGGCCAAGGGAATGAAAGGACTTGTCTGTCACAAGGATGTAAAACCTGGGGAAATTCAAGAACACAGGGCTGCCTACTTTAGTAATTCTTCACTTGCCTGTGCCTGGCAAACCTGATTTTTAGTTTTAGTCCACAAATACCCTCTGTCTCTTCAGGAATTTTGCTTTCAGCTGCAATCCTTAATTTCATGAGATGATTGTAGAGGTATATGTGGATGAGAAGTTATCATAGTAATTTCCAAATATCCCGAGCT
Organism: Acrocephalus arundinaceus; assembly: GCA_021534815.1. Taxonomy (NCBI): domain Eukaryota; kingdom Metazoa; phylum Chordata; class Aves; order Passeriformes; family Sylviidae; genus Acrocephalus; species Acrocephalus arundinaceus. The sequence goes on from JAJEOU010002626.1 coordinate 5,770,286, forward strand.
GTTTGCATGAGGAGAAAATCAAGCCACAGCAGCTTTTCACACAAAGAAGCCACAGCAGTTTGGTGCTTATGTACAGCCACAGGTATCTATGGTAACAGCAAATTCTGTCACAGCACTCACACTTGTTCCTTCCTTGCCTTTCATGTGATCCACTGGCTGGGACTGAAGAGTCCCAGGAGAGCAGAGAGTGAATTCCTCTCCCAAATGACAATCCAACTGGAGTGTCCCATCATGCAGCATGTTTCCCAGAGCTCAGTGTTGAGGCAGGGAACACCTGCCCTTACACCCTCTGAAAGGATTCCCAAATGTTAGGATGCCTCCTGGTAAGTAACTCATTTTTTATTGGCTTTTTTTTCTGACATAGAGTTTTTTACCTCCTCTAACCTGACTTTTCCTCTCTGTTGAAGGCATTTCCCTCGGCTCTGCCTTTATCTGTGTGCACACCCACACCTTCAACAGCAGGGATGCCTCTGTCCCAGAGTAATCACAACTCCTCTTAACCCCCGTATCTCCCCTAGTACTTTTCTAATGTTGAATGAAATTGCTATTCCAGGGCCTTGCTATCACACACAGCAGTGGTTTCTGCTTCTTTCTTCCAGGACTCAGCACTGACACATTATTATAGTTGTCATTTCTGCTGCTTCATCATGTCACACAGCCATGCCTATTTGTCAGTCCTTTATTACCCTTACATCTCCCAGAGCTTTGCTAGCCTTCCCCCTCTCAGCTCTGATTTATTTATCTTGGATTACAAGCCCTAAATTCATTAGCTTGTCCTTTCATGGATTGAATCTCAAAGGAGTGTTTTTGGCTGCACTTGGAATGTCTCTAGATACCTTTGAATTTTTTTTTCCTTGGCATTTAGAGAGTCATCTAATTTACTATAATCTGTCACTTTTGATACAGCACTGTTTGTTCACTCTGTTAGATCAAGGGACGTATCAGCATCAGGGGAAACAACAACAAAAAAAGATGTTATTGGAACTCCCTTCAAATCACCTTACAAGTGAACAGAACATCCTCTTTTCCACACAGCTCAGGTTGCTGAAGCATTTTATGGATATTAATCCAGAGGAGGCCACAGCCAGTGCTAGCTACAGGTATGCTCACAGAGTGCACAGCAGTTGTCCAGAAATCCTCCCAGAGAATTCAGACATGTGATTTTGCATTTAATTGCCCTGATCCAGAAGATGACTAACAGAAAAAAGAGTAAAAAATTGTAAGCTTGGGATTGAGAACAACAACTCTATTGAGCACATTTCAATTTCAGTTATCAAAGCAAGGTCCTGTAAGTCACAAAGGGTGTTTTCTGAAATATTCAGGAGCAGAAATAAACCATTAACTCTGTGATGTTTAGAACTCCTTAAGAATAATTGAGGAATTCTCCAGGGTTTGTCATTTAACCAGTTTTGAGTTCCTGCAGTGGGAAACACACCCTACGAGATGGTGTCCAACGTGCAGCAGTTTTTACCTGCTGTGCATTTTGAAATGACTCTCCAGGAGATGGTGAAAGCCACGTTTCTCAGAGATAACTGAAAAAATTCCAAGATGAAAATATCTTGCAACTCTAAACAATGTATAAATTAAAACCAAAGCCAAGAAACCATCCAAGATAACTGACAGAACAGAACACTTCTTTCTGAATATTAGAATGACAAGATAATAAATTATTTTCAGTGATAGACCGAGGCAGGAGCAAACACAAAAATCTTAAAATAATCTAGGATAATTGACAGTAGCTCAAAAATACTTTAAAAATGTTCATTGTTCACCTAGTCAGAATGGTGATTAACAGATTATGAAACTACATCCAAATGTTGCCAAGCTGCAAGTTCAGATCCCCCAAACTACTCCAGGAACCACGAGATTCATCCAAACTGAATGTGAAAGAATTTTTATCTTTTTGAAACAGGAGAAGAGACTAAAAACAAAATCTCACAACTGGTGACAGGCCAGGCAAGAGCTAAACACCTCTGTCAGCAGACAGGTATCAGGAATAGCAGAGTGCATGGTTCACCTTCCATCTTTTACAAGAAAAACGGCAAAAAATCCATTTTCCCCAGATTTTCTACAAAATATTTTGGATTTCAGTTCTATTGAATAGTAAACTATTCTTTTAATCATAATCCCAAATGACAGGCACAGCACAGTGCTGATGTTTACTTCATTTCCCCTCATTACCGGCCATCTTAAAATCATTACCCTTTCCTCAGTATTATTTATATTTTATATCAGCCCGTTATTTCCCCACTGATCACAGCAGAGCCACAATTCTTCAAAAGCTTGTTTAACTAATAATGAAAATATTGAAAATGGTGAAAATGTTCTTTATTCACTCCTTGTACCACGCCTGGCAGTCTGCAAAGCAGAGCAGACACAGTTCTCAGCCCACTTTGCCTAAGCGTCCTTGACACCGACAATAAGGAGCAAAACAGCATTTCAGTAAAAATAGATATGAAAATGCAACTGCCAGGGCTTTCATGACTTTGGAGAGTCCAAGCTGTCAAGTGCCAGTAGGGTGTAAGGCAATAAACATCTAGAAAAATCAAACCTCTGCCTGCCCAGTTCATTTGCTGCTCAAGCACTTCCCCTGCAGCACACTGTGTAAGTGGGACATTAAGTCGGTGAAAAAAGAAGAGACATGACAAAGAGCAGGCAGAAGAACAGCAAAGAGAACAAGTTGTTATTTCACTACAGATTTTTTTTTTAATTCAGCTGTTCTTCCAAGGATGTCTAAAAGTAACGTTTATCTCTGTAAAGTCACACTGCTGTTCTGTGAAGATATTCCTAAAACCCAGCAGTATCCCAGATTCTGGCAAAAACAACACAAAAAAATCCAAAAACAAAACAAAACAAAAAAAATCCTCACCAACAGTCTGGAAATATGGCCTTGCTCTCATTGTGTGGCCAACAATGATCTCTTACCCACACATTCAACCTAACCCATATGATCTCTGTCTTCAAAAATGTCATAAAACACAGAATTAGATGGTTCTACTATAAATCGTGGGTACCAGACATTTCCAGAAATCACAGCCTGATCAATCTTTTCTGGAATGGCATATACAACCTCCAAGAACAGCTCTTTGATAGATATAGATATAAATATATGTAGCACCTAGAATAAGACCTCCTTACATGCTGAAACAATGATAGTGTTTCTTCACTTGTGGGCCTGATATTCTGAGCCTGAGAGATTTTAGCCTGCTAGCAGCTGCTAACTTCTTTCCCCAGGGAAAACTTCTCAACGAAGTTTCTTCTCCAAACAATCTTGGAAAACAATTATTCTTTATCAAAACAATCTTTCTCCAGGTGGTGCTTTGCTGTTTCTCTGGTTTAACCAATGGGATTAGAGAGGTGTTTTCCTGTTCACCAATCATGGTAAGTCTGTGTCAATACACCTTATAAAAAGTGGTAAGAATTAGACAATAAAGCTTTCTATGCTTTTGCCTTCTGAAGTATTTTGGAGTCCTTCATCTTTCTTTCATGTCCTACAGTGACATTCACTCAGTTTTAGCCAAGAGTTTGAAGCCCTTGGCTGGGACTTTAACTAAATGTAGCCTTTGTGCAAGTGAAGTGCAGAGGGGCAAAGCTGCACAGGAACACCCAGGCTCAGCCTTTGGCTGATAAGGCATCGAGTACCTGCTGAATGCTGGCAAATTGGTGGAAGAAGCTTGGAAAGCTGCAAGGGTTTCAGTCCTGGAGCTGAAAATCAAAGTGTGTGTTAAGCCACAAGGCTGCATATTCCTTGTGGTTGTTGAGATGGACACTGCACCCAAAGTGCTTCAGTAAAAACATCAGGAGGTTTCAAGCATCAGCTCCTTGTTATCTAAAAGTCTCTGGTACCTTTTCTCTTTAGCAATCCCACGGGGCAGCTCCACACAGCCCCGGCTCTTTCTCCACAGTCTCCTCTCTTCCCTCCGCTGTTCCAGCTCGCTCCTTTCTGTCCCTATCACAGCCACCTGACCCTGTTTGTCCTGCATACAGCATCTGACCCTTTCTGTCCCTTGCACAACCTCCTGTCTCTTCCTCCTCACAGCACAGCCAGCAGCCTCCAACTGAGCTCCCTCCCAGCTAACTCACCCTTTGTCACACCCACAGCTGGGAGGGCCAGGCTGTTCCCACTCTTGGATAATTAACACAGCTGCAATAGATCAAGGGTAAGATTGCCTTCAGTACCATCCCTCTTTGTCTCCCCACAATTCTGCATTTCATATCAGCCAGAAAAGCAAACACAAGCTTCTTATGAGCTCCCAACATCTCATTTACTCAACAACATGAACTCTGCACACAACCCTAAACATTGCACACAGTGCATTAAACACTAAAGAGAACACATAGCACGCTCTGGAAAAATCTGTGGTCTTCTAAATTAACATATGGCATGCAAAGCCATTTATTGAACCATTTGAAAACTTGGTTCAAAGTGTACAGACATGGTGGAAAATTCCTACACAGCTTGGGATCCAAAAGCATGCTCCCTTCTGTGATTTCTGATAACCTAATGTGCCTGGCAGCAGATCATTCCCAGGCAGAACACTCACACACCATATTTCTTGTGCCCAGGAACACAAGGAGTCATTCTCAGTCATGGGGAGCTTTAAATTCCAGGATCATTCCAGAGCCATTTCAGGGTCAAGAAGGAATTTCTGGACAATGACCAACCTGGCTAAGGAGATGGGATTGAAAAATAACATAATTTTCTGTCTATCTAAGGCAGACACAAATGAGAACAGAAATTTTCCAATGTTGCAAGATGATCTAGTTCTTAGATGGCAAAACTAATTAGTCAAATTAAAAGCCTTTTAATCCTGCTAAGGGCTAACCTGTGAATGAAAGCATTTGGCTGAAGTACCTCAAAGTGAGTGGAGTCTTGAATATCCAGGAGATCAGATCAGTCCTTGAGCAATTTTCCAGGGATAGATATAAAGGGCACACCAGATACATTCTGGCATAATAAATACATTCTTATATATGGCTGGTAAAATATATCTCACATATTTAAATAAAAATCTATACACACATTGATGGATGGATGTATATTTTAAAAATCCACACAAGTTTTTGCTTGGCTATTTTAGTTCAATATCAATTTCAATATAATCCTTTACCTACAGTGGAGCCAAAACACAAAACATTTAAACCAAATGGTGTTTAACTATTCAGCTCTTATATTCCCCCAGTGGCAGCAGTATATAACAGATTTTTGCGATTACAGACTTAATAAATCATATTTTACATCAGTGCTACATTGCAAACCCTCATTGGATTTATTGATTTGTTCTTTTTTTCCTTAGGTCAAGTTAAAACTTTCTTGTGCAGATAAATATAGATTCAGAGCAAAAAAAAACGACCTGAAGCACATTCAATTTGAGGTTTCTTTCTCCATACTGTGTTGTAGGTTATGCCACCTCATGGCAAAAATTGAGAAGCCAAAATCCATCTTAGATAATTAAAAAAATTCAACTGTGAAATGAAACTACCAGCATGCCACCTTTTAACTAACAAAATTAGAGCTACAAAAGCTGCGAGCTTATACCGGCCTCACCAGTGTAAATCCCTGTGGATCTGAAAGCTTTATAAAGGATTTCAATACAAACCCACAATATTTGAGCATGCCTGAAATACACAGAAGTGAGTTATTTTATTTTATTGAGGTATCATAGCAGGAGACACCAGCAGACAGTCCAACGTGAGGAAAAACAAAGACTTGTGGGAACAAGGACTTTAAAGGTTGTCATTGCATCTGCAGCAGGCTCCTGTAACCTCATTTTGTGCCCTTACTTTTGCTCAGTGATACAGCAAAATAAAATGCACAAAACTGGGTTTTTCCATACCCCACTTGGGCCAAACAGAACCTACTCAGCTCTTGTACACAAAAAGCATTATGGAAATAAATGCTAAAGCAGTGCTGAATCACTTTATCAATTACCTCTGGTGCCCTAGCCAGGCTTCTCATCTTACTCATGAGAATCCAAACACTTCTGCACAAGGGCTCACTGGATCCATCTCAAAGTTCTGAAAATTGAATTTTCAGCTTTGATTTTAAAAAGTGAAATCTAATCCTTCAACCCTGTGGCTATGTTGGAAGGAAGATTTCCATTTTGAACAATCTTTGGCTTGCAAAACACCTTTTTAATGATGGAGATTCTGGAGCTCCTGCAGAGTCTGAATTAAGCAGTGAAGGGTGCTACTGAGTGTAGCAAGAGGCTGTGGGGCCTTGGTTTGCTTGGTGCAGAAGGAAAAATGAATCCTGATGGGATATGAACTTGCTGCTCTTGCAACACTGCCAGCTAGGGGGGATCCACTGCCAAAAAGTTGTAATTTGGGTGTAGTTCAATGCAGCCCTCACTGCTGGGGTGGACTGGGATAAACAGCCCCAGTGTAATCCTAACGGGCCAAAATTTCCTCTCTGGGGTCCCACTGCACTGCTGCAGTTCTGGAAATCACCTCTGGTGCTCTGAGGGTTATGCACAGATGTGAGAAGCCCACTAATACAAACCCTTGAGGCAGAGAGGAGTGGAGCTAAACAACAGAGATCAGAAGCTAGAAACGACTATTGAAGGAGAAATAAAACTGGGATCACACAGAAAATCTTTACCATCACATAAAAATCCCTCTTACAAAGGGCTCAGAGCTCCCCAGAGCCCCTTCCAGCCCTTCCTGTGGATGGGCAGCAGAGCTGCTGAATTCCAGCCCAGGGGCACCTTCCCAGCTGGGCAGCCCTGCTGTGAGGGGTGGGCAGGGCTCAGAGAGCTCTGCCAGCAGTGGGTCCCACCCAGCCCCGGATATTTGTGCATGTCTAAGGGGGGCAGTGCCTCACTGACCCCTCCAATTTGGGGGATCCATTTGCTCCCCAGCTCTGCCTTCCCACTCAGGGCTGGGCACCCACAGAACAGCTATGAAAGACTGAGGCAGAGAGGGCATGAAGCACCTCAGCCTTTTCCTCACCCTTTGTCACTTTTCCTCTTGCATCCAGTAAAGGTGGAGATTGTCCATAGCCCTCCTTTTATCACTGATGTAATTACAGAAACATTTTTTTGGTTTTTTACAGCAACAGCATCACATTAGGTTCTAGTTGGGCTTTGGTCTCTTAATTTTCTCCCTGCATGAACTCATTACATCCTCGCAGTCCCCTGATTTGCACACCCCTTCCTCCAGAAGTCATAAACTCTCTTTTTATCCCGAGTTCCAGAGTTTTGCTGCTCCACAGTGGCTTTCACACCCTCCCATTTGCTGCCCATGCTGTGTGCACTGGTGACTTCAGCTGGGCTACAGATCCTGCCAACTTTTGGGGGAAGAAGACAGAATTCCTTCATGACCATTCTCAGGTGGATGTGTGGGTGTTAAGACAACAATAACCTTTGCTGCCACATGGATCTGCACCCCAAACCTCCAGAGAGAGCAGACCAAATAACCTTGCTAGCACATAATTCCTCAGCATTGCTGTGCCCACCATCATCTCCACCCACCCTCTGGCAAGCCTGGAACATCACAGGAAGCAAAAAAAACCCCCACTGAATCAAGGGGAAATCAGGGCCTCCCCCATGCAGTCACACTCATTACAAACCCCCATAAAAAATAGGATTCTCCAAGCAAGCACCATCTCTTCTCCAGAAGAATTTGAAACACGTCTGTTACCACTTGGAGAAACAATTACCGTGCTTAATTAAACAATCCATAATAAAAAAAATTCCATGTTCTGACATGCACAAGGAAAGTGTGAGCATTGAGAGCACTCAATACCACATCTGGTGATAAAGAATGAACAGTTTGCACGTTCTGTAATTTTAATCTTGGAATTTAGAGCAGTGGATGAACACACTTTGGGTTACCTTCATGGGGAAAGCAGGAAAGCAAACTGCTGAAAATCTGCTAGCCCAGCCAACCAGCAAAAATAACACACACAAGTGGGAGCAACAGGCTGCCCTGAAATTAGAAGTTTAGTTTTGCTGAAGAAAAAAAAATAGTATCCTCAATAATTTAGTTGCCATTTGATACACATGAACTATAATTCTAGGTTGCTAAGTCAGAGCTATTAAAAAACAGGGTTTCTTGAAGCTATTTAGTGACTTACATGGTTCTAATTTCAGCCCAAGTTGGCAAGGTGAACTGGGGGGAAAAAAGCAAAGAAAATATCTATGCATCCATGTGATCTTATTTTTGCTAAATAAAAATTAGTTCCCACACATCAAGTCAGATTCTGAGGTGCCACACTCATTTTTTGCTCCTAGCAACTGTTACATAGATCTGGTCCAGACACAGAGCAGTATTTTGGTAAGCATTTCTACAAAAATACTCTTTTGTCTGTTCCAGTTCAGAATTGCATTAATATGAAGAAAAATAAGATTTCTCAGAGACATCCACCTGTGAAAACGTGAAATTTCATTGAAAACACACCGGTGATGGCAAATTTTGTACAGCTTCACTCAGCTCCAATGATTGGGTGCTAAAAAGAATATTTGCTTTGCTTTGTTAAGGTGCTGAGATTTCATGTCTTCAAAAGTGACTGAAGAGCAAAGACCTTGAGCAGAACCCTTTACAGGCTCTCTCCTATACAAGCAGCTCAGTAGGACATAGTTTTGCACCCTTTATATTTGTATCCCCCAGCCTTTACTTTTATCATGTATAATATTCTGAAATCACACCTCTAATCAGACATTTCCCAATTCCCCTCGTGCTCCAGCCCACCCCCTCAAACAATCCAAAATAGAAAGATTGGGGAGAGGAAGGAAAGAAGCCAAAAGCAAACCCTCCCAGGCACAGATTTTGGCTCTAATTCTCACCATCCTCAAAGGCCACAGCCACCCAGGGGTGACACAACAGCTCTGGGGGTTCTCTGTGCACACCCACCAACCCTCAGCAGCATCAGGAATTTTTGGCCAGCAGGTCAAAGAGGAGGCCAGGGAAAAAAAGTAAATCATGCATCTAGAACAGAAGCATAAGCTCATTCTCAGACATGAGATGATGGTATGAAGTGCCCAGCTTCACCCTAAGGGTATGAATCACACATTTGGCCCTCAGACAAAGCTCTTGTCTTTCTTTGCTGTTCAATGGGAGAGCACTTCCACTGAGGAATCTGCCACACAGCAAGGTCGTGCTTCTCTGAAATCTGACACGTTCCAAGTAAACACTCAGACACTGCTGAGCTCACACACATAACCTCTGAGAGGGAAATAATGCAGCACAGCTGAGACACTCTGAAATACCTGATGTTTCTCCCCAGATGAAATAATAAGAGGAAGATTTCTCAATATCACAACAGAGTCACATGAACCAGGGCAATACCAGCTCTGGAGCTTTACATTAACACTAAACTGCCCTAAAAACAGATGGTATTAAGAAAAAAAAAGCTAGAAATGTCATGACCCATGAACTTACATAATAAGCAGGTTAAAAGAACACATGGCCAAGTCTTTCCACAATCAGTGATGGTGGGAGAATAAATTAGCAGTGACATTTCAAAGGTCACGCTTAAACGACTCGAGAGTCTTCACTCCATTTACAAAACTGACATTAGCAGAGAGACACAGGAATCAGAACCACCTGCAGAAAGAGAACCACGAGTGTGACACATTTTGGCAGTCTCAGATGAGCTCTGAGAGGGCAAATGTCAGGTGACAGCAGCAATTTAGTGGCAGAGGGCAACAGGAGCTGCTCGATCCCCTGGGTTGGTGTTACTGCCTGAGCACGGTGGTTTGGTTCTCTTCACACAGTGAAATGTGACTCTGCTACCGTGCTCAAGACATGAACAAGCCTAATGTAGGTTTTATTTGCCACAGATACACTTCTGTCTCTATGCTGTGAAAATGTTCTCTCATGCTGGCAGTGCTAGGGCCTAGCAACACCATCTCTTCCCATGAACAAGCCAGGCTGTGGTGAGCTAAATAAATTCCAACCAAAAACACAGGACACATCTTTGTGAAAGCCTTTTCTCAAAAGTTCCTAAGAATGGGTACCTGCAATGGAAAGCAAGCCAGGAACACAGGAAAGGAGAGAAAAGAGAGATAGCATTTCATAGCAGGAAATGCAATAGGGATGGGACTGAAGGAGCCAAAATCACATGCTGAACGTGCTACAGCAAATACCAGAATATGTGACAGACACAAGGGAGACAGCACGTTCCCCTCGATTGTTTGGTATTTTGGTGGCAACCAGAAAAAGAATAAAAATAAAATCTCACTTCTCCCATAGACTAGACTTGTAATAAAAGCCAGGTCCTTAGGTCTGAAGGTCATGAGGTCAATCCTCACACAGGGCACCATTAAATGTTGGGGTTTTATCTTCTTTTCTATTAGAGTCAGGATTAAATGCTCAAGAGAAGTTTCGTGTTCAGACTCAGATATTTATCAATTCTTATCTATGTTACACTCTCACAACTGTGAGTTCTAGCCAACAAAGTGAAAAAAATGGCTCTATATCTCTCTACAAGGCCTTTTAAAACAAACTGTCCAATTATGAAATGACACCTCAATTATTTTTACTTTTAACCCAATAACCAACCACCCATGGCCGCAATGTGGACTTTTCTACCCAATTACAAAATACCACCCAGACCCATGAAGGAGAAGGTGAAAAAGAAGGACTGGCCTCTGCCCTAAAACCTCCATCTTGCTTTTTATATATGTTACTATATACTAAAACCTTAAATTCTAAATTTTCCACCCTGTGATATCACACACTTCTATTCCACACCCACAATCCCAGTGCTGTCACTCAATTTTGGAAGCCTCTTCCACAGCCTCAGGTCAATGCAGTGTTTGCTTGGGGGTCAGTGCCTGCTAGCACAGAAATCCTGAAATTCTCAGTGCCCAGGGTTCCAGCACTTGGGTTTGTCAGAGTTAAAAGGGACCAGGAGCACATTACCAGCCTGCCAAAATCGTGCTGGTTCCTCCACGGCTGCCTTTTCCCAGCACACAGCCCTGGGCAGAGCTGCACACTGCACTGGCAGAGCTTGCTGTGGATGGTGAGCAGGGGTGCCTGGTCAGGAGCTGCTTGCAGCCACACAGCCAGACAAACTGCCCTCAGTACAGCCCTATGCACAGCCAACAAACCAGCCCTGCCACAGAGCCTGCAGGGCAGCAGCAGCCCCTGAGGAGAGCCTCATATTCCCACAAAAACAGCTCTTCCCTCTAAAATACGCTTAGAGGTGACAAACCCACAACCTCTCCAAGTGCTGGCATTCCCTTAGATCCAGGTTTGTTGGTGGTTTCTAACTCCTGGCCACCCTGATGGTTTCATTTGGAGAACCAGGCTGATTTCCTGACTACCAAAAGGAGACAAGTGGGGCTGGAGCTTCTGCCAGACCCCATCCCCAGTTAGGTCTCATGGGGCTTTTCCTACACTATCCCTGGTTAAATCCACATGGGCAAGGCTGCAGGATGGACTGGCCTCACCCTGAACTGCTATTACTTTGCTCCTCTCTCCCAAAATACCTGCTGGAGCCTAAGCATGATTCTCTTGGCTCTTTGTAATCCTAGCTTGCATCTAGAGATGTCAATATATTCCCTCCTACCCTCTTCTCCACAGAGTGATGCATATGCACAAGCCCTTATTTTTTTCTCCCTCAAATTTCCACCTCTTTCCTTCTATCAAAGTACTTCTGGTCCTCTCACCACCTCCAGCACAGAACAGCACTACATTTTTAGCATGCAGTCTTTAACCTCGCTATTTATGCCTTTCTTTTTGTTTGGTCTATTACATCTAGGGAGAAAACATTTCCATTAATGGACATGGTGGCAATTTAGAGTCAGAAAATGTTAGATTTTGCAGCTGCCTTGGCTGGAGCCTCCTGACCACAGACAGTTTGGCTCAAGAGCAGTCTGAGCACTGCTTTGGCTCAGGACAGGCTGTGACAGTGGCAGCCCAGACCTGACTCTGCTGCCCCTCTTCAAGACACGAACAAGTCTAACACAGGTTTAATACCAAAAAACAAAATAGACAGAACAAGTCTAACACAGGTTTAATACCAAGACATGAACAAGTCTAACACAGGTTTAATACCAAGACATGAACATGTCTAACATATGTTCACGTCTTGGTAATAAACCTATCTAACATAGGTTTAATGCCAAGATACAAACAAGTCTAACGTAGGTTTAATACTAAGATATGAACAAGTCTAACATAGGTTTGATGCCAAGATATGAACAAGTTTAACATAGGTTTAATACCAAGACATGAACATGTCTAACATAGGTTTAATGCCAAGATATGAACAAGCGTGAAGTAGGTTCAATGCCAAGATATGAACAAGTCTAACATAGGTTTAATACCAAGACATGAACAAGTCTAACACGGGTTCTAACACAGCTTTAATGCCAAGATATGAAAAACTCCAATGTAGGCTTATACCAAGACATGAACAAGTCTAATGTAGGTTTGATGCCAAGACACTCTAATGTAGGTTCAATACCAAGATATGAACAAGGCTAACACAGGTTCTAACACAGGTTTAATGCCAAGACAGGAACAACTCTAACATAGGTTTAATGTCAAGATATGAACAAGTCTAATGGCCAAAGCAGGGCAGCTGCACAGAAATCCCAGGCACACCCAGAGCTCTGCCAGGGGAGGAACAAGCAGTAAAGAAGAGAGGTAAACCCAACCATGGCTGCCAGGATCTCAGCCTCCCCGAGCTGCAGGAGGCTGCTAGCACAGACAGAAAATATCCTGCTCCTTTAACCCTCCAAAGCTTTGTGATGGCACAGGGCATTGCCCCTGGCCATGAGCAGCCCTGCTAAAAGTGTTCCTATCCCCTGTGGGCATCCTTCCCTTGCAGGGGCTGGCAGATCCTGTCAGCAGGAGACAGGAGAGCCTTCCCCAGGAGCACAGGAGGGAGGGACAGGTGAGGAGTGCTGAGCTCGACCTGTCCCCTCCTCAGTCTGCCCTGCACACACCCATGGACAGGCAGGGGGGCAGAGAAGTGGCCTGGGATGGATAATGACAGAGCACATCCTCACTCCAGTCATTGTTGGGATGCTCAGCAGCAAAGGAAAGCAAGAATAATCTATATTCAAGACACAAGTTTCCTCATATCTATAAATCCTGTAGCAAATCTGACACAGAAGAACCAAATCAATTGAGCAGTTCTGCAAATACTGTGCAGATGTCTCAGAGAAACCCCCCAACGATTTATACTACAGTGAATACTGCTTTACTCTTGCATTTTCTGCACACTTTTTCCACATAAACCTTGAGTGCTGTGTTTCCAGTAATATACATTGATTTTAGGATCTTCTGCATATGGAAAGTACCAAGGTAATGGGCATTTTTGAAATATGGCAAAGGAATGAGGCAAGATGCTGACTGGTTAGTGCAATCCTTGAAAATTCAAGCCTTCCTTTAAAGCCATAGATGAAATTACTAGATAATTCAATTATTGCATTAAGATAAAAACATTAAAGGTTATATTTATTTAGGGCAGAAGCTTCAAGAACACCAGAGTCATTGACAAAGCATCAATTACAAGTGGTCACAGCCCTTGCAGGGAATTTCCTCCCCTCTCCTTTTTCTGCTGGGGCCTAAAAACTGTTAAAACTTTCCATCAGAACATATTTGCTGACCATTCCCACCCACAGAAACCATAGTCCCATCACCCTGGCAGTGTCCAGGCAATCAGGTGAGCTGCCAGGGGATGCACAGACAGGCCAGTGCCTGCTCTCACTGCTCATTTCTTGTGTTAACAGCAATGTTCTCACATTTCCTAAGGAAGGCAGGGCTGAAAATTACTGTGTCATCTTAAAATTTGAAATGTGCCTGACTAAAATTCAATTATGATCAACTCTGTTCTAATCCTGTTAAAGTGCTGATATGGACTTTAAAGGAGAAGGAGTTAAATTCTTACTCACTGCACCACTGAGTTTTGGGTTAAAGCAGCTCTCATTCGGTTATTTTAATTTTTATTTTGAAAATAGAAATCATTCTCCATGCATATTCTAATCACACTACATCTGAATTCCCTGGACAGGGTATGGACAGCAGCAGCAAGGGAAATTTAAACAAGAAAATAATTTTCACAGGGGCTGTGAGAAGTCGGAATAGCTGCACCGTAATGAAAACGTGTTGGAATGAATTCATTGCCATCTGTCTTTATTTTGCTAACCAGCTCAATCAGACACCACAAATATACTCAAACATGAGAAAAATATTTAAATTATTTGTGTTCTGTCCTTTTTCAACACGTAACTCTCAGTGTCAGTGTTTTTGTCAGTTTGAATGTTCATCAATAGCAGTGAATTCATTTGTGCACAGCCTTTGGGGATATACCTATGCAACTTCAAATCCACCTTATCAGCATAATGCAAAAAAAGCCCACAGTGAAAGTTAGGATATTACAATTTTAAAGTTGTTCAAGGAAGCATGACAAAAAAATACAAAAGAAACTTTGTTCCTCATTGTCAGAGTAATTAAAAAGCCCTACAGCTTTTCTAATTGATGGATAGGGAAAAGCTCAAAACAAAAATATCTTGGAGTTCTACCACAACATTTCTCATGCAAAGCATAATCCTATAGAGTGAGAAGGAAATGATGGAGAAAGGGGAAAAGAGAGGAAAGAAAATGGACTGCAAGAAAAAGATAGACGATAATGACAAACTATCTGAAAACTATTAACAAGAATGAAACAAATGCAGAGCTCTGCCCTCCACAGAGCTGCAGGGATTTGCCCTGGAAGCCACCTTCTCCCTGGACCCTGTCCCTCAGCCTTCACAAGCAGCCCCAGTCTCTCCTGAGAGCACTGAGCTTTGAGGAGAGACCACATTGCCCAGAGACACTCCTGGGGAGATGAGAATTTCTAGACAAGGTAAACCTCAGCAGCTGCCCAAACCACCCTGAAAGGCAGGTTTTTCATTTCTTTCCACCCTGAAAGGCAGCTCCAACCCTTCCAGCCTGCAGCCCAAGGAGGCAGAACCAGAGGCAGGGCCATTCCCCTGGCACAGCCTGAAGCTGCAGATGTTCCATTTGCTGCAGGCAGCACTCACAGCACAGTTTGGCTTTGCAGTACCTGAGGTAGGAGCCACAGAATCACAGAATTTCTAGGTTGGAAGAGACCTCCAGGATCATCAAGTCCAACCCAACCCCAACCTCAACTAAACCACGGCACTGAGGTCACTGCTCAGGAAGGGGTGCAGAATGAAGGTTACAGCACACAGGTGGACTCAATGATCTTAAGGCAGTTTTCCACCCTAAATTCTTCTATGATTCCCTTCTATGACTCTGTATCTACTCCAGAGCTTGGCTTTGTCAAAAAGGAGGCCCAGCATTACACAGGTGGAAGGCATCCCCTCCTCCCAGCACACCACCACCCCACTCCAGCACTGTTTTCCCAAACACCAGCAGGGCAGGGGAGCAGCACCACACAAGCATCAAATTCCCCTTACACACACCCACCTTCCTCTGCTCAGCACTCCCGATCCAGCTCATCTCCAGCAGGAGAAAACGGAAAGGTGCAGAATCAGAAATCAGAAGAAATCAGAAGGGTACAGAATGAAGGATCCCCAACATCAGTGAACATAAAAACCACTGGGCGCTGCAAACCTGCAGAGGTGCAAGCAGCCCCCTCTCTGCAGAGGGATTGCTGGCAGGGCACAGGCTGAGAGTGAGACCCTGAGCTGTGCCTGCCTGTCTGGGAGCCAGGGCACAGGGCAGCACAGCTCACTGCCTGGCAGAAGTGATTTATGCACATAAAGGTGCTTGGGAGTTCAGATTCCTGCTCCACATCCAGCTTTAGGGAGGGGGACCAGCACATGTGGAAGGTAGAGATTTGCAGTGCTGTTCTTGACTGGTTATTTAGGGCAACAGGCAAAGTTTCCAGTTCTCTCTGTGTTACAGACTTCAGTCCCCATCACTCATTCCCCTCCAGCAGCCCTGCACGTGTGAAAGGCTCCTGCTCCCAAAAACAAGAGTCGAGCAAGGCTGTTGACAGCAAGGAACAAATTTCATGCCATACCCAGCAGAGCTGCAAGTGTGCTAGCAGCGAAAAAATCAGCACTTCACTGAGGTTCAAGACTTCTACAGTGGAAACACATGAAGGAACACTCTGCTGAATCTTTGCATTTCTCTTTTTATAGCCTTTTTTTTCCCCGAGTTTGTATTTTTCCACCACATGCAGAAAATACTAAATTTGGAATTCCTCAGCTGTGCACAGCAGTGAAAACATGTAGTCCTTTAATGCTGCCTCTTATGAAATCTCTTTTTCTGGCACAGCATCTTCCTTGCTAGAACAGACTAGAGATACAGAGAATTCCTCAGCGCAACCTAGAGACTAAATTTATTTTTTACGTAAATAAACATTTTGAAATAACTTGGACTGGCAGCTGGTGCTGCCATCAGGCACCCCAGAATATGAGCACCACTGCCAGGCTGAACATGAGCAGCCAAACCCCAGCATGGAGGAAGAGGAAGAGGAGCCAAGGGTGTCAGCACCTCAGCACCTGCCTGGTACATCAGCAACTCTGGACAGAGAACAGAAAGCTTCCCTAAATCAGATGGAGAAGTCAGCATTGCTTCTGACACCCCCCAAAAAATGAAGCATGAACCACATGGGGCCACCTGGAGGAGAACAAAGATCACAAATATGCCATTACTGAGAGGAAAGATCAAAATATCTTCATGAAAAGGAACTGGGAAAGCAAATCAAGGCGGAAGAAAAAAGCAAAACCATCAAAAAACATCCCTAAACCAGAAAGGAACATCAGAAAGAGCTTTCTTCATTGAAAACTCGCTGTAAGCTCAGAGGCTGATAAATGGACATTTGGGAGTAATTTGTTTCCATCCCTTTTTGCAGTTTAGCACTGATGCTCTAAACGATTCCATTCACTGCTTCAGATGCAAAGCTCATTTACCATCAGAGCACCCAACACCACAGACTGCAGGTGAAAGATGTTTGAGCCTGCCAAGCTGAGCACAGCCGAGGTGCAGGAGATCCTGAATAATGCAGTTTGAGAGTCACTCGGGTCCATAATTTTTCATCTAAATCCCCCATCATGGAATAAGTCTTTCAGCATCCTTCCCTTCAGAGAAAACTCATTTCATTCCAAACAGCAGAGACAAAATGAAACACCTCCCATTTGAAGAAACCAAAGGTCAAAGAAAGCTTCAATCTTTGGATTAAAAATAGTAATAGGTAACTCTATGCCCTCAATTGATTTAATTATAAAGAGGTAATTAAAAAGTGCTCTACTCAAAGCAGGCTTGCAAGCTGAAAACCCAGACAACTGCATGCCTGAAAGCTGGGCACATGGCAGGAATAATGGGATGGCTGAGAGCTGTTCCAGTTTGCCATTTTTCTTTATCCACATAGGGGCTTGATGGAAACTGCAACACAGAGAGGATATTTGATAAGGGAGTATTCATTATGAAAAGATGGCTTAAGATGCAGATGTTGAAGAATGGAATATGCCTCAATCCTCTTAGAGAGGTGATTCCCACAGCCCTGGTGCCCTGAACAGCCTGTCACAAACCATTCTTGCTTTTACAATATTCCTAGATTAGCTCTTAAAAAAAAGAGTTTTCCAGAAATGTGAAAAAATCAGGATGCCCACAGAGCATGTGAGAGGCAGGCTGCTGTGGGTAGCTTATGGTGCACAGAGATGAGAGGCAAACATAAGTAGAAGTTATCTGCAATAAAATATTCAGTAACCAGGCCATTATCAGGCACTTTCATCATGATAACAGCCTCCCAGCTGAGGCTGGGGTATTAATATTGGTGGGTTGATACCTTCCTCTAATAACTTTGGCCTAAAAACATAAGCGGCTTTTACATTTTTAATTACGACCGGATTTTATTCTGAGGCTATAATCCTTTTCCAGCAATTGGATTAATGAAAATAGTGATTTATAGAGAGGAATAAAAAAAAAAAATAATCCAGTGAGAGCAAAACTGCCCTGGCAGAGGAAGTCCCAGCCCTCAAGGAGTCTTCACTACAGTGAGCGAGGTCAGAGGAGCTCCATCAGCTCCACCAGCCACAGCCAACACCTGCAGGATTGAGCTCTGAGAGTTACCTAGAGTTACCTATTATTATTTTTAATCCAAAGATTGAAACTTTCTTTGACCTTTAGTTTCTTCAAATGGGAGGTGTTTCATTTTGTCTCTGCTGTTTGGGATGAAATGAGTGTTCTGTGAAGGGAAGAATGCTGAAAGACTTATTCCATGATGGGGGATTTAAATGAAAAATTATGGATGCAAGTGATTCTCACCCCAGCTCCTCTTGGAATAATACCTGGAAGCAAAGCACTGCTTTTCTGCTGCTCTCTGCACTGTTTTATTTTTTAACATCAGAAACTAATTTTCCTCCTCTCATGTCAGGTCTTTATTTGCATTCACGTAGGCTCAGGACAGGCAATGAGATGAGGATGCTGAGATGAAACTCCCACAGTGCAGCTCCCCCAAGAGAGCTGTTTGTTGGCACGTCCTCACTGTCTCTGAAAATGTGTCCCATGCCACCACACATCCCTCCGTTTTAAATTTTATCTCAGCACAGTGAAAAGAGCACAGCAGTTCCTGTTCTTGAGCAGGGTTTCAGCTCCTGAGAGCAGATTTTGGCCCACTACAGATTCAGGCTACATCCAGCCAAGAATGGACTTTGATTTTGGCAGCCTCCACAAGTCACTTCAGGTGCAATATTTTGCCTCTGCAATAATTTTCACTTTTAAATATCTAATTCCTTGTATTTTAGCACTTACCAGGGGTGACTGCTATTCACACAAATGTTCAGTTTGTCAAAACCACTTAGCAAAAAAAAAAAACCATTTAAAAGTGTTAATTCATGGCAGAGAAAACACGGAACATGGCTCTGTGTTTGCTAATGTAGATGAGTGAGTAGAACTGCATGAAAAGAACAAAATTTTAAAACTTCTCATGGGGCAACATTGTTAAAAGCTAGGATACAAGAGACGGTTTGGGGTTTTTTATTTAAAACAAGCCAGAAGATTTGGGTTTGCTTTGTTCTCTTGGTTTTTAAAATAAACCAACCAACCAAAAATAAAAACAAAACAAGAAACAATAACAACAAAACCCCCTAAACTTAAATGTTGATAGAAGACTTGCACATTTTCTTGTTATATGAAAAACCAAGGTTTTTTCCCCCCAGACTCTCACTGATAGTACAAAGCACAGAATGTGCAAAAAAAAAAAATTAAACACCACAAAAATAACACTAACAGAACACATGTACCCAAAGTGAATCACCTTGCTGTTAGGAGCCCAAATTACATTCCTGCTATTATTCAAGTCCTGCAAAAAGAATTCTTTTGTGGAGATCTGGAAAACTGCAATGACCCTGTGAGGTCTAATGCTTTATTTTCCTGTATCTACAACACAACTTTTGGCCCCCATCTCATACACCAGAACCGCACACACACGCACACTAAAGTTTTAAAATCTTACAACTACAACAAAAAATAAAGAAAACCCAAAGCATCACCAGGCCCACGAGGTTTCTTGCAGGTCTTTTTGCTGTTCTCAGGTGGCCATTGAGCTCCATTATGTCCACATTGCATGCGCTGTGTATGTGACAGATACACACAGCATGTACAATGAGGACACCATAAAGCCACAGCGGGCACGTCTTCAGAGAGGAAAATAAAAATCTGGTGGCCTCAGCCCTGAGAGAAGTTCTCTGCTGGAAAAAAAGAGGTGAAGTAGACAGCTGGAATGCCCGAGTCAATTGTGGAAAGGAAGGAACCGCTTTGGAGCTGGTGAGTTAAAGAAAAGGGAGTGCATCAGCAGGCGCTGCAAGAAGAGAGCGTACGGGAAATAATAATCCAAGTTTAATTGCAATTACCAATATTGCAGTCTAATGGCACTGTGGTGTTACTGGAAGCCAACTGATTTAACAGTGCTTTAGCAGAAGTTTCAGAAAGCTGCACTTGCACTTTTTTTTTTCAACACTATTACCTGGATCTTTAAAAAACATTATTGACAACTGCTGGGAGCACTGCAAAATAGGAAAAAAATTTCCTCGTCCCCTCAACCATAAGTATTTTGAAAGCTTTTGAAAAGCAGCACTAAAATATACTTTCAGAACCCTGAGCTTCAGGCAAATAAGTTCATAACAAATAAAACTTTATTAAAGCCCACAGATGTCTTTTTATGGATATTGCAACTAGGTACTTATAAAATCACAGCAGCAAAGATGGTCTGGAGACATATTAGCAATCTCTGACAAAAGATCAAACTGCAATAGATACATTAATAAAGTTTAAAATAAGAAAGATCAGCAAAAATAAGATTAAAAATAAAGTGAAACCACAACATGTTTCCTTCTTCCATCTCTCACTTTGTCACTGACAACACAAGAAAAATGAGGTTTATCCACATGCCCTGAGAACTCACAGAATTATTCCTCTTGACATTGGGGTAATGGCTGGGTGTTTTCCAAATGAAATCGTCCCAATAAATATTTTACAGAAATTTCTTCCCATTAACACCCATAGGAAGTGTTCTTTGTTTTTATCCTAATGGAGAGTTATTTCATACAGAAAGCAATATAGAATTCTTGACCTCACAAGATTTTCAAAACTGGCCTCAGCACTCTCCTCAAATACTGGGTGGAAACCAAATAATTCATTAGAGTCTCCGCTAATTTTACATTCTTGCTATTTTCTCACCTTTCAGAAAACTCCTTTTTCCCAGAATGTTTTGTTTCATCTGTCATTATGTAGAAATAAATAAACACAAGCATCTTTGCCTCACAAAAAGGGAATGTAAGGTAGAGAATTTAGTTTTTCTTACCATTCTTCACAACCTTTTAAAATATCCTTCAAGACAGCTTTGAGCACAGTCAGCAGCCTAAATATATGTTCACAAATGTGACTTGCCATACAGTACCACAGCACAGCAATTCTCACACTCTTCAGCATAAAATAAACTGTTCCTCTCAGTCAAGCCTGATTCTTGAGAATCAAGGATACCCCTTTACCCGAAACGAGGTCAAAACTTCATGAGAGAAGGCAGAACCTTGGGTGTTATGCAAACACAATTTGTTCAATATTTGGCTTAATTCAGGTTTTCTGATAACTGGGAGATTGCTAATTCATTGCACTCCTATGTTGCTATGGCAGCATAAGATATATTATAGCAGTTCTTATGAATGCAGTCAGTTTCCAAAATGCAATTCTTCTTTCCAGGTATTAATTCATAAAGTGATAAATAAAGTCTGATTAAAATTCTTCCGTTCACACCAGGCACAGTTTCCTGTTCTTGACCTAAAGAAACTGCTTGGCCACTGTCAAAATAAAGTTTGCTGGAGTTTCAACTAATCTCAAACATTCTGTGAGCTCAGCAAAACTGCTCCCTTCCCTGAGATCCTTCAGCAGCTCAGTGAACCGTGCTGGTTCCTGGCTCAGAGGCTGGGGGAGCAGAAAATGGAAAAGCCAAGCAGAGCCTCCTTTCAGCAGCTCCTGATCCTTGCAGTCCCCTGCCTGCTCAGCACTGAGAGAGGCAGAGTTCTCTCTGCAGGGACAGCACTCAGCCCTGCACAGCTCTCACACAGGGAGCACCTGGCTCTCACAGAGCCACAGTCCCACCAGCCTGGAGGGAATGGCATCCAATTTTTTATATTGGATCAGTTATAGGGGTGAAATACATGCCCTTAAAATTTAAAAAACACATAAAAAACACATTCCTATCAACACCATCCATTCCTGTGTCCATTTCAGAAAAACACTCAGATGCTTATGATGAACAGAGGCTGCAATCTGTGTAAGTCAGTAAAATACAGGAGATGATTCAAAGGCACAGAAAGGTTTGCTAGAAGTAGAGAATGCTTTGTGCACCAGGGAGGTGGATCCTTCTCTCGCCCACAAACCTCCTTTCATGAATTCAAAAATTCTGAACCGAATCTTCATAAAATGAGAAAAAAATGGTGTTATTTTTTACCAGACCTCTCGGCAGAAAAAGATTTAAATTTATATCAAGTGTAGGCATATGTAATTACCCAAGCATATTTTCTATATCAAGCTGATAATAGGTGCTATTGAATATCAATTACATTTGAATGAACAAATACAACCACTGGATGCCAGAAGTACATTCAGATTATTTAAAATTTCATATAGTGAAGCCACTGACAATTTTTGAATTACTGAAATATGAATCCTTGAACACTGGTGGCTCAGAAAATGATCATCAGCTACATAGGTTACAAACTAATTTCAAAGGTCACTTGAAAACTTTTCCTATGTTTCCATAAACTACCAGAAAGGAGAACAATCAAAGCCTTCAATATAAATTAATCCATCATGTTGCCATATACAGTATTCACTTCTCAGTTATGCAATGCCTGTGCACATTCATGTTCTAATTTTATAAAAGAGGCAGGTCTTACTGTATCTGAAAAGCATCTCTGTCTACAGGGCAGATTAACCATTTGGTTACTCTCAGACTATTCCTCACTCACACACGATCAGACTGACAACAGCACTGACACAATTCCCTTCTCTGGACAGCTTCAGCAATGGCACAGGGACACTGACCAGATTTTCACAGAATGAGGGAAATCCTGGAAGCTTTCCAGCCTATCAACACGTGCCCATACACACCTTTTGTGTGTCCAGAACTTCCCAGCCCAAAGCTGGAGGTGGGGCACATTGTCAGGGTCCTATGTTCAGACTCGAGATGGCAGGGAGTGATTGTACAACTGGAGCTGCAGACAGGTCCAGAGTGCTATCTCAGAGACACTGAGCTGAAAATCAAAGCCCAGCAGCCCCAAAAAGGTGGTAGTGTGAGGGTTCAGAAAGTCAGGAAAAGGCTGAGGTGTTTCACTGTGGTGAAAGAGGAGATGTGAGGAGAAAGGATGCTGCCATCACAGCTGGTGATGGCCACAGTGAGCAGATGCTGGAGTACAGTGCTCAGAAACCCAACAAGAGCTTTGATCCTCTGCCTGGTGAGGATGAAGTGAGGATGTCAATGACAGTGACACGGGGTCCTCAGGGTCCACACTGCCACCAGAGCTGGCCATGTGTCCCCAAAAAACTCCTGGGTTACAGCACTGGTCTTCAGAGTGCTCCATCTGCCCAAAGCTGTTCACACTTCCTGAGCTGAAACATTATTTTAGGAGAAGGAGAATTATTAATGAAACCTGGAAAACTAACATAAAGCTCGTTTTTTCCTTCAAGGGCACGAATCCAAACTCTGATAGTTAATGTTTCCAAGCACCACTTGAAGTCAGCTCAAATTTTACTAATTAATGAGCAGCAGTGCTCCTTACCCTTTAAAGCATGCTGGCAGCAGAAATCCCCAAACCCAAAGCTTTGAGGGGGAGGTCGTGCCCAGCCTGTCACTCACTCCAATGGACACGCTTCATCTCCAAAGCTTAGGGAGCATCTTTGAAACAGTGCAAGAATTATTGAGGCATCTTCTGATGGCTTTGGGACAGAGTGCAAGGCAGCTGTCCTCCTAAAAGAGGGGGTTTAGCACGTCCTTCCACCCCACACTGCTCCATCCCTCTCCTGGGAGTGGGGATGAGGGCACACCTGCACTCTCCTCTCCTTCCACAGCTCTCTTACCTGTCCATACTCCCATTTCCCTGTTCTCCAGGACATGGGATGGCTCAGAGCAGTCCAATGTTAACTTTTATGAAAGCATGTCATTTCACACAGAAAATAATGTCATATTAAAAAGAAGGAAAACTGATTATTCTGAGATCAATCTAATTGTATTTCTGCAAACAAACATTAAAAAAAAAAAAAACAAGGACGGGGAATGCTAAAACAATTTTCATTTCTGCAGTGGAATTTGAACAGACTGCTGTAAGTAAACAGGATTTCAGATAGTTTTTTTCCCCTAGACTCCTGTGTTATCAAGCCTTGTTAGAAGTTCTACAGAAGCCAAGTCCCTAATAGTTTTTGTCTTCTTACTGGGATTCATCAGACCAAAATCAAAGTAACCTTTAGACAAATAATTTAGCATACTGCAAAGCCCCTCATTGAGTCCACTTTTAAAAATAAATATTTAAAACACTCAAATACCAGGCTTATCCAGGCCCCAACATTTCTATTGCCATTATAAAGCCTAGCAAAATCACCAAGCAAATACAAGCTGCCACTCCTTCCAATAACAGCATGTTCTTCACACCCTGATTTCATTTTCTTTAACTGCATTTCTGATTCTAAAATAAAACCAAGAACTTCTTGCAAAAAGTGACTACAAACAGGCCCATCCTCTCCCATCTTCACAACCATGCACAAGGACAGAACCAGAACATGCTCAGCCTCTCTCTGAATTTGTCTTGTGCCTCTGTCAGACGTTGCTCCTCTCAAAAAATACAAATGTGGCAGTTTCAGCACAGTTTGTGGACCACAGCTGTGCACGAGGCAAACAAAAAGGTCCAGGTATACAACACTCCTGTTTTTAGCCTGGGAGACAAAATTTTAACAGATCAGAGCAGAAAAAGCCAAGTCTCTCCTCTTCCAGCAGAACACCTATGTGCCATCAGGTGGAGCACAGTCAAATATTAAATGGGTGAAGCAAAACAGCAGAAAACCTAAAAGAAAGCTTCATATGCACAATTACCATTCTTCCAGAAAGCTCTTTACAGAGCGTGACTGCTCTGACAAGCAGCTACTACCAAGGTGTGCTGTATTTTAAAAGTTTTAAAATAGCTGAGCATCGGGGGGCAGGATATCTGCTGGGCGAGAGACCACAGCTGTGAGATTTAGCTGAAGAGATACTGAAGGCATTGGAGAAGTGCACAGTCTTTATAAGAATTTATTCCTGCACAGCAGGAGAGCTCGAGGATGTGTTTTCACTGAACAATACAAAATGACAGCAAGCAATGCACAGAGAAGTCCATCAAAAATGAACTTCCTCAGAGCACAAAGCACCACCCAGAGATGAAGGCTCAGATACTCACTGCCTTTCCCCAAACATCACAAGGGCTGGGGTGAGAGTCAAAACCCCCTTCAACACTGGCCAAGTTTGGTGGTCTCATTCTGCCTGCCATTTCCAGGTGTACCTCCACACTGCAGCCAGAGCAATGGGGCTGGGACACATCAGCTGGAGGAGGAAGAGGTGGAACACATCAAGGAAGAAGGGATGGGCAGGGGGCTGCCAGGGCCTTTGGCTGAAGTGGATGGAGTCACACATGATGTAGTCACACCTTTTCCTGCAGCACAAAAGAGAGCCTGACATTTGCTGGACATCAGCTCCAGTGCAACATGGCCCTCCTTTCCTGAAACACAGCTCAGCTTCTCACATTTATGCTGGCAAGGAAGCAAAGCTCTGAAAGGAAGGTCATCATTTTGATGGCTAGAGCAGGTATTGATTAAACACTGAAACCATCTTAGAGATGGTCATAAATACAACAGCTGCTTCACAAATACACCTTGGGCAAAATGCTAGCCAGGCTCAGAGCTAACAGTCCAGTATTTATGGGCACCCCACACTATACACTCTTAGCAACAATAAAGCACCTGAAATGCTCAATGCTTGATTTAATGCTTCCTGAAGGAGAAAACTGCTTTGCATAATCTTCTGTAAACTACATTTTGTAAAATCTCCTTATAAGCCCATATTTTCTCAGATTACACCATGTTTGGTAAGTTGTATCTTTCGATGCTTTTTAATTCCATTAAATTGCAAACAACAGTGAGATAATGGGAAAGCCAGGGAAATTCAGCGGTGATGTACTACTCCAATTAATTAGAAATATCTCCAAGTCATCATTGTGGAATAAACCATTTTAAATATGCAAGGTTTGCAAGTTTCAGCCATTTGTGTAAAACTATCAAAGACTTTCTCACTATAAAGCTCTAATTCCCATCTCAGAAAACTTGGAAGCTAACCTACTTTTTTCATTATTAGGTCAGGAAGCACACCATACAAATTATCCTGGATGAATGTGCCAGTATTTCCATATAAATAGGTTGCATCCACAATGTATAGCATCATCCATTGGATAATAAGAAGCTTTGTTATTATTTTTCAATGCTCTGGGTGAATACATACACCTAGTAGCCCTATTGAAATGGTAATTAATTATACTTTAATAGAATAAATCGAGATGCTACCTCTGAGCTACAATACATATTTGGGTTAGGTTACATGGAATTACAGTACTTGGAAGAGATCCTTTCCTCACAATTTAACTACTCACAAAACCATCTGGACATCACGTGGTGCTCCTGGAGATCAGGGTGAAGACTGGGGAGTAGGGAAGGAAAGGACGAGCACATTTTATTTTGAAC
Organism: Acrocephalus arundinaceus; assembly: GCA_021534815.1. NCBI lineage: Eukaryota > Metazoa > Chordata > Aves > Passeriformes > Sylviidae > Acrocephalus > Acrocephalus arundinaceus. The sequence continues at coordinate 5,796,473 of JAJEOU010002626.1, forward strand.
AATTTCTGTTCTGCTTCAGCTGCACAGGAGAATCTGAATCAGTCTCCTCACACTGGCAAGTTAAACCAGCCTCGAGTCCAGCTCAGCAGTGGCAGCATCCAGGAGGGATTTCATGCAGAGTGGCACTGCCACTGCAGCGGTGCCAGCACTGAGGAACCCTTGGTGACTGCACACAACAGGGAAGATGCATCCCTGGGGCTGGAAATGAGGAGGGACATGGGATTACAAGGCTGGGCTGATCAGGAGCCCTGCCCCATGAGCAGGCACCCCAGTGAGCCCAGCAGGTCTTGGCTGAACACCCAGAGCCTCCACATGCCAGCAGGAGGGATTGTCCTGGTGCCTGCAGGGTCCCCCCACTCCTGCTGAGCTCTCCGTGCACAGCGAAGCTCCAGCCCAAAGTTCTGTCCCCCACAGAGCTCTGGAAACCTTTTGTCACACTTGGAGGGACTCACCAGGATCAGTCAATCCCAGACTGCCACCAGAGCTCCCAGTGAAGTGCCAGTGCAGCACTCTGCACATCCCTGTCACCATTTACAGCTGCCACCTCTGCGGGTGCCCTGAGAGGCAGCTGTCACCATTAATGCCACCAGAACCCTCCCACGTCCCTCACTGGATCTCTCCAGGACCTCTGTGGGTATCACCCACATGAGGAAGGAATTACTTGGCACACTGGCTTATACAGCCACAGGAAAAGGAAACACGGGTTGTTCAAAACAAGAGAACTGTGAGCTAATATTTGCATTCTTCATGATGCTGGTAAAACTGCCTTTACTGATCAACAACACAAAGTATCAGAGTGATGTTTTTATAATTCCAGAGAAAAGGTAAATGCTGTACCACACTCAGCACTAATCACACTAGATGTCTTCAAAATCTGTCAAATCATGTCATTATTATATTAGGGACAGCTAAATACTGAATATTAGGGACAGCTGCACGCACAACTCTCAGGTCTTCTCAGAAGGCAAAATCTCTGAGTTTATGAGAACTTGCATCTTTTATAGACAGTACAGAGAAAGCTGGACAGGATTGCTCATTCAAACCAACACCTCTCATCATTAAAATCCAAGAACATGGAATTTCTCTCCATTATAGTATTTGTATAACTTTTTGCCTTTCATTGTACTACTGCATTATCATTTTCTCAAAAATTATTTCTAAGTCACAGCTTCCAATTCAAACATTCTCTGAATTTATTTTACCACGTAAGTTAACTGGAAAAATGCACTTTTAGAGATAACTTCATTTCTGTACGTTCCTGTGGTTTCCCAATATGCAAACCTGTATTTTAGGACAAAACAAAATGCACTCAAGCAGAGTAAGCCTAAAGGAGCCACCAAATGCAATTATATCATGTACAGTACCCAGTAAATTCAAAATATTTTGCAGATAGGATATCCCTACTAAACAGGGGGTGATCATTCCATCCAAAGACACCAAGCACATTATTTCATAAATGTTCTTTTTGGAAATACAAGCATTTACTGAGCAGATTGGGAAGGACAGAAAGGAAAGGGACACTTCCAGGATTACCAAGGAATTGCTGCTGGGCTTGTTACGTACCAGAATTCTCAATGCAGATTTCAAATCAAAGAGGTTATCTGGGGCATAAGAGGCTTTCAGATATTCACTGGAGAGCAATTCATCCCAACATCTTTGAAGTAAATCACCATTGCGTTTGGAAAATTAGAAGTACATCAACATGATATGAGAGCTGAAAGCAGCAGATGAACTCATAATAGGTTAATAGAGAATGAATGTAAATCAATAATTTAGAGTCACACTGGAAATGGTTAGCTGGGAATAGGGGCTCTTCCAGCTATTGCAATGTCCCTTTTAATACAAATAGTGTCAACTGGTACACAGATGGCTCCACACTGGGTACATTTTCACACAACCAATTATGTAGTTTGTACTTCGTTGTTTGGAATGTTAACTAACTAGGTAGAACAAAGGGCTATAATTTAAATGATCTTTTAATTTCACAATTTTTTTCTTTCCTAATTTTACCCACCAGAGAATTATCAAGCGATCAGCAGGCTGTTACATGTCTACACTACTGGAAACATGAAACAGTTTCAGTCAACTCAGTCGGGGAGAAATACATTCCCATTGTAAGCAAAAGAAACTTATCAAAGACTTGTTTACTGACCACAAATAAAACCCAGAACTACACGGAGAGGATCTTGAAAACCACCATGCTAAAAAGCTATACAAAATAAAATATCTTTTTGAAACTGCAGTGGCAAGCATTTTTTACAGAAGGAGATGTCAAGTGAAAGCACCAGGGGCTAACAATGCATCCCTGATACTGCAGTATGCTTTATTTACCTTCCAAAGTATCCTCAGCGTGAGTAAGGTGTTCGAAATACCACACAAAAGTTAATCCTGCACTTACAGGGAGATAAACCAGATTAGCAAAGCAAAGAGGAGGGGAGGTGGAGGCAGGCAGTGAGGCAGGGATGAAGCTGAGCAAGGAGCGTTTCCCAATCTGCTCCCAGAGCTCGCCTGCCAGGAGGAGCTGGGACAGGAGCAGCACACACACCTCACACACAACCAGGTCCCATCCTTCCCATGTCCATACCTCCTCTGGAGCCCACCCACCCTCAGGGCTGCCCGTGCCAGTGTCCCTGCCCAGCATCCTCCAGCCCCTGCAGCAGCACTGAAGGCACCAAATGTCAAGGTGAGCTGGCTCACATGGAAATCAGCAGCACGTGGTGATGTTAAACTGCAGCCCTGTGCCAAAAATACAACCCTTTACCGTGCCAATCAAAGGATTTACAGGAGCTGTAAGAAAGCAGCACGCCTGAGGTGGATTGGGGTGATAACCCTGCTCCCCTCCCTTCCCAGAGATGGGATGTTTTAATACAGGGCCATGCTCCATGCCAGCCTGATAGACTGCCTTTCCACTCACAAAACAGGCCAGGAGAATTAAAAACAGATAGATAAATAAATATCACACACCAGCCCAACAATCCTAGCATTAAAATACTATTCAGGGGAAGAAAAGTAAGATAAATCAGTGTACACCTACTGCTCATGGCTGTTCTGATGGCGAGTGGACAGCTCTGCCCCGAGAAAAAAAAAAACCCTATAAATAACAAATCTTGCTATCATTTCCAGCCTGCCAAGGGGAAGCATGATATGTCATAATCTGAAAGTTAGATGACTCTGCAGCCTTTCTGGTCCATCTAATGAGGGTATATGGGATGGCAGCACCAGCTTTATAGTCATAGAGGGAGCACTTTGGATCTGCTAAAAGCAGGAAGCTCAACTTCATTTATATTTATTAAGTTTGTTTCTTAGCAATAGACCAAAAACAGATGCCTGAAAACACCTGGTGTGTTTTAAAGCTGCAGAATACCCCACTTTGGTTTTAAAGAGATCTTTCTATAACACAGAAGAGTGCAGAAGGAGCTGAACTATCCCTGTTTGAACTCTCCCAGCCTCACACTCCGTGTGATGGGGTATGAAAGCACTGACCAGCTACACTGCATTAATACTTACTGTGCAATAAAGCCCTGAGAGCCAGCATATGGCTATTATTTATTACTAATAGGAAAATTCAATTAACAAAACGTCGTAAATAACAGGAAATAACCAGATTGCAAGAGCAGGTAGACCAAGTCAGACCATTCATTAACAGCACGTCGCCAAAGGGGATTATTCACACCCCGGGGTACCTGGGAAAGATTTCCACAGCAGAGTCTTCCCCTACTACTCAGATTTCTGTATTGTCTCTGTGATGACACGCATAAAATTCAGTGGCAGATCACTGTGTGCTGTTTTGAAGGTATTCAACAGTATTTATAATTTTATATATATAATATACATCAAATATTTTTATATAATATCTATAATTATAATTATACATTATACTATATATATTATAAATAACATAATATATAATTTTATATATTATATATAACATAATATAATATATAATTTTATATCTATTATACATATAACATAATGTATAATTTTGTATCTTCTATATATAGCAATAAAATATATAATTTTATGTCTATTATATATAACATAATATAATATATAATTTTATATCTATTATATATGTAACTTTTTTTTTTAATATAATATACTCTTCTCTTGCCATTTGTTTTCTACTATTCTCAACATTATCTAAAGAAATGCGAGAGGTTGTGGCCACTCAAGAACTCCCAGGATCACTGCAGCCTCAGACCATCAGCAGAGTTTGTGGCTGCACTGAAGTGCAACAAGACAAATGGGAAAGGATGAGAAAATTGTGACATAAAAACCGTGCACTGCAGCAAGTGCCTCTGATCAGCCCCTCACAGGTGCCCTGATGAGAACAGACATGCTTAAAACCACAGGGATGTGGCTCTCCACTGGGCACCACGCATCACTGGGCACAACCACAAAAACCCTGAAGCACTCTGACACTCAGCAATCAACTGCTGACCTTATAAAAATATTTGCCGAGCAAAAGGTGCGTTTATTCCTTTTCATTTTAGGTGCAGAAATGAAAGTCATGAAGGAAAGTGATGTGGAGAGGCTTCATTTTAATCAGTATATAAAAGTGTCACTGCATGCTGATAATAGCATCCTTCACTCTGAAGTTTTCTCTCACGGTGGAACTTAAAAGCTGATGCATAATAAGGAAAGCCATGATAAAAAAACCAAAGTTTAAATCTGCAAAGATTCTTTGAAATATTTATGAAACAGGGCGTTTTAAATCTAGCTATTCAGGCTCATTGTTCTATTGTAAAATATTGCCCACAATGTTTTTGTTCTGCTTCCCTTTTGAACAGAGAAAAGACTGATATCCTTAAAGAGAGGTGCAAGGCACTATTTTAACACCAACCTCTAGTGCTTGCTTTTTCTGCTACTTGCAGAAAAAAAGAGTGATCACAAGGCAGTTCTCTCCCAGTTACTGAAAGCAGTTGCATTTGACTTTCATAAAAAATTTAAATAAATAGAAATATAGATATAAAAATGAGAGATCACCATCAATATAAGACAAGATGTTCCTTCCTCAGATCACAAACCATCCAGGGTAGAATTTCCCTGCCATTTCACATTGGCCAAAGTAATTTTTTGCAGTCACAGAGTAATGTTTTGAACATTTCAAATCTGAAGCTGAATATATTACTGCTTTGAGAAATTTCATTTAATCCCCTCATTACTTAAGAATAATGTTCCCATTCACTCTCTGGAGAAGTTTGGCTGTCAAAAAGAATAATGATTTCCAGTCTTTTCACTAGAAAAGACCAATATTGCTGCAAAATCTGTCTGTGTGGATTTTGAGTGGTTACACTCGTACCTCACTACGAAAACAGAGGATGGGTAAAAAGTACAACAGAAGGCAAAGAAAACCAAAATTAGCTCAGAATGTGCAGCAACAGCCTCGTGTCCCTAACACAGCATGGACAAGAGCACTTAGGGCACAGCCCTGACATCCCCATGAGTTTCACAGAATCCAGGTTGGAAGAGACCTCCAAGACCATCAAGTCCAACCCAGCCCAAACACCTCAACTAAACCCTGGCACCCAGTGCCACATCCAGGCTTTGTTTAAACACATCCAGGGATGGTGACTCCACCACCTCCCCGGGCAGATCATCCCAGTACTTTGTTATTCTTTCCATTAAAAACTTTTCCCTAATATCCAACCTGTATTTCCCTTGGCACAGCTTGAGGCTGTGTCCTCTGGTTCTGTCAGTGCTGCCTGGAGAAAGAGCCCAAGCCCAGCTGAGCACAGGCACCTTTCAGGGAGCTGTGGAGAGTGATGAGGGCACCCCTGAGTCTCCTTTTCTCCAGGCTGAACAAGCCCAGCTCCCTCAGCCGTTCCTCACAGGGTTTGTGTTCCCAGCCCCTCAGAAGTTTGCAAAGCCCCCAGGATTTGGGATCTCCAGAGCTTTGGGAAGGCAGCCAAGGAATCTCCTGCTTGCCCCTTCAGCTGAACCCCGCAGGCACACCAAGGTAGCTCACACCCCCTTGCTGCTCTCTGCCTTTCTGTTGTTCCTCCCCAGGCAACAGCTCTGTTCAGCTGGGTTTTGTAAAATGTTTGGTAACATTTTCCCAAAGACACAAACCCATGGAACACGCTGATCTCCTGCCTTCTGCAGCAGCTTTCATCCTTCCACAATCTGTCCCGGTTTAGTGGCCAGAGCTTTTATCCTCCCCGTTTTCCAGATGGGAAATGAGCTACCAGGTGACTCAGCTGCTGGTTCAAGGTCATGCACAAAGGTTTTCACTAAAAAAGGAAGGCTGCCCAGGCAGCCAAACCTCTCTGCTTCTGGTCCCTTCAAGGGAAGGGCTCATTCCCAGATTACTGGCATCCTCTGACACACTGGGACTGGAGGCTTTGCAGAGTGTCCTGGGCTTTTTATGATTCAGTAAGTTAAGTGGGACCAAATGCAGAAAAGCCAGTGTTAGAAACTCTGCAATTCTTCTGCCTTTTTTTAAAATGCGTAAACCTTTAGAATATCTGAATTTTATTGAAACTTAAGTGATGAAATTTTTTTTTCTGTTAAAGCCTCAATGGTATTTAATTCCATATTCAAAGATTTGAAGTTACTCTAGAATTCATCATGAACTGTAGTTAGTTATATATAAGTATAGAAAAAATGTATTAAAGGCAAAAGCAGCAGATCCTTTCTGTCTTAACCTGTATATCAGTGTATTTAAAAATAAATCATAACTGTGATTCACACTTAAGAAGGATTTTGTAGGGCAGTGAACACTTCCTTTCTGCCTGCAGGCACTGGAAAAAAAAAAAAAAAGGTGTAACCAGAAAGGAAATTTAACCTGAAAAATTAAGATTCAATGGCTATGTCTTTCTCAGATATACTTAGTTCGACTAAAGCCCAGGACAAGAGGTGAAAAGATAAATATTATCACAAGTCTCTGTGGTTTGTGCATCACACTGGCATCTACAGCAGTGGCAGGACCATTTCTGAGAGCAGGAAAAAGTGTTGTGGCAGTGCTGTCCTCCACCCATCTGCTGGGACACTGAGAAGCAACAAATCTAAAATAAATAAGCAAACAAATTTAAAATAAAAAACCCATCTAATATAGAAGTATTGTCTGTAAGAATGTATTCAATATCTGGATAAATAGGGAAAATATCCTCCTAAAAAAGCACAGCAGGTCTGCCAAGGGGCCTGGGGCTTTATTGACAGCTGAGAAAGCCCCAAAGGCTCTGCCCTGCCCATCCTCTGGGAGCAGGATAAGGGCACAGAGCCTCTCCGGAGGAGACAGGGCTGCATCCCTCATTGGCTTCCAAATTATTCTGGAAAGTTTCCCAGACCACAGTTCTGCTCCTCTACTTTTCAGGCCCACGTGTAAGAGTGGAAAGGAAACCTGAATTGCTGTCCCTGAGATTTGCAGGAGCCCTCTTTGTTACTGTGTTGTATTAGGTCCCAGTTGGATTTTTTTTTTTCTTCCACTTGTCTCATGCTGTGCAATGTACAACAGAATCTACAGAACTCCCATGTCCTGCTGCAAGATTATGAGATTCAACGCAGTGGAGTTTCTTCCTCAAAAGCTAATTCATTTACCACCAGTTAGTCTGGCACCATCATTTTTCTCTTGCTAAAAAATAAATAAATAATGATGGAACAAGCAAATGAAAAAAAAAAAAATAAAATCCATCAACCCAAAAGAAACCAAGAAACATTTAAGAGGTTGCATTTATCTTTCCAGCTGGCAATAAAGACAAGCACTTCTGACAGTCACTTTTTTAAAGCCCTAGAGTGGATAATTGCAGCATAAAGCTCCCCACAACTGCTGTGTTTGAAAACTTCCTGGAGCACTTGTGTTGCTTCAGGGTTCAGTGAAAGGAGCTGCCCCACACCCCAGACATTTAAAAATTGCAAGGGAAGGTAAATACATCCCTTCACACTTCTCAGAAAAGCTACATTAACTGTTTATTTATGTGGCTCCAATCCTGGGGGGGTAAAAAATTAGATTTTGTTAATCCCTTTTGCTCTGAGGGAGATTGTGGTCAACCAAAACTGATCCCTGAAAACAGCCAGGACAGTACTTGGCACACTCCAGCTTCTTCCAGGAGCATCTTTCCTCCTGCTGAATCTCAGATCAACTTTTTGTAATATATTTGCAAACCAACTTCAAGTAATGTTTCTTCAACAGTCTTAGAATTTAGAGTACAATGATCCCCAGTCGCTTTGGCAGTGGCACTATAACTTTTAGGACTGATGTTCAGCTTTTTCATTTGGTGGGACTTTATATCTTTGGGGTTTTGTTTCATTTTGTTCCATTGTCTTATTTTTTTTAATTTTGGGGGGGGAAATGAAAACATTCCAGCAGCAGATAAAACCACTACCAGCAAAAGCCAGGGGAAGTGCAGGTAGTGAAGAGGAAATCCCACTGGTGTGTGCTGTCTGCTCAGGTCAGCCTCTTGTGCAGTGAGCACAGAGCAGCTCCCAGCTCTGCCAGGGCTGAGCCATCCCAGGGGATGGGGAGGCAGGGAAATGTTGGAATCCTGTGAGCTGAGAATTTCAGATTTCTGTGCTGCCAGGCACTGACCCCCAAGCAAACACTGCACTGACCTGAGGTCATGGAAAAGCTTCCAAAATTGAGTGACAGCACTGGGATTGTGAGTGTGGAGTTTGAACAGAAGTGTGTGATATCACAGGGTGGAAAACTGAGAGTTGAAGGGTTTAGAATATAGTAATAGATATAAAGCAAGATGGAGGTTTTAGGGCCTTCTTTTTCACCTTCTCCTTCATGGGTCTGGGTGGTATTTTGTAATTGGGTAGAAAAGTCCACATTGCAGGCCACGGGTGTTTGGTTTTTGGGTTAAAAGTAAAAATAATATAGGTGTCATTTCATAACTGGACAACTTAAAACACCTCATATAGAGATAGAGACAGGGCCATTTTCTTCTTTGTTAGCTAGAACTCACAACTTGTGAGACTGTAACATAGACAAGAATTAATAAACATCCGAGTCCAAATATGAACACCGTCTCTCAAGCATTTAATCCTGGCTCTAAGAGAAGAAAAGATAAAAAAGCTACAGGAGAGAGGACAGGGATGGCAACAGCCCAACTCAACCCAGAAATGCCTCTGCTCTAATGGACCCAGGGAGGGAGGGCAGCAACACTCGGGAAGCAAAAATGCAAGGGTGAAACTCTGAAATGTACTTTAAAAATTAAATAAATGAAAATAGAATTGTTTTATTTTAAAAAAGTACAGCGAGAAGAAGAACAAAAATAACCCAGTAGCAATTCAAAGTTCTTTGCAATTAAATAAAGAGGTTTGGGTCTGGTTTTTGGTTTTGGTTGTTGGGTTTGATGGGGGTTTTTTTTTGCCTTTAACATTTATGCAGCTCATGTAAGCTCATGATTGGTACTTGACTTTCTTTTTATATCTACTTATTTCAAGCACAAAACCTCAGGTCTGGAAATATCAGCTACAGGCTGGTGGCTCTTTGAAAACCCAGCTGGCCAACAGCAAGGCACTGAAATTTTTCAGCTGGCTCCTTGTTACAGGTTGGTTTGGGAAGTTCTCTCAGCACATGAACCCTCCTCTGACAGCAGCGCTCCCTTGGAATGGTCACACCAAGGTCCATTCCTGTCCATCCCTGACACCTTCATGGTCTGCAACCAGAAGGAAAGAAAAAGCACTAAACTTACTCAAAAAAAGAGACACTTCACAAATCAGTATCATTCCAAAATAAATATAAATAGAAAACCTTTACCTCTACCAAGAAACTCCACAGAATGTGGCACACCAATGCACTACAACACAAGTAATAGAGGTGGCTCATCAGCCCAGGACCCCTCAAGACATAAAATATGCAAAAAACCCCAATCAGACTCCCCACACAAAACCATCTACTGCTTCCCCAGAGACCCAGAATTATTACCCCCAAAAGCCCAATTAGCAGCTTCCAAATTAACAAACTTCATAAATAAGACTCATGCAGTGATAGCCACAGAAATCACTAAAACATCATTAAAAACCCAGATTTTTTAATTATAAGTAAGAAGAGAAACAACATTTTAAAGCTTATCATCCATCCATCAGTCATTTCGGGAAACCAAAATAAAAAATTAACAATTTTAGCTCAGGCTTTACAATCTCCATTAATTATTCCAGAAACTACTCCATTACTTTACCATCCAATACAATAGAACAACAAACCATACCAATTGTGAGTCAACAAGCATCATCTAAAAATAAAAACAAAATCTGATGTCTTCTAAGTAAAACAAATACGCCATAATCGACCACAAATAACCTAGAACTTAACACAGAATAACAAAACAATCACAATCCTGATAGAGGATTGTCATAAGAGCAAAACAATTATTTGGCACCTGGAGATGCTTCCCTTGCTCCAGGTCTAAATGCAACTCTGCCAGGTAGGAAAAAATGAGGCTGAAGGAGAAATGCAGCTGTAGTCTGGCAAAAAATTAGAGGTGTTACAATGAAAAATGGTTTGCAGTGCTCTTGTTTCTTTCAACAGAACAAACTGTTATACACACAAACCCCCAAACATGTTTCATTTAAAGGCTGTGCAATAGCTCAACAAAATGCTGAAGTACCACAGAGGAGGGCCAATTTGTACAAGGATCTAAACCACCAGGACTTCCCCAGACATTCACATTAAGCTAAAATCTAATGTTAAACACAATTAAAAAAGAAAGGAAAAAACCCACCAAACACAAAAACCCAACCAGAAATCTGGTAAGCGGGTGAGGGGATAATTCATAAAGACAACTACTAATTTTTCCTATGATTCATTCAGTGAGTAACCCCCACAGCTGCTGTTCTCCAAGCAGCAAGGAGAAGTTGATTAGGGTACAAAATAGCTGCATGATTAAAGTTTTTTAACACATGGAGATCTACAAGCACAGAAGTCTGGGGCAAGGAAGGTCCATCACTAAACCCTCATGGCAGGTCAGGGGATGCCCCATCTCTGCAGCAGATCCTGATGGAGCTGCTCCCTGTCAGCAGGGACCTAAAAAACACCTCAGGCCACCAAATCTTCTCACCCAGGCCTTGCTGCAAAAGATGTCAATTTATTTTTGTGTATTTTGCTGTTCCCCTGCTGTGCTGCCACATTAATCCTCATGTAAATTCTCCACCTGAGGAGGGACCAAACTTTTAACTACTATTCCTATCAAGCCTCTGCAATGAAAACTTTTCTAATCTTAGCACTATTCTGATTTTTTAATCCCTAAACTTTCTGAATCTGCTGGTGGGACATAGAGTGAGATCGTTTAGGGTGCATGGTCTCAAAAAGTAAGGGTCACACAGACAAAATAATAAATGAATCATTAAATAAACAAATAATAAATAATTAAATAAAGGTTTTGCAGCAGAAAACCATTTTCACAGAAGCCAAGTGCAGAGCTGGACTCACCCAGATTAGAGATATTTCAGAATTGCTCATAGGGTGTCTGACAATGCTGGAGCAGCAGCAGAAACTGCAATTATCATTAGTAACCCACATTAGACACCGAAAATCTCTCCCTCCCCCAGCCCTCAACATTAAGAGAAATTCAAGATGCACACACACAATAAAATAAATTGCACAACTCAAAACACCTTTTCAGTGCTCCATTCCCTTGGCTGCTGGGTATGTCACTGCAAGTCTCTCCTTGCTAAATTGCCTGTTGTCACCAATTCCTGATGCCCAAAGCACCAGAGGGTGTCCTTATGAATTTTCCAGTTAGGCTCCCACCCCTCTCTCACACACTGCTGGCATTCCCAGCACAGTTTCAGCTGCTTTGAGCAGACCAAAACTCGCAGCCAACACAGTTACCTGCCCGAGCACCTCCCAAGGAATTCACACCTGAGCATCCCTGGTAACAAGCTGCAAAAACTGAGCTGCTCACAGGGATGGGAGAACATCCACACACCAGCTGTATTCTAGGCAGCAGCTAAAGCCTCCCACTGAAGATGCAGGAAGGAAATCATTGTTGGGTATTTTTTTAAGCTGAAACAATAATCTTCTCACTTTCTTCCTGCAGAGAGGCTCCTATGTGCCTGCACCATGAGGGAGGCAGACAAGTGAGAGGCACAAAGCTGTGCAGACACACACAGAGCAAAGCCTGCAGTACAGAAAGCCCTTAGCATGGTTTGAAATCAGGACATGGAATAGGGGACCAAGATCCTGCTCTGCCTTGGCCTGCAGGCAAGGGGAGAGCGGTGGAAGGAGTAGTGTGAGAAGGAATGGTGAAAAAGCTGAGCCTACAACACTGCACAGATCAAAAACTGGTGCCTGAGAGGCCATTAAATATAGATTAGCACAGCCTGTGCCACAGGTATGGCCCCTGCACCACTTTGGGTGGCACAGGGGGAGAGCCACCCCTGGGAGCAAACAGCAGCAGAGATCAGCGCGCGTGCGTGGCACAGAGATCAGCGCGTGCGTGTGGCACAGAGATCAGCGTGTGCGTGTGGCACAGAGATCAGTGCGTGCGCGCGGCACAGAGATCAGCGCGTGCGCGTGTGGCACAGAGATCAGTGCGTGCGCGCGTGGCACAGAGATCAGCGCGTGCGCGTGTGGCACAGAGATCAGCGCGTGCGCGTGTGGCACAGAGATCAGCGCGTGCACGCGTGGCACAGAGATCAGCGCGCGTGCGTGTGGCACAGAGATCAGCGCGCGTGCGTGGCACAGAGATCAGCGCGCGTGCGTGGCACAGAGATCAGCGCGCGTGCGTGGCACAGAGATCAGCGCGCGTGCGTGGCACAGAGATCAGCGCGCGTGCGCGTGGCACAGAGATCAGCGTGGGGATGTGGCACAGAGATCAGCGCGTGCGCGTGGCACAGAGATCAGCGCACGTGAGTGTGGCACAGAGATCAGCGTGGGGTGGCACTCAGTGCTGTGGTTTGAAGCCAGGGGACCGAATTTACATGGGAGACTGGACAGAGCAATGCATGATACAACCAATATGGCTAGTGCATGCATTCTGCTTTATTGTCTCAAGATGGTGGGTTAAATACAGTTTCAGATAGTTTACAGTTACAGGTATTTCTAATTGTATTCAGAAAAGAATGTAACAATCTCTACTTTAAGGTCGCCACCGTGAAATTGCTGTAACTATACTAATTAGCACTAAGCATACCTTAATCTAATTTATTGCTGAGCCACAGGCTTACCTATTACCACTCACCCAAATCTAAGGCCCAGCTTGGGACAGCTCAGGCCCAATCCCAAAGTAAATCATGCCCTTGCTCCCTAAGAAACTCTCCTACAGTGGTTTAGTTGATGAGGAGGGTTTAGGTCATAGATTGGACTTGATGGTCTCAAAGGTCTTTTCCAACCTAGCTCATTCTGTCATTAACCAGCTCTTAAATGGTGGAAAATTTGTCAGTTTAGTTGGATTTTTCCTAGCTAAAAAGCCCTACTCGTGCAATCCTTCCTCAAAGTCTTCATCTTCTCACCCTTCTTACTGTACTTGCACATGTTATATATTGAAATAAATAAAAAATATAGAGTATTTACACACAGTTCTCCCCTCTTCTGAAGTCTACAAGACTTTATACAACTGCCAATTAAAGAGAAATCTCCAAGTTAAACACTACCAGAAATTTTGTTAGTAGCAACCAGTTAAAAAAAAAAGTTATTGACTCCAAGTTTTCCTATCTCTTTTTAAAAGGATGTGGTAAGGTCATTCCATCTTTTAAGCTGCAGTTCCAAGTGGATGGAAGGATTCCACCCTAACCCAGTGGGCTGCTGGGGGTCATCTCCAACAGCCCAGAAGGGATGGGAGAGAAAAGGAGCTGGCTACCAAAATCAAGGGAAAAAGAGCTACCTGGGTGAGGAAAGAGGTTCAGAAGGCTGGGAGAACTGTGCAAGAGGTGACTGTGAGTCATCCCAGCCAAAAGAGGAGAAAACAGAAATTATCCAGACACTCTGCTCGGAGTAAACCACCTCCCCTGTGCTGAGTGGGCACAGAGGGAGTGCTGGGTGGTGATTCCCCTTCCTGCTCCCCTCCCCAGCTCCCTGCATGCCTGCAAGGCAGGAACTGTTTAGCTCACAACTGCAGAAACAAGCAGGGAGAGGTAAAACATCCTTTTTCTCACCTTCTGTCTATGCTGTGACAGAACATCAGTGCTTTCACTGAACAATTTACCAGCAGCAGTAGTGGAAGGGAAGAAGCAAGTCTGAGTGGAAGAAGAACTGAAAATAGAGCCAGCTGGAAAAAAGATTCCCACAAAGCTAATTTTTAGCCAAAGCTCTCTTTTTTCCTCCTCCATGTACATCTCTGTAGGAGATTTCTAATTGTAATTACTCTAATGAATTAATCCATGGGAGAAAAGGCAAACATACACTTCAATACTTGGCCAGTTCTAGCTGATACACTCTCCAGAAGAACAATATTTAGCATTTTACACAAATGGCTTGCATCCAGTGACTAATTAATCCTCTTTACACAGAGGCATGTGACTTTTTTCCTTAATGCTAAAAAAACAATAAAAGTGCACCATCTCATGCTGATCTGCAGTTACAAAGTGTTCACTTCTTTACCAGAGAACAGGAATTCTTCTTTAGAACCTGATGTTGCAGGTTGCTGCAGCTCCACACTTCCTGTAAGACAGTATTCCCTAAAAACCAGAGCACCCTGGCCAACCACTGCCAGCCACCCAAGGGGACAGATATCCCACAAGAGATTAGCTCCCTTAAACCATTCAGAGAAACTGAATTTCCTAACCTGGAGTTCATTAGGGATGATGATGCTTATTTCCCACAAGGCCTAGATTAAATTCAGGCACATTTGAATATACAGCAGCACCAATCACGGTGATTTTTCAGCCCAGCACTGATGTGTTTATAGTCACACTGCCATAAAATATTGCTGCTGGCCTATCAGGGGGAGACCAACTCCATCCCTGAGGCAGAATGTTCTCTGAGGGCTAACACAGCTGTGTCTCCAAAAGATCTGTACACAGACTACTGCAAACAGCCAGGAGAGCTTGAGAAGCTCTTGCCCATGGTCTGGGCTTGCTAAAATTGATCTTTGCCTGACAGCAGAGCAGAACTGTGTGGAGCAAGCAGAAGGGATAGACTGAGATGCTGTCCCCAGGGCAATAACCAGCTCCAGCCCCACAATGTCCTAGGTTCCAATGTAAGTTGTGCCCACAGTCTGTATTCCATCCCCATCCCCAGGAGCTGCTGGAACCAGCTGGGGCAGTGTTTCCCTTCTCTCCTGTCCATGGCCCAGCAATGCCGTGCCCATGGCTCATGGGGAACTCCCTGCGGGAGCTGTCTCTGGTTCATGGGCCAGCAAGGAGCCACTGCAGGGCTCAGAGAATGAGATCAGCCCATGGGGAGATGCTCCGCCCAGGGGGAGGAGCCAAGCATTCCCACCTGGAGAGAATCCGGGATATGGGACAACACAGGGAGCCCTGACCCACTGGACTCCCAGAGGACAAGAGCTCCCAGACCTTTCTACAGGATCACTGCTTGGACAAGAGCATTTCATCTGCACTGCTGCCACCACCCTGACTAACAGGGGGTCAGGTTGTATTCTGACTCTGTCAGTGCTCTTTTGTACTATTGCATTTATTTTACTTGTTTGTTTCTTTTTTCCTCCTATTAAATTGTATTTCTGATTGGAGTCTCTCACTGGTTTTGCTTTCAAACCAGCACAGTCACCTCAAGAATTGGCCCATCATTAAATATCACACACACTGTCCCACCTTTGGCTCTCCACAGCCACCAAGCTGACCCAGCCTGTTCCTTACACCCAGAGCAGTGCTCCAGGAGGGTCACCAGAGATGGGCTACAAAACCATAAAAACACAGCAGCTCATGGCTGGCTGTTGATGTGCTCCTGAGCAGAGATGTCAAGAGCCTGCAGGGAATCACACACAACTCTTACATGGCAGTTAAATGAATTTTTCTTCAATGCTCTGACAACACATTTTGGGGCTTTACATTTCTGATGCAGTAATTGTTCAAATATAAAAGCACAGACCATATGGCACTTCCTAGAACACAATTCACTTTCTGTGCAGAGCTGCTATGAATTTAGGTAAATTTTCATGAATATGTAAAAAGGTAATTTTCAAAGATTCACAGACTCATTTCATAGAAAATATTCTTCTTAGCCAGACCAGGCATTGACCAGCAGGCAATGACTCACATCCTGCACACTCAGGTTGACATGAATTGCTTTCAGCTCTCCCATATGCAAAGTGAATCAGCATAAAACTTGTCAAATTGCATAAAACTCTAATGCAAGTCACACTCAGAGTTACAACCTCGGACAGGAATATTAGATTTGTTCCTTCCTTGGTAAAATAGCGTTATCATCATAAGTTTATTATGCAAACAGCTAACATCTTCAGAAAACTTCCCTGAGGTTGAAAACTAAGCAGGTACAGCACATTTCACGTGTTAATGTGTTTAATATCTCAAAATCTTCATTATAAAACCATAATGGTGCACATAATGTACTGTAAACCATCATTCAACAGAGAGACAGCACCTCTCCAGAGGAGATGTGAGTGCAAAGGCACAAGGAGAGAGATCACAGGATAGCACAGCCCTGTCTGAGCAAGCCCAGCTGTGAGGGGAGGGAATAAATGAACAGATAGCTGGGATCCAGGCAAGGAGGCTGAGAGAGGATTGGGATACCCCTGACACGCTCTGAGCCTGGGCCAGGTGAGGACAGAGGAGCAGAAATGGTGGAGGGGAAAAGTAAAAGAGGATGAGGAGTGAAAATTTGGCCAAAAATAAATTTAAAAAAAAAAAATCACAGCACTCATATTTGAGGAGCCCAACTCACTGCTGTCCTTGAGCAAGATTCATCAGAGATGAAGGAACTCAGCAGGAGAGGTGAGCACAGGGGCAGAAAGGGCATCAAGGAACAAGGACAGAGACAGAAGAGATGAAGAGCAGGGCAGCTGTCAGTAAATCAGATTGCAGGGAGCACAAATCCCAGCACAGACAAACAGAAGTTTGTCTGAAGAAACAGGAGGGTTCAAGGAATGCCTCTTTTCTGGGGGTGGCTGCTGGGTCACAGGCACTTAGGACACACGGAACAGAAACTCCTACAGGTGCTGCAGATGGGAATAAAGTTCTCTAGGAATAAAAGGGGAAGGTGAACCACCAAAATGGACAACCTCTCAAAAAACAAGCAAACAAACAAGGAAAAATAAGACAATGGAATGAAATGAAACAAAAAAAATCCAAACAAATAAAGCCCAACAAAGAAAAAGATGAAAATTAATCCTAATTCCTTAATCCTAAGAGCCAAAACTCACTGGGGATCATTGCTCTCAAAATTCTGAGACTGTTGAAGCTACATTATTTAAAGTTGGTTTGCAAATATATTACAAAAAGTTGCACACACTTACCTACTGAAGACAATTACATTTTCAAATGATTGTTTGAGCACACATTACTTCAATGATTTCACTTTGCAGTTTTCCAAAAACTACAAACTTTTAGTCCCAAACTGTTGTGAAATTAAGGCACTGAACACTGATACCCTCAGAAGAAAGGCCCCATGTATAAGAGGAGAGGGACAGTTTAAGGAGTAAGTGAGAAAAGTATCTGCAATGATGGGTGAGGATGATTCTGGGACCTCCTGAAAGTGAGAGAAATTAAAACCATGGCCCCAGATGAAAAAGAAGGTACAGCTCTGATGTTAGAGGGAGGAAAGCACACCATACCCAAATCTGTGCCACTGAGAGAGCCAATATTGGCTGGAGTGACCCAGCAGTCTGACCAAGAGGTCAGCTCTTTCTTTGCTCATGAACTGCAAAGATTTTCTCTCCTGCACAGAGCAGTTTTGGCTTTTTTTGGATAAGTAGAGAGTCCCATTCCAACTGATCTATCTTCTGTCTGTTCTACCAAAGAAACTCAACATCTTTTGCCAGCAGATAAAGAGGTCACCATCTAAAGTCAACCTGCATTCTTGGACTGCTTTAATTCAAAGCAAGGGGCTTCTGCTTAAAAGTGCAACGCAAGAAAAAGACTCAAATCCCTGTTGGAGCTCCAGAATTTTATCCAATACTGACTGCCACCACTGTGATAAGGAGGAATCTCAACAGCAGCAGGACTGCTGTTGGCAGGGTGGGCACAGCCAATAGTCCAGATTTCTGATTCAAGAGCAATGTATTTTGTATTTTTTGAGCATCTTACTGAAGCCAGTATCAAAGAGGAAACTACAGGCAGGCACAAATTTGGCTTTGCTCACAGCTTTCCATCAGCAGATTTCAGTGCTGATCGAGATGGTTTCATTGAAA
Source organism: Acrocephalus arundinaceus (assembly GCA_021534815.1). Lineage (NCBI taxonomy): Eukaryota > Metazoa > Chordata > Aves > Passeriformes > Sylviidae > Acrocephalus > Acrocephalus arundinaceus. The sequence goes on from JAJEOU010002626.1 coordinate 5,814,685, forward strand.
GCTGTCCCTCAGCTGGCCCAGACTGATAAACTGCCCCCATGTACTGGATTCCTAAATCATAGGAACATTTGACAGGGCTTCAAAGTCACTTCTTATGCTGTTCTGGAAAGTTTGAATTAATTTCTTCCTCCGCTGCATAAGGAGAAGCACTAATTCTTATAACAGATCCAAAGAACCATCACAGGATGAATCACCTAATGAATTACTCAAGTGTGTGATTCTCTCACTTTCTACTGCAGCTCCCTACACGCTGTTCTATTTCTTTCCCCCTGTGGCTTATGCAGTACTATGAGCTGAGGCATGAATCTTTCTACTCCAAAACAACATCCCAGAAACCTGAGACAAACACTGGAGATGGCTTCCACAGCAGACTGTGCCCTGTAGTAACCTCCAGGTTACTCCTACATAAAGTTAAGCCAATCCTAACCATGTAAAGTTCAGCCAACCGTACAGAGATGCATTGTGAAGTTTTGTGGTTGTGGCCCACACAGTTCAAACATGAGACACTTGCAGGCAGCCATGCAAATCCAGCTGAAATCCAAGAAGGAAACCTATTTCACTCCCTGAAAAGAGTGGCCATACCCATTGCCTGCCAGGTGTACACCTGCAGGTTTAGCTAGAATTGCTTTACTCCATCCACCCTCAGCTGTGCACATTCAGCAGCACCTTTCATTCAACACAGAAATAAAAGCAGGATCCTTGTAAAAAAGGAAGAACTCTAGCTCCTTCCACAAGCCAGCATAAAAATCAGTGAAATAACTTCAATGGGCTTCAAGAAATATTTACTCAGAGTCCCCACGGAGTTGTATTCCCCCAGAGGTACTACAGCTCAATCCTTCCTGCAACCACATAGACTGATGCAGATATTTATACTCCAGCTACAACACATCATGCAAAATTAAAGTGACTGCTCTCAAGGAGCATTAACAAAAGCAATGAAATTAATGTCATGAGGGTGTATGGCTTACAAGGGGCTTCTGCTTAAAAGTGCAATGCAGGAAAGACTCAAATCCCTGTTGGAGCTCCAGGATTGCATGCAGGACTGACTGCCACCACTGTGATAAAAAGAAATCTCAACAGCAGCAGGACAGCTGCTGGCAGGGTGGGCACAGCCAATAATCCACTTTCTGATGGTACAGGGCTGTTCTGTCCCACCTGGAGCTGGGCCCAGCACTGCCCCCACCAGAGATTATATTCCTCCCCATGCATTTGAGGTGTTTATGTGAATAGCCCTCAAACTGTCCCAGCAAAAACGAGCCTGCTCAGCTCTGATCTTTTCCATTTTATTCTCTGAGCTCACCCAGTGCTTCTTTACCCATTCCAGCACAAACTGCTCAGACAGATCAGTGCAGCCCTTCTCCCCTCTCAAGCTGTCAGTGCAGAGGCTGCACCCCTGCACCCCTGATGTAGCACTGGTACCTCTCATAACACAGAACTTTGCAATTAACAAATTTCAGACTTTTTTTAATAAAGCAGGATTTATTACTACGAAAATAACTTAATCCATTTTTACATCTCCACTATGCCAAGCCTGTTGTGTATCTCCAGACCTCTGTAAGCATTTGCAGGCCTCAATTATCCTCTGCAGATCATGGGGAGCAGCACTGCTGTCTGTGGTCTTTGTCTGGATGTTCTGCTGTTAATCAGCCCTCCCTTCCTGCCACTGAAAGGTTTGTTAACAACAGCACACACTTATTTGTTTTTTCTGTAGGGCTGCATCCAGACACCTTGGACAGTTTTCTAGTTTTGCTTCAGCTTTTCTTCTGACAGATAGTTTGCCTCCAAACTGACAGCCTTTCCCCAAGGTGCAGCACACAGCCCTGCCTTTACACTTCTGAGTGCATTTCTCTCCACCCTGAGTTTTACAGATGCAGCCCCACAGCACCTCCTTTCTTTAGCCCACACCTCAGTGACAAACCAAAAAGGGAGGCAGGATATGTGAGTTTCTCAATCCATGAGAAACTTCTTATGCATCTTTCCACTCGTCCCCACCCTCCCGCCTCCACATTTATCCCCCTTGATAGATCCTCAGGAAACTTTTCACCCTGCATGACTTAATCCTGTTTGAGCCCAGTAACTCCCAGTGTCTCCAGAACTAAACAGAAAATTAATCTCTTCCTATCCCACAAAACCAGCCAAAATTGGTATAGCTATCAATAATAACTGGGCAAAGTGCTAATATGTTTGCCTATAAATGTATTTTACTTTCAGAACTATAAAAGAGGCATTATTATTATTTCAAAGAACTGTAATTATATTCTCCTGTTTCACCAGGCAACAGTACCAGTGCCTGGCAAAAGGCCACTGGCATGCATATTGTAAAAGGTAGAAAGAATAATGTTGAGTAGGCAGCAAGGAGAGGACAGGACAGGCTGTGGGAATTATCAGCATTTCAGCAAACAGGGGAATGTTGGAAAATACAAATTAACAACTTCAAGGGAATCAGCTGAGCACAATATCCATCAGAAATGCACCTGAATGAAATGATACAGAACAACTGATAGAAGATTATGAAGTGTAAATACACTTCAGTAAGCACTGACTGACCTTAGAGAGATCAAAAACTCAACCCACAGTAAGGAAATAGATCTTTTGAAGGAGAGGTGTTAGCCCTCCAACAGTTGCATTAAGAGCACAGTCCTTCACAGAGAATTTGTTCCACAGGCTTATTCTGATTTAGAAAGAAGCAGAACTGATGCTGCTGCACACTCTGGCTGCAATGTGCCACTCAGGGTCCTCACAGCACCACAAGGCTGTAAAACCACAGCAGAGGATGAGGACAGAGAAACTGGGTTTCTGCACGGAGCAGGATTCAGGATGGTGTCATTCCTACACACATCTTGTGCTAGGTTACACACAAAATGGAATACCTCAAAGACCAGAATTCAGGATGGTGTCATTCCTACACGTCTTGTGCTGGGTTACACATCTAAATGGAATACCTCAAAGACCAGAGCAACAGACATAAAAGCAGTGGCAGGGGAGAAATTACTAACAGAGATGTGTCAGTCTAGTCGTTTTTCTTCATTCCTAATCCAAACTTTGTCCCACAGAAATTCCAGATGAGTCAGAAGGCCAAAAAGCAATTATTCCCCGGTAAAACTGTGCAGGCACAGGCAGAGAGCTAACACCCCGACTGATTTCCATCCTGAGCAGGTGATTGCTGCACTCTGCACTACACCAACCTGTGCCTTGCCTCCTCTTTCAGTTCTCTCCCACCTCAGAACATCTTTCCAACCTCCTTGGACAGAGGGAAAGCCTCCTCCCTTACCTGGTGGTGTGCTGCAGGCAGGAGCAGGGACAGGCACGGTGGAGCTTTCTGAGCACAAGAGCCAGCCCACTCATTCTCCTGTGCTCACAAATTCTCTTCTCATCTGGCCTCACCCGCAGATAAAACTAAGCCAGCACATAGAGACAAATCCTAAACACTGACAGCTCGTAAAAGGCTTAGTACTGAGGGCTGCTATGAAGTATTATTTCATGGAATAATTTGCTTTCCAGAGCGAGCTGCCTTTCCTACCAGAGGAGAAGCCAGCAGAGATTCAGAGAAAGCTTCTGAATCACAGCTGGGGTGGCACAGCACAGGGCACTGGGTACAAAAACTGCTGACAAGTGCCAGGCACCTGCCAAGCACCTGAAGAAAATGATGTACCCTGGACAGGAAAGCATAAAGCAACAGCATTCTCAAAACTCCCAGTGTTATGTACCAGGTGTATGAGGTTCATTCTGAGCCTTAGGAGTAAGCTAAAGCCAACCAAGCCCCCCATGGGAAAAAGTTACTTTTGACTTCCAACAGCTTGTCAGTTCAGTTTGCTGCTTCTGTGAGCACACAGGATGGAGTAGAGCACAGACACAAGTGAAAACTCAAGAATATCAAGATTTTATTTCAGCATCAGAGCAGACTCAAAGCCCTCAGCTGACTTTACAGACACTCCTTGATTTACTTTCATAATATTCACAGCAGTGTTTTATGATTTGGCCTTTTTTTACCCAACGCTAACACCCAATTTCCAGAAACAGATCCTTTGCAAAATGGATTTTACTAAGCTGATTATTTAATATGTCAAATTTGTTCTTTTAATGATACTAAATATTTGCTGCCTTCACATTTCATGGAAAGCCCAGACCATTCATGCCTGCCTCACTGACTGCATTCCCTTCCCAGCAGCTCCTCACATCCTCAGGCACATCTGAACAGCCCTCTGTGTCCAGAGGGAGGGGATATTTAGCAGCAACAGATACTTTTGGAACCATGTGGTTCAGAAATTTCCCACCAATTTGACAAATAAATTATAAAGTATCTCCCCAGTTTCAGCAAAGTACTTCTGGTTTGCTTTTCTGTAGATAAAAATAGGATTCAGGGGAAAAGCCCAAGATAGGCCCAGCTTGCTTCAATTCCCTGTTTATTCCCAGTGTTAAATGAGTCACTAATAAAAAGCATATGGGACAGCCAGCATCACTGGCTTCTTCTTAAAAATCCTCCTGGGAACAGAGGTGGTTACACAAGGATTTGAATCCTGATCTTCCCTGCTCACATTGGTTCTAGACAGAAAAATTCACAAGCACCAGAGGCTGGACCAGGCTCACACCACTGCAGTGTCTGGGAAGGTTTCCTGGGGCAGCTCTGGTGCTGGGTTTCCATTCTGCTGCTCAGCCCAGTTTCATGCTCAGCTTGTTCCCATCTGCACAGGCTGTCCGTCTCATTTTTTTGACACTTTTATGTCAGAAAATTATAGCAATAAAAACACAAAAGCAGCAAGGAACCTACAGACACTAAGCCATAAATGTCTAGGCTTGTCCTTCTTGTGCTGTGAAATGAGAGAACAGACACCGGCACGAGGAGCCAGCAATTTACAATTGGACATAAAATGTCAGCTAATCCACTGGAACTTTGAGCCAAACACAAGAGGTTAAGACTGAGGCAGGAGTTAAAAGAGGACGGAGCACTGATATCACCTGACAAGAACATTTAGGTTTCAGTACAATGGACAAACTCTCCTGTGACTGCCAGCCCCTGATTTCCTTGCAGGGGCCCATTAGCTCAGCCTCAGGCCTGTTTCATCCTTCCCTGCAGGGAATTTTTGCTGCTCCCCTTGAAGCAAAAATCCCTGAGACCAAACAGGGAATTTTTGCTGCTCCCCTTGAAGCAAAAATCCCTGAGACCAAACAGGACCAGGCTCAGCCCCAGCAGAGATCTGAACCAGCTCAGCAGCTCCCACGCCCCAAAAGTGCCACCCCTGTGTCCCAGAGCACTCATGCCAACCTTGGGCCCAAACTGGGGTTACACATAATCCTCTGGCTCAGAAAACCCCTGCACTGCTGCTATTCCTGGATTCTGGGAGGGACTCCTGCTGAATACTTGCAGGCTTCCCTTGGCTTCCCCTCGGGGGCTGTGGGTGTCCCCAGGGCACCTGCAGTGCCCCTGCTCACAGACCCGCTGCTCTGCATACCCCAGATGGAAACAGGAGGGAAACAAAGGCACCAAGTGGGGAAAAAAAAACCCTGAAACAATCACTCAGACAGAGGCTGAGGTGATTTCTCTGATTCTCATCTCTGTGAAATAACTCTGCATGAAGTGGCAAGACCTGACTTCCCAAACCAAACCACAGCAGCAGCAAAAGCTGCACATGTTCAGAACTTTTTGCTTGGTCATTTTCTACAATGGGACCTCAGGGAATTTTGACTTCTCCCAGTTCCTGAGAAGTGTCTTGGTTTGGAAAGACAGGTGTCTGCCAGGGAAAGCTGGAGCTTCCCTTGGAATGGGGAATGTAAACCCCCTCCTCCAAATTATTTAATTTTGCAATTAGGGGTTTCAGGCAAAGATACGGGAATGGGAATAACAGTTCTTTACTAGGAACATTAAAAACTCAAATGTAGTAAAAAAAAAAAAAAAAAAAAAAAAAAGTAAGCAAACAAACCCCATCCTCCATGTCATCTCCCAGTCTGTGCCCCATCCACCTGCCAGTCCTTTGGGCACAGTGTGCCAGCCCCTCCTGTCTCACCTTTACCTGGGCTGTTCCCAAAGGGCTCCCAGCTGATATTCCCTGGCCCACTGCAGTGGCACAACCCCCAAGCATCACTGCCCATCCTGGCTGCACAAGGCACAAACAGCTATTTAAAAAATATCTGGTCCATTTGAGCCAATGCTTTTCCACATGCAGATCCCTTCTGAAGCTCAGATTTATCACCACCTCTCCTCCTGATGCATGGCATGGCCTTGCTGCAGCTATTCCTTCACTGCCTTTTAAAACTGAAACCAGTAAAATTAATTTCATTAGATTTGCAAGGTAAGTGACCCTTTTTTTTCTTTTACCTTAACCTGCAATTTTCTGATTGTTCCCTCATCAAAAGAACAGAGTTACTACAGTGTATGTTAGTTTAGAACACGTCTTTATTAAAAACAAACAAACAAAGTCTAAAATAAGCTGGGACTGTAACAAAATATAGCAGATTCTGGCTCACCCTTTGAAAGGACTGAAGCATTTTTGTCAGCTGCCTGAGTTCATGAAAAAACCTCAACAGTGGCTGCAGGAGGTTGTGAATGGAAAGCTCTTCCTTCCCCCCAGGGCTCACTGAATAGTTTAAATATTCATCTTAAAACAGTAGAGGAATGCTTTTCTATACTTTAAAAAAGTATTATCCTCCTCACTACTCCCCCTTTCACATGAAAACAAAAGTGAAGAAACAGCTCTGAGGTTCTTGCTGTCTGTTCTGTAACCAGGCAGGGCTGATGGCCCAGCTCATTGCAGGGCAGCTGGACAGGATGATCTTTAAAAGTCCCTTTCAACCTAAATTATTCTGTGATTCCATGTTCTGCATTGCTGTTAAAGCAACCTGTCCCTCTTTCTGGAGATAAAAATGTACTACAGAAAAAAGAATGCAGGGAAAATGAAGTCAAGTCACCTGTATTTTTGGCTTCATTGCCCAAAATCAAACTGCTCCACTTACATCCAAATCAGCCAAGAGAGAACATTTGAAACTGACCCAGAATTGGGTCCTTGGCATTCAGACTGTGAACAGAGGCAGAGCTGGATTGTTTGCAAAGAAAATCCTTGAGGATAACACCAGACAGCCATCCTGAGCTTACTTGGATACACAGCACACACCAGGGCAGCCTATTTGGGCATTCCTGACTTTTGGTCAGCCAAGTCTAGGTAAAACTGTAGCATGAGTGTGGGCTTGATATTTCTGAGCCTGAGAGAATTTTTTAGCTTGCTAACAATTGCTAGCTCTTTCCCAAGGGAAATTTTTTTCAACAAGTTTCTTTCTCAAAACGATATTGAAAAAATAACTACTCTTTCCTAAAACAATTTTGCCAAGCTGGTCTTTTTCTGCTTTAACCAATGGAATTAGAGAGGTGTTGTTCCTATTCACCAATCATGTTCATTTTGTATTGTAACACCTTATAGATAAGTAAGAAGAATTTGAAAATAAAACCTTCTATTCTTTGCCTTCTGAGAATCTTAGGGTTCTTAGTCTTTATTGCATACCCAACAGCGACACATGAGGTTGTACATTCAACCCTAAGGAAAGTCAGAGAGATTTCAACCCTGAAGTGTCATTTTGTTTTGTGGCTCACAGCTTAGCTGGGACTCAGCCAGAGACAGCAAAGAGTTACAGAGTGTAACATACTCAGAGGAGTTGCTCTAGCAAGGTGAGACCCTTGAGAAAAGTGACACGAGCATGGCCAAGGTCTACAGGCAATGAGAGGTTACAGAGCCCTTCACGGGTTTTACATTTTGGGCCTTCTGCACGTGAGGAACCCAGCAGAAACTGAGCCCTGACCTCTTCCTCCCACAGCTGAGCCACATCACAAGGCAGTATTCCAAAATAAAGCAAATGTGATAACAATTAGCTATTGTGTTCACATCAGGAACTTCTGGCTTTTAACAGCTCTGTGTCTGGAGGATTCCCCCTTGCTCCTTGCAGGTGGTGCAGAGACAGCTGTGATGTCCTCGAGCTGCAGGCACAGCCAGGTGAAAGCTCTGTGTGGCAGATTCCTCTGAGCCAGACAGCAGCATGGGAATTCTGGCCTTTCACTCTGCTGTGGATTTAGAGTGTCCCAGCAAGTCATCTCTGAGCCAGTGAGCCCTGTCTGCTCAAGTCCTGGAGCACAAGATATCAGAAATCCAGCCAAAAAAAGCTGCTTCCCTGTAGGAAAGGAGCATACCCAATCTTGAGACAACCACCAAGCCCTTCAGGCATCTCGGTTGTTTAGCATTTTTCTCATTCTCCTTGTTAAAATACTGCTTTAAAAATATCTGGCGTGTCTGGGAGCATAATCTTAGTCCTTCCCTCCATCATTAATTCATTCAATTATGTCCTCCCCTGGTTCTCAATAAATGTTTTGCCCTGGTACCTCAATGTCAATTGTGCTATTAGTAGAGCAGCTGGGAACCAGGGCCCCTCTGCAGCATTAACTCCATGTCTGAGTGCAGGGAAAGGAAAAAAGGCAGGCCCTGCTTCAGGGTTAAAACCAGAGCCAACAGCAGGTGGGAAGACAGAGAAAAGAGATAAAATAAAGACATGCATAATTCTTCTCCAATCAGCAGCAGCAATCACAGCTCACCACCTGCTCTTAATGCTCTTTTTCAGTGGACCAAGCCATCAGAGCAGTTTGCAGATAAACACAATTAGTTGTTTAGTTTAGGCATCCGTAGAGATTACAGGGCTGGAGAGATTACTGGGCAAAGAGAGCAGAACACGACGTGTGGACACAGCAGTCATGCAGGGGATGCTAAATGTTTTAAGGGGATTGCAGAAAGGAATTAGAATAAATAAGAGATGAAAAAAAAAAAAAGAAAATTAATCAAAGAAGAATAGAGGGATGAATGTCAGGCAAGCTACAGGGGTTTATCTCTTCCCATTCCTGGAAAAGCCACTCAATGGAAATGATTAAATCATCTCCCTAATGAGAAAAGGAAAAAACCCTCTGACATACAGATATGCCTTTTATGCAGCAGCAGAAAGACCAAAAGGTCTTTTCTCGTCTCCAGTTTTAATGACAAATACAAATTGCATAAATTATTTAGCACCTGAACATTTGTGCTGTAAGAAGCATGAGCACAATCCCAACAGATAAATTGAAACCCTGTGAGAGAATCAAGTGGAACTGGCCAGGTGTCCCTGCACACAAAGCCATGGCCCTCCCTTGTACATCCTCTGCCTGAGAGCAAACCTGCCTCCCTCCTTTTAAGCAGAGTTATTTCATTTTTCTTATTTTCAGAAGAGGGAACCATGTTGCTAAGGTAGCTTTTTTAGAGATTAAAACATAGAAATATGCTTTTTTGAATTTAATAGGCTTTCCAGAAACATTCCTTTTACTTTCACTGGAAAGCTACCACCACATCAACCTTGATTTGTTCATTCACAAACATTTTGCTAAGCTATTATTCATATGCTGGGAAACATTTTGCTGGATGGCAAGTCTGTCAAACAACAGTAATAATTCTTCTCTGCAACAGCTAGGACACATGAAGCATAATCCCAAATAAAAACTGTTTATAGGGTTTTCTGTCCTGCTCTTGTCAATCACTACATACCAGACTGGTTAGTGCTTTGACTTGTTTTTGTTTTCCTTTGAATGTTTTCACTCTCTTAAGCCTGTTTTCCCAGACACAGCTGACATTGTTTTGAGTTCACCTCTTTATATTTTCCTGATGGTTTTGCAGCAATGTCTCAAACATAACTGCAGGTTGTTTCTGGTATTCAAACCCCTCCTCTGGTCTGCAACAGATGCAGTGCACAATATTGCCCTGGCCATAATCGAACTTCTTAATGGCATTTTTTTCTTCAAATAACTCTGGATGTTTTTGTCTCTTCCTTCTTCAAATCACCTCTGAGGTAACGGGGATGAGGTCAGGCCAGGGTGGGACATCAGCCCATGGGTGGTTGGGAGGTACAAAGTGAAGGTCAGGGCCAGGATTTGTCCTGCCCTTTTCCCCTCCTTGCTGGACCCTGCCCCATGCACTTTACTCAGGAGGCATCCCAGGGATTTCTGCCCCACCACAGAAGTTCTGCCACACCCTCTCCATCAATCTCATCACACAGCACTGGAACACAGTCCCACAGGGCACAGATATGCTGCCACCATGAAGGGAAACACTTCCTGCCCTGGCTGCACACAGATCTGGCACACTCATAGTCCCCAGCCATGCATGTGCTGCTGAGTGGGCTCAAAGACATGGCATTATTAAAGGGTGAACAGCTTTTGTTTGAGTTCAGCTAGAATTAATCAAGATGTAGGCATCACTTGTATACAAACCCCTTTTTCCTGAAGCCATCTGCACAATGACATTAAGAATGGCAAGTGAGCTACTGACAAACCATCTGATTTGCATTTGTGGTTACAGCAGACAAGAAACTGTTGGGCTACAAGTGAGATCCAGAACTGCTTTTTCTCTCTAGTGTCAACTCAAGAGAAAAATATACCAACAACATCCAGTGAGGAAGTATTGGAGATCTATGCAGGATAAAAGAAACTAGACCTGAATGCTGAAGTAATTCAAATGCACAAACACTTCACAGAGCACACTCCAGTCATCCATTAGTGCTTAAACTGTGTTAATACAGGGCAGACCTTAAAAGGGGAGGGAGCAAGGAGGAAGAGCAAATAGTAATTGATTAATTTATGATGACATACACCAACAAAGCCATGGGGTACCACCAGTGCAGCCCTGATTTCTGCCAGCCAGCACTCCCAGGATTTTCTGCCCCAGCAGACTGCTGGCATTCCCCTCTCCCAGCCAGGTCCCTGCAAAGGTGATGTGCAGCAGAGTGCAATCAATGCCTACATGTGATTGGAAGCAAAGTGGCTGCTGGTATTTCATTTTAAGTGGTTCATCTAAATTCTCCAAGATCCTGGTTCCATAATCACCATATGTAGCTGCCTTTATTGCAGATTTCAGCTTTCCCTGTTAGGGCAATATCAAACTGGGCTGCCATTAACAAAAAGGCAAAACCACTGAGATTGTTTCCCAAAGAAGCTTCTCTCTATATATCAATTAAAGTTCTGTTTGTACATGATACCATGCACTCCTTTTCATGATTTCTTTTATCAAGTATCTATTATGCACTTATTTGAAAGTCTGTTTAATCCATATGGTACCTATGCACAAAAATTCAGATTGTAAGCAGTGCTGTGAGTTTGGTTCACGCTATGTGTCTTTTAACATTATATTTATCTCCCTGTCTGCACATCTTCCTCCATATAATATCACTGGTGCCTGGTGGAGACTGCAATCCCTCCATAGACTTGCAGACATTCCCTCAATAACATCTAACATTATAACTTATCTGCTATGGCCTGTAACCACACAGGTTCAAATTTGAATTTGTTTTTTTCATGCCTTTGCAGCTGTGCTTTGTCCCACACTGCAGTAGTAGGTGACACAGCCTACAAGAGACAGTCATTAATTAAAGATCACTCCCTGCCACTCCAGCACTCACAACTTGTCTGATTCTGTGCACTCACTTGAACACTTGGAGCCCAGCCCTGCTCCCATTACATTTGAAGTTGCAGCAGCAGTAACTCTGTACCTGTCAATGGAATCACATCCCCACCTGAGCAGAATCTGCCTCTGAACACAAACACAACTATGACAATTTCCTTTTAAATACATAAAATACAGATGGTTTATACTTTAAGGCTAACTACAGCTGTCACCAGGCCAGATTTGAGCTTCATTTCAACACTGCAGCACCCATATTAGGCACAGACAGGACTTCTCAAATGTTAAAAAAACCAGACACACAGCAATCTTATACATGTTCAGGGTCACATTTCCAGGGCACTGCAATGTTTTGCTGCTTTACGGTCACAATAAGTTAGTCCAACCTCAGGAAAAATGTTAACATTGGATGAATGAGCCCCTTGGGAATTTTATCTGTTTGACCAAAATATGCTGCAGGTCGTGTGAGCCTGCATGGATGGCTCCTCTTGCCTCAAAGAGGAAATGTTTCCTGGGAATTTCTCAGGAGCAGAGCTGACATTTTGCTGTCACTACAGGGACAGGCCATGAAGGGTGAGCAATGGGAGCACTGTGCTGGATTAATACCCACCACTGTCAGCCTCACTGCACTGACTGATCACTGCCTTTGGTGAGGGTTTCCCACAAAGTTGGTCAGGTTTTTAAAGCGTGATTATGGCTCTGGAGATGCTGAGAGTTTGCACTAATTGTAGGAGAAGGGAATACAGGTGACCTGGCCCCTGATAAGTAACAACTGTGTTAATTACCCAATTCAGCCTCACCCCAGATAAGTCATAGCTACATCCAATAAAGATAAGTGTGAGAAAAGGGAGTGGGTGACCTGGTGAGGGGAGGAACTTTGAGGAAGAGGGAACATGAGGATCATGAAGAAGAAGAATCCTGGGGAGAGAGAATCCCTGCTGTGAGGTCAGGCTGGGTCTGCAGTTAGAGCTGGGTGTTAGAACCTGCAGTCACAGTCTAGCAGGGTAAAAGCCTGCAGAGCCTGCACACCGATCCCTGCAGTCAGAGCTGCACACCGATCCCTGCAGTCAGAGCTGAGCAGAAAATACCCAGCAGTCAGAGGCTGCAAGGGAAACCTCTATCAGGAGCTGCTGCAGGCAGAGTCAGTGAATGGTTGGAGTCAGGGTGGCTGAGCTGTAAAGAGGAATAAACCAGGACCCTTTTCATGCTGTGAGAAATGAGAAGTTTGTGTCTTGGCTCATTTTTACCCTCTAACAAGAGGGCTGCTGCAACACTAATGACTGCCCCACTGCTTGCTCCCTCAGCAGCACAGACAGCTGCAGGAGCAGGGCTATCTGGGCAGAGATGCTGCCACCACACTTTCAGAAATAACACCCCATGGTGCCTGGGGTGATCCACACAGATGCCCTGATCTGCACAGCACCATCCAAAATGTTGTGGCCGCCCAGTGAGTGAGGAGGCAGCACAAAACCTCTGCAGCTGCACATGGAGGGGCCCTTTGGAGAGCACAGGGAGAGGCAGAAGAAAGTGTGGACACTCAGAACTGGCCACAGGATGAGCTGGAGGATGCACATGAGCACAGAATTCACAGCTCCCACCCGTCTGTCTGGGAAGATGCACAGGACTAACCTTTCCTGCCTAATAAAAAGAAATAAGCAGTGTAGGACAGGATAAACCAGCTGTTCAGATAATTACAGTGGTAGAGGAGAACACAAACAGCAAAATAAATGGGTCAGAGGGTCTGATTCAGGATCTGAGAAGAGTTTTGATCTCTTCCATCCTGATTTAAAAAAACACATCATTTCACTTGTGCTTTGGTTGGTTTTTTGGTTTGTGGCATTTTCTAAGATACCTTTCAAGCTGAAGAATTTACAGTTCTGATGCTTCCTGTGGGCACTGAAATAACTCCACAATATGGTGAAACAATGAGGCTCCCAGCACGGGCAGAACAGGCAGATCTCAAGGCCAGGAAGAAGTCCCTTGGAATGCTTACGAGCACAAGAAGGTCATCCCAATGTCATTGATTAGTCAGATGCATTTTTGCCATTTCAGACACTAAGAGAGATCAGACTCAGATACAAATCATCCAGTGTCAGAAAACTGCCAAAAAAACCCACTTGGCAAATGCCGAACTCTGTGCTATGTGCAAACTGGCAGACACTCCAGGTTTCTGCCAACTCGTATAATTACTCTTTTAAAAATAAAAAAAAAAAAATTCTTGGCCTAATTTTTTCATTTTTTAAGACAAGAGATCTGCTGGATTCTATCTTTCTCTCAGAGAGCTTGGTGGCATAGGTCACACAGAGATAACCTGAAGTAGATGTTGGGTTTTTTGCTGTTTTTCTCCCTCAAGAACCAACTCCTTGTTCATATTCCCAAGGTACAGACTACTCCAGAGCATGGAGATTTGGGGCACAAGATCAGCCATGAGCTGAGATGTGCATCTCCTCAAGCAGCTGAAGGTCTACACGATGAATGATTCACAGCTGTCCTCACCATCGCCTACTCTCTGTCTTCAGAGAAATGAAATCTTGCCTTGGCAAAAAAGAAAAGCAACTGCATTTCTACCTCCTCTCTCAATATTTTTAAACTTTTCTTTCATTCCTGTTGGAAATTAGATGTTGTAAGAATAGGCTTAAAAACAAGGTTAAAAAAAGAGCATGCAAATACATTTGCACATCATGAGCAATTCCTGAGGTAACTTCCATGGCTTCTTTTTGTTGTTTATTCCCATATAGGAATTGTACTGAAAAAAGTTTTTTAAATGAAAAGCAATGAAGTCTCACTGAGGTATTTCATGTTTTTCAACTAGGGGATAAAAACACAAATGAAAGAATGTCAGTATTCACAAAAATGCAGAATCTCTCTGGAAACTTTGGACACATTAGCAGCTGGAACCATGGGAGGTTCCATGAGAGGAGCTAAGCTGAGCCCCTCAGTCACTCAGAGAAGACTGGCTGGTGCTCCCTGTGCCATCAGCCTGTTTAAATGGAAGGAGACAAGCAGGAAAGAAAGGCTTAGAAAAGGAACAAGTGGAAAAAAACATCTACATACTCCACCATTTTCTAAATTCTCCAACAGTCCTGACTGATGCTCAATCAGAAATAGGCTTCTAACCGAAGATAATTTTTCTATCCTCCACAAGACAAAAAGCACCTGGATTGTGTTAGTCTGAAAAACAGAAACACCAAGGATTGCAACACCAGCAACACTGAGAAGAGGAAAAGTTACTCGCACTCCAATGGAATTGGGTATGGCCCTGCAGGTGAGAGATCACAGCTCTGCTATTGTGACCCCACAAAGTGGAGTGCCAAAGCTTCCTCACACATTCCAGCATCTTTAAGCTTAGGGCACTTATTTTGCTGCACAATTGAATCAGTAAATGGGCTAAATGGATAAAATTCCCTAGAGTGATGGTGGCTTTTTTCCCTTCTTGTAAATTACGCTTTAAATATCACTACTTATTCGAGAACTCCCTTTAACCAAGGAGAAACTAAAATACATAACCAAACACTCATCCAAGAACATTTGAAGTGTCATAGGAAACGCTGTGATATTGCCATAATTAGTCATAATCATGAACTCCCACACTCATCATGTTTCTCAGTATGTTTCCATACTACCACAGCACCTCCGAGTCACCAGCACGTACTAGGGCTCCAGCTCCAAGCATTTATAAACACAAGGCACAGAGACTGTCCTTGTTCCCAGTTTACAGCTCACTAATTGTTGCAGTGCACTCCTGTTACAGTGATGGAGTACACACAGACAGTTCTCGATGATCAGGATTTACTTTTTTGACTCTTTTCCCTTTTATAACATGAAGCACTAAAAGGGCAGTGATTGGTTGGAGAAGGACTGCCTCTCTTCTTTAGCAAACAGGTGACAGAGATTGTTCTGGGAAATTTGTGTGAGAAGAGAAAAGCTCTCTTTAGTACTTACAAAATAACCAAGACATGCTTATGAGAATGGGAATTTGTTCCCATGGGAATCAGCATGCAATAACTTGCAGTAAAAATCTAACGCCCAAGAAAATACAGAGCTACACATCCCTACACCCGAGCAGGTGTTTCCATGTTAGGAAAAGAGTTTCAGTTCCACCCCTGAAACTTTGAAGGAAGAAGAGCCAGAAACTTTGGTGCTTCTCTCATCGTAATTGACCCAGTGCCAGGACAAAAGCACCTGTTGGACCTTTGAGCTGTTCCTCAAGGAATGTGGCTGTTTTCTATTGGGCAGCATGCCAAAAAAAACCCCTCCTTGATCACTGAATACTTAAGAGAGAGAATGGAGTCTCTCAGAGCTTTTTGGGGCGTCTTAGCAGGTGTAAGGGACCTCCCTGCACTGTGTACAGCTTGTTTTGTATCATTTGTGATTTTCTCTTTCATTAAAACCTTTTCGCTTTTTCAAAACACCTCCGATCAGCCATCTCACTATTTCATAAGCCATTTCTAGGAAGCTGCTGGTCAATCCTAAGAGCTTGATACACCTTTATGGGGCTAAAAACACTCTGGCCTCCCACAGAATTGTATCAATTAATCACAATCTCCTTCTCTTGCAAGCTTTATCCCCTTGGCACAGCTCCTCAAGCCAGGCATTTCTGTCATCACTTGGTGAGACTCATCCTCATCATCCACCTCGCCTGGGGTAAGAGTTCTGCAGCCTGTGGCAGGAGGCTGCTTGAAAGTTCATTGGGCAAAGAGCTCACCCTTTTCACCAGAAAATCCTGCAGAGTTTTGCCTTTACTCTGGATTACTCTGCAGCTGTAAGTATTTGAGGGCGCTGCTAGCACAGCCTTCCTCCACAGAACTACTTGTCATAATTTCTGCATTTATTTCTGTGGGAGATACGTTTCAAGAAGGCACCCATTTTCTAATACAAGTATTTAAACAAACAAAAAAATTATCTGGAGGCAAGTCTTACATGCAGGAAATTAGATATTTTAACAGCACTGAAAAGAGGACTTGAGTTACAAATATTCTGAAATTTGTATCTTTTTCCTGTTACTGGAACCATTTAAGTCTCAGAACCTCAGATGAAAGCAACAATTGAATTTCTGGCCTCTTCTTGGGTTTTCCTGTACCCAGAACCTAGAGTGATGTTATCAGAAGATGCTAAATTACTCAAGCCCCAAAAAGCAAATCTGTAAAGCCATTCCTGGCTGACCACCCTCTAAATAATTTCTCAAGTGCCTGCTTCTTATTTAGATTGTGTATGGTGCACATTTTAGCATTTGGCTGCATTACACAGATGAGAAGTAAAAGGAAATATGTTCTGGTAGACAGAACAAATCAAGCTCAGCTGAATTTGATGATTTGATCTGCCATTCATTTACAACAAAAGTAGCTGTTGCAATTTGTATTAGTTTCACACAATGAAGTATTTACATTTACTTCCTTAGTTTACACTATCCAATTAGAATGATGAAAAATAGGGGCCCCATATGGCAAATAACTTCAATAAAAGCTTTTGATACTACAGCATAGCAAGCCATGGCAAGATTTGCAGTGCCATTTATGTAATGGCTTAAGACATAACTCTTCCTTCTAAAAAGTTCTCCACCATGGCAAAGGAGACAGCAAATCCACAGCACAGCTTGTCTCAGCTCTGCTGAGATGGATTTCCTGTACCTCCCTCTTGTCACCAGCATTTCTGCACACCCATACCTGTGAGGGAAGCTGTTGAATGATTTGGGGGCAGGCTCCTGCTCATAAGGAGCTCTTCACATAATTACCAGTGTGATAAATGGAAATTATTCGTGCCAATGAAATTGTAATTGCTTAGGAAATTAAGGGTCAAGAAGCAGAT
The DNA here is from genome assembly GCA_021534815.1 of Acrocephalus arundinaceus. Classification (NCBI taxonomy): domain Eukaryota; kingdom Metazoa; phylum Chordata; class Aves; order Passeriformes; family Sylviidae; genus Acrocephalus; species Acrocephalus arundinaceus. The sequence goes on from JAJEOU010002626.1 coordinate 5,831,940, forward strand.
GGGCCCTTTTGTAGATGTTACGTGGGAAAGTGGGATACAGGATGTAGTAGGGAGACAAGTGAGCTCTAAGAATTGTTGTTCAGCCTTGAGATGAACAAATTTGGGATTAGTCCGGGTATGGAACCTAAGTTGTGCTTTTAATAGGGCTTGTTTTTGGAACAATGGTTAATTAAATAATTCAATGCTTAGTACGCACATGCCATTGGTGGGGTTGTTCAAAGGACATGAAGAAGATGAGGAGCCTTCATCCCAAAGACCACCGAAAGGAGACAGAAGACCCCCTAGCAACAAGTGAAGCATGTGCCATGAAGAATAGTGACGTGGATTTTTAGAATCGAAAATAGGAGGAGATTTACTGG